>OX375819.1:16192553-17405379 GCA_947359405.1 Antitype chi | reverse complement strand
TAAGAGGACTCGTCGCGTCTTTTTCCCGAGTTTTGGCGTGACGAGGTTCAAGCATGACAAACTTAGTTTGCACAGGTGCACCTTGGGACACTTAAATACTTAACTTCGCCGATACTCATCATAGTGTCAGACTCGCGGTTTGTTTGTCCTGTCCTTGAGCCTTCTCTTGCAAGGGAGGTACCTCACTTTATATAACCTTCCTCGGGTTAGGTAACTATACTCTTTAGGGTTAGGCAGGAACCTTCTGATTGTTCGAACTTTGTGAATAAAAGGATTGCGCGATTATGTGAGTGCATCCATCCTTTTATTCAAGGGTGGGCGTAGCTCATGTAAAGGTTGTATGCTCAGCTTGAAACCTTACGTTTACTGGCAGGCAAAGATGGCTATTGATCGAACAGCCAGAAAGTTTTAGTTTGAATTTAAGAATAGTTTTGACATAGGTTTTTGTTCCGCGGATAATATTCATTATTATATTGGGCGCAGGCTTGCCTTGTACTAATTATTTTAAAATACACGTGAAAACACGAATTTAAGCTCCCACAAATATTTAATTTTGTAGGTAGATATAAATAAGATAGCAAAGGACTTGTCCTTTGCTACCTTATTTAAAGATTATCAAGTAACAGTATTGTAAAAAAAATATCATAGTGATAAAATCTATTAGATTTAATCTAGTCAGGAAAGTGTTTTTACAATCCTGTTACTTGATCATCTTTAAATAAGGTAATGGAAATCCATTAACAATCTAAACATGTTTACTCTATTAACCGATTACATTTGTTAGTATGTACAAAATAAAAGTAACTAAATTTAAAACTTGAAAAAGTCCCCTGTCCCAGCTTTCCTTAAAAGTGATATCAATGCTTGGGACCACGATATCAAAAATTCAAAACTTATCCAATTGTTTTAAATTGTAACAAACTCATACTGCCCCACTGCTAGGAAAAACCCGCCCACCCATATTCTTCCACATAATAAATTTCTCTTCGAGTTTCCAAATATTTTTAAACAAATTCAGTCACCAGTGTTCCTTAGGCTTGCCTCGACGATTGCGTCCTTCTGCACACTTGGTGACGACCCTGAGTGGCCCGTCCTTATGTTTTCGACTGATATGAAAAAAAGTTTTTTTTTTTTACATACAATTACCACAATTTTTAAAACCAAGTTCACAATAAGCAGAACCAAAACAAAATTAAGTTTAGTTTTAACTCCTCGCCCAGTCCCACGTCAGCTTGAGCAGACTCATAGTTTTACCGCGTAGCGCGGTAGTTTACACATATAGATTCTCGTTCACATGAAGTAATTTCTATTTCCAGACCGAATTTCTATCTACTACTCCAGTGAAAAATGTGGATGTTTAACATTCCGAACATTGGCTTGTTCCAGGATGCTATCACATTGTTCAAATTAGTACATTTTCCGGGTAATAACAGCAGCAAAGTAATTTTTACTAGTTTGTTGATAAGTAACATTTGAATATTAATTAATCTTATCAAGTTAACTATATCCTACTTAGAGGGAAATCCGGTTTTCGTAAAAATACATTTGTTTAGTGATAGTGGAGTACAGTCACCCCATGGTAACAGTTTGACAGCGCCTTTGTGTCTTAGCAATAAGGGCGGTTTTAGTAATTCAACTCTTACTAGTGGCGCTCGTTTGACAGTGATGTTCTTGTGTAAGATGCATTTTTATTTTTACCTAACTACGGCGAAGCAAAACCGGTATGTGGGTATGTATGTTCCCCCTCCCGGTCAAAATCATAACCCTCCTTTTTGCATCGCCGTAGTCGGGTAAAATAAAACAAGTTCTAATCGTAACATTTTGTTACAGGATGGCTCATACCTCGCCGAGTTTCTCATCGACAAGGGGTACGAGGTGCACGGCGTGTTACGGCGCTCGTCTTCCTTCAACACAGGCCGCATCCAGCACCTGTACGGCCGGCCTGCTTGCCACACCGGCGGCCGCATGCATCTGCATTACGGAGACCTCACCGACACGACCTGTTTGATCCGTATCATCACTAAGGTAAGCAGAACCTCGACCATTTAGCAGAAATTCAGATGGCCCGCCAGTTCACGTATCAATATCATTTGTGGGGGAGTAAGTATAAGTAATGAAACGATGTTTACTTCTACACCTAAGAAAAACGTGTAAAAGTGTCTTAATGTAGATCTTTTTAGACACTATTACACGTAATTTTTTCGGTCAGTATTGTAAAACAAGATTACGCCGGGTTTTTCTAGCTGACTGATCCCTGAGAAGAAATGCTGAAACAACCTCAGAGGTCATGGTCTTATGTCTCAGCAGTGGGAACATTATAGGCTGTTTGTGCTTATGCTAGGCAGTTTTTGTCAAATATTGACCTGCTATAATACTAACGCCTTTGAAGGTACGTGATCACCTCGGCGAATGGACTTTTATTAGAAACCTCAAAAGCAGATATATCTATACTAATATTATAAAGAGATAAAGTTTTTGAGTTTGTAGAGGGTAATCTCTGGATCTACTGAACCGATTTTGACAATTCTTTTACCAATAGAAAGCCACGTTATTTATGAATGTCCATAGGCTATATATTAACCTGAAAAAACCATAGAACGAAAAAAAATAGGGATCCCACCCGTGGGAAGCCGAGACGGGCAGCTAGTCCTGTAATAAAATTGCATAAGCTACAATTTAAAAATAATTTTATACTAAGTACATACAACTTGCTCACCAAGGCCGCAACGTAATGACGATTGTTACTCACTACCTTTATAAGTACTATGTATGATTATATCATGTATGCACAAATGCCACGATTGGATGACGTCAGTCCCAGAAATGAAGCGTATTTTAAACCGACTTCAAAAAGGAGGAGGTTCTCAATTCGTCGGAACCTTTTTTTTTATGTATGTTCCCCGATTACTCGAAGATGGCTGGACCGATTTGGATTATTATTTTTTTGTTTGAAAGGGTATACTTCCCAGGTGGTCCCATGATCATCAAGTCAGGATCTGATGATGGGATCCTGGAGAAATAGAGAGAACTCTTCAAATTTTATAGGCACACAAAGCGATTTAGGTATTTTTTGGAAGAGTACTTTCTCGGAGTGGTCTCATTTCAATTTGGTGAAGATCTGATGAAGAACTTTGGAGATAGGCAACGGAAATCCTCAATAAATGATAGCAAATGGACTGGGATTGCTGAAATCTCATGTCATCACGCCGGTATGCTGTGAAGGGGTAAGCACATGTGAACCACTAAAAAGTGAAAAAAAAAACTTTTTCCAAAAAAAAAAACAACCGACTTCCAAAAAAACACTACAAAGTGAAAAATAACTTTAATTTCGGAAGGCGGTGACAAAAAATTAAAATACAGCTCCAAAGACACCGACTTCCGAAATTAAAGTAATTTTTCACTTTGTAGTGTTTTTTTGGAAGTCGGTTGTTTTTTTGTTTTGTTTATATAAAACAGTATTTTACCTAACAGGGAATTTCTCGAGCTTTTCGTGTATTAACCGTTTTTGCTGTAGTTTGATATGTCGCCGTGTGTACCACGTAATATTGAAGGTGGTGGACCCGAAGTAGTTTTGTTACGCTGTTTCTTGAGTTTATAAGTTTGAATGAAAGCATCATTATCAAAATTATTAGCCTTCTGCACTCTAACCCCTAAAAAAGTAGTATAGCTATGTTACTGTGAGGCGCAATTCTCTTAATTTTAAAGAACGTTCACAGTTTGATCTCAGTCTCAATCTGTCAAAAATACCTCTACTTTCCATACATTTTTGACAACTTCTTGACGTTTGACTGTCGCTGAGATGAGACTGCGACTAGATTGTGAACGTTTTACTGGCTAATGCGACACAATTAATTTTCTATCGTAATGACCCCTTATAGGGCCCGCGCGGTTCTTAATCGATTATGAGAATTGGCTTTCTGGTCTCTGATTCTAGATTCACACATACGAAATCCAAGGCCGCAAACTTTCTGCGTGTGACTGGAAAAGAGTAATATTAAACTTTTGTGGAAAGTATTCGATATTGAAAAAATATCGATGTTTTCAAGCGATATATCGATAAACATCGATGCTGGGACCCGATGTTTTACATCGAATATAAATATCGATATATTTTTAAGTGGACACCACTAATCTCGTTATGCCACTGATCTAACTATAGCAAGTTCGTCCAGCACACTAATTGCGTAACACTATCAATCACAATCTCAGTTTTTCAACGTCAAATTATAAATTTAATCAAATAAAATAACTTAATTGAAAAACAAATTTCCTATATCCTAACTTAACGAAAACGGAAGTACTAAAATATAGCGTTGATGGTAATATACCCAAGAGCCTGGCGGCATTCCTACGTAATTTCCCAATTAATCCTCAGCCTCTGGCCAAGGTTAAAACCAGCCCTTGGGTCACGGGAAGTGTCAACCAGCCGTTTCGAGATTTCCTTAAAGAGAGCATGAGCACTCGGATCCCACCGCCCGAGGGTTTCAACCCCAAACGGCTCGAAAAAATAATTACCAATAAGGTTGTTATACTTTCGCCGCTTGAAGATTTCCGCAGCCGCAGCGGCAGCACCAACACAGCATAGCGAGCCAGGAAGATGGGATGGCGTAAGAGTATCGACACACGTTGCATCCCACCCTAAAGGCCTACCCGTCTTCCATGGAAATAACGACATGCCGTCCGGTCTCTTGCCATCGTCGCCTGCCAACCTATTGAGTTCTAATTCAGCTGAAGCGCTGACGATGACAAGAGCTCGTCGAATGATGTCGTTAATGTTCGCGTGCCGCGCTAAGCACCCGCACTCGGCTGCAAGACATGCCGTAGTGTCCTAGACTGTTGACAACTTCGCCACAGTGACAGCGATGAGGAGAACAACACGGAGCTCCTAGTCGTAGGGAAGCAGTGAGGCGGAAAGTAGTGTCGTCGAACAAAGTGCCAATGTTCGACGACAGACTATCGTCGTCGAACATTGGCTGGCAGCAGCTGAGAATTGGCCAGCTGGCAGCAGTCGCTTCATGCACTAGCGCTATTGGCGACACCAAACCCTTTCCCATCACTGTAGGAGTACACCAAGGATCAGTCCTTAGCCCGTTTCTATTCAGCGTATTATTAGAAGTTGTTTCGGACAGCATCAGGAACCCACTTGAGCGTCCCCCGTGGCTGCTCATGTATGCTGACGATATTGCGCTGGTAAACGCGGACGGGTGACGTCTGGTAAGACGCGTGAAGGCGTGGAAGGGTACGCTTGAGAACGGCGGTTTCAAGCTAAATGTGGCGAAGACCGAGTACTTTGCCTCCAACACAACATATCTCACACCCGTCTGCATAGGCGAACACAAGGTCGAGTGCACGGACCAGTTTAAGTACTTGGAATCTGTAAAATGGATAAAACAGGCAATTTTTTTAATCTTTGATGTTGGCAGATTCTTATAAAATTATTGCTTTATTCAGATGTTAGCTAGAAAAAAAGTTAAGTTAGAGTCCTCAAACTTACAGAAAGATGTAAAAAATACTTAAACCTTAATTTCAACTTGCATTAAAAAATAACCCATTTTTAATAAAAATTACACTTTAAAGTTAAGAAAGTGGTGAAACTAGTAGAAAGCAAAAAAAAATATCCAGGGGGCCAGGGCCAAATAAATTAGGGCTGAGTAAGTAGCAGATGACCCCACCTATCCACCATTTTCGTATGTTCAACGTTCTGCACACCCGTTCTGCAACGTTCAACACCCTGTAGATTAATGGCGGTTGATATTAATTTTATAAAAAAAAAGAACGAAATGACGTAGACTTTAAATCAATTTATAATCAACACAATTTAAGACTTAAAATATGCTTAATGATTTAAATATAATGATTTCAACAATATTACGAAAATGATGTTATCACGACGGCTGCTTGAGGTGAAGTAAGGGGAGAGTACTTTTTTTTTGTCGGGCATCTCATAGTTGACCTTAAGAGGCCGTGACTACTCAACCGAGCTTTCCTGGGGCTGCCATTGAGAATTAACTTAACGCCTCCAGCTAGGGCTTAAAAACTACTTAAATATATTAGGCGACTGCACGCTGCGGGAACCCCCTGTGGGGTACGGGCCTCGGCTCAGGGCGTCACTGATAGGGGGACAACAAGTGGGGACAGGCTGGATCAAAATATTGGCATTATTATTATTAGAAAGGGAATTTAACTCTACTGGCTCAGCTGCGGCGCGGGCTGGCGCTTCAACGAGCAAGGGTCGGTCGGAGGGGGGGGGGGGGGGCAAGTACTGGCCGCGCTCCGCTTTTACAGGCACCACCGCACGGTAGTTTTAAACTAACGTTTTCACGCTAATACGGCCTCTACTTTTTTTGAGCATGGGAAATCAAAAAACTTTTCCCGCTCTAAGTGGAGCGGAAGGGCGTGTCACACTTTTACTGACTAAAACCCACCCGTGTTCCTTCAGTTGCCTGTGTGCCAGGGGCCACGGCATCTCTTTCGAACGAACCGCACCCAGATACGGCCTCTTCTGACATGTGGTTATCCTCAGCCACATTGTCCAGATGATGGTCCTTGTTGGCTACAGTCACGATTTTCGGCAAGTGGACTCGGGCAACGCGAAAGGCTCATGTTCTCTTTAGCTGCATCAATAGTTGATGGACCCTGGTGTGTCTGCATCTCCACGATTTAAGTGGTCTTTACAGCTAGTTGAACTGGTATTTGGTGCTGTGAGACTATCCTCTTTAGCTAAAATTGACAGGGAATAGCTTTTATTAGTAACATTCTTATTCTTAATCCTAATACATGTATGTTGTACTTAAATACAACACATTTAGACGGAGGCACCTAGTTAGCACGTTTCGGCAGAGCCATTGCTTAATGCCCTCATAAACAAATCTGAGACGGAGGCACCCAGTTAGCACGTCTTGGCAGAGACACATCTTAATGCCCTTATAAACAATCTAAGATGGAGGCCCCCAGTTAGCACGTCTCGTTAGAGCCATTGCTCAATGCCCCTACAACCACTATGCATATACCACAGACATATAAAACAGTAGCAGACCAAACATTCGCTAAAAAATGCGTACCCATTACGCACACATAGAGAGTGTTGTCGATACAGGGCCGGACTAGGGCCGGTTGCCGGTATTATATAACGATATTGAAACGACCGATAATCTTACTGAAAATCCGCGAAAATCGATATTCTCTGGGTAAATTAAGTGTAGATTACTTATCAATAAAGTCTTAACGAATATAACCACCCATCTCTTCTCGTGGTTACTGTAAAAGGCGACTAAGGTAATATTTTAAGAAGACGGTGGGCGGCAGTCCTTTCACCTCCTTTTAACGGTATATTTACACACAGACCGTTGACGGGCATCAGTATCGGATAAAATAACTCTCCCTACAGTCATTAACCCGTATGCCCAGCTTGGTGGGACCTAGAGTTAAGGTGTTGGTATGCCTGAAAGCTAGCTTATAAATATATCAGGAATTTTGAAATAAAACAATGAATTTATTGAATATATACATATTTATTTTGTACTTTTTTTTAACTTTATTTATTTATATAAGTATTCTTTATTGTACACTACAAAAATACAATAAACAAAAAATACACAATAATATATACAATAGGCGGCCTTATCGCTTTCCGCAATCTCATCCAGGCAACCATGGAATGGACAGGGGCATAAAATGGGGACGTTGTTGGTGCAAATAATGTGTTTACAATATACTAAAATAGATACACAGATATATACATATCCTAAATAATAGATACATAAATACATATATACAAAATTTAAAACGAACGAAAATAAAACCCTATACAGAGATTATTACAGTTTGGTACGAAAACAAGATCACAACGACAAGTAATGTTCTTTATTTTCATAATTTAAAAACTACTGGTCCTAAAATAATAATATGTACAGGTATACAAAAAATAAAATAATCTTAGGGCATCAAATAATACGTCCGCATCGTTGTCAATGGGAAAAGTGGCCAACAAAGGCTAACGGCTCGAACATAATAGGTTCCAATAAGATTGAAATATTTGCGCCATTTGAGGTTCAGTTTCAATCCTGGAGTTTCATGTTTTTAAATCCATGCATTCCGTAAACTTACATCCTTTGGAAACCTGGAAAAATATTAGCAAGCTCAATTATTACCTGCTGAATGAAATGTTAAAATTATGTGAGTAGCCTATACTGATTTATGTCCACCATCGTTCATATTATCCATCACACAGACAGGGTAACATAACCGGCTAATGAGACACAATTGATTTTCTATTGTAACGTATCACATGTGTACGCGCCGGGCCAGAGCGATTCTATAAATTTTACTATCATAGAATGTATGTTTACACTGGCAATCTGCACTCTGCAGTATTTTCAAACTATGTCACCAAAAATTTTTGAAATATCGTAGAGTAAACCGAGTCTCTATTTGATAATTCCATAATAGGTAAATATTTTCCATACTATAAAAAATATCGTCTTTGTTGCCAAATCCGTCCCTGACTTCACAGCATATACAAAAACTTACCGATGAAAGGTCAATTCAGGTGTTTTGTGGTAGCTATCACTGTCACACTGGTACGCACAGCACTTTACCATTTTATTTTTGTGTAATCGTCCCAAACAATTAATTTTTCAAGTAATATTTCGCGGTTGAAACAGAACGCGATTCAGGATAAATGTTGCATATCCAAATGGCGGCGCGGTACAGACGGGCTACGCGTCAAATTTTGTCTATGTGTGGGTCAGTGTGACAACAGGTGACAGAACGAGATACTGCTTACGACTTGTCGCTTAGCAAAAAAAGGATAGAGAATCAAGTCCATCGACTATGGATTAATGTTTGGTCTGCTACTGTTTTATATGTCTGTGGCATATACACGTGCATCTGCAGCTGAAATCCTGCATGTGTATCCACTAACGCACGACGCTTGGTAAAACATTTTTCTTACGTTCCGTCAGTTTAAGCGCGTTATACTCCGTCACAATTTTAAGTGAAATACCTAATAAATAGTGGCGAAAGTGTTGAAGAGCTTTAATAATCACGAGCGTCTTAAGCCCATGAGAATGGTATCGTGATTCGGCTCCGTGCGTAGTTTTACCAAAGTACGCCACTACTCGGCGTTTACCATTCTCATGCACCTGAATAAGAACGGCGCCGTAACTGATGGAACTCGCGTCTGTATGCAACTCGGTTGTTAATAACGGATCGAAGATAGCAAGTACAGGTTCACTTGGTACAAGTGTAAGACAACGGGTTTAGGTAGGTATTTACGCGAAACTTCTTGTTCTTCGCCCCAGTGAAATTTAACGTTACCCCTTGTTAAACTAGCGATGGGCGCTGTCTTAGGTGCATAGTCAGGTATATAGCGACGAAAATACCCTGCCAAACTGAATAGCTGTCGAACTTGTTTTACATTTCTGGGCACAGGGGAGTCAATTAAAACTTTAATTTTCTTTACATCGATTCTTCGTGAGCAAAGCGGTTTAAATTCGATCTTAAAGTTAGACCAGTAGCAATCCGGGATAAACACTCGTTGTCGTCCCATCTATTAATGTAACGTGCCCTTTCAACCTCTTCACACCAAAAATCGATATCATGTATGCTGGGATCAAAGTTTGAAATATAGTAATGGTTGAAACTGACCTTGGTTAACGCACTCAACGCTCCAATAAGGCGGTCTATAGCATCCAGTGACGTGGAAGTACTTGCAAGCGATTCTCCAACAATGCTGGTTTCGACTCAGGCACTGCTGGTTGTGGCTCCTGCAGCGAAGACACTATTATCTGCCCAGACGCCACAATGGCACGTGGTTCTGGAGTCATTGTCGGCGACACGGTGCTGGTTGCGGGTAGGCTGGTGTTTTCTAGCGCGGTCAGGCGCGCCAGAATAGCTCCAAGGGTTTCTTGGAGTTCAGCTGCATCACTATCTTGATCACGCCTATCTACCTCTATAAGAGCTCTTACACACGAGCGGCATGTTCCCAACGGCAGAGGTAACTGCAGCCGTCGACGCGCGTCGGCGGCAACCTTCGACGCGTCGACGGCTTCCGTTGACGCGTCGACGGCTGCCGTCGACATTTCAACTTCGAAGATCAAGTGTCGCTATAGGTCGACTACTGCCGTCGACGCGTCGACGGTTGCCGTCGGATTGCCGTCGACGCGTCGACGGTTGCCGCCGACGCGCGTCGACGGCTGCAGTTACCTCTGCCGTTGGGAACATGCCGCTCGTGTGTAAGAGCTCTTAGGTACGAGTGGTATCTCTTTCGGACATGATTCAAAAGCTATCCGCTCGACGCAGAAAAATAAGATATGCAATGGAGCCTATCCCACTTCTAAAAACGGCGGTTGATATTAATTTTATAAAAAAAGAACGAAATGACGTTGACTTTAAATCAATTAATAATCAACACAATTTAAGACTTATAAAATATGCTTAATGATTTAAATATAACGATTTCAACAATATTACGAAAATGATGTTATCACGACGGCTGCTTGAGGTGAAGTAAGGGGCGAGTACTGGCCGCGCTCCGCTTTTAAAGGCACCGCACGGTCGTTTTAAATTAACTTATCACGCTGATAATATCATATTAATTAAAACTCGACTATCAAATTAATAAAAAGGCTTGTGACTAAATAATTACAGCCACACGGGTCGATCGATCAAGTGAAGCTACGCTTGCAGCCGTTGGTCCCGGCTGTCATTCGGGGATCCTTGACAGTCGTTACGGGTCGTCAGAAGCCTGAAAGACTGACAACCAGTGTTACATAAGGGTATCATAGTACCCATTAACTGGGTTGCGGAGATCAGATAGGCAGTCGCTCCATGTAAAATACTCAGCTGAACCCGATTAGACTTTAAGCCGACCCCAAAAAGTTGGCAAAAGGCTTGACAGATGATGATTACGACCCTGTTGCAAATAACTCTACTCTGACTTTCCTGTTGCAGATTCGCCCAAAAGAAATCTACAACTTAGGAGCCCAGTCGCATGTCAAAGTTTCCTTCGAGCTCAGCGAGTACACGGCCCAAGTGGATGCCCTCGGGACCCTGAGGCTTCTGGAGGCAGTGAGAGCAGCAGGACTTGAGAAAGAAGCCAAGATATACCAGGCGTCTACCTCAGAACTGTACGGGAAAGTTGTGGAAGTGCCCCAGACAGAGAAGACTCCGTTCTACCCCAGGTCGCCTTATGGTGAGTGTTTGTCTAGTTCAAAGATTTATCGCCACATTATCTTTGTAAAAAAGTATGTATAATTTGATGTAAATTTTAAGTAATTTCCTTGTAATAAGTATTAACTCAAACATTACACTAAAAATAAACTCCAGATTTAATTAAAAGATACGAGATTAAATGATAGCAGTAAACATGCAAATCAAATAAAAAAAATCGATGTTGTACACATTTAGATGTTTTTGATAATGTAAAAAGAGTAATTAATTATCTTATTACTTAATAAATAAAAACTAAACACTTTAATATAACCGATTAGCATCTATGTCCGTATGTGCTTGGCAGAAAATTAGCCCCGATAATACTAGTACATTTTAAGATAATTAGTAAAATTTGTGTCATCACCCCTGTTTGGGGAATACAGGGCAGATGAGTTCAGTAGGTGTAGGACACACACATTCTGCTAGATCTGACCCTGTTTAACCAACTATATCCTGACTGCTCTCGCCTACAAGTCTCTAATAGACGTTTACGTCTCTCGAAAGCTAAGAAACTATGCTCGTTTAATGAATTGCGCCATTATTGCTAGGAATGCTCCACATAAATACTTACTTGTTATGTAACTGTAGTATTGCTGATGTCTATAGGTATAAGTAGTGCGGACCACTTACCAAAAGCAAGGTTTACTTTTTCCACCTTAAATGACAAAAAAAAAACAATTAAAGTAAACAAAAAAACTATAACTCAACTTCGTAAAAATTTAACTTTAAGGAAATGGAAACAAGATTTTTTGATTTGAGGACCTTGACATTTAACTTAATACTATAAACTATCTCAAGCAGTCGGAGGCAATACAGGTCTTAAAATAAGATGCTTGCCACCTTTGCATTGCGCAGTCAGGTAAAAAAAAAACCTTTTTTTATAGCTTGTGCGAAGCTCTACGGCTACTGGATCGTGGTGAACTACAGAGAAGCATACGGCATGTTCGCATGCAACGGCCTTCTCTTCAACCACGAGAGTCCACGGCGCGGGGAGAGCTTCGTCACACGGAAGATCACGCGCGGTGTCGCCAAGATATGCCTTGGGCTGATGGAGTACCTCGAGCTGGGCAACCTAGACAGTAAAAGAGATTGGGGTCACGCTAAGGATTATATTGAGGTATATCTTTAGGATTTTTCCTTAACCCGATGTCAGATGCTTCACTATGTGTTCATTTTTGCCTTTCATTCGGTGTCTAGTATCCAAAGAAGATTCACCAGATATCTTCATTTCAGAAGCTCCACGATATTGTTCTTATGAGCAATAGCTCAGTTATTTAAAAATATGTTCACTTGAACACCGAAGAGACGTAACGAGAGTGACCAAATCCTTCTTAAAAACGTTGACGGGTGACTAAACGTTCCCTATATTCTGGCGGAATTAAGTACAGCTGAACCTCAACAGAAAACTATTCGATCTAGTCGCCTCTACCCTCTAAATTTTTCTGAAATAAAAATTTAATTGAAAAACAAAAATGGTAATCGCCCGGTAAAGTCTTAACTGATTAATAGTAGCGAATATACAGAAAATGTAGGTAATAATATCACGACTTTAACGTGGCAATATATTTGTCCTTTTTGGAGTCAAACTATAAGGACTAATTCAATGTTGAAAGCCTTTTAAAGTTGTGACCTGTGGGTAGTGTGTAGGTCAGTGGCGTGCAGTCGATAAAGACAGAAAGACACTGCCTACCCTACCTAAATCAGATAAATATTAAAATGTATATTATTTCATCATTAAACAAAAAAATATTTATTCACAAATCAGCTCCACCTGTCGAGCGTCGATCGTACCATTAGTATCATCAGTACGATTCAATACTTCGTATGTGATGCACTAGCGCCGCTGAGTGCCTCGGGATAGAAACAAACTATTTAAGTCTTAATGTTTATATGTGTGCTCTCGTGGTCATGCAGATTTAGGTGTGCGTTCCTATACATACGTGGCACGTAACAAACACAACCGTACAGGGTAGTCAGTGGCTTTTGCTACGACGAATTACGAAACTTACCGAAGTATTCCGAACAAAGTTAGTTATGCGACTATTTTAAAAAGTAGCATTGTTTCATTGAATTGTCGCTACATAAACAACCATTATAAATTTGTCGTATTATTTCATATTCCGACGCCATTGTTTGTTTTGATTTATTTGTTTTGGTTGTGAGCTAGGATATCATGTGTTTAAGATTTTAACGTTGATAATAGTGTGAAAAATGGATAATATTCACTGTGAATGTTGTTCAGGTGGTGTGTGTAGAAAAGAAAAGATGATGCGTTTTCTTAACTATCTTTCGGTGAAAGAAAAACAAACAAGTAATCGTGAAAAGTAGTTGTAGGTACACCGGATTTGCAATTAATACAAACTAAAGGTAAAGTCAACCGTAAATTCAATACAAAACAATCTGATTCATTTAATTGCCTCACAGGTTGCATGCTGTGTAGGTACAGGTATCGGTTATTCTATATTTTTTTCTGCCTACCCTGTTTAAAAACTCTGTGCATGCCACAGGTGTAGGTACCCCATTTTTTGTTAACTAGCTAAATCAATTTGTCTATCGCAGGCAATGTGGCTGATGCTTCAACAAGAGGAACCAGAAGACTTCGTAGTAGCTACAGGGGAAGCTCACAGCGTGCGCGAGTTCGTAGAGCTGGCGTTCTCGTGCGTCGGCCGCAAGGTGGCGTGGCGGGGCGCGGGGGAGGCCGAGACAGGTCACGATGCTGAAACAGACCAGCTCCTCGTCAAGATTAATCCAAAGTATTTCAGGCCTACTGAAGTGGTGAGTTACATTTCCATACATACATATTAGGGTGTCCCAGAAAAATAAAAGTCGTTTTTTTTTAACGCATACTCTTAATTTTTTACTTTTATGTTAAAACAATTATAAATAAAATTTTAAGAAGGTAGGACCTCGGTAACCCGTGCCGACTTACATCAATACAATGTCAGTACTTGCTCTCTAAGGCTGACGCGACCTAACGTGTCGATGTGCTTGTGATTACTCGTTATTTAGTTATAGAACTTGCATTGTTTTCAATCAGTCAACATGTCAGTGCAATTACGCAGTTCTAAAAGGGGTATATTTTTAATAGGTGATGTAAAATATCAAATAACGGGTTCAAAACTTTCGTCTAATGGACAAGTTCTAGCAGTTTTATTTTACAATATCAGCGAAGTGAATTTAACTGTATTGGGAAAAGGCGCGTAGTCCTACTAAATATTTGCCTAATTGTGTTAAAAAACTTGTAAGCTTATATCAAGTTTGGAGGGACTTGCAAAAAAATGTACAAAAGACACAAGACGTATTTAAGCAGCGCCGTCAAGACTTTATCAACAGTTTAGATAATTTGTTTGACATTGCACACGCCGATGCGCTTCAAATAATAAAAATAAATGAAGATAGGATCTTTTTACAACGTCAAAGAGAACCAGGCCGACCTGGTCACTTAGCAGGAGTGGATAAAAAATTGACTGATAGATAGGAAAGAGCCCGCCTCAGAACTATCGAAGAAGAAAAACTACGTGCTAAATATTTGTCTGAGCCGACTCCTTCGACATCATCTTATGTACCGTTACAAGACGACTCATCATCTGAATCTATTGAAAACTTAGATTTACAAGAGGACATACCGAAGCTTGTCGAGAACACGCAACGCGGCAAAACACCTCTGCGGAGAGATTTTATTACTCCAAAATTAGTAGCAGCGCTAGATAGGTGTCAATTGAGTATGAGAGATTCTGTGTTTATTCTTGAAGCAACTATTGAAGCACTTGGATATATATTGATGAATTTCCGATAAGCAAGCCTTCCATCCAATGAATTCGCACAGAAAAACGGAAAGAACGCGCTGAAGCCATTAAAATTGATTTGCAAAATAAGGTACCGGAAGTTGTGACTATTCATTTGGGCGGCAAGCTTTTGCCTGCTTTAAATGCTTGGAAATCAAAAGAAGAACGTCTTCCTATAGTTATTTCTTATGAAAACAAAGAACAACTTATTGCTGTACCAAGACTACGAAGTTCTACAGGAAGTGAACAAGCACAGGCAGTTTGGAACACGATTGTAGACTGGAATTTAGAAGATAAAGTGCAAACTTTTTTTTGTCATACTACTGCTTCAAATACAGGCCGTATAAATGGTGCTTGTGTGCTTCTTGAACAAAAACTGAACAGAGAAATGCTTATTTTCGCTTGTCGACATCATGTGTATGAATTGGTCTTAAAATTGAAGACAGTTTTCTACATGAATGTCTTACTTTCTGGTCAAATAATGCTTCGTTTCAAGAAGCCAGAAAAAAAAGTTTCAGCGTTGAGGGTAGTAAACGATGTAGCCGAAAGAGCGGTTAAGTTAATGTAAGACTTTCATGGATTAATCACTGTTGAGGAGGAACAAAAACTATTTTTATTACGTTGCGTACAAGAACACCGGAAAATTTATCCTGACTCTAAAAAAAAAACAAACGTTAAAAAGAAAATTTGAACAATAATAATATTTTTTAATGTAAATGAATAAATAATATACTATTTGGGTGTATTGGAGTATTTATTAAGTAATAAAAATTTAGTTCTTAATTACTCCTACAGTTAGTCAGTACATTTTTTCATGTCAAAAGTTTGGCATCAAGTCGGCACGGGTTATCGTTGTCTAATCGCAATAATATTTATTATTTGAGTCAATGAGGTCAATCCGAATAAAAATAGAGGGTATGCGTATTTGATTTCGCGAAAAAAAAAATTTCCCTTATGTCTTGGGACACCCTAATACATATACTCACTTTATCCTTTTGGGGTAGGCAGAAACTCAGACGATCTGTAGTTCGCGCGTCGGCCACAAGGTGGCGTGGTGCGGCGCGGGAGAGAGTAGACAGGACGTAATGCTGAAGCAGGCTCATCATCATCATTTCAGCCGAAAGACATCCACTGCGGGACATAGGCCTCCCCCAAACTCCGCCACTTCGAACGGTTCTGTGCTTCCCGCATCCAGCGGACTCATGCGGCCCTCACAAGGTCATCGGTCCACCTCGTGGGAGGCCTTCCAATTTTACATCTGCCGGTACGCGGTCGCCACTCCAGAGCCTTCTGGCCCCATCGGCCATCTGTTCTGCAAGCAGTGTGCCCTGCCCACTGCGACTTAAGTTTGGCAATTCTTCGGGCTATGTCGGTTACGGACTAACTGCTGGTCAAGATTAATCTTAAATAGGCCTGCGAAGTGGTGGGAAACATTTATTTATTTATTTGTTCTCATGCACATCACACGTTTTACAATAAATTACTGTCTTTTTTTGTACATGAACCCTGTCAGGGCACTGCAAAGCGCAATGTTGGTTTGCTATTGAGTTTATGAACATTTAATTTAATTAACATATCACACAATTACGAATTCACGAAACTTATATAGTTAGATTGCAGTAGTACGAGTAGGTAGGTAGTGAAACAGTAGAATAAAACAATTTATGGAATACGTAATACATTACAATCATGTCATGCAGTGGCGTGCATTCCATAAAGACAGAAAGACAATGCCCTACCTAAATCAGATAAATATTTAAAACTTATTAATAAATCAGCTCCACCTATCGAGCGTCGGTCGTATCATTATTATCATCGCTACAATACCCGTTCGTTCGTACAATTTGACGCGACTTCGCATTGCAATGCACTAGCGCCGGTGAGTGCCTCGGGAGAGACACGAACTATTCGCGGCTTAATGTTTATATGTGTGCTTTCGTGGTCATGCAGATTTATTGTGTGTGCGTTCCTAAACATACGTGGCACACAATGTAACAATTAACGCACACAACCGTACAGGGTAGTCACTGGCTTTTTACGTTTTTTCATCTAAAAATCGTAAATTCATTTACAGTCTACGCACATTGTATACCACTAGGCCTAGGAAGACGATATATTGCACAAGTGTTCCTTATATTATAAAGATGTCAGACCGAATTAAAAATGTGGCACTGTCAGACTTACAAATCAGACCAAATTGAATTATATTTCATACAATGGTCAGGCCATTATTTTAGATTCATGTCAACAAGCTATTAAATATTGTTTTCTTTGCAAAACTCTACTTAATGCCGTTGTTTCAAAAGACATGTCTTTTTTCACTTGATAAACGAAATCATTTGGTTCGTTTCTTTACAGGATCTCCTTTTAGGGGACCCGTCGAAAGCCAAAGCGAAGCTTGGCTGGGTGCCGCGCGTGTCCTTCGATCAGCTGGTCAAAGAAATGGTGGAAGCTGACCTTATTCTGATGAAGAAAAACCCTGAGGCGTAGGTAAGCTACAGTATACTGCATGTAGTTAATGCATTAGACATCTGTCCCACCGCCGCGAAAAGCGAGCAGAGCTAGCTAAAACGAAAAGTTGTCGTATATTCTTTGATAGCTTTTATCGCTGCGACAAACTAGCGGACACAAAATTCTCGCCACTAGTGTGCACAGTCAGTGATCAACTATGGGTGCATTCCGAATTGCGCTGTAATCGATTTAAGCGTGCTTACACCCGTTCCGAAATAACGTTGGCATGACATGCGCCGACTATGCTCTGAATTAATATCAATGTGAGCGCTGTCAAAAATTAAAGTTGTGCTGTTTTGTTTTGAGTCGCATCATATCTTTAAATGAACGTGGCATTTCCGAAATTGTGCTTCTGGCTACATCCATCACTTAACCAGAAGTTAAGCGAACACTGTGCGCTCCAAATTGTTGACAATTCTCAGCTGTCATAATCGTGATATCGACGGAACGCAAATTATTGATGAGAGCGCTGTTAGTGATTATGGCATGATTAATGCACCCTTATTTATATACATAGTCTAGTCGCTTTCTCGTCGGCGGTGGGACAGGTCCACCTAAAGCTTGGGGAAGTTACATAGATCTTTGACTGTCGCTATAGGTGGTCAGGTGGTCAGAAGGCTGAAAGTCTAACAAGCAGTCTTATCTTGTGAATGATTTGTGGACGTCAAAAAAGCAGTTTCTTCGTGTAAAATACTGGTATTCAGCTGTATCAGGTAAGACAGGAAGACAACCGCAACAAATTTAGAAAAAGTATAGGCAAATGATGCATGTAATTTAAAATGTTATCGACTCACTGGGTGCATCTCCATTTAAATTTACATTTCTGGGTACATCATTGTCAGTCAGACAGTATGAATGCATGATAGTGGATCATGCAGGTCTGTCTAATCGGAATCGAACCAAGGCAGCATGCGCCAATGACTCAGTCAGGTAACTAACGCGCGGATAGCTATTGAGCATAAGCATGCATAATAGTATAATCAGCCTATAACGTTCCCACTGCTGGGACACAGGCCTCCTCTCTGTGAGAGGGAGTGGGCCGTAATCCACCACGCGGGCCAAGTGCGGGTTGGTAGATGTCACATGTCTCCGATTTTTTTTCTAAGACATGCCGGTTTCCTCACAATGTTTTCCTTCACCGTTTTGAGAGCAGTTGTGATGTAATAATTTACACATTTACAACCATTATTGTGAAAAACATGTTGACCTAGGTATTTCTGTATGCATTTAAAATTGAGGCTTATGTCATTGAAATAAGATTGAATTTTCTTTGGCTCAATCGGCGGTAGGTATGGTAAAACATATATGATAAAAAAAATACCAACTAAAGTATTTTTTTAATTATTAAGGACAAGTATGAAACTATTTAACAATATCTAATAAAGATAAAACACTTACGATTAAGTGTCATTCAGTGTTATCCTCGTATATCTGAAGTGTTAACAAACTATTTAATATGTGCTATCTTAACATCAACAAACACAGGGAAAAAAAACTTTTGATTACGCCATTTTAATATCAGTAGGGTTGGTAATATGGGAGCAGTGGTAACCCGGCCGTTACCATTGGGACACTATTATTTTTTATTTTTAAAGGCATCTCGCAGTTGACCTTAGAGGCCGTGACTGCTTAACCGGGCTTTCCTGGGGCTGCCATTAAGAGAACTTAACGCCTCCAGCCAGGGGCTTACAACTACTTAAATTACTAAGCGACGGCACGGTGAGGGCACCCCCTGCGGGGTACGGGCGGCGTCACTGATAGGGGAACAGCAAGTGGGGACAGGCTGGATCAAAATATTAGCATTTCCTTTATTTCATTGAAATTTACATATAAATTATATTTTTAAATATTCGAACATAAAAAATGTACATAAAAACATTTAAAAATATCAAAAATAGTAGCCCACCGGTATCGGGAACAGGGTCCAAGCTACCGGTGGTCAGGGCTGCTGAGAGAGGAACCTCCTCACGATACGCGCCGTGTCCAGTAGTACTGCTTTCTGGATCAAGCCCTTGATCCAGCTGCTTAACGAGAGCCTCCTGAGGTGTTGGTCGAGGCTCTTGGTTATAATTTCATTGGCCGTCACGACTATCGGCACAATGATTGCTGTATCCACATCCCACATGTCGACAACCTCGCGTGCCAGGTCAAGATACTTGATCTTTAGCATTATTATGATTATTATTCGGGGAATTCAACTCTAGGCTCAGCTGCGGCGCGGGCTGGCGCTTCAACGAGCAAGGGACGGTCGGGCCTGGGACACCACTGCTCCCATACTGACGAGTTGTAGGTCGTGCGTTCGAATCCAGCCAGGCGCTTTACTTTGTGTAAATAATTTCATCGCCACTGCTCTCAAAACGGGGACGGCAAACATCGTGACGAAACCAGCATGTTCTAGAACAGATATGTGAACTCAGATTATGGCAGAGAGTTCCACACTAATGCATTATTATAAAAAAAAACCTTTTTGCATTCCTTCTCCATATAAAATTTTACTGTGCCAAATTTCATACTCCGCGGTCCGCATAATTTTTCTTAAGACAAAGTTTTTGCTTCACGTATTAATATATTGATAATACAGTTGTATTTAAATTCTTTCAGGCATGGTGAACACGATGAAAACGGACATTATTTGAGGTGACTTCGTTCGTGGGGACTTGCAGGCAGCCATATACGCTTGCAGACTTCAAATATACAACATCACAATTTCAGAGGGATACACTTTAAAATACGTTATATGTGAAATGCCTTTGTAGAAAGTTATCAGTTTTTCTAATGTAAAGGGTACTTACTCTGTGATAATCTAGGATACATTCTACCTCGAATACAGTATGACAACCTAGAAGTAGCATCGTACCCCAGTTTAGTATTTTTATCTCACGAATCGAGGTTCGCTTTACTTGTGGTAACTAAGTGTACAAACAAGCTGTGAATGTGTGCTTGAAGACGAGTAACAGCAGCATATAATACACACACAGAAACTTCCGACTTCGCCGGTGCATCGGACGGTACCGAGAGCTCCTGCGCTTACAAACAGTAATAGAGTATTTTTCAATTTAATAAATACTATTTTAATTTGAAGATTGGGACGATTTATTTCACCGTAAAATTAAAATAAATTTATTTAAATCTATTTTCTCAATTAAAAAAGAACAAAATCAAATTTATTTTTCGTTGTTTTGAATTTACCGCCAAAACGTTCCTTACGATTACTTTTTTATCACGTGACATCGTGACGTCAGCTTTGTGTAAGTTACATATTTCGTCCCAATCTTCAAATTAGAATAGTTTTTAATAAATTGGAAAACACCCTATTCACAGTGTGTGTACAGAAGCCAGCACATCAAGCTACCCCTATCTGTCAAATTTCTTTGATAGATTTTCAACTTTATTACAAAATCGTAAGGTTCATGTTCAATTGGGAAAATTTTACGGTTTGGAAAGCTTGATGTGCTGACGTCTGTACACTTGATTAACACAAGTAAATTGTGCAAAACAGTATCTTTCTATCCCACGAAACGATTTCTTGAAAAATACTGTACCCGGGCGTAAATATGACACACCGTACTTTTTATAGTTCGTGGCGTTTGTTTGAAGAAGTTATTTTAAACCGGCTGAAAATCATACCAAAAATAGTTTTTCCTTAGGACTTAAAAGTTGAGGGTTCGATTTCTTGCTCAGAAATCTTTAAAAAAAAAAACTGAAAAATATTGTTTTATTTTCCTTCAAAATTGAGATCATGGTTCATCTGACCACTTTCCCCGTAGTTTCGAATTTAGCCTGATGCGCCATTACAACAATCATGTTCTTTTTTGGCATAACTCCTATTCCCCCCAACTTCCATTCAGCCGACTATTTTTTGGGTGGAATATGATCCCTAAAACTGTCCCATAAGGTTTCGGCACGATATAAAAACAAAATACAACAACTTTAACATGCTATTACTTTGGAATTACCCTTGGATACGGCGGTCAACTCACATTCATGATTATTGAATGTTAAACAACTATTAGAAATGAAATTTATTCGGTATGAAATTGGTCGCCAAAATTGACCAGTACCTCTACCTATAAGAAAGAGATTGGCACATGAATTAGTGACAGATACAACGCTATTCAAAGTCGAACTTCCTCTAAAACTCAGTGTGCCATATTTACGGCTATGTTCGAAACCGACAGATGAAAATCTAGTGTGCGATAAATCCCGCCGCGAATTATTACATCTGAGGACGTCGACCCAATTTACACTGCCATGGAACGGAATGGAAGCGGGTTTTTGTAACGATATTGTACACGGAAGAGAAAAAACATGGAATTGCAAAGTAGGCGTGGCACGCGTGCCACAATTAAGCGTTGTTACGCTAACTTGGTCCCAGTCGTGTTCTAACATCGCGTCGAGTTGCTAGTCTCGCGACAAATTTATTTTTCCGTAGCTATACCGTATTGTTCCATTTTGGAGCGCAAAAATGATAGTAGGAGAATAAATCTTAAAAATTGAGGTGTTTCGTACCATCGATATGTACGGTTTTATTTGTTTTCTAATAAAATCTTAGTTAATTTCAATTTACTAATAATTTAATATAGGTAACGTCTGGTTAAAATCAACCTTACATGATTAAAATAAAGTTTATTTTAGATTGATTGTATTCTCTATTTCATTCTGGAAAGTACTGCGCTACTCAATTAGTGATGCAGTCGGGTCGGATGTTGGTTTTATCGATGGATATCGATAAAAGAAAATTAGTCATTTAATATTTATTGCAAAATAACATTACAATACCACTATAGGTCGCTTAACATTCATACACGAAATTTATTTTAAGAAGTGTATTATGTTGCATAGATGCTTTATAGCAAAAATGTAATCAAACTTTTACATAATAACGTAATTATTATAATTTTAATGATGCCTGAGACGTTGCATTGCATTGACTAATCGGTCATTTCGGTGTGTAAGATCATTCAGTCATCAAACCGCCTCAATGACAGTACAACAAATATTTCAACGCCACTCCAGTGCCACTGAACAGTTCACCGTTTTCGAAAATCATTAAGTTTTTTAATCAAGTCAGTTATCATGTTTTATTATTATCACTTAAAAATATGGATTGAATTGAAATTAAATTAAACACAGTAATATTTTTTTCTCCTGTTCATTGTTTTATTGGTATTGTTTTCAATAGTATTATTTTTATTTCAGTTATTTATTTTATTTTCAAATAACACTACGTTATTCTTCCTACAGTTTTATTACTGAACTCTCAACAAGACACCCAATTTTTTGTTTAATTCAAAAAAAATATCTATCGATATCGATAATGTAATTAAAATTCAATGCATGTGCGGCATTGATCGAGTAGCAATAGATATCGACCTATGACGCGAATGTCGACCTTATTTTTATGCAAATTAAGTTTAAAATTGGGACTACTGAAAATACTGCCATCTATGGTCGAGTAGCGGAATTTACTCGGCAATCGAATCTAGTTTGACTTTAGATTACAAAACGCTGTAAATACTTTCTGAGCTAAAGTAAAATAAATCCTATCTACAGAGCCTGAAGGTTTATTTCCAGATGTAGGATCTATGGCTTATGCTAGTTTTGACTAAAACTAAAACGACAAATCAAACGAATTGTTTATTTGTAGTGCATTATATGATTATCGGATTATGTGTGTGAGTTTGGCGACAACGGTTCCTATAGTAATTTTGTTGCATTGCAGTTCCACCTGTTTTTTCTCTTCCGTGATATTGTACATAGCACAATGAACTTTATGTCAATTATGTAACGTACAAACTAGATAAGAGTTTGTAACTGCAGCGGGAATTACCGAGAATTCTCTGGAAAGGTGCGACCTGTCATTTGGCGCGTATCTATTCTTTTCTATGTTATTTTTTATATGGCAAACAGAGCAGATTTCGACTATTCTGCCAATGTCTAAAGAGAATTGGAAAAGCATGTGTGCGTAGTAATTTTTTTATTTTATTAAAACGATAAAAATCTTCGATTATACTTTGTACGTTACACTATTGGCATAAACTTCATTATGCTTTGTACAACAAAATAAAAATTCCATTCCGTTCTGTGGAAATGTCATTTGAGCCTAAGAATTTAACATTTAAAGAACATGACCGGATACTGTAACTTCTAAATGTGGTACTGTAATTTTAATATTAATCTGTTAAGTCGTTTGTGTGACTTACAAACTTACGAACATACATCCGGACTTCGGCATTTATAATTAATTATTAAGTGAGAAGAGAACTATAAAAGTGTTGCTGTACTTATGGCCTTATTTTTGTTTACAGTCTAACGTGTAAATAATAAGGACGGAAACTATTATGTCTAGGGGTCGTATTGTGAAGTATTAATGCCAGTGCGAGAGTGAGACAGAGCTTATATTTTACTTTATTTACCCTAAAATTTAATAAAGGCGAATGGGCTCCATTGAGACTGCATAATAAAAGAACATTTAAATATTTAAAAGAGTGAGCCGTCGCGGCACGACTGGCAGATGTGAAACATCGAAACTATTTTGTAATGAAAAATATAGCATAACCAAAAACAAAATAGTTTTTTTTTTTTGAAAAAGCATACCTATTCTTTATTTAAATTTCTTCGTTCCGGTATAAAGACGGGAATTAAATACAATGAAACTTCTCGAATGCTGGTTACATTCTGCTTGTATTTGGTCTATTCAAAGATATGTAATGTATTTACATACTGTATGCACCACACTGGGTTCGGTACTCCGAGACCACGCGCCTTCCCCTTGGTCTTCTACACGCATGTGATGCCCCGGCAAATGGCATTCGTACTTCATAATACGGCTCCAGTACTTAGGAATAAGAGGTTGACTTTTTTTTTCATCATCTAAGCTTGGTAAAAACAGATGTTTTATTTTTCGAGAGTTATAATGCCACCCAATACCCAGCCATTAGTAAAAGTTGATATTTTCAGGAGTAGTTAAACGCTCGCCCTTCTTAGCAATTTTACATTGACAGCGACTTTATGTCGTAGCACGAGCGGTTCAAAGTTGCGACTGGCGTGCGGTTAACTGTACTTTTACTATTAAAATATTTTACACAATTTTTGTTAGATTTTAAGGGCGTTTCTTATTACTATTTTGGCTAAATCAAAGGATGTCAGTGACCAAAGATCCCTTCACGATTGAGTCTACAATGGTATAAAATGTGATTTAATTGTTTGTATATTTATATTAGTTCTTTTTAAATACAGATATGTAAAGTGTGAGAGAATAAACGAGAGAATACCTAGCGCACAAAATGTTACCTCCCTTTATTAGATAAAAAACTTGGTATAAATATCCCTTGGCACCCATCTTAACGCAATCAGATGAATGAAACTTTTTAAGACTTATTATTTGAAAGTAAGTCAGAAAAAAGTGATACGTTTTTCTTCAGTATGTTTCATGAGAAAGATGAGACGGTCGATGTCTTTATACATTAAATTGATGAAAGAGGATTTGTTCAATGCGTTGCGTTGCGGCTCACCCCAATCGTAAGCCTTTGAAAATCACCTGTTGTAAAAATGTAACAATTTTGTAAAAAAAAATATATGTGTGATATGTCGCATTTTCAGTTATGTTGAATAGAGCTCCTAAACATGTGAAAAGGCCCTAAGAGTTGTATCAATAAGGGACAATTCTGTCTTATTTTACCATAGTCTTTTGGAGGGCCATATTTAATTATGTTAAACTTCAGTTCGTTACTATCTCAAATATTCTACAGTACTATTACTATTATTTACCTGACAAAGTGTGAACCACAGAGCACGGAGAACCCTCGGCGATGGCTGGTAGAGGCGGCAGTAGGTCAGCTCAGACAGAACTAAGAATTCCTCGCGCAGGGTCGAGCCTTCTCTGGCCGCAATTCAAACCGCGAGCATGCGCGAGCTGGCTGTGATAAAATTTTCTACTTTAGAATATGGTAATACGGTCCTGTTTTCAATGGAGCCAGTAAATTTCGCGGGCATTGTTCCTCCATCGTCAACAGATTCCTATCACAAACCAAGCGTGTCACCGTTTACTCGCACTACGACAGAAATTACGTATAGAAATTGCTGTACTGCAGGCTTAGTGCGAGCACCGATTTATCGACGGAAGAATAGACATGATTATTAACTAAATGATGTATAATAGGAGAACATAGCTATGTTTTTCTATTAATTATCACAGTTATGCATTCTAAACAAATCATGATTTTGTAGATAATCGTATATACTTTGTGGCCATCGAGTAGAAAGTTTGTTGTCAGTGTGATTTTGACAGTTTGAGAAGAAATAGTCTACATTTATATGGACCTAGACAAAGATCGTTAGAAACGAAAGACAAAATGACAGATTGTAGAAGGATATCTACGGTGCGATGTCAAATCAAATCAATCAAATCCAAAGTCATTGATTCAAACTAGGCTGAGAGTCAGCTCTTTTTGAACGTCAAAATTACATAAGACAGTCCCCCAAAACGCCCGCTCTTCACCACTTCCTAGTGTTTTAGCTGGGAAGAAGAAGTGGCGCAACAAACTCCCCAGCAGCACAGTCAAAAATGGAGAAACGAGACGTCACTTTGTATTGAAAAAGCACTGTCTATTCTTCGTAGAAATAGAAAGCGTCATGCTAAGCCTGCAGCTTTGAAGACAGCCAGTGATATTTATAAATATTGCGCTCAGCGCACTTTCAACGCCACGAATTCTATTAGAACCGCCCACTCTATATGCTGCCGGCGCGGTTATTCCGTGCGCCTTATTATCGTCTATGTGTTATTTATCTATGTGTATAAATAGGTATTGGAATTTGTATTATATATAAGATAAGCATAATTTTACACATACAGTTATTATATCTGCCTTATAAAAATGCCATAATAGGCACATATTTCGTCGTAAACCAGTATTCAAATAGCATGTATATTTTTATGTATGTAGTTGAAATTTTTCAACAAAATAAACGTACTTTCAATTATTAAGTTATTATTGCAATAAATGTATAATTATTATAATTATTGTTGTTGTGTAATCAATGAATATTTATAAAATGCTTGTTTACTTCGTATTTTATTATTTTAGTGAGCATGTATCAAGTTGTAGTCAAAATGTAATCGTTTTTTTTTTATTGTTCCTAAGGTGTAATATAGTTAGAGGACGAAAATCTCTTAGTTTTGTTTTCATTACTTGAATCAAAAGTTTCTTAAAGATTATTTTCAAATTCGTTAATAAACATCGGCAGATGCTCGGCTGATTGTCGACCAGCACCCTAATTGCATAACTCACGATTAAACATAATCTGTTTCGTTTTGAAACAGAGTGCTAAACCATTGCTTCAAATTATCGAAAAATGTGTCTGCTCAACAATGTTAATAATACAATGAATATTGTTGAACTGTCAAAATGAAATGGATGAATCTTAAGTTATGCAATTAGGGTGCAGAAAGCCTTGGTGAATTAAACTAAAAACATTGAAACATTTTACTAGCAAACATGTGATAAGAATTATTAAGTTATATTAAATACATTCAAACTCAAAACATTTATTTCAATTAAACCATTTACAGGCAGTTTTGAATAGTCAAGGGGTCGTCAGTCAGAAAGATGAAGTTAATTGCCCATTCCAAAGCATAGTAGGTTCCTATGGAAGAGAAGGGCAAGAATCTTCACGAACACTCAATCAAACATTGAGTTTATACACTGTGTAAAGGTGGGTTTAGACCAAACGAACATAGAACCAGAACTATAGGATTATTTTGTTGTAAGAATGTTGTCTCTGTTTGCATAAAAAGAATTTGTCATTTACTCAATACTCAATACTCAATACTCAATTCTTTATTGCATTCCATATGTAATTAAAAGATGGAATTAACAGTGGGAACAATATGGACCCTGTCGGGCACAGCAAAATTAGGAGAGAGGAAGAGGGCTACGTGCAAATTCAAGCAATTCAATTAATTATTATTTTAAATTATTAAATGTAAAATTGGGTGTATAGTTCTTATCTATGTGTATGTATAATTACGTACAGGTATATAAGTAGTTATGTATATATGATGAGGTGTGAGTATATAGGTATAGTATATTTTTGTAATTTTAATTTTAGGTATTGCGTATGAATACTAGGTAATTAATTATTATTATTTGTTATTATTTATTGTTTACATTATTATTAGTTTAAGTTGTTATTTATGTAATCCTGTTTTCACATTTATATGTCTTTGATTTTCTATATTCCGTATTGTATATATTTTATAATGTTTGGTAAATTATAGAGAGAATAATTTTATTTTCCAATCGATTTGTCATCTAAAAACTCTTTTACTGAGTAGTATGTCTTGGATTCTAAAAATTGTTTCAATTTATTAATAAATACATTTGTTTTCTTAACTTCTCTGATGTCATTTGGCAAATTGTTGTACATTTTAATGGACATAACTAAAGGTCCGGTTGAGTGCATTTTGAGTCGGGATTGAGGTATGTTTATTTTGTTTTTGTTATGACGAAAGGTGTATTTTGTTTGTGTTTCTTCGCAAGTGGTGTAGAACTCTGGGTGTTTTCTGACAAATTTACATAATTCCAAGATGTACAAGCAGGGAAGTGTGAGTATTTTGTGTTTTCGGAAGTGCGGTTGGCAACTATCTGTTTGTCCTATGTTGGTTATTATTCTAATTAATTTCTTTTGTAAAATAAATATGGTTTGTGAATCGGTACTGTTACCCCACAGCATCACCCCATAGCTGAGCCATGCCTGGGCATATGCGTAGTAAGTAACAAGTGCAGTTTGCTGGTTGGTAGTTTTTTTGATTTCGCGTAGGGCATACGAAAAAGTTGATAGCTTTGCTCTTATTTTCTGTATATGGGATTTCCAATTTATGTGGGTATCTATAGACAAACCGAGGAGAGTGAATTCGTTTACTTGTTCCAGTTTTGTATTATTAAAAATGAAATTTAGTTTTAATGGAGATTTTTGATGCGGATGAAAAGTAATTAATTTTGTTTTGGTGAAATTAATTTCTAAATTATGGTTATCCAACCAGTTTACAGCTGTAGTTAGAAGGGAGTTCAATTTGGCGTTTATATTGTCATCTTTCTGGCATGAGGTGAGCAGAGAGATATCGTCCGCAAATAGAACACATGGTCCGTTTATAATTTTAGGAAGGTCATTTACATAGATAAGGAATAAAAGGCAGCCCACCACACTCCCTTGGGGAATTGACGCGTTAACTGATTTACTGTCGGATCTTATTTTTATTATTTCATGGGTGTTTTTATTAAAATATTCAATTTCCACTAGTTGTACCCTATCCTTTAGGTATGATGCAAACCATTTATGAGCTTTTCCCCGTATCCCTATCCCATGTAACTTGTCTAGTAGTATTTGAAACTGAACCTTATCATAGGCTTTGGTCATATCGAGTAGCATACCTATGGCATAGTTTTTATTGTTAATAATAGTTAGAGCCTCTTGTACGTATTTGTAGACTGCTAACGTTGTAGACCTGTTTTTACGAAAACCGTTTTGGCAGTCGTCAAGTATTCTATATTTTTCACAAAAAGAGTATACGCGGTCACACATAGCCTTTTCAAAGATTTTAGACGCAGTTGGTAGCAGGGCGATTGGGCGATAGTTATTAGGGTCGGTTTTAGAGTTTTTCTTATGTATGGGTTTTATCAGTGCATTTTTAAGTAGATTGGGAAAGGTTCCTTCTTCAAACGATTGGTTAATTAATTTATAGAACGGTAGGGTTAGTTCGTCTGCACATTGCTTAAGTAGAAATGGGGGTAGTTCGTCTATTCCATAGCTCTTTTTATTTTTTAATTGTTTTATTATTTTATTTACTTCGTAGGGATCGACAGGGCTGAGAAACATGGTGTTTTCTGTCGGGTACATCACAGGGGCTCCTTTTGCTGGTGAGGGTTTTTCCCCAATAGAAGCAAAGAAGTCGTTAAAAATATTTGCTATTTGCTTAGGTTCAGTTATCAAGTTATTATTTTCAAGCAATTTTAAATTAATTTTTTCGTTTTTTATTGATTTATTTGTTCTCTCGTTTATTATATTCCACATAGTTTTTACTTTATTTGTTGACTTTTTTATTTTATTTATATATTGTAGTTTTTTTGCTGTCGTTACAGATTGTTTTAGGGTTTTTTCGTATTTTTTATAATATTTAGATAATATGGGATTGTTTGTTTTATTGGTAAGTATTTTAAGTAGTCTCTTGTTTTTGCAAGACAATTTTATACCCTTTGTTAGCCAGTACTTCTTATAGATCGTTTTTATTTTTATTTGCTGCAGCGGGATGCAAACATTTAAAATTTTAATTAATATATTATTAAATGCAATGTAGTTTTCATCTAAATTTTTATTTGATTTGATTATTTCATTCCAATTTTGATTTTTTAATTCAGATTTAAATTTTTCTACATTTTGGGTATTATATAATCTTTTTTTCGCGAACCAGTTTGTTTCTTTTTTGCTATCGCTAACTAATTTCATGTGAAAGATGGTTGCACAGTGGTCTGAGAAACCCAATTCTTCTACGGTGATATAGGTATGTCTAGTAGGAAAATTTGTAAAAATTAAATCTATACATGTTGAGGTAGTTTGTGAGATTCGTGTGGGGACTTTGATGTGTTGTGTGAATTTATATTCCAACATTAAATCTAAGAACAGGTTAGTTTTTAAACAGCTGTCTAAAATATTTATATTTAAATCTCCCCCTAATATCACGTTATATCTTCGATATTTATTATTGATATAATACATCATTTCTTTTAATTGGCGAGTAAATACTTCCTCCTCTCTTCTATTCCAATAAATTGTAACTATAATAACATTCTCATTAGGTAATTCTATTGCACATAATTCAATACAATACTCAACAGACATATTACTGATATCACAGACTTCTTTGTGCTCAAGATGGTTTTGTAACAAGATACAGACGCCGCCACCTCCTCGAGTACGGCGACAATACGATGCCGCAATTTTGTAACCGCTAAACTGTAAGTTACTCAATTTTTCTGGTGGTAGCCAAGTCTCACATAGGCATATAGCGTTATACATGGGTTCTTCATAGATGAAGGCTTCAAGTAAATGTTGTTTGTTACAAATGCTTTGTATGTTTTGATATAAAATTTTAAATTGTTGTTCCGTGGCTTCGAAAAGTATTATGGTTCGTATATTCTTTGTCATTTGGTTTGTAATGATGTGTAGTGTTGGTTTTATCGTCGTTGTTTATTTGTTCGTTAGGTTTGTCGCTTTTGCGGTGTGTCGTGACTCTGGTAGCCTCTTCTCTAGTTGATATCCGTTTTCCATCTATAAATAAGTTATTATTTCGTATTATTGCATAGTGTCCATTTTTTCTTGCTCTTAGCATTTCCTCACGCATTAATTTTCTTTCTTTCCTTGCATTTTCGTTTAGAAACTCGGACACATGTATGTTAGTTCCTTGGAAATAATGGTTGTTCTCAACAATGTACCTAGCCATTTTCTTGCTTAGAAACTCAATAACTAGGGGTCTGTTTGTTGTGGTGAATCTTCCAATACGATTTGTTTCTTCTATGTATCCGTTTAGGTCCACATTCAGAATTTCATAAAACATTTCTATCAATCTGTTGTGTAGTTCATACTCAGACTCATTGTAGTATTCGGAGAAGCCATAAATTACTATTTTCTTGGAGTGGTTTTCAGTATCTTCAATTTTTGGAGTTGGTGATAGATGCTTCATATTTTTTATTTCGTTTTTCAGGGTTTCGTTTTCTTTGCTTAGCTTTTCGATTTTTTTGTTTATTTCTTTTATTTCGTGAGTTGTTTTATCGTTTTGTTTGTATAAAAAGTCAGTTTTTCTTTCAATATCATCTTTGAGCTTCGTAATTGCTTTATTTATTTCAACTTCAATTGTATTTTGTAATTCTGATATTATAAATGTATTATTTTCTTTTAAACGCTGTATTATAATTTCGCTTAAATTTTCTAGTGAAAAAGTAGCCTGTATACCCGTATTTATGTTAATATCCGCATTTTCTTGGTGGATAGTATCACCGAGAAAGCAAGAGTCTTCTGAAAATGTGCTATTATTATTGGAGTTTGTGATCTTCTTTCTGATGGTAATATTGTTGTTGGTAGTATTATCTAGGGTGGAACTAGACTGATTGATTCTTTTGAAATCTTGGGATCGTATAGGAGTGTCTACATTGCCGGTTTTCGGAGCTTTGCAGCGGCATGCCTGACATTGCCATGTTTTTTTATGCTCCGGCGTCATGCTTTTGAAAAAATCTGTTGTCGTGTTCGCACATTGTAGATCATATCTATCTAGACAAAAGCAACAGACAAGCATTTCCATATCTAGTGGGTTTTGTTGACATCCTGCGCACATAAACGTTGGTGACATCTGGAGGTATTTATAATAGCGCCCTCTAGTTAAGTGTGTAATGTGTGTACTAGCGTCGAACCCATTAAGTAGCTGATTAGGTTGCCGATCGTTAGTAGCTGTCAATATAACGATAGTGGTTTTGCTATTTGACGCTAGATGGAGCTGTTATGAGTGCAGACAGAATGATTAGCACTTTTTATTGGTTTTGCAATATTTATCCACTTAGGTAAACAAAATCTGCTTCTCACCTTTACGGGATGCTTTGCAATATATTTCCTTTTCAATTCAATTGGAGTTATTCACTTTAACTTCTTTTCCCAGCAAATTCGTAGTACAAATTCGAATGTTGGTAGTTAACGTTGACACAGTTTTTAATTTGACTATTTCTTCACTTTTCTTGTAAGATTTTAATAAACTATAACTTCAATGACTGTTGGTTCTTATAATTTCAACTTTTATTTACTTTTTGACAAGATTTAACCACTGTATCTATTTTCAAGTGCAAAAAATACACGGAGCTAATGTTTACTTGCGCACTGCAGCGCCCTCTCTCTATTTAAATGTGCATTCGCTCGTTTGGTCTAAATCTACCTTTATCATCATCATCATCATCATCATTTCAGCCGAAAGACGTCCATTGCTAGACATAGGCCTCCCCTAAGCACCAACATTTCGACCGGTTTTGTGCTTCCCGCATCCAGCGGATTCCTGCGGCCTTCACAAGGTCATCGGTCTTCGAGGACTTCCAACGCTACGTCTTCGGGTGCGCGGTCCAGGGGGCCTACTCCCTAAGCAGGGCGTTTCCAACTCCGTATCACTTACGGACAGAAGATTAGTTTGGAGCACGAGCTAAGAATGAATGTCAACACGATTTGACAGCTGTCCCTACTCCCGATATGTTTTTGCGCGTCCAAAAAAGTTAGCTAAAAGTTTCGAACTACTTTCGGACGGGCCCGTATCTTCGTTAACGGAGTTAGAGAGTAGGCCCCCAGAACCTTTTGGCCCCATCGGTCATCTGTTATGCGAGCAATGTGCCCTGCCCACTGCCACTTAGATTTGGCAATTCTGCGGACTATGTCGTTTACCTTGGTTCTCCCGTGGATCTGTTCATTTCTGACTCGATCACGTAGGGAAATTAAGCAGTCCTCCAAAGAAAACTCCAAGGTGCTTACATAATCATCATATCTGCCCACTGCTGGGACACAGGCATCCTCTCTGTGACAGGAACTAGGTCGTTATTCACCACACGGGCTTAGTACGAGTTGGTGGATGTCACATGTCTTCAAGTTTCTGTTCTAGGACATGCCGGTTTCCTCACGATGTTTTTCTTAACCGTTTCGAGAGCAGTGGTGATTTAACTAATTTACACAAAATGAAGCGCCTGTCAAAGTTCGAATCTACGACCTAGAAGTCTTAAGTCGAGGCCGTTTCCACTGGGCCACCTCTGCTCTCCCCAAGGTGCTTCGGGGAGGCAAAGTCAAGCAGTGGGCCTGTCGGCTAAAATGATGATGATTTATTTTGGCCTGTATAGTGAACAATATCGACTGTTCTGGTGTCCTAATAAACTTGAACGCTTTATTGTTATCCAGGTCACGTAATAATGTGACATGTGTCGTATTATCTTTATTAGACATTAATAATTTTTGTTGTGGTTAGATGACCCTAAGGTGACTTCAAAAGGTTTTGCAGTTATTGAATCAGAATCAAATGTAATTCTGCGATTCCATTTTCTAGGTTTTAATCATTCTCCTTAGAATAATGTTATTAGGATAATGTTTTAGTTTATATCTAATGGTGTCATTCCACATAGTCTGTACCTAAAACAACCGACTTCCGGAAAAACACTACAAAGTAAAAAATTACTTTAATTTCGGAAGTCGGTGACTTTGGATATGTATTGAAATTTTTTGTCACCGACTTCCGAAAATAAAGTAATTTTTCACTTTGTAGTGTTTTTTCCGGAAGTCGGTTGTTTTTTTTTTTGGAATGTTTTTATTTTTCACTCTTTAGTTATAGTACCTACTCTAGAATCTAGACCCTCCAGCGCATATCACTCTAGACTCTAGAATGATAAATGCTGAATTCATGGTTACAGTTTGCGCACTGGATAAAAACTTTTCCTGTATATAAACATTCGAATTGATAACCTCCTTCTTTTTGAAGTCGGTAAAAATAATTTGAGCATTATTATACTTTGAATCAATTTTTGTCATTATTTTGTTTTTAATAAGTAAGTATACTGTCATTGATAATTTAATTTAAAAAAAAATTAAGTCAGTCATCACCAGCGAGCTACCTATGTTAAATAGGTAATTAAATAAAACCCTTCAATGAAAAGTAACATTTATATTATGCAATCATAAGCAATAATAACAAAATGATAATATCAATATTATATCAAATGAAATACCATCATGCAATCCATTGAAAATCTGGAACTTGTAACTCGGCACTTGACTAGAGATAATAGGTAGGTAGGTACCCACCTGTGTGCTTTTCACACGTCATCATCTGCGTTTTCCCAACTCTGTTAAGAGTCTGCTTCAAGTCTTACCAGAAGCAGCATTAAGCATTTGCATTTTGCACGTAGGTATAGACGCCAGCACATTAAACTATCCCAAACAGTAAAAAAAATCCAATTGAACATGAACCTTATGCTTTTGTCATAAAGTCGAAACTCTATCAACGATTTGACAGATTGGGTTAGCTTGATGTGCTGGCCTTTGTACACTAAGGTCTATGATGTATACATGATACATCGATACAGCCGAAAGAAGAAAGAAGCCTAATAAGATCGCGACTGAAGCGTGACAGTATCGCCATAGTAGCGATACAGAATTTGGGCGAAGGTACACAGCCAGCAACAGCATCGCTACAAAAAGTCGCCGTGGGCGAGGCCTCTAATAGGTACGCACTGCTTAGCGCCGAAAATCGTAGTGTGTTTTTTCAAAACGTTGAGATGCACTCTGTTGGATTCTCAATGCTCGGTTCAACACCGAGAGTTCAAAATCCAGTGCGTGATAAAACTGCGCCTCGATATTTTTACAACCGCGTGAGCATCGACATAGTCACAATCACAATAATTCTACAGTACTAATATACTCCATTTCAAATAAGATTACGACATTTACACAAACCTTTTTTACAGTCCGGTCAACCGATTTTGATTTCTATTCCGTAGGTATAAGGATGGCATTAAAAGCAAAAAAAATGGTTACAATACCAACTGTTTACTGTAGATGCCATTTATCATGCTTCCATCGCAATAGAGGTCAAAATCGGTTGAATGGACTGTAAAAAAGGTTTATTTAAATGTTTAACCTTATTTCAAACAGAGCTTAGGTATTTACAACTTTATCTAAAAAAAACAATTTGCTTCGTTTTCAAACTAATTCAGATAAGGCACGACGGTGGCTCCTCGCTTCCTCAACGCTGGCCAGAGCCCGTTGTCCATGGAGCACGACACGCACACTCAGTTCGGACCGCCTTCCTTCCACGTAACGCCTGAACATTCCAATATCACTGAAATAGAACGTGAAACAAACAGTTTTAACTACAATTTGCCAACAAAATATGGAGCGACTCTGAGCCGTACGTACAACAGACAATTAGAAAGAAAACATGAAAAAATTCATGAATAGGATTTGCTTTGTAAAGTAGGTATTATATTACTTTAATGTGGGCAATATGTAGGCAGTTTGAGTAGGTACTTTATAAGTAGGTACGGCTTGCTCAAATGTTCTTCCTTTGGTAGGTATTACTCGTTGAATAGTTAAGCTCCTCAAGTTTTGAGTTGAACTTGATCTACGCAATTACTAACAAATTGCTCTTCACTGCTTGTACTGACTGGATAGATCTAGTTCATAACTCATAGGACAACATTTAAAACCCATTGAATATCTTGAAAATCAACTTAAATTACATACATTAAAGTAGATAGTTGAGTAAGTAGCAATTTAATAAATATTCTGAATTTAACTTTAGACATATTCTAGATGTTCCACATCAGATCAAGATTCGGTATGTCTAAACTTTAGAAAAGACTGACCGCTCAGTTTTTTTGGCCATTTCTTCAGGGAGATACGAAAATTTGACTCCATCTGACTTATTATTGTTTTAATATGACGTGTAAAAGTGATTACGATATCCTATTATATTTACAGAATAAATAATTTAATTTCATTCCAATGCAGCGGCTGTGCCCGAAATGGAAACAGACAATAGACTAATAAAGGCTGGCACGGTCGGCGCACCGCCGGCCATTATGACTTTTTGATGATGACCTCACCTAACATATTCTAAGAAGGGCGCCGAGACTTATAGGATCTACATTCATAACGTCTCTTATTCGCAATGACTATTGGTTTAATTCTCTTTGCTTATTCGTATGTAATGTAGGATTTCGGACGTGACTAGTGTGGCCCGAGATAATTTATTTGCCAGATAGAACGTGCGGAAGAAAAATTGTAAGGCCTTAAAAATTAGCCTTATCAGTCTTACTTAAATACGTTCTTAACGTATTTCAAATAATGTCCAAATTCGAAAAAATACCTCTCCTTTACTTTGTAATAAGTACAAAAATGAGATACTACGATGTCTGCGATATACCTATCATTTATGGGCCTCATAGTGTGAACGTGCTACTGCCTCTGGTAGGAGTGGGTTGTAACAGCTATAATCACATATCTGTTCCGCCTGTTCCTGTTCCACGTAAATAACAGCTCCGGAAACCTGTTACAAAATAACAGGTTGTTATTTCATATGTGGGAATAGGAGTGGGTTGTAACAGGTAAAATCGCATATCTGTTTCGCCTGTTTCTGTTCCATGTACACAAAGTAGGTACTTCTCTTTCTAACTAAGGTGCAATAATTATGCGAGAAAAGGAAATCGCTTGTGACGATGTAACAGGGTGTCACATTGTCACAGTTCTTATCTCATTCTAACTAAGGTAACTGTCATAAGCATGAATAGAGAAAAGCTTGTGACTGTCGTGTGTAAGGGATTTTATTATTTCAAGGAACAGTAGCTGTTATTTCAGTTTGTCTGTTACAGTTACAGTCTGTTATCATCAGATACCTGTTATATTTAGCTGTTACGATAAATACGCCTCACTTTACTGCCTCGTTGGTCTATTGGTCGGAAGCGCTACTGCTGAGTATAAGGTCCTGGGTTTAAAGTGTTATTGGGTTTTTTTTATCTAGAATTTTTAGTAGCAGCCCGAAGTTTGAATGGTGTGTGCCCGGTTGATAGCAATAGGCTCGCCCCCTATTACTAAGACTCAAACATAACTCGCGAAATGTGGGTGAACGTACTTATCAGTACACCTCTGCGCAACCCTTCGGGGAAACAAGACGTGATGTTTTGTTATGTTACCTACTTTGAACGTTAATATATCAAGAAGTGTGACTAAACTAACCTCAACTGTCGCTATGGTTAAACGCGCTTGGTCGATGTTCTACCTCCCTTCTTCCTCCGCTCTTCCGCCTCCCTGGCTCGTTTGCACGCTCGGTGATATCTTCTACGTGCGAGCTGGCTCCGTGTCAAGAAGCTCTCATTGCTGTTCAGCGCCCTTATCAGTTTCTCTGCCGGTTCGTATCGTTCCAAGCGCACATACGGAACTGAAATCAAACATTTTTACTTTACAACTTTTATAGTTTAGTTTATTTTTAACGTGCCATGTTAGAGGTACTAGTTACACGTTTTCTGAGTAGATTTCAACTGACTTCCTATTACGGCAGCACTTTGACAGATTGACAGGCTGGCAGGCGTACTTACGGACTTAGTATACGGTGCCATTTTCACACTTTTGGCACGGTAAAAGGCAGTGAGTTTATAGTAACAGTGGTAAGAAACTACCACCTTGTAAGACCAAATAGCCTTGAGTATAATAGACCATTCAGACAACTTAATTTGTGCATTTAAAATTGGACTTTAACTTTTGTTCTCAGAACCCTAATTGCGCAACGCACGATCAATCATTTTGAAACAGAATGCTAATCCATTGCTTCATACTCGTATGTTCGAAAAATGTGTCTGCTCAACAACGTAAATAACGCAATGAATATTGTTAAACTGTCAAAATGAAACAGATTATGATTGATCGTGTGTTACGCAATTAGGGTGCTGGGGGCCGATTCTACTAATTTGCAACGTTACACGTTAAATTGTGTTTCCACAACAGTTCGATTTCGATCGCCGTTCGATAGTTACATAAAAAGTCATTCTACTATTTTATAAGCAAAATGGAAACTAAACTTAAAACGAATTGCAACTGAACTGTAGCGGGAACACAGCGGGTAACCCGCGTTACCAACATGCCAAAATAATATGTTTTATTAATACCACAAAGAAAAAAGTTGAATCTAAAAATGTTACTAAACACGAATATGTGGCACTAAAAGTATTTTCTATAATTAAAAGACATAAAGATCATAATTTTATCATTAACTTTGTCCTATAGTAAACGTCACGCTCATGTTCGATTTTGTTAGTAGAATAGGTTTTGACATTGTTTCAATCGATCGTTGGCGTAACTAAAACGTAACCGCAGCTGTGTCGCAGCTGGACCGTTGTTCATTTTAGTAGAATGCGAAAACGCTTAAAAGTGGTGATTCGGTTGCAGTTCTATTGCGTTTTTTTAACAAATTTGTTAGTAGAATCGGCCCCCTGGTCAGTCTACCCACATATCAGCAAGGACATCGACGCGCATCGTTCTACCATAGATTTAAGGCGGTGATTTCTTGAAAACGCCTAAAAAGGTGGTTTTTTAAACCAGTGTATCTCTTTAGCCGTAAATAATTTTGGATGCAAAAAAATATATTTTAAAGTCTTTTTTGCATAGAGTGATGGAACTCAAAACATAATTAAACACACTTTAATGCATCAAAACAATCATCAAAGTCAACTCTTAATTATCTTTAAAAGCACTTTATCCCTTTAATAACAGTTATAATTATAATTAAAAATATACCTTAAAATTCTAAATGCCAAACTGCATCCGTGATGGATTATTTATTATTAAATAGTTATTATCTAATTTTATACGATTTTATTTGCATTTTTACGAAAATGGTTGCTCATTTATTATTCGTATTTATTACAACAGATTTTAACCCGTATATAATTGTAATAAGAACTATTATCGCCCATAACGACAATATTTAAAGCTACCAGGGCCTTAATACATGATTCTAAACACCCCTGCGATGAACAGATTCATCGGTTATTTTTTTTTTAAATTACTGTTGACCGCGTAGGTATTGCACTACTTATATTACTATGAACAACAGCAGATTTTTTTTTAAACTGACGAATAGTTTCCGTGGTAACAGGATGCGTGTCGATGTCCCTGGCATCCTGTAAATGTTGATACATTTTTTTTTTATGTTTTAAATTGACGTGTCAGAATGGTCTATTATACTAACATAGTTTTAAGTATTATTTACTAGAAATGTATGGAATGTAAATATATTCTGAATTAAAATGATTAATAATAATATAGGTACTCAAGGCGATTGGTCATCGCTCGCACAGTGCAAGATTTTTAGGGTTCCGTGCCAAAAGGGTGAATACGAACCAGCACCCTAATTGCGTACCACACGATCAATCATAATCTATTTCATTTTGACAGTTCAACAATATTCATTGCGTTATTTACGTTGTTGAGCAGACACATTTTTCGATCATATGAAGCAATGGATTAGCAATCTGTTTCAAAATTATTCAGATTATGATTGATCGTGCGTTACGCAATTAGGGTGCTATGCTAATGCCGTACGTAGATTTGCGAGTGAATCTGTAACAGTGCTGCTGTACTAGGTAGCCAGTTGAAATTCGCCACCATTTATATGTATATAAAAAATCTTACTTAGTTTATCCTGCTTGTCTTCTTTATCAGGGGATGCAGAGAGTTGCACATGTCGTGTCCTCACGGCTCTCGCCGGGGTCGCCCGAAGCGACGCGTTGTTTATACTTTTGTTATTATTGCTGTTGTGAGACCTCGTCCGCTTCGAACTCGGCACAACACTGTCGTCAACCAACGACCTCTTCAAACTCTGTGGCGCTTCAGAACTAGAAGATAGAACATTATAAACAGTACTCTGCCTAAGTTTACTCTTTTTAAGAATAGATATCGGAGCTTTCGTTGTGTCGTCGTTTTTCTCTTTGGCCTTCTGCTGTCTTTTACTTCGTCTTCCTTCAATTTCAGGATATATTCTCTCTTTGTTATATGGTTTTCGTTTATGATCTGGTTGGTGTGGTGTTTTATTTTTATTTCCTGGGAATGTGCATTTATTTTGAATGTTTTTAACGTCGTTTACTTTTTTCATAAATATTGTCCTCCTAGTAATTGTTCTGGCGGCAGATATAGAATTTAACTGTAGACTATCTTTTTTATTTTTAGTATTCTTTCTAGCGAATGATTTTATTTTTGATTTTTTCCCCTTTCTTGCAGGTTTTTCAATGTTCACTTTTACCTTTCTCCTGTGTTCGTTGCTTTTCTTATCTGTTTTTCTTCGTGGCGTAGTTTCCTTTTTCTCTTCTTTTATGCTTTTATGTTTTTTAGAATCTTTTGCCTTTTTTAATGCTTTAAGCCGTTTTATATTTTCAAGGATAATATCTTCGTCCATTTGCTCTTCTTGCTTATTCACGTATCTTGGCTTGAACATAGGGGCAGAGTTCCGCAAGCGCGTTATGACTCTGTCTGGTAAGTATTCAACTCCTATCAATCGACTAAGATCTATTTTTGTATCAGGTACAGTTTTATTCCTAAAACGGCGTAAAATTTCATCAATCTCGTCATCAGAACTATGTTCTGATTCGGATTCACTAAATTCTACGACTGCAGGTCTTGGGTACGTATTCAATATATCACTAATTTCATCACTATCCGGAAAGTCGCTATCCGTAAATGTGAATCGTTTAGAGTTTTTAGGAGTAGATTCTTCATCTGACGAGTCACTGAAATTTGTTAACATAGCAAAATTTGCACTTATATCGTCTATATTTTCCTGGCTTGGCAAGACAATCCCACAGTATGTGTTTTTGTTCTCGTCTTGTTTATTTTTAACGTTACCATAGACGGAACCTAGCACGTCCTCATCATCTGCATTAGGTGCAACTCCTAAACTGACGTTAGACATTTCTCTATGATCTTTGTTAATAACTTGTGTGGCATTAGGTATTATATTTAGGATATCTTCACTTTTGACCTCTATTGAAGATGATAATGCTATTGTAAATTGGCTAACGACTTCATGAAATGTATTTCTGACATGACCGATGTTATTCGGTACAACGCTCTCAACCTTTTTTATTTGGATCGGTTGATCTTCGGAAACAACGTTGTCAGCTGGCAGGTCTTCAACCAGTTGTTTGTCTTTTTTGCAGTCGTCGAGGTGAATTATTTGCTTTGCCATCTCATCCTGAATTAGTTCACCTTGAGTTGGTTTATTTGTATTTGTTTCACCGAATTTACAATCAGTGACGTCATTGTCTACATTAACTTTCTTTGTATATGGTGCAGGTATTGACGTTATATCTTGTTCATTTTTAACGTTACCATCAATGGAACATACCAAGAGCTCGTCATCTGCATTAGAAACAACTACTGAACTGAGGTTGGACTTTTCTCCTTGGTCTTTGTTAATATCCTGTGTGGCGACTAAATAATTATCATCAACGTTAATAGGGTTAATTTTATCAGCTTTATCTATAACTATTATATTTGGGATATCGTCACTTTTGTCCTCTATTGGAGATGGTAATGCTATTGTAAATTGGCTAACGACATCATCAAATGTGTTTTTGACATTTTCAGTGTTATTCGGTACAACGCCCTCAGTCTTTTTTATTTGAATCGGTAGATCTTCGGAAGCAACGTTATCCTCGAGCATGTCTTCATCCAGTTGTCTGTCTTTTTTGTATTCGTCAAGGTTAATCACTTGCTTTGCCATCTCATCCTGAATTAGGCCACCTTGAAGTGGTTTATTTGCATTTATTTCATCGAATTGACAATCAGTAACGTCATTGTCTACATTAACTCTCTTTTCATATATTGCAGGTATTATTAGCTTTGGCATTATATCTTGTTCATTTTTAACGTTACCACCACCGGAACATAGCAGCAACTCATCCTCTGCATTAGCTATGATGTTGGACTTTTCCCTTAGGTCATTGTTAATATCTTGTGTGGCGACAAAATTATCGTCAACGTCAACAGGTTTAATTTTATCAGCTTTATCTGTAGGTATTTTATTTGGGATATGTTTACTTTTAACCCTTATTGAAGATTGTAATGCTATTGTAAATTGGCTACAGACTTCATCAAACGTGTTTTTGACATGTCCGATGTTATTCAGTACAACCTTCTCGACCTCTTTTATTTGGATCGGTAGAAGTTCACCTTGAGATGGTTTATTTGTATTTATTTCAGTGAATTCGCAATCAGCTACATCATTATCTACATTCTCCGCTTGAAGCATTGCTTGTTGATTATTTTCTGCGTTGGCAACTATTCTGCTTCTATTTGTTCACAATCTGTTGAACCAGCAGATACGGTTGCAATCGGACTTTCTGTGCTTTTAATCTGAAAATTAAAAATAAGTACGATTTATTTTTTGTTTTGAGTTTTACAAAAGCTCTGTAGCTTGCTCTGTCTTGGCTTAACTTTCTAATAAATATCACGTTGAGACGACGTTATAAGAGTCATCCTGGATGGTAAATTTTATTACTACAAGATAAAAGTAAATGTTTACTAGAGCACATACAAGGTGTAACAGAATGGACGCAAGACTTGAAAGTAGTTTGTTCCTAATTGACTACTGAATCGATTTCAATAACTTTTAATATTAGTATCTTTTTTTTAAATTATGTATTTTGCCATACCTACCACTGATTGAGCCAAAGAAAATTCAATCTTATGGCAGAAGAAATAAGACTCAATTTGAAATGCATAAAGTAATGCTTGGGTCAACACGTTTTTCTTAATAATATCAGTAAGCTTTAAAAAAATAGTTTTGGTCATCGTATAATGCTTTTAACTCAATACTCTAATTAGGGTGTATGAGGTCTTGCGTTAATTTTGTTACTCTTTGTACCTATAAATGAATACAGTTTTCCCCACGACTTATAATTTCGGGCTGTCTGACTATACGAATCAACTGTAAAAATAACTACATCTACATATGTAGTTATTTTTAGATACGAAACTAGGCGTTCTAGGAATCCCGAAACGTACATAGATACGCGTGAATAGAACCGGGAAAAATAATTTATTAATACTACATACAAAAAAAAAATATGACGCTATTGAAACTTAACTTGGTGGGTAAGCACTTAAATTTTCCTTTACCCATCATAATATACCTAGGTACCTACACAAAAAATAAAATGAATAAGTAATAATAATTTAATTTCGTTTTATTAGTTGAATCTAAATGCCAATAAGCAATACTATCAGACAAAAGAATAAGGTAATATAGTATACCTTACCTTACCTATACCTATAAGGTACCAAGGAGTACGGTCACCAAAAGAGATAACTAACCAGGGTCGTCGGATGTAGCTGAAGTTTAGTAAGATACCGATGGATGTTTTCAAATTATTTTATTTATAGAAAACAAACAGTTAATTTATCAAATTAAATTTTATTCGAAAACATCTGTCGGTTTCTTAGTAAAATACAACTATATCCGACGACCCTGGTTACTTATCTCTATGGATATCCATCCTTATCTCTTTTGGTGACTGTACATGACATAATCGCTCGTCAACGCCGCGCACTCGCACAGCTCGTTGCTCGCCTACTTGTTTTTAGTGGCTAGCTCTACTCGCCGGCGCGGGCGGTGGAAGTAGTGCGTATGTACCAAGCGAGCAGCAGAACAGCGAGCAGTTGTTTGACAGCGAGTGTTCTACTCGCCAAGCGAGCCTCGCGGAGTAGGTACTCTCTTTGATAACTCTTTTCGCTCCGACAAAAGAGTACCGACTCACTGTGGCGGTGTGAACCATGTGTGAACAGTCAGCGATCAACTATTAACATACCTACGTCTATACTTCCAATCTTTTGTACGTTTCTTGAGCGAGAAAATCGTTGACAGCTAGCTATTACTATAATCTATGATAGCTAGTCGCTTACTCGCCGGCGCGTGGCGCAGTAGAATTAGGTGGTAGTTCCGTGGATGAGCTACTTAATAAATATTGATTAATTTAGGACCGCCATCATGACGTCAGCCCCGGCAATGGATAATAATAACCGCACGCCCATATTTTCCTTTCTTTTAAGGCTCCTGCAAACAGGCGCGACGTGACACTCGTTGGACAATTTCCATGAAGTTTTCGTAGGAAAAATTGTTCTAATGCCGGGGCCACACCAACGGGAAACGCCGTTGATTATCGGGATGATGGACGTTAACCGTAGGTGTAGCCACAACGTATCGCGATAATTTTACAACGGCATTCACATTGCCATTTGACGTTAGGCGATAACTCGGTGGGCATTGACGTTGAGAGTTCAAATGTGGCCACTGAATTTTATCGGAATCTTTACCGCGTTGTTGTTGCGTCGCGTCGCGCCTGTTTGTAGAAGCCTTTAAATTTGCAGTTACAAGATAAAATATCGTTATCAATCAAATGCACAGATAAGCACTAGGAATGAAAGATATAAATAGAAATACTTGACACGCTAATAATGTACACACGGCTACTCATCAAGCTATACATTTCCAGTATAAGCTAATCTGGCATTGTGTAGGATTTCCGTACAGTGCGAGATCAGCTTAAACTGGAAATTATAGCTTGATGTGTAAAATAAAATATTAATTTACTAAATAGAGAAAGAATGAATAACGTTTATTTGGACACAGGTCGTGAAACAAAACGCAAATAACAAAATAAACTAATCGCTGTGCCCTTCTTTTAAAAAAAAATTCAGTCACTTGACCAGCAAGCTGAACTTTGCGACCATAAACAATATACCGCTTAGCATAATTATTTAAAACATACGCAAAATAAAAATAAAGTCGACTCCATGGTCACGGGCTAGCCGGCTAGCCACTACTAAGGTTCACGATTAAATTTAAATGACGTAAAGCCATTAGTAACTCATCGCAATTTAAAACTTATTCCATTGTTATAAAGTATAAATTAGAATGATTGTAATGAGTGTGATGAATCTTACAAGTGAACCGACCTTCAACCACAAAATATCTAAGCTATAGGTATCTCAGTAAAATATTCATGTGTTATAAATAAAAGCTTCCCGAATAAATGCTCTCTGAATGATGGTGACAACCGCGTCAAAAATCCATGGCGTAGTTAAGATGATGATCATCATCATCAATGTACTAAGCGATCACATTCTCTTTGGGTCACACAGACAACCTTGAAAAACTACTGTTTTTAACACGCTTTTAATAGCTTGTTTAATAAATAAGTAAGTATAGACACGTTCCAGTTAAATTATCATTATCTGATAAAAAAATAAATGCATATGATAAAAAAAAAATATTTGGTATTGTTTTCGGGGTAAACGACCGCTGATAGTGTAGGTATGTACCTACCTACTTAATTTAATGTTCTCGTCTATTACTGCTGGCCAACACATTGGCATTATGAAATAATAACAACTTCATGAAAACATGACGATATCTAGGTACCTGCCTAACTAAGAAAATATGTTACCTATGCTGTTAATTTACTATGGTATAACCATTTATTACTGATTGATATTAATCTACTATCGTTACTGACATACGTACTAAGTACTAGAAAGCAAATTCAATTTACAAAAAACCTAAGAAAATGACTAACTAATTAACGTAATTTGCGGACAGTCCACCATAGTTTTTATGTGGTTCTTCGATGAGCCCACAATACTATATCTAGGTACATAGTACACAACCCAGTTAGTTTTACATCAAATTCTTGTTAATTTCCTAATTTCACAATGTTTATTACAATTACATTAATAGAAATAGGTAATACGCACCGGTTTATATTCTGTTTATGACTTCCTTTCCGTATTCAGGTTCATCTTCGCTGTATATTCTGCATGCAAAACACAAACCATGGAAATATAATTGTTTTTATCTCTTCCCTACACTTGGCACTAGTGAGACACGTTCGCTCTACTCGCGCTTATTGCGAGAATGACGACGTCACGCGACGCCACATGCGTAACAAACACGATTAAACCGGGTATTCCCCTGATTGTGTCTGTGGCGTTGTCCAAATACCGTGTTACGGTCAAGGTCACCAACCAAAATCGATTACCGTTTTCACAAGCTTTATAGGTAACTTTCTCCGTTCGTAAGCACTTTGTAGAATAGTTCCTAGCATCTGAATCTTGACATAGGTACTTACGAGTATATAAATTTTGGTGACAACGTAAAAATATGAGACCATGGAGCCGGTCTGATGATGGAGTCCGAAGGTGGCCACTACTAAGGCCATACAATCCAAGGTGGCCATACGATCTCCTTAACTAAATCAAATGATATAACATTGCCAATGGGTTGCCAATGAAAGTTCGTGGCTATATTTAATTAAAAATACTGGTGAGAATTTGTTTTTAATTTTCACAGACTTGCCTATCAAACAAATTAGATTCCAACTGGAAGTATAAAGCATGCAGAACTTGTATGTTAGGTTGTCTAATGTCTACACCTGGTCCGTTCCTGGTTTTGATACATTATATCTGTGAGAGCTGATGATGGAGCCGGAAGTTGGCCACAGGAACTCCTCAATAAAACAAAATATCACCATCGTGTTTGCTTTGTCTTGGCAAGTACTTTAGCCTACAGTGTAGTCCAAGGTCTAATGATGGAGCCGGAATGTGGCCATAAGAAATCCTCCACTAGATAAGGTAGCTCCGTTGTGTTTCGGAAATTTGGATTTGTTTTGACATGTAGGTACTTACATTAGCCCCAGATTTCGTTCAGGATCTGATGATGGAGCTGTAAGCTCGCCATAGGAACTCCTCAACTAAACGAGAAAGCCTAAGCTCCTTGTGATTAGGTCCTTTTGTTTTGTTTTGGACAAAAACTATAGCCCAAGGTAGTCTAAGGTCTGATGTAGGAGCCAGATGGTGGCTGTAGGGACTTCTTAATTAAATAAGATAGCCCTATTGTCTTCCGAATGTCTTGTCGAGTAGGTACATTAGTTCAACATGTAGGAAGCTCGCCATAGGATGTTCTGAAGGCAACAAGATAGCCCCGTTGTCTTTCAGCTTTTTTGATTTGTCTTGACAGGTACCTACTACCTACTAGCCCAAAGTGTAGTCCAGTATGCGATGCTAGAGCCAGAATGTGGCCACAGGAACTTCTCAACTTTATAAGATACCCCAATGTATTCTATTGGGCTCGTTGGATCTGCCTTGCTGTTGATTCTAGTTGCCAAGCTGTACCTTACAAGTGAGGGAAAACTACAAGTAAAATACAGCTCTTAAATAATTAGTTGTGAACAGCTACGTCCCGCTCTTAGGGCATACAATAGTTACATAAAAATAGAAAATAAATTACATTAGGAATTTCAATAAGAATTAAAGTACATTACAATTTCACACCAAAATATAATATAAAAATAAAATATATTTAAAATCTTTTTTAAAACAAGCTTTACGGGAACTAAAAAGGAATGTGTTTCAGCGAGTCATCGCGGAATCGTTGCGGTGGCAATTTTTCCAAAAAAAATTCAGATGCCAATTTTTGACCTAGCTAGCCTGGACGAGACAGATCGACGAAAGGAACGCCAATTGACGACCTCCTTGGTCGCACCCTCTTCATCCGCCTCGAGGTTGAGTTTGGTTGGTTGACAATGGTTCCCGTGGCGGGGTCCCACCCCTGAGGGATGTCCGCAAATCTGCCGTTCAGACATTGAAACTTAACGTACGCCGCCCCCAATCCAATTGAGAGGCGGCGTCCGGCCCTCATCAGGATCGGAATTTGGTCCTCAGGGACGCTGACCACCACAAACCATGTCGTGGTTTGCTTATCTGCATTATGAAGCACCCATCGCTTAACGTCGACCCAGGGGTTCTGGTAGCAGAGAGCGCGACTAATATCGGTCGACTCAACAAACACCCCCTGATCGTCTGGGATCACGAGTCTACAGCATACTCGTTTCAGAATCTCCGACTGATTCTTGACGACTAGCGAGGTGCTAATCGGGAGAGATAAGCCAGAGACTGTGTGTTTCAGCCAGATTAAAGTGTGGTTATTGCTACACCATAGTTTGAGGATACCGTCGGCGAACAGCGGCTGGGCGTTGAAGGATGGACCTGGTGTGTCATGGTTGTCGGAGGAGGCCTCGTAGATGAGCTGTTTCTGGATAGCAGCGAGTATCTGATCTGATAGGGCCTTGCTTAGAATCCCCGTGCGGTCGCAGGTGATAGCGACGCTCAGACTATTGCTGGCAGCTTGGTAGTCACTTGGGCGGGCGGCTTGCTCGGCTTGTTCTGGCCGCAGCTGCCTATGCTCTCCACAAGGCGACAACGTCTCTTTGAGAGCTCTTTTCGCCAAGGCCTGATCCTTCCAACCAGGTTGCTGTGTCTTGCCCGTCTGTTTGGCTGGACTCCCTCCAGCTCTAGTCTCGTCTTTTGAACTACCTTCTGATTCGGGTTCACTCAATAATTCTAAGAATGATTTTGAGTACGACCTTATATACTTTTTAATTGCTTCCGCATCCTGTAGATCGCTATCCGTGCATGTGAATCGTTTCGACCTTTTAGGAGTAGACTCTTCATCCGACGAGTCTGTGATCTCTATAAACGTGGCATCATTTGCTTCAAGCTGTTTTATTTGGATCGGTAGATCTACGGAAGCAACGGTATCAGCAGGCATGTCTTCAAGCGTTTGATTGTATTTGTCCTGAATTAGTTTACCTTGAGGTGGTTAATTTCAGTGAATTCGTAATCAGTGACGTCATAGCCATTCTTCGTTTGAAGCATTGCTTGCTAATTATTTTCTTAACTGGGTAAGGCCGGTCTTTTCTGTGTTGGTAACTTTTCTGCTATTTGTTCACAATCTGTTGAACCAGCAGATACGGTTGGAATCGGATTTTCTGTGGTTTTAATCTGAAAATTTAAAGTATGTCCCATTTAGATTATGCTTTGTTTTGATTCTGTTTCGCCCTAGTTTTAAAAAGGTACAGTAGAATAATCTTGTTTTCCTGTTCTATTATAAGATTGTGATTACGTTATATTAGTCATCCTGATGGATGATTCATAATAGTACCCATACTTGCTTAAATAAGCCACGCGCGTGCCTCGTACGAGCAACGGGGCGCCGCCATATTTTTTTAGTGAGTGCTTATGTGAATATTGTTTTGTTATGTACCTACATATAATTTTGGCTTAAGTGCTCTCGAAAACGATGTAAATAATGTACCTACCTAAGTAACTACCATTCGCTGTGATTTAATCCTAACCGAGTTTGAGTTAGGAGAATGGCCGCAAGTAGGTACACCTGCTTACCTAATTGTCGTAAATTTAGCTTTACTGAACTATCATATTATTATGTAAAAAAGAGGGCAAAACCGCACCCTAATTGCGTAACTCGCGATTAATCATAATCGGTTTCATTTTGACAGTTCAACAATATTCATTGCGTTATTTACGTTGTTGAGTAGACATATTTTTCGAACATATGAAGCAATGGTTTAGCCATCTGTTTCAAAACGAAACAGATTATGATTAATTGTGAGTTACGCAATTAGGGTGCCGGTTGCAATTTCAACCCTGAACTATATTGGAACCTATTTATCTGTCATTTTAAACGTGAATCCTGGCAAATTTAAAAACGTACATAATTTAGTTTTATCTGAATATGTATTTAGATTACCAATATTATTAACTGAAACCACTTAATACTTTTAACAATATAAGTACTTCAAACTATTTATTAAAGACCTTCGATCTACAATAGCAACTGTTGATAGCAACATAAACTAACAACCGACGGGCGTGTGCTATCATGTCCGACATAGTATACAGCTGTTATGAGAACAGAATAAATAATTATAGATAAGTAGGTACGAATACCTACTTGTAAAGTATCACAATTATAATGGGTAGTATAATGGCTATTTACAAGTACGTAGGTATCGGAGTACTTGGTGCCTAGATAAAGGTCAACTTAAAGACCAACATTCCCAAAAATATATGCATACAGTTTTTTTTAATGTCTTTTTAATTTAATACCTATAATATTTATGCCAAAAAGTACCTAAACAAAGAAGACAGTAATATTCAGTGATAAAATATGACATCATCTGGGAATACCAGAAGGAATCTAGATACCTACGGTTTTGGACAAATTAAGATCTACTTTATTGAATACTAGCTTCCGCCCGCGTGTAAGTCGGAAATTATCCCGCGGGAACGTACTACCGGGATAAAATTAAAAGTATTATATACTTAAATAAAAGTATGTTTGCAAGTATCTTTGTATGTTCCGACTACCTAAAGACAAAACGCGCCACCGCCACCCCCCCCGGCCGGTACCGCCGCAACCGCTATGTCCCTGCATTTTTAATCTGTAATATCTTCGAAAATATTCATTTAAATTCACATGCTGCCTTTAAATGCTGTAAAGGGCTATATTGGACTATATTAAATGCACAATGTATTTAATGTATTTAAGGTGTTCCGTGTGGTGCCGGACGGAAAAGAATAGCACCATCCCATTTCTTCCCATGGGTGTCGTAAAAGGCGACTAAGGGACTTACTAGAGAATGGGCAGCAGCGTTCTCTATGCATTTGACCACCATACTGCGATCGCCAACCCACCTGCCAAGCGTGGCGATTATGGCAAATCCCCCCTTTTGGGGGAGGCTTATGTCCAGCAGTAGACGTCTTTCGGCTGATATGATGATGATGATGATGATGTATTTAAGTTACTTAATTGGATAAGGATTAATGTTGTATTGCTTAAAATCGCTTCGTAAATAAGCCATTATTTCTCGTAAAAAGTAAAGGATACAAAATGGTTATTGTGGGTTATATACCTAAGAGATAGACATATACCATCGCGGACTTTTTTGTAGACCTTTTTAAGGTGTACAATACTGTAGTACACTATTTTGATCTATCTCGTAGGGTTCAGCCAACGTTTGCAATGTAAGCACAAAAAAAAATGTGTTACGACATCACATTAGAAACCTACAAAATTATCAGTGTTTCTCTACTATATTATGCATGATAAATACATATAAACCTTCCTCTTGAATCACTATAACTATTAAAAAACCCGCATCAAAATCCGTTGCGTAGTTTTAAAGATCTAAGCATACATAGGGACAGACAGACAGCGGGATGCGACTTTGTTATAAACTATGTAGTGATTAGCTTTTGCCAACGGCCGCGTGGAGGCCGAAAGTTATCTCACGGAAACGTACTACCGGAATGAAAAGTATATTGTGTTAATCTAGGCTATCTGTGTCGAAAATTTCATCCGAATCTGTTCAGCCGTTTCTGCGTGATAGAGTAACAAACATCTAAACATACAAACTTTCATATTGCTAATACATATTACTTAGTTTAAAATTTTCCACCGTTCGGGGAAACAAGGCTATGATAGGAATAGGGCAATTTTTACTGTGAAACCAGTGTTACGTTAAGGTACAAAGTGGTGTGGAGCACCAGGGCCTGCGGTCTTTGGGGTCCCCGTTAGTGTCTGAGCTGGGAGGTCTACACAAGGCCAGTCGACGAGACGGTAATAATAGGTCTTTACCTATGAAATTGCCGTTTTGTATGAAAAAATTTAAACGAATTTTTTTCATGTATTTTTTATTTGTATTAATCGAAGTAATAACCCATGCAATCAATGCATCTTTGCCATCGCAGTGGCAGTTTATTGATGCCCTTCTTAAAGAAATCAGCTGGAAGGGAGGCAACAAATTCTTCAAAGGCATTTTGTACTGCCTCTCGGGTATTGAATTTTTTTCCCGCCAAGAAGTTATCCAAATTCTGGAAAAAGTAGTAGTCTGTAGGCGCAAGGTCTGGTGAGTAGGGCGGATGACGGAGAGCTTCCAACCCCAGTTCTTGCAACTTGGAGACCGTCTGCTGTGCAGTATGAGGTCGCGCGTTGTCGTGCAGGAGCAGCGGAGACGAGCGATTGACCAATGCTGGTTGGAGATGTGCCAGCTTCTCCATTATTGTGTTCAGTTCTTCACAGTACACATCTGCAGTAATGCTCACCCCGTTTGGTAAGAAGCTGTGATGAATCACACCGGCGCTAGGCCACCAAACAGTGACCATCACTTTTCTAGGGGTAAGTTTTCGTTTAGGGCATTGTTTAGGTGCTGAACCAGGATCCAACCAACTTGCTGAGCGCTTGCGGTTATCAAACAGAATCCATTTTTCATCGCAGGTAACAATGCGGTTCAAAATTCCTTCATTTGTGTGTCTGTTGAGCAGTGCAAGGCACGTCTCGACGCGTACTTCGCGCTGACGATCATTGAGTTCGTGGGGCACCCATTTGTCAAGCTTTTTTACCTTGCCAATTTGACGCAAATGGACCAATATTGTTTTGACGCTAACGTCGAAAGCTGCTGCTAATTCAGCCGTAGATTGTGTATCATCAGCTTCCACAATCGCCTTTAATTCGTCATTGTCGACCAAAGTCTTCGGACGACCGCGAGGTTCATTTTTCAGGTCGAAATTTCCAGAACGGAAGCGAGCAAACCAATAACAGGTGGTGCGTTGGTTTGTAGTGTTAGCTCCGTAAACGTCGTTGATGTTGCGTGCCGCTTGTGCCGCGTTGCTGCCACGACGGTACTCATATTCCATAATTACTCGAATTTTTAACGTATCCATGATGACGAAAAAGATTGAAATGCGATGAAAATGTAACACTAATCAATAAACAAATGACTACTTTTGGAAAAAAAAATCCATGTTTTTAAAATAAAATTAATTTGAAATTAGAATTCTTACCCAAACAAAAATTATTTTGATTTGAAATGGCCAGTACTGCAAAACGGCAATTTCATAGGTAAAGACCTAATATTTAGTGATAAAATATGCCATCATCTTGAAATACCAAACTGGATTTTACATAAATGAAGATCTACTTTATTGATTATAGTTTGCCTACAATTTTACAGTGAAACCAATGGCGTAAGTAGGTACTAAGGTGCAAAGTGGCGCGGGGCACCGGGCCACGGTGTTTGGGGCCTTAGCGTCCGAGTCGGGGGTGAAGTCAACGAGGCCCGTCGGCTCAGTCGGCGAGACGGTGATATTTTGTGATAAAATATGACATCATCCTGAAATATCAGAAGGAATCTCCGACATAGGTACCTACTACAATGACTTTATGATCACTAATTCGGATATATCCAAAGAATTAACGAAGCACACGAAGCCATTTTTCTTGGTTTAACACTAGACAGTGGCTGCGCATGGAATCTCAATGCTAAAAGGAGTTAAAGGTCACAAATAAACGGTAATCGTCGACTGCCTCGTTGGTCTAGTCACAGGCGAAAATGACTGGGTTCGATTCCCGGGTCGGGCAAATTGATATTGGGTTTTTCAATCTGGAATTTCTCAGTAGCAGCCCGGAGTCTGGATTTGAGCCGGTTGATGGCAAAAGGCTCGCCCCCTATTACATAGGACTTCAATATAACTGGCGAAATGTGGGTAAACAATAGTTACACCTCTGCCCAACCTTTCGGGGAAATCAGGCGGGATGTTATGTTAAGAGTAATCGTTTCGTGCCCTCTTAACGTATCATGGTTACCTACGTAGCTTCTAACATTAGATACGGCACTGTGCTATGATGTTGGAATTCTGTTATTCAAGGTATTTATAGGCCATAAACAATGTTTCAGTGCTCTTTGTAATATGCCAGTATGGACTTCATGTAAACCTCTTTTTAAGATCTAAAAATATTAACTGCTCCCGGCATGTACAGACGCCAGCACATCAAGCTACCACAAACTGTAAAATTTTCCCAATTGAACATGAACCTTATGTTTATGTAATAAAGTTGAAAATCTATCAAAGAAATTTGACAGATTGGTGTAGCTTGATTTGCTGGCGTCTGTACATCACTCATTGCTGTAAATTTGTTAAAATACACTTCTGCTTATTTCAACATCTCGGAGACACTGTTAAGTTTTTAACATGAAAAACTTCTTCCAATAAACTTCCAAAATCATTTAACTGTGTTATTATCTGCGCATAATGTAGTGCAAGCTGTGCTTTTCCATAAGTAATAACTAATAAGGCTTAGACTTAATTTTACAATATTTAAACAAATTTATAAACTAACAGTGTACTCGTTATAATAGGTCTTTACCTATGAAATTGCCGTTTTGTATGAAAAAAATTAAACGATTTTTTTTCATGTATTTTTTATTTGTATTAATCGAAGTAATCACCCATGCAATCAATGCATCTTTGCCATCGCAGTGGCAGTTTATTGATGCCCTTCTTAAAGAAATCAGCTGGACGGGAGGCAACAAATTCTTCAAAGGCATTTTGTACTGCCTCTCGGGTATTGAATTTTTTTCCCGACAAGAAGTTATCCAAATTCTGGAAAAAGTAGTAGTCTGTAGGCGCAAGGTCTGGTGAGTAGGGCGGATGACGGAGAGCTTCCAACCCCAGTTCTTGCAACTTGGAGACCGTCTGCTGTGCAGTATGAGGTCGCGCGTTGTCGTGCAGGAGCAGCGGAGACGAGCGATTGACCAATGCTGGTTGGAGATGTGCCAGCTTCTCCATCATTGTGTTCAGTTCTTCACAGTACACATCTGCAGTAATGCTCACCCCGTTTGGTAAGAAGCTGTGATGAATCACACCGGCGCTAGACCACCAAACAGTGACCATCACTTTTCTAGGGGTAAGTTTTCGTTTAGGGCATTGTTTAGGTGCTGAACCAGGATCCAACCAACTTGCTGAGCGCTTGCGGTTATCAAACAGAATCCATTTTTCATCGCAGGTAACAATGCGGTTCAAAATTCTTTCATTTGTGTGTCTGTTGAGCAGTGCAAGGCACGTCTCGACGCGTACTTCGCGCTGACGATCATTGAGTTCGTGGGGCACCCATTTGTCAAGCTTTTTTACCTTGCCAATTTGACGCAAATGGACCAATATTGTTTTGACGCTAACGTCCAAAGCTGCTGCTAATTCAGCCGTAGATTGTGTATCATCAGCTTCCACAATCGCCTTTAATTCGTCATTGTCGACCAAAGTCTTCGGACGACCGCGAGGTTCATTTTTCAGGTCGAAATTTCCAGAACGGAAGCGAGCAAACCAATAACAGGTGGTGCGTTGGTTTGTAGTGTTAGCTCCGTAAACGTCGTTGATGTTGCGTGCCGCTTGTGCCGCGTTGCTGCCACGACGGTACTCATATTCCATAATTACTCGAATTTTTTACGTATCCATGATGACGAAAAAGATTGAAATGCGATGAAAATGTAACACTAATCAATAAACAAATGACTACTTTTGGAAAAAAAATCCATGTTTTTAAAATAAAATTAATTTGAAATTAGAATTCTTACCCAAACAAAAATTATTTTGATTTGAAATGGCCAGTACTGCAAAACGGCAATTTCATAGGTAAAGACCTAATATTTAATTAGTAAGATAATATGTATTTAATTGTACTCCTGTCTTTTTATATCCTGTAGTAAATAAAAGAAATAAAATTCAATACTCTAGTTGGGGTGTATGAGGTCTTGTATTAATCATATGATACACTGCTTAAGCTAACATACTTAAAATAATATGTACACACATGAATATAAAAAAAGAGAAAAGAATCACGGGGCATCAAAAAATTCGTCCACATCACTGTCTGTAGCAAAAGTATCCAAAACGCTGGCAGTATTGCCACGTAACCAAGTAGTATGGCAATGCTGATTATTCGGCCAAAAAAAAAAAGCCCACAAAATCAATAAATAAATAATAAATATGAGATTATTCAAAAATTAATTGCATGAATGGTTGTGTAGTCATAGTTTGTATAGTGTTAAAGACTTCTTTGATTACAAAATAATGTTAAATATGCTTTAAAATTTGTACGCTTATAACTGTTTAAGCAAAAACATGTATACTCTTGTTATTTTGTTTTTTACAATCTTTTTATACCATGTTTTACAGCAAATATATATTATTATCATTCTTAAAACATAGGCCAGCCCTCTGGTCACGTTAATGTCCTCACAATTTTATGAAAACATGACCCCTGTATACCTACTTACCTTTGAGAAATAGATGTTCATAAATTGTAAATATTAATTTTAAAAAATTAAAAAAAAAATGAAATCCAGTCGGATTTCATTTTTTTTTAATTAACTTCCCGAGATTAGCGAGTTCAAACAAACAAAACCAAATAAATTAAAAAAAAAAAACTATCAAATTTATTAATAGGTAAATATACGCACCAGTTTATGTTCTGATAATGACTTCCTTCCTTGTTTTCTGGTTCCACTTCACTGTTTATTCTGCATGCAAAACCATTTCAATAAAATATTGTTTTTATCTCTTCGCTGGACTTGGCACATGTACGCTCTGAATCAAGTTTTTTGAGAGAGTGATATCACGGCCACTCGCATAATGCTACGGCCACCATAGCCAGCTTTTTTATAGGCCCGGCCGACCGACTGCCGTGGGAACTGTCGCATCCGATGAGGCCTGCGGTGGCCTGTCGTCGCCCGTCCGATGCGACGAGTTGGTAATTTCAATGGCGCGGCGCGGGGACGCCTGTCGCAGCGTATACGGGCGCGTTTCTTTTTGTTTAGTTTATCATATATGAACCACTGAATTTAACCACAGCGGCTGACTACAAAGTCGTGCGGTCCGTATCATATGACATGTTGGAATAGCAGCCAACAAGCCGCACCAGGCCAACCCACCCTGGAAATGCTCAGCTCCGGCCGCGACAGGCCCCGACAGGCGGAGCAACGCCTGGTGCGGCCTGCTAGTTTACGGGCCGCGGCACTGCGGCTTTATAGTCACGGTCAGCAACAAAAAACCGGCTGAGTGCGTGTCAGATCACGCACAGTGAAGGGTTCCGTAACCGATGGATTGGTGGAAAAAAAATTATGGATGAATATTTATTTACGCATGCACAGTACCGATATTTCTCGAAATATCTATAGAAAACTATATTACTACTACTACTGAGGTTGTATCTGAAATTATACAATTCATCAAAAACTATTTACTTAACTAAAAAAGTAATTTAAAAACATCATCAGCTGCCTAGCCTTTTCAAAGTCAAAGTTAAAGCATTTATTTCAAATAGGCACCTAAAAGGTACTTTTGATCCCTCGGTTACATGTATGGGGAGTCATTCCTAAATTGTTATTTTCGTAATTTTACTACATCATGGATTAGCGGAGCAGTGGTGCACGGGTAACGGCCTCGACATATGAGTAGCAGATCGTGAATTAGCGGAGCAGTGGTGCACGGGTAACGGCCTCGACATATGAGTAGCAGATCGTGAATTCGAACCCAGACAGGCGCTTTACTTTGTGTATCTAAATTCATCTCCACTGCATCAAAAACGGTTAAACAAACCATCGTGAACAAATCGGCATGATCCACCTTTTGGAACCAAAAATTCTTAAACATGTGGGTCCCGATAGAAGAACTAGGATCTTAAATGGTACCCATTTAAGTTTATGGCATTATTTCATGGAAGACTTGCCCCATTTTATTGAAATTGGTATTATTTGACCTTCTACTAATATTATTCATTTTAATCCCTTTCAAATTCCTTTCCATTTCTTAAATACAGTTATTTTAATTAGATCTGGAGAATCCGTTACATGAGCTTATCATGTGATTTTACTACAATCATATTAGGAATTTATTTTACAATTCTTCAAGCTTATGGAGGTAAAAGAAAGTTGGGTTCTTAAGGGCGTTACTAAGGGCGAAGTTCACCAATGAAACTAAACGCCATCAGCATATCTTAACCGCGTTCAAGAGCCGTCAGTGTTAATATTCCACACACTACTGACAGCTCTTTAACATAGTTTAGAAGTGCTGATCACGTTAGTGTCATCGGTGAAAATAGGTCATAAATAAACAACACTCAATTAAAAAGTAAGACTGTATTATACAATAATAAACAACAATCATAGAATGATAACATTACAAATGCGTAAACTATGATTACAGCTATCATGATTATAAAACACCATACAATTATGATCATACATTCTCTCAAGTCCCGAAATTTTTTAATGTTTCGAATATCTTCTTTAATTAGTTTGAAAAAACTAAATAACTTCAACGGCACATTTCGCATACAGATACTTTAAAATATAATAAAACATATTACTTATGTACCATTTCAACGAATATTAATTACAACTTTCTTTATGGCAATGATCAATAACAGATAATTTAAAAACATAGATGCTAAAAATGTGATGTTTATGATCGACCTAATGTGTTAAAAACCTTAAATTATTTAATTATAGTAAATAATTTGAATGCATTTTAGCGAAGATTGCCCCTAGCAACTGACTGGCAGTTGCTTGTAAAGTCTCCTATAGATACTATCGAGGAATCTTACATCTGACCAATTTGAAAACAAAATCCCGTGCTCACAATGACCACATCTGTTAGCAAGCGTTACTATAGCGGCTGAGCGCTGCAAGCAATAATAGTCCTTACGGTGTATAGATGTTAGTTTCCTCGATAGTACACTAAATAAGTTCCAGAAATGACGCTACCAGCACAATTAGTGAACAATGAATAGCATACCTTTTTTGAACATCCGAACACGCATTGAAGCAGTAATGTTAAGGTTTACACAAACCATAAAATATCAATGAAAACCTATTGGCATGCTATGAGAAAACAATGTTCGTTTACTGTTTATGCTGCTAGCGCCTCTGGTGGTGAAACCTGGCTGTGTACTCTCCCATTCTAGAAGGTTCCCATTCCCATATATATTTTTTCAGTTTTGACCAGTGTCCACTCAGTTTAATCCTTGTTTAACAGCCATCGATTGCAAAACCGAGATGAATATCAAAACCGCCTTATTCATGGATTCACAATCTACTAAGTACACCCAGGGACCACGAACCGAACGTTAATAACCGCTTTCGCTCGGCAAGTCAAAAGTTAGCATCGAACGGTAAAATCAAAATCAACTTGAATTACACAAAGATAAAATTGACATTTGCATTGGTGAAATAACATACATTCAAATGTTCTTTTCGCGATCACAAGGTTTATGAGTAGCAGACACTAGAATTATTTTGTACTTTACACATGTTATTCACGAGTATTGATACTTTATCATACATATAAACTGAAAATTACAAATCTAAATCACGTTATTTACATTTTTATTTAGCAGAGTCCGTGTGTATAGATATTATCTTTGAAAATCAAAATTGCAGCTTCAATAATAGTGCTGTACCAAACTACGATAATATCGTGAGTGGTACATACCTAGGGGAACGTGTTGCTGGCTATGTCGAGCTTCTGCCGCAGCACTCCTCCGAGGATGAACTCTGTGGACACGACGGTGGCTCCTCGCTTCCTCAACGCTGGCCAGAGCCCATTGTCCTTGGAGCAGGACACGCACACCCAGTTCGGACCGCCTTCCTTCCACGTACCGCCTGAACATTCCACTATCACTGAAAGATAATGGTAATACTGTTTATTTGCTAACCAAAGTTGCATTCGTTCTGTAGTGTAACTACGATTCAGACCTGACAGAGTCGTAATACAGTGACGGAAATTAAATGTCTTTCAATTATTAAAGTCCATATTTGCAATTCATTCGGTGGAGTCCGGTCGAATGCAATCGGATACACGCGCACATAGTTTTCGTAGCGTTCTGATGCTTACAAATATGAACGTAATTATATCTATCTATCTCAAACTGAAACTCAAAGTATTTATTTCAATTAAAACATTTACAGGCACTTTTGAACTGTCAAAATCAATCTATAGCAGAATATCCCAAATATGGATCGCGACACACTGCCGGGTCGCGAGCGAATAGTGGGTGGGCTTTGAAATATAGGGCGATACAAGTAAAGAACTCTTTGATTTAACTTTTAGAAGATACGTCACTGAAACATAGTTTCGATCGCAAGCAGTTAACAAGTCTGGGTCTCAGTTGCTGAGTTGTTGTTGTTGGTGTTACCTAGAAATTGTAATTGTACAAGTTGCGATTGTAACCGAATATTTTTTCTTATTTGAATAGTCCTTCATTCATATAGTTATGCCTATTTATTTCTTCATGACAGTCAAAATTCACAAACGCTGCAGAAAAAAAAATTGTAGATTCACAAGTCAACTTTGGGGACCACTGATCTATATAAATAAAAATGAAATGCTGTTCATCGGTAAACGCGTAAAACTGAGAACAGCCGGAAAAATTGGACAAGATGCCTGACAAGTTGGCGAGAAAACTGAAAGTGCTTTTTTATGGGTACTTGGATAAACTCAAGCCCAGATATTGATTTTTTTGCCAGACGTAATTATGTCGGGTTAGCTAGTTTTTAATAACGTTAATAAATAATTAGTTCGGCTTCAAGTTAAACTCACGTTTCATTTCCGCCGCGTTCGGCTGCACGCTTGGCGTAGACGACACGTTGTACCCCTTCAAGAAGCCCCTCTTGCCGTTCAGCGTCTTCTGCAAACTAAACTGGAACCGCTTCTCTGCCGGCTCGTCTTTTACTAGGTACAACCAGGGATCTGAAATTAAACAGACCAGTCCTTATAACTTTACAGACATATCGCATCTAATAATAACAATAAAAACCACAAGCCTCGGCAGCTGCGGCTAGAGACGGTATTGTCAATACAAACCAGAGCTTGGAACCGGTACCAAAAGTACAGGTAATGCTCTGGTACCGGTATCACACCAATTGATGATGATTTTATTTCTGTAAGTAGGTTTATATAAACACTTTTACACTTCAATAATATTTTTATTCTGAGAAAAAACACCGACCATAATCTTCGTCCGATCATGATGACCAGGACCATGAAGATTAGTGACTGAAATGGTTCTCTAACACATAATCAGCTTAAAATGTTCCTACTGCCGGGATACTGGCCTCATTTCCGTGAAACGGAGAGGGCTGTTCCATCACGCGGGCCCAGTGCGGGTGTGTAGATATCACAGTCATGTCTTCTAGTTTTTGGTTCTAGAACATGCCGGTTTCCTTAAGATGTTTTCCTTCGCCATTTTGAGGGGGCCACCACTGCTCCACCAAATATCTTAAATTTAGCTACATTTTTGACATTGATTTTCGCTTAGATGATATAGCGACTAAATTTGAACAATCTAACTTTGCTGTTCGTTCCTACTTTTGCTGTGTCTGACAGGGTTCACAATCATCATGTCTGTATAAACCTGGCATTAAGTTCGCATTGTGAAATGCAAAAAATATATTGAGCATTGTCTTTTCGGGAATTGAAGAAACTGAAGTGTGTAGCTGTTGATGCTCTAGAGAGAATGAATGACGAAGTTAAAATGTGTCATAAAGCAGGTTCCTCTTACCGACAATGATGTTGGTGTCGGCGCAGGCCTGCACCCAGCCGGGGCCTACGATAGGCCTGCCGAGCCCCACGGCACACAGCAACTTGAACGTACGCTTTATCTGCATCGTCAGCACCACGGAACACTCCATAACATCTGTTACTATTACCGCTCCTATAGTAAAAATATTAGAATGAATAATACAAATTTTTAATGACATAATAGTGACCTTAAACGAGTCAAACTCACTCCGCTAGACTCCTTTAATAAAGATTGGCCCTTGACAACCCTCAGCGAGACGTGGATATTAGGGAGCATTGAAATACAAAAATACCCAAGATGCAGTCTCGAACAAAAGTAACACTCAAAACTGTCCACAATTATATGTCAGTGGTTATAGTTATGATAAAACTATTTTTTTGCAAATTCAACCTTACACGTATGACTTAAAGTAGTTTTTACAAAGCAATATCCAAAAAGACTGACTGAAGATACTATTTGATACCTGCGGACATTGCGCCCTATTTATGCGGACGTTTTTGAGACGCGGATTGTGTATCTTGGATTTTTTGTGTATCAATGTTAGGGAGGCCTTTACCCAGCAAGCCCAGCCTTTGGACAAAAACTTATTGGTGATGTTCTTCGGAAAGGTCAGGTTCTTAGTTCTCGCAACCATCGTGCGTGTATGAACTCAAACGGAGCAATGTTCATTTCCCTAATGTCCACATTAAAATATTCGAAAAAGCTTACCTTGTTTTTCGAGCTTCTGCTTAACTTCTGCACTAGGGAATGCAGTAAGAAGCACATGTTGTGTCTTCATCACTCTCGCCGGGGTCGCCCGCAGCGACGCGTTGTTTATTCCATCGTTATTATTATTGTTGTGAGACCTCGTCCGCTTCGAACTCGGCACATCACTGTCGTCAACCAACGACCTCTTCAAACTCTTTGAACTCTTTGGCGATTCAGAACTAGAAGACGAAATATTATAAACGGTACTCAGTTCGTGAATACTCTTTTTCAGAATCGATATCGGAACTTTCATTGTGTCGTCAGTTTTCTCTTTGGTCTTCTGCTGTCGTTTACTTCTTCTGACTTCAATTTCAGGCGATACGGATCTCTCTTTCTCTTGTTTCTTACTTGTACGTTTTCTTTTATTTTCAGGTTCTTTTTTAGTGTTTTCTGGGGAGACGGATTTATTTTCCGTGTTTTGACTGTCGGTTTCATTTTTCTTACCTCGGGTTCGTCTGGTACTTGTTTTGGAAGCTAATGTAGAATCTAGGCTATCCTCTTTAGTATTATTCTTTTCCGATTCAGCATGTTTTCGGGCAGACGACTCGGTTTTTGACTTCGTATCCTTTCTTTTCGGCTTTTCAATTTTCACTTTTATCTTTTCCTTTGGTTCTCTGCTTTTATTGTCTGTTTTCTTTCGCGATGAACTTTCTCTTTTCTCTTCTTTTGTACTTTCCTGATTTTTTGTATCTTTGTTCGTTTTTCCTTTTGCGAATGTTTTAAGCCGTTTTATATTTTCAGTGATAATATCTCCATCTATTTGATCCTCTTGCTCTGTCAAATAACTTGGTTTTAAAATGGTTGAGTTGCTTTTACTAACTTCTCCGCCACTCAGCAACTTGAAGGTTGGTTTGCGCTGGCGCGTTATGACTCTTTCTGGTAACTTTTCAAACATTTTAGTAAGATCAACCTTTGGTACAGGTTTAGTTTTCTTCTTACGCTTTAAGAACGGAGTGATCTCTTCTGAACAATTTTCTGGTTCGGATTCACTGGATGATTCTGTGACCGCAGATCTTGTGTGCGACATCATACTTGTTTTTATTTCTTGGCTGTCTGGTAGATCGCTATCTGTGAATATGAATTTCTTCACCTTTTTAGGAGTACTTTCTATATCAGACGAATCACTCGGCTCCTTTTTTAACTTTGCAACACTGGCACTTCCACCTGCAACATCCTTGTTGTCGTGGTTTCTGATCGGACTTAAGTCTCTCTCAATATTTGCAAACATATCTTTAATTTTATAATCTTCTACGGAACACGGCACAACCTCGTCATCTGCGTTAAACGCAACTATTGACCCATCGTTTGACTTTTGTCTTTGAGAGCACAGATCCTCGTAAATATCCTGTGTGTCGTTATAATAATTATCGTCAGAGTCAATCGATTTACTTTCATCAGTTTTATCTTTAGGTGTCAGTTTTGGGATTTCTTTACTTTTAACCCTTAATGGAGATTGTAATGGTATTTTGAATGGGCTAATGATTTCCTCAAAGGATTTTTTTACATTTTTAATGTTTTTCGGTACAACCTCTTCTATCACTTGTGTCAGTTGATCTTCCAAGGCAACGTTTTTGGAATTCGTTGCAGCGTCACAGCTGTCTATAATTTGTGTGGGCATGTCTTCTAATGGTGTTTGGTCTTCTTTGTAGTCTTTAAGATCTACTATTTGGGTACCTATTTCATCCTCAATTAGATCAAATGTAGGTGGTTTACTTGTCTTTACTTCAATGACGTCATCTTCACAATCAGTGACGTCGTCATCTTCGTTAGCTTTCTGCACAGGTATCTTTTGTGTCGGTAATAAGTCAATTTCTTCACAATCAGTTGAACTGTCTGATTCGATTCTGTTAAGTCTCTTTGCTGCTTTTGTCTTACTTTTCTTGTCAGATTTTTCGTTCACAGTGTCCTTTGTAGTCCGTAGTGCAGGTATTATCTGCGTTGGCACTATTTCAATATCTTCACAATCAGTAGAACTATCCGATTTTGCACGTGCTATTCTCTTTGAAGACTTTGCGTCACTTTTCGCTTCAATCTTTGTTTGCTCCTCGTTTTCTTTACTAGGTAATTCTGGTATTTGCTGTGTTAGCAACAAATCTTCTTCTGTTTCTTCACGATCTGTCATACAATCAGTTACGATTCTTTTAGAAGGAATAGGACTCCCAGCTGTTTTAGATTGTTCTGTTGCATTTTCTTTAAAAGGTAAATCATCTTGCAGTATGTTCTGCGAAAGAAACTCTTCTTCTAAGATTTCGCCATCAACATCATCAAACAACAACTCTTCTTCAGAAGTGTTAAATTTTTCTTTTGTTTTTGCTTCTCCCGAACAATTTGATATTGTTTTATTTGTCACATTGCTATTATTTTTATTTGCACCATCCGTTGATTGGTTACCATATACAAATGGCTGAGTCTCAGCATTAAATATGTCTCTGTTGTTCTCCTTATTGGCTGCATATATATCTAATTGCATTTCATGTTGGCCGTCAATCTTGCGTACTTGTGGCAAATGTTCTGTTGAAGGCACTTGTGTATCTAAACCATGTATAGAAGGTGAAATAACTCTTTCTGGCGGAATTTGAGTATCAGCAGTGTATATTGAATCTGTACTCTCATTAGCAATAGGGTTAGGTGCTTGTGTGTTCGCTTCATGAATGTCATCAGTTACATTCTTGTTACATTTCAGAGATATAAATGATTCATTCAAACTACTAGGATTATCAGTAAAACTTAACGAAGTTGAACGATTGGAAGATTTGCGGTTGTTGTATGTTTTAGGAGAGCTCCCTGGTAGTATCTGTGTTTTGTTATTATTTAGTTTTATAAATGAACTGCTCGATAATCTTGATCTCCCCCCGCCTTGCGGTTGTGACGGCGTGATAAATGAGTCATCCTGGAAAAACACATAGGTAGTTGTTAAGTTGGCTCGTGTTTTCTTGGTTGAGCAATGTACGAAAAAAAATGCCACTATTTGTATGAATTAGTCAACATTGTTGCTAAGCTACATCATGCGGCGCTCGTGCCTCAGACGTGATGACAATTCCGTTACAGCCCTATGGGGCTTGGATAAGGCACAGCATAGAACTTCCTAGAAACGTTCTTTAAAAATACAGACAATTTAAAAATATCAAAAAGCACTGGTTTATATAATACATACCCGATCACTGACATCTGGTGACTCCGGTATCACAGTCGTTGGAGCTTTGTGTAGCTTGGTCACATGTTTGTGAGTGACGACAGGCGTCTCGGGGATATGGATAGCCTGCGTCATTGGTAAAGCGTCATCTTCCTCTAAAAGCCTAAATACACCAAATATGTCTCCAAATTGCACTGTGTCGCCATCCCTTATAGGGTGGGGTATGTAAGGTTGTAATATTTTCTGAAAAAAAAAAAATGTACCGTTTATTTCGATTACACGTTTTACGGGCTGGTTTTCATAAATGAAAAAAAAGTAGATCATGCACCATAATAGACCCAAACATCGCTTTTCATCAGGCATGATCAAGGTCAAGAGCAGGCCCATTCAGCAATAAAACAAAGTACTTACATTTTGTAATTTAGTTTTGTTAGCTGAATCTAGGTCCATGAGCATAAATTCTTTACTATTTAGTACATTTATTACAGCATGTTGCCTTGAAACGGACTGAAAAAAAGAAAAAAAAAGTTGGCTATTGTTGTTTTACATTGCTGCTTCTTGCTAATCTTTATTTTTTTCAATTGTTTATATACATTTTACTCAACAAATTAACTTCACACCTGTTTTCTTTTCCTAGAAGAGTGGGGCAATGGTGTAATTGTACACCAACACAATTGATCTAAATAATAATTATATTTACTGATAAAATTTGTTTTAGTGGGTTTTTCGTTATACATGGTGATATTTCAATCACAGTTTTGCTAGAACAAACGTTGTTCAGACCATGGTCTACTACCATTCTATAGCACTAAATATGTTATTAAAACAAACAAATCTGGGCATTCTCAGATAAGTCTTATGTTGCTCAAACATGTTCAAACATTAACCATAACATGAAAGTACTCATCGCGGTAGCCATAATATGCCATTCAAAAGACATAACACATGTTATTTTTTACTTTGGGTAATCCAAAATGCAACTTTTTAACTAATGGGTATTGTCTTAATGGGTATTGTCTTAGTACCCATTGTTTAAAAGTTACATTTTTCGTTTAATGTAGGTAAGTACCATAATAACATTAATAAAATACTCTTCACTGCTTAAAATTTATCCCAGTAGGCAGTGTAGGCACAAGCTCTGTCTCGTGTTCTGTGTTGTGTCTGTGTTGTACGGAGTAACGATAAACCCCAACTTTTTTAACTTGGTCTTTTTTGTGTTTTTTCTTAAACCAATGACGGTTTTTTTTTTATTTGATGCTATAGACATGGTCTGAACATCGTTTGTTCTAACAAAACTGTGATTCAAATGTCACCATGTATGGAAGTTTGCTATGCAGAGTTTACACAGTACATAGATTGAATGCACATGACACACACATTACACATCACGCATTCACACATTTTACATCATCTGCCTAGCCTCTCTCAATTACGCTGGAAGCGGCTTCCAGACTAATAAAATGCAGCCCAATACCAGTATTTTACATGGACAACTGCCTACCTGACCTCCACAACCCACTGCCAACAAACTGTCACGTAGTTTGGCAGGTTTTTAAAATTTTACAAGTTTTGGTCCAAATATATGATTTATTCATTTAAAAAAAAAGTTACTGGGTAATACAATATCCCTTGGTCAGACTTTAGGGCTTCTGACAACCTGTTACGACTGTCAAAGACAAACAAATGACAGCCGGTACCAATGCCATAACGTGCTTTCTGAGGCACAGAGGAATCTCCATATGTAAAGATCACCCATCCACGGACTAACCATTGCAGATGTAGCTTAACCTCATCAATCAATCCGTGTGGCTGTTACTACATTGCCACAAGCCCCTTTACATGTGTTAAAGATAGAAAATAGGCTTGAGTGGGTACATGATAAAGCAAATCTTGCTGTCAATGTTTTATTTGTTTGCTAAATAAACCAATTAGAGCTAGATTACTATGTAAACACCTTGAGCCATAGAAACATTAAATCACCATAAGACCAATCTGTTATATTTCTATATGAAATCCCATAGAAATAATTTATTTACGTCTCTTAAGGCTTCATCTGATGATGAATGCAATAGAAGATGAGTTACTAAGTTCTTCAAGTTATTTTCCATTTGATGAAGTAATTTTGCCATAAACATGCAGCAAATAGAGACTTACTTTTCCATTAAGTGTTTGTCTATGTATTACAAGATAGTTTGATAAGGACTTACATTTAAATTTAGGATGATACTACATGTTTGAGGGTCCCTGCCTACTTTGTTTGGACCTTTTAACACAGGATGTTTCGCCCCACATATGCCCAGGAAACCAATCTGTAAGTAAAACATAAAGGTGAGTGACTTCTGAGTGATTATAAAGCGTCGCAATAAAATGAAGTTGAGTTTTTAAAACGTTCAAAAGCAATGCTCCAAGTTTTGCTTAGGATTGAAGTAAATCACAGTAATACATAATTTAACATGCGATATCCCAAAGTAAGTGCGTAGATTCGATGAGGCTAACCAATAAAATGATACTAAGCGTAATAAGTCCCGACCTGTTCTGGGCATGTCCTCTCCGTATGCGTATCGTATAATTCTTGCGTACACTCCAACCTCTGGGTACACTCCATTTTTTCTATTTCATATCAAACAAGAGCATAATATTGAAATCTGTACGTAAATAAACCAGCAAGCTATACTTTCGCGGTTGAACGATTGTTTATGCCGCCGCTTGTTTATTTTCCCGTGTGACAGCAGACACTCACTAGACAGCCATGCCATCAATGCGTTTGATGAACTTACGAGTCTATGTGTTCTGTGCACTGACGTATAAATAAACTTTCAGTTTGCCAAATTTCATCCAAATCCGTTTAGCCGTTTTGGCGTGATTGAGTAACAAACATGCAAACATCTAACTACAGACGACAATAAAGGAATACACAGAAACCGAAAACCGTCCGCAAACGGATCGATAAGTCTGGGCGTCTTTTGATTGTCTGTGTCTAACACCACACCACTTTATTACCGTTCTTCCAATTCCTTTCTCAGTAAACCCTTGTCTCTCTGTATTCCCTTTCCTACCTCAAGACTTTAATATCAAATTGTTTTTTTTTGTCTTTATAATTTACTCATTAGTTACTATGTCACTAAACTGATCCTATAATATCCGTCCTATCCTAAATCCCGTTAAAATGTATATAACATTTTTGTTTCCCTACCTTTCTTTCTAAATGAATAATAATAAACCAATCGTGACAGTGGCTAATTATGTAATGAACTCCGTTAGGAGTATATGTGTTCTGTGGTAATGAAGCACAAACCATGCGAACCCAAAACAAAAACAAAAAAAAACTTGAGAGGTGTTATGGGACACCCGGATGGAACGAAGTTCCAGTACTTGCCGCCAGTACTTGCCGCCAGTCTGGCTTGCTTTTTAATAAGTGAGAGAGTGAGGCAGACAGTGAAACATGCGCACGCCGCACGGCTTTCAATAGCTTACTCACAGAACACATATACTTACTCCTAACTGAGAGCTTACTATACCAAAAAGTGTCGTGACAACTTTTCGTAAGAATTTTTTCCGTCTAGCCCCCTTTCACAACGCGCGATAAGGAACTTCGTTCCAAAAAACATCACACCGCAGAGTCCACAGACTGGACAATGGACATGGACAATTGGACATGACATAACTAAGTAGTATCGTAGTATCTCTAGTCTCTACTACTCTATGTAGTCTAGCTTAGCTTGCTATAGTATTTTAGTTGAAATTTTTAGTAATCTGTGATCTGTGATGTAGTCTGTGAGGACATACTTGCTGCTATAATCCTGTGGACTTAATTTATTATTTTCTAATGGCTGGCTGTCTTGTTGTGAGGACTTTTGTACAGAGTGCTTTTAATAATATGGGCACTGGGTAGTCTTGTGCATGGTATTCTGTATACCGCCGCCTTTGTGTAGAATAATGTAATTTGTAGCAAGTACAGAACGATGGAGTGCTAAGAAAACATGTTTTCTTGTGTGTAAACCTACAGGTTATTTTTGCAGTCGTGATTATAATTTATGATAGGTAGTGCGAAACTGTATATTTTAATAATACCTACATAGATTCAATCTGTTTTCTTTTCGTGTTCATCATGGGGAGTAAAGATAGTGAAAAAGATCGAATGTCGGACACGGGCGACGTTGAAGATAATATACCCAGTGATTTCTTTGATGATTTTACGAAGGAAGATTTTATGGAAGGTTTGAGTGTTATTGACAGCTGGGACGATGAAGATGGAACCGGCAAACGACGTGAAACGCGCCGCATCGACGCAGAGGCCCTCGACAGTGTCAAGGACCTTCGGGAGTTGATTGGAGATAGTAAAGAAGACAAAGTACCAACAGTAAAATTTGATGATAAGTTCAAGTGGCGGAAACAGGACTCCTCGCAGCAGAGGGCCTCGAGCAGTTCTCGTCTGAATGATTTTATAAAACCAGGGAGTAGGCGCGACCCGAACAAGACCAATGAAGCTATAAAGAAAGACAAGGAAGTTAAAGTGAAAGAATATCTTGCAAAACATTTGGAGTCAACAGATGATATTCGGCCACCTGGCACCGAGCTGGACGACTATTTTGACGACGACAAATCAAAAGAACGCAAAAATACACCAAAGCGTGTAGTTGAAGAAAAGCCAGAGTCCTCCCAGCGGCAAGTGTCTATAAAGGAGCGACATTATAAGGTGTCACCTTACCATAGTCCTCGTCGCCAAAGCCCTCGCCGACATAGTCCTCGTCGAAAACTTAGTCCTCGGTGGAGTCCTCGTCGTAGTCCAGTGCGCCACCAGTTCAGATCTCGATTCAGCCCTCACAAGCCATTAAAAAAAAGATACAGCCCTCCTCAAAGACGCAGCCCTCCTCAAAGACGCAGCCCTCGAAGATATACTCCTCCGCGGGCACGTCTACATAGTCCTCGACGGCGGCGTCCCTCAAGATCACCACTGAGACGCTCCTTCAACTCGCGAAAATCTCGCTCGCCTAGATCTCGCTCCCCACATCATACAGACACATTTCTTTACCCAAATAACCAGCAAAGTGCACCAAGCTATCCTCTCGAAAACACACCCTATCAGCCAGAGCTGGGGCAGCTATATACTGCTCCTGTGCAAAATGAATTTCCTGGAAATGTTCCAGGATATCCATATTCACAGGGCATGGCATATGGTACTGGCTTCCCTCCTCCATATAATTATGGTTTGCAGCCAGTTCCCCTGGGTATACCGGAGCCTGTACCAATGCCGAGTGTAAACCCTGTGCCAGCACCTGTTCTGAATGTAGTGCCAGCACCCGTTATGGTACCACCACCTGCCCTCCCGGTCGTTGAACAGAAAACACCATATGATGCTTTGGCACAAGTAATAATTTTTCTGAACAAAATGGTTGTCTTATTTTAGTTTAAGGATTAAAATTTAATTAAGAGTCTGAAATGTTTCAGTTAGTTGCAGAGGGTAAAATTTCTCAAGAAGATTATCTTAAACTTGCACCTAACAAAGGTAGGATTTAAAAATGCACTGAGGTTTTTATTTTACCATACAGTCAGTTCATAACAATGAAATCTATGTTAAATTTATTATTACAGGTGTAAGCAGTAGTATGGACTCAAAAACTTTGCAAGGAGGTGGGTATTGTATTATACTCAATATTCATTTAACATCACTCAGGAAAAAGGAACCTAATGTAATATAAAACTTTTTCTTTTATGTTTAAGAAAGTTTGATCTTTTAGCTTATAAATTTATCATATTTATTTTTAGAAAATAATGTCGTGTTTATTTACGTTGCAGTTGCTATTAAATGCGGTTATTAATGTTATTATACTGACGAAATGAACTGGAATAAACAATGAACCTTTAATGTACATATAGTGAATCTGCAGAGTGATTGAATGAAAATGGTGCCGCTTTTGTGTTTACAGTTATGTCTCGGTGCAGTCAAGCTATAAACAAATTGGAGAAGTTGTTCCTGCCCAATCACTTGATGATGAACAACCATATCATCGGTGCTGAACCTAAATCGTTGGAGTCCAAGTTTTGTTCGCCGCTGAAGAGACAAGCAGTCATCGAGTTCAACTTCACAAAGACCAACGGGCCGACATTGGCGCAGCAGAACAAACAGCTTGTGGAGAGTATCATCTCAACTATTGGATTGGATAAGGTGGTGTCCAGATATAAGAAGAAACTGCCGAAGGACATGAAGGATGCGGCTTGCCAAACTACGAAGCTGTACTGCGACGTGTGCGAGATACGCGACTCAACCAAGTTCCATGACGTTGGCACGGCTGCGGATCCAAATCACTTCACTACTACTATTCATACGCAAGTTGTGGAGCATGATTTAGTTAATTCTAAGTCGATGTTCAACCCCAGCGGCAGCGTCGCGGATGGAGCTCCCATCTCGATAGCTCACCTGACTCCTGCGCAGTTGGTGTCCCAGCTGGCGGCGCGTGCGAAGACGCTGAAACAATCGTCGCCTGGCTCGCCGCCCGTGCATCAGAACCAGTTCGGCAGACGAAACCCTAACTACGATGGCAGGAGTGGTGGTGGCCAACAACAGTATCAAAATTACAATAATTATCGTTATTAGATGCGCCAGGGCAGCTCGCGAAATTCATATTTTTTAGTTTTTTGCAATTAGCAGGTATGTATGTTGATTAAAATATGATTCGCGACCGTAATCCCATAGATAAGACTAAGTTGGAGGCATCTTTTTAAATTTAACGGGAAAGACCTCTGTTGCCTCCGACTGCATGAGATTGCTTATAGTATTTAGTCTAATAGTCATCCTTTTAAAACAAGGTTCTTGTTTCCATCTTTTTTAATTAAAGTTCACTTTTTAGGCAGTTTGGTTTTTTGATTTTGTATTTTTTTTTACTGTTTTTAGTTGACGTTAATGAGACCTATTTATGAAACCCTTTATTTTGATACCCCACTCAATAGGTTTTGGGGGGGAAAAAAATCGATGACGTTATGACGACAAATATCGGCCATTTTTTTTTTTCAATTTTGATAAACCCAGTGTCACTCTCACAATTAAGAAGAAATATACATAATGTACATACAAACACTCGAAAAATATAACCCTCCTTCTGGCGCAGTCCGGTAAAAAGTAATTCAATGGGATTATCATTATGATCTTAGGTTGTATTGATGATATTAATCATCATAATTCTGTAAATACATACCATGTTAGGGGCGCGAATCATATTTTGTTCAACTAACACCCACACATTGACCTGCTATTTGCAAAAAAACGTAAGAAAATTTCGTAGGCTACCCCTTAAAATGATTTGTAAAGGGTAATACTAAACTGATGGTTTGTATAAAAGTAAGCTGTGTTTAGCATATATACTTTTTAATTTAAGGAGGATGCACTAAGGTAGGCCAAGCCAAGTTCAAAACTTATGTTTTTTTTTGCAATTTGGTGGTCAGTATCAGACTGTACGTTGATTGAAATAAGATTTGCAACCGTAACAAATACGGCTTTACAAAAAATATAATCATTTAAATCGTCAATCGCCCTTTAAGTTCAAAATAAACCCATTGTATAACTTTTTCGTCAAATAGTCATTCAATGAGGATTATAATTATGAACTAAGAGGGTTGTTTTGATGATTTTAATTCTGTAAATACAGTTTTATGTCTTCTTCAAACGGGCGCGACGCAAAACTCGTAGAACAATTTCTATGAAAACTTCATGGAATTTTTTCTCCAAATGTCGCGTCGCGCCTGTTTGAAGAAGCTTTTACGGTCGCGCATCATATTTTGTTCAACATACTGTGACTGACACTGACTTGCAAATTCCAAAAAACTTAAGAATATTTGAATTTCGCGAGTTACCTTGGCGCTTCCCCTTAAAAAGTTTTCAAAAAGGAAATACTAAATTGATTGTTTATATTTTTGAAATAGAAATCTGTGGTTAGCGTGTTGTATACTGTTAAATTAAGGAGTATGCGCTTCGGTAACCGGCGATTTGCAGCAGGCTTTGCAAGAGAACCCGTAGACAAGCCTTTTGTCGTCGGAAGAGTAGACAAAAATTACGTTTCCATATAGACTGTTGACAGTTTTTCACCGAGAAATGTAGACAAGCGACTTATATTCTATAGTAGAGTAAAAATAAAAATCGTCATGCTAAGCCTGCTGGTCAGTGTCAGGTTGTATTTTTGATTGAAATATGATTAGTGACCGTACCAAATATGGCATTACAGAATATAATATTTAATTAAAATCGTCAATACGCCCCTTTAATTTCATATAATCGCATTGAATGACTTTTTCATTAAATAGTAATTCAATGGGATTATATAAAGTTAAGAAGGTTGTATTGATTTTTATTCTATAAATGCATACCTGTTACGGTCGCGAACCATATTTGGTTCTACATACAGCCTGACATTGACTTGCAAAATTCAAAAAACTTAAGAAAATTTTGAATTTAGCTGGCTACCCTGGCGCTTCCCCCTTAACAGCTTTTTATCGTTAACATAGTTGCAAATATATGTTGTTATTTCAAAATAAAAGTAATCTTCCATAATATCTAACTTCCTTGTATTTTCTTTTACCGATTCTTGACAAATACAAAAACATATTTGCTCGGTTTTCCACTGCAGTACATAAAATAATAGAAAGTTCAGATTGCTATCTATACGTATAATTTAATCTTATACTATATTTTAACGTAATAATTTTGTACAACTAAAGGAAATCCCTCATTAAATGTGCAGAAACCGCTTGAACCACGTCAAGGAAATAAAAACGATAATTGTCTACGAGACTGTATTGCCTAAGCTATTTCGTGTCAATGTGTGTAGGGGATAGAAAACCTGACAAAAAAATAAAAAACTGATTTTAATTTGTAAGAATTCCATGTAGGTACTTTGGTTTGAAGTCTTGTGATGAATTATACTGTTGGTATGGCAGTACTGCAGTCCTGTCGACAAGACCTGCTATTCCCTTTTGCGACTGTGAAGAAATTGGCTGAAAGCGGAACTGTTTACTTCATGTGTCCGTGACACGTCTTCGTAGAAACACTGTCCTGTTCCTGACAAGTTGGTGTCCTGAGACCAGTGAAAAGTAAGAAGCTGGGAGTATCAAGATATTAAAAAAGTTAAAGTAAAAATTATGTGGTGGGTACCTAGTACGATTGCGCATATGCTATGGGTTCGAAAGCTGGCCCACACCTGGCGAAGCGCGGTTTTTACTGCCAAACAAATATCGTCATTACGCTTGTTCGAATAAAGTTGAAAATAAATGATTTTCCATAGTTCCAAAGAGCTTCAAAAATAGCCAGAGTAACGCAGGTCAGTTTATTTGGTTTCGGCTTTATTTTAAGGGCTGTTGTGTTAATATTTTTTAGACAGTGATAACCGCAATGCGCTGCGCTACGGCAGGGCCGGCCGTGAATACGACTTTCGGAGTGGGAATTAGTTTTGCCCCGATTTCGGACCTGAAAAGCAATGCGCGATCTTACGGATACTCGGCATAAAAATACGCTGTGATTATTACCTACTGACTGTTGTTTTATTTTGTAAATCAATATATATATACAAATTAATAAAATTTAAGTATTAGTAGTGTCAAAATAACAGCTTTTTACTAAATGCATAATGAGACTAGGTATGTAATAATAACAAACCTTTTATTGAAAAAGCTATTTTTAATATTTTTTTATTGTATGTCTGCCTTTCTGTTCCGGCTAATCTCCGAAACGGCTGGACCGATTTTGACGAGACTTTCACTGGCCGGTGCAATTGTTAGTACATAGGCTAGTTTTGTCCCGGTAGCACGTCCCCGTGGGATAATTCCCGATATCTACGCTGATGGCACAGCTAGCACCTAATAATTAACAAGTGCTTATTATTTTATGTAAAATTAGTTCTACTTGGTGGTTGGTTATTGTTTCAAAAGCAGCTGCAGTAAGTGCAAGCTAACGATCTTCGTCTGGGAGTGTCGATAGTCGTGGTTGCCGTATTGTCCAAGATGGCAGTACCCGTCGGTTGTGCCCAGACGTTAAAACAATTTTATAAAATGCTTCACTTTTCCCCACCACCCACTCATGACAATGGAGGGGGGGAGGAGCGGTATTTGTTTGTAAAGGGCTGTGCTGCTTAGCGACCACATCGCCCAGTGCAGAAAAACACAAAATTGTTGATAACTTCTACTATCTGTAGTATACTTCTCTATCAATTAACTTGTACATTTTTTTTACCTTATCGGTATGTGGAGGGGGTGGGGGATAAACATTACTTAATGTGTAAAGGTGCATTTTGCCTTCATTTCCCACCGTGAAAGTAGGCAACTTATTCTAGCGTTCCTAAAAATATCTGTATCACTTATCAATAGAGATCGGATAATCGGATGTATATTTACCTAAAGTTGTTTTTTAGTTATGAAAGTATGGAAACGGCTTCTTAATATTATTGTAAAAAAATCACGGCATGCCAGCAACACCGGGAATGCATAACTAGTCAGGTGTATAGTATGGAAGCGACTTCTCAATTATTAGGATTGCAAACTAGTTAGATGCATATTTATTTAAAATGTACCCCTATACAAATATGTATATGTAGGGTGTAAGTCTGTAAGAGAAGGGTTGGTGTGTGTTAGAACAATTTTGTTTTTACATTAATAAGTTTTTTCGATACAAAAACCCGTTCCACATTAGCCAACATTTCAACTTTAGGTTAATATGCATCCGAATATCCGATCTCTGCTTATCAGCATGCTTTTATTAAGATCAAGGAGTCTAAATTTTAAAATTGTAGGTAATTTATAGTTCCTAGTCTAAGGAATAAGTTGCAAATAATTGATGTAATAAATAAACAATATTTTATTATGTGGTTTCAATCAAAATAGATACAGATAGAACACATAACCCTTACTGCTACATAGTAAAGACACTGTTAATGTCATTTTGGTATCATCGACATGTGATTGACTGTACCTACCTAGTGATGGTATAAATGGGAGATCATTAAAAGAATATTTTTTATCGTAAAAAGTTGTTTTATTTGATTATTAAAAATGTTATTTCTACACTGTACATAGTAACAATAATTAATAGTACATAGGTACCTACACTGGTCATTTCGATTTCCTCAGATACAAACATAGTCTTGCATAGAATTTATTACTGGTTATACAATAACGTGCAGACATTTTCCAAAATATACATAATCTTATGCCATTCTGACTTTTCACTCTCTATGGTTAATATCAGTGTGGATTTAGTATCCCACGTATACGTGGGTCTTAAAATGAACATGGACAAGACAAAGGTCATGTCCAATGCCCATGTAACACCCATTCTCATAACGGTCGGAGGCGCTGCACTCGGAAGTTGTGGACGAGTACGTTTACCTAGGACAAACTAGTTAGGTAGGTCCAACTTCGAGAAAGTGGTCAATCGTCGAATCTGACTCGGCTGGGCAGCGTTCGGGAAGCTTCGAAATATCTTCTCGTCCCAAATACCGCAGTGTCTCAAGACGAAAGTCTTTGACCAGTGCATGTTGCCAGTGATGACATATGGAACCGAAACGTGGTCGCTGACAATGGGCCTCATAAGACTTAAAGTCACCTAAAGGGCAATGGAGAGGGGTATGCTTGGAGTTGCCCTACGTGATCGAATCAGGAATGAAGAGATCCGTAGGAGGAGAACCAAGGTAACCGACATAGCCCGAAGAATTGCCAAACTTAAGTGGCAGTGAGCAGGGCACTTTGCAGAACAGATGGCCGATGGGGTCTGTTGTGTGAAAAAGTTATGGAGTGGCGACGGCGTACCGGAAGACGTAAAGTTGGAAGGCCTCCCACAAGGTGGTCTGATGACCTTGAGAGGACCGCAGGAGTCCGCTGGATGCGGGAAGCACAGAACAGGTCGAAGTGGCGGAGCTTGGGGGAGGCCTATGTCCAGCAGTGGACGTCTTTCGGTTGAAATGATGATGAGGATCCCACGTAAAGGTAACAAAAATAAAAACATACATTTAATAATATAATCTATACCGGCACCCTAATTGCGTAACATTATCAATCACAATTTGAAGCATATTGAAGGATTTTGCTAATTCATTACTTCATATGTTTGAAAAATTTGTCTAGTCAACGTACCTAAATAACGTAATGAATGTTGTTGAACGGTCAAAACGAAGGCCATTCATACTGTTAGTGTGTTGTGCAGTTACTGCGCGCAGTGCTGAAATGATATGCAGCACAAGTGTTTCTCCCTTCAGGATTTCAATAGCACATCATGTAGTTTTGTTTGAAGACCGATTCTCACACTTCATCGCTTTGGCAACACATCTACCTCTTGGACACGCAGTAGCCAATCTCCTTTATTCCCATCTGCCCCCTTCGAGCTTGCCACCGGGGTGGTGGCTGGCACTAAGTAGTGGCGTTTACCACCCCGTGGCAGATGACACTTATTTAGTGTCATCTGCCCCCTTCACGATGAATATGAATATCCCCCTTCATGTGTAATATCTAGTCGTTTCTGGCACTCGCCGGCCGCTACCGCGGCACCGCTCGCTTCGCACGCTCGGCTCGTGCGTAGGAAGTCAGTTTTAACCTAACCATTAAAAAAAATATTATTTTCCGAGTGACTAATAACTTAAAAGTCGACTAAATGTTTGCAACAAATAAAATAACTTGCCAGCGATTAAATATTTTCGCGACTATTATATTATGTAAGGTTCAAAATTAAAGGTGTTATAAAAACTAAAAACTAGCAGCTGCGTTTAGGTAGCAAATAAACTATACCAGTCAAATAAAATATTAGGCGAGGAGCTATAAATAATGACTTGGCGACTAATAATGTTAGTAGGGTGGCAAAGATAATATATTACCAGTCTAGTTAGAGTAGGTTATTTTTTTTTTTTGTAATGGTTAGGTTAGGTTAAAACTGTGACTTCCTACGCACGAGCCGAGCGAGCGAAGCGAGCGGTGCCGCGGCAGCGGCCGGCGAGTGCCAGAAACGACTAGATATTACACATGAAGGGGGATATTGATATTCATCATGAAGGGGGCAGATGACACTAAATAAGTGTCATCTGCCACGGGATGGTAAACGCCACTACTTAGTGCCAGCCACCACCCCGGCGGCAAGCTCGAAGGGGGTAGATGGGAATAAACGGCCAATCTGTGAACCGAATGTGGGCCAAGGTTGGCTGCTAGAGATCATTAGTCCGGTCCAAAAGGTTGGTGTTCAAGAAATCTTAAAAATGGAGAACATTGTGCTGCAGTAGGTAGGTATTTTACATACGGTTTGTGGCATACTAAAAAAAGATTTTAGTCCACGTCCGCACGGACGTAAAAATATTGCGACGGGATTTTTCCGCGCTAAGGATCTTCAATCTCACAACTTAGTGCGGAGAGTTGAAAACCGAAGTGTACTTTTTCGACGATGCTCTTTGTTGGATTCTCAATGCTGGGTTCAACACTGAGAGTTGAAAATCCAGTGCACGATAAAATCCTGCAGCACGATTTTTAAACTGCTTACGAAGTAACAAACTAACTGAATAGAGTTTATGGCCACACTAATTTTTGAATGATCATCATTTCGATTGAGTTGATAAGTGGACTATATGCTGCAGTGGATTGCGATAAGCATATCGCAGTCCGCTGCAAGATATTTCACTCTTTATTACACATTGGGGGCACTTATGTTAGTAGCCATTATTACCCTGCTGTTACTATGCCTGGCAAATAGCTATAAACGGTTTTCAGCACTTCAGACTCGCGAGGTCGGTCGTTATGCCATGCCGTATGGACAGGCAACGCGTGTTCCTTTTTTTATCTTTTAGGGGTACGCATTTGCCTCGCGAGGCTGGTCTCGACATGGCACTACTTACAATTTTTTTTACAGACTATTCAAGTGTCACATATTTCTTCGGCGCAACAAACAATTATAATGCTGTTTGGAACTATTGTAATAACCATGTTTAGTATAAGGTGTCATTTTTACCCATCTAAAAAGTCGTCTAGCCACTTTTCAAGATCTTCTGGAGATTCCAATACTGGATTTTTCTTTGTTTCCGCGGGTGTGACAATCACTGAAATGATAAATAAATATTATAAATACTAGTATTTTGTTTTATTGCAATGCTCGAATAGTTAAGTAGACAATTCAATCTCATCTTCCCCAGTACCTGTCGACATTAAGAGGGTTGCTACTTTTTGGCTCAAAAATAATCCTAAATGGATGAAAGTTTGTATGGGAAACCTAGCATTTCTTTAGTTATTTAATTTCATGTTTATGCTTTTTGGTAAGAAATAAAGACAAGTAGGTATATGATTCAGCGCTTTTTTGTAAAATCGTGCAAGAATAGCGGTGGAAACTGGTGAAAACTGTAGAAGTGCATGTCAATCAAACGTCTTACCTTTGCTTTGTGCAGGTTCCTTTTCAGGAACCATGGCGGCAACCATAGGTGTCAGTTTATCAACAAGATGCGTCTTTTCCATATGGCACACAGGTTTTTCTGTTATACTTGGCGTCTGAATTTTATCGACTACAGCCTGTTTTGTTGGTTTATTGGTATCTCCAAATACAAAATAGTCGTGTTCAACTTCCTTTACAATATTTGGTGTTTCAATGGGTTTTGTTTCGTCAATCACAGCTTCGGATTTTGGCACATTTTCTTCAACAACACAGACTGGTTCATCGCTGGTCTTTATTTCTGCTTGGAATTCAAAATTAATGTCTGTTGCGTTTTCTGTCTCAGAAGTTTTACGTTCATTGTCATATTTTAATTCAATGTCATGACTAGTACCTTTTTCTTTTGCTACATTTTCTTGTTGTATACTCTCTCTAAGATTGTTGAGTATTTTATCTTGAGCTTCAGTCTCAGGCGTTGAGTATGATTTATCATTGTAATATTTCTGTTTAAACCTAGTTGCTCTGTTATTCATAGTTAGTACATCTGTTTCGCTGAAGTTGCCCTCTTCTATCGAGTTCCTCTCGTAAAAAGGAATGGAACAGAGTGCGATATTGAGCTCTTCCATATTTATCTCAAAATATTTATCGTATAATGATGGGCCTGTGTTCATGTCCCAGGACTTTTCATGTTTGAATTGGAAATGTCCACCGATTGAGAGTGGGGCTTCGATGAGTTTCTGAAAAATACTTAGGTCATACATAACTTCATAAGGTCAATTGTCGTAATTAAAAACGTTCAAAATCTAGTTGCAGTCTCACCTCGGTGACAATCAAAATGTCAAAATTTTTGGTATTTTTGACAAATTGAGACAGATAAGGCCAATTCTCGTAATTAAAAACGTTCAAAACCTAGTCGCAGTCTCATCTCAGCGACAAGCAAATGTCAAAATGTATGAAAAAACGACGTATTTTTGACAGACACTGAGATCAGACTGTGAACGTTCTTAAAATTACGAGGATTGCCGCTCGGGCGTTGATATACAAAAAATCCAAGATGAATTGATTTTGTCTCGAACAAAATTAACACTCATAACTGTCTCCAATTAGACGTCAGTGGTTACAGTATATCGGCAAACGTAGTGTGGGACGGCCCCCAGCTAGATGGACCGACGACTTTAAAAAGTTTGCTGGGACAGACTGGATGCGGAAGGCGAAGGAAAGAGTGTTGTGGCGCAGCCTTGGAGAGGCCTATGTCCAGCAGTGGACTGCGATAGGCTGAATTGATTGGTTATAGTTATGAATGTTATGATAAAACATTTTTTTTTTTTGCAAATTCAGCTTTAGGGTGTGTCCAGACCTGGCGAATGCGCCGCGAATACGCCGCTCGCGAGTCGCTTGCGAACTGCGCGCGTCTTGCTCGCTTGCGGTTACAGCCTACGTTTGGTGCGCCGCTCTAGTGCAACTCCGGCAAGGCTTGAGTGGGGCGCGCACGCAGCTCGTGCGCATATAGCTTCTTTCGCGTTTGAACTAAATATGAGCCTCAGTTGTGAATTTGCTTCCGAAGATGTCGGACCATACGATTGCCGTTAGCATAATTGCTGCCTGCCAGGGGTGCGGGTTGTTCGAAAGAGATACCACGGCCCCTGGCACACGGGCAACTGAGGGAACACGGGTGGGTTTTAGTCAGTAAAAGTCTGACACGCCCTCCCGCTCCACCCAGAGCGGGAGAAGTTATTTGATGATTTCCCACCCAAAAAAAAGCATAATTGCTGCAGCATCGGCTATTTTACTACTGACAAAATCTAAAAGGAAAAATAGAAGAAGTTGGTGGCAGGTTCCGTTTTTTTAAATAAGACACATTATAGTACCAGAGTTGAAAGGCCATGAATTAAGCGGCCACTATGCAAACCGCGAGCGGCACGCGCGCACCTCCTGCGCCGCTCGAATACGGCGCGTAGCTTACGCGCCAGCGGCGCGCGGACGGCGCAGGGGCTGCGTACGAACATGAAATGCACGCGCGCAGTTCGCAAGCGGCTCGCGAGCGGCGCATTCGCCAGGTCTGGACTCACCCTTACACTTACACGCATGACTTACAAAGCAATGTACAAAAATACTGACTGACGATAGACACCTGCGCACATTGCGCCTTATTTATGCGGACGTTTTTAAGACGCTGATTGTGTATCTTGGGTTTTTGTATATCAAGTTATTTGATGATTTCCCACCCAAAAAATATGCCCTCAGGTATATACCTGAGGGCATATTTTTTATACATATTTTTTTACATATTTTTTTATAAAAATAAAAAGTGCGAGTGTATTTGACCGTGACCGTAACCTTTTTTTTTCTGTTTGCATTTTCAATCTAGTCGAAGATGGCTCTGGTGACTCCTAGATAGCTTGTTGTTTGAATGTTTCCGATAAGTACACGTAATCAAGATATCAGTAACAGAGAAATATCAACAATAGATTCGCAATCATGACAAGAGGTGACTCAATTGTCTGCAAAGAATAGACAATAGCTTCTACCTTAGACAAAATAACACAACATTAATTATTGTTCAATCAATCATTATTCTTTAGTTAGGTAGTCACACTCACAAGTCATAACTTTCAGCCTACTACAAACATTATTCTACTATAAACATCTCTATCCACCATAAATATGAATAAAACTGTTTAAGTTCGCATTGGAAAATCTAATATCTTTAGTTTGCTTGGAAAAATCCAAAATCTTTAATTTTTAGGGTTCTGTAGCCAAAAAGGAACCTTTTTAAGATGCACTATGACCCTCTGTCCGTCCGCCTGTCCGCAGTTTAGCTCAGCGACTCTTAGTACAGATGCCAGCACATCAAGCTACCCCAATCTCTCTAAATTTCCCAATTGAACATGAACCTTAAGGGCAATATAGTCGCGGGCTCGAACTCACTGGTGGGCCTGGCCAAAAAGCACGCTATCTCACCAGGCATCGTGTCCGAAAGAGGTAGTATCAGTGATGAGCAGTTAGACGCTAGTCTACACGCACAACATTATTAGGTGAGATGCAGGATCATTTATAGTAAAACAGGCGCGTAAAAACTTTAGAAAAGTCTTTCGGAAGATCGAGTTTAATGAAAAAACCACTGCATAAATCAATGACCAATAAAGTTTATTGAACTTTTCGATATTTGAGCTTTGTTGGTACCGACTTGGATATGGAGATTTTACACTTCTTTTATTACATAAATACGCCCAAAGTTAGATTAAATTAGTAAGAAAAACTAATCTTTGTTGGCTCCTAACTTTTTAATGGTTTTTTAGTTTAGTACCTATTCTGTTTCCGTACAGACAATATTAATAATGAGACAAAACGATATCATATTTTACTTTGGATGTGCCATGTCAGACAGTGGAGTAAAACACTCCCGAAGTTTGTATGCAAAAAATGTGGACTAGGTTCACCTTAAGGGGCCATTACAATAGACAATTAATTGTGTCTCATTAGCCGGTAGTTGATCAGTTAAAATGCTAATTTTTATTAGAGTCAAGTGTCGTCTCTACCAGCTAAATGGTTGTTTTTGGATATGTGATAAAATTCACGGTAGTAGTATATTTAACGAAGTTAAAAGGAAAACTATCACAGTTAATGAGTTACCACAAGTTAATGAGTAATAGTCGACTAAATTACATTTGCAATTGGAATGTATGTTAGACAACACCATAACATCACGCCTGTAATGCTCAGAGTTAGGCCGAAGTGTATGTACCTATAGTGCACCGAAATTTTGCCCGTAATGTTTATGTTCCATGGTATAGCGGGGGAGCTTATTGCGATAAACCACACACAAATCCAGACTCCAAACTGCTATTGAGAGATAGATACCTGACAGAAAACCCAATAGCACTGCCCAACCGGGGCATCGAACCCAGGACCTCATCCTCACCAATATTATAGTGTTTGGGACCACTACATCAATGGGGCAGTAATAATAATAGTAATTATTTACCTCATAATCGGCTCCCAAGTTCTCATGTTCTTCAATTTCCTCATAACTGTCAATAGGCATCTCATACTTGGACCAGTTGCTTTGTATTTCTTTCTTTTTATATTTTGTATTTTCTTCTTCAGTTATTTTAAGAATTTCATCCGTCTCCCGTTTTAAATTTTTATAAAACTCTGGCGGTGGACTTTCATATACTGGTTTTTGGGGTTCTGTAACCATAAAAATGTATTATTAAATTACTTAAGTAATATTTATTTATTTATTCAGATATCAAAGATCCATTGGGTTAGTAAAACCTATGTTAGTACATAACTAATAACACAGACAGTGTACAGGTGACAAGTGATCTCACCAACGGGCTGTCATGTCTCCCGGATATAGCGCGTAGAATGCTGTTGGGGCTGCCACAGTCTGTTTAGCAGCGAGACCGCTCTCTTACGCCGTACAGCGTTGAAGCCGTCGGTATTTGCTTCAGGGAACATAGATGACGCGCTACAGAACCGAGGCAGACGCAACAGCACTCTAAGTGCATTATTATGCTGGATCCGCAGAGCATTGTAGGCCTTTTGGATGTAGTTGAACCACAGGCTCCCTGAGTACAGTGACATGCAATATTCTTTGAACAACGTAATACAAAAAAATCAAATCAAAATCAAAAGTCATTTATTAAAACTAGGCTGAGAGTCAGCTCTTTTTGAACGTCAAAATTACATAAGACAGTCCCTCCGAAACGCCCGCCCTTCACCACTTCCTAGTGCTTTAGCTGGGAAGAAGAAATAGCGCAACAAACTCCCCAGCAGCCCAGCTGTCTGTTAAGTTAGAAGAACTTGATTCTATACAATAGTAGGTAATTAACATCACGCCTAGTGTCCCCAAAGGGTGGGCAGAGCTGTACCTATAGTACAACCACATTCCACCAGTTATGTTTAAGTACAGACGCCAGCACATCAAGCTACCCCAATCTGTCAAATTTCTTTGATCGATTTTCAACTTTAAAACATAAGTATAAGGTTCATGTTCAATTGGGAAAATTTTACAGTTTGGTGTAGCTTGATGTGCTGGCGTCTGTACCATGTAATAGGGGACGATCCTATTGCCATCAACTATACTCCATTTATTATAGCTTTAGTAAAAAGAGGCTCGTAGAAGCAGGAGTGCGAAACATTTTATTTCAAAGTTAAGTTATAACTTTTTTAGGTAGATTTAAGACAGTACTAAATACTGAGAAAACCAAAGTAAAAATAATTTTATTTTAAATAATGTTCTATTTTTATTAACATCTTCATCACACATTACAAACCTGCAACAAAACAAATGAATGAAACAAACAATCACATGATGATTTAAAGTTTTACAATACTTTATTTTAAATAACAATTTACGACCCACAATATGTTGGTAAAACTTCAGCGTCATCAGCTAATTTAGTTACTCAGTATTGTTCACTCCTGCTTCTTTTAGGTTTTTAGCATTGACACTTTAATTTTAAATTGAAATGAAATAATTATATAAATGAAAGCTACATAATTTCATAAGATTTTAGTTACACATGATCACAATAAAGTGTGACAGCTAATATTTAAATAAATTATAATAAATTTGGCATTAATCGTAACTGTAACACATTTAATGTAATTTTGTTACGAAGTGTACATTAAAAAGAACCTTTTTTAACTTCTGTCGAATGCTATTGTAAATGGAGTATAGACACAAATCCAGACTCCAGGCTGATAAATTCCAGATAGAAAAACCCAATATCACTGCCCAACCCTGGAATTAAACCTCATACTAAGGAGTAGTGCTTGTAACCACTGTACCAACAAAGTAAAATGAATTACTATTTATCATAGTCAGTATCTTTCGAAATTAGTCCACATACGAACACAGGGGTATTATTACAAAATAATTCTTCTTAAGGCACAGCTCAAACCATCAAGCTTATTTTGAAATAAGAACCAATCTGAAATCAAAATACAGTTCCTTTTCCAAAACTAACAATTTAGTCCTGTCTTAGGCTGTCAATTTTACACTAAGAACTTTACTGAAGGTGGCATAAAGTTCGAAACACAAAAACTGTCTCAAAGGTTTAAAGGCTTGGTTTAAAGTTAGAATGTGTTTTGTTATAAGACAGTGACAGTAACGTATGGTAAAATATTTTGTAGGTTTTAAAATAATATGGTCACTATGCGTCTTACTGATAAGCAGTGATAGGAATAGGTAGTGCCTATTTGCCTAAACTTCGAAGAACAGAGACAAGAAACGGAGACTTCCTTAGGATTAAATTTTTTCCGAGACATCTGTTCCTAAATTTCGAGACAACACATAAATACATTAAAAAAAAATGTTATTTGGAATAAGTAATTCGTCTATATTTACCTAAAGTTTGCGACTAGATATATCATAATAAAATAATAACATACACAGTCGTTACAACCATAAAATTTTCAGAATTTTTTTTTCTATTGTTTTTGTATCCCATGGGAACTATACTTTTTTTAATAGGAAGTAGCATATGTGCTATTCCACACCTTAATCTATATCACTACCAAAATCAGCAATTTCAGTGGAATTGAGTAATGGACATCCATACAAACTATCACATTTATAGACAAACTTTAGATAAATATAGACAAATTACTTATTCCAAAAAACACATTTTTTTAAATGTATTTAAGTGTTGTCTCGAAATTTCGAGACAGATGTGCCGGAAATAATTTAGTCCTAAGGAAGTCTCCGTTTCTTGTCTCTGTTCTTCGAAGTTTAGGCTAATAGGCACTACCTATTCCTATCACTGCTGATAAGACTGTAAAATGTGCTAATTTAATAAAATACCTGAGTTTGGATTTATTCATTTGCAACGTACCCCAAACACATTAGAATCTCATATTATTATGGTGTTTTTGTAAAGTTGAATGTTGTGGTAAGGTATTGAATGAAATGTTAATAGTTACTTTCTGCCAGGGGTGCCGGTTGTTCGAAAGAGATACCGTAGCCCCTGGCACACAGGCGACTGAAGGAACACGGGTGGGTTTTAGTCAGTAAAAGTCTGAGACGCCCTTCGGCTTCACCCAGAGCGGGAGAAGTTATTCGATGATTTTCCATAATAAAAAAAAAATGTTACTAACCTGTAGCGGTACTCTTGGGGTCTTCCGTCTTCCTCTCTATTTTCTTCTCAGCTCCTGATTGCTGGTGCCTCTGACGGGGTTTACGCTGATCTTTTGGATCTCCTTTTTTCTTATCACTGAAATTTTAATGAATATGATAATCAAAGCACAAGGAAGTTTAGGAAAAGGTACCTAGTTATACTCACTGGTTCTTTTTTGAATGTTCAGGCATAGTTTTTTTTTGGGAAATTACTGGAAACAAAACAATTATATTAGCCGGAATCACTGAGTACAGTCTGTAGTACTATACAGGCCGGTAGTTCACAGTATATCGGTAGTGGGAATTACTGATCACTCGCTGCAATCAGCCGTAGAATACAGCTCTACCTTTTAAAAAATGTACTTTGTGAATACAGCTGTTGAGTGTTGTCGTCTTGACTTGATTGATTGACGGAACTTGACGGAAGGATATATAAAATGTATGTACTCTGTGAAGTCTGTGGGAAGGATCTTGTCGTTGTCAATGGCTACGTTCCGAGTTACGATAATATCGATTTGAGTGTGCTCTTACCCGTTCCGAATTGGCATAAGCGCGATAACGATGTCCTTCTAATAACTTAGTCAATTATTCAATGAAAAAAGATGCGTAAGTGGTAGGTCTTAAATCACAGGTGGTTTCGTCGAACCAGTAGCAAGTTACATGACCCGTTGCAATATCGTATAAAGTAAAGTTGTGCACAGCTAATTTGGTCTTAAAATATAAAGCACTAGCTGCTAGCGAAGGGCACAGCTTAACAACCTGCAAATCGGCGGTCACAGTATGAAGAAGTCCTCAGTTCGAGCCAATTCTTTCAGTTGGATGTGGTATTGGTAGTCTTCTTCAAAAACGTTGCCGGCTTTATATGAACAACAATAAACACGTATGCTTTCTCGGGTTGAAATAGTGCAATGTTTTGTTCATCTAAGATTCTAAGATGTCACAAAACAACTTTCTTGAAGCTATTGGCTTAGACATTGATGATGCAAATTTTACGTACGTATTATATAGCTGAGATTTTGATTGAAATAAAGGTACCAGATATTGTTTAGCGGTTGTTTTACGGTAGTAATGAGATGGTAACTTCGGTAATAAAGTCAGGTAATCCTTAACGGACGATTTTTTTCATGATTGTTATGATGCGCAGATCCGCGGTTTGGGCACAATATACAATCACCTGACATTACGCGGTTTAAAGGACATTCGATTTCATGGCTTCCTATTGGATAATCGGCCCGGCCAACATCACAGAACGCAGCCAATCACTACAACGAAGCTAAGCCCGCGAAATCTCGATTTTGCTACTATTGTAAATACGCGGTTTTAAACACTGTTAGTTCCGCGGTTTCAGAATATCACCGACGATATCCATCTCGGAACGCAAATTATTGATGTGAGCGCTCACAGCGCTATTTTTCTAATTCGGAATGTGGCCAATGTCACTCTGACTTTTGTCTTGTCAGATCGGAATCGATTGACGGTAGACGATTGAACTGTCAAACTCAACTGGTGCGTTTAGTTATCAAAGCCAGTTCAATTGTAAAATTTTATGCTCATTTACTAAAGTGTTTTGTTTTTTGTACAGACGCCAGCAGGTCAAGCTATCCCTAACTGTCAAATTTTCCCAATTGAACATGAAACTTATCATATTGTAATAAAGTTGAAAATCTATCAAATATATTTGACAGATTGTGGTAGCTTGATGTGCTGGCGTCTGTACATACTTTTAGTTTTACAGCATTCGGTTTTGTATGCTGTTACGTATTATACGTTTCTTTGGTCTTTTGTAACCAATCCCAGACATTGAAAAAAGCAATAATTATCATGATGAAACCACATGTTTGATACTTCAATAAAAATAAACATAAAATGTATTTATTTATCTAAATAAGCTTTATTGTACACCAGAAAATACATAACAAAAATAAAACATATAAAAACTAAAACATACAATGGGCGGCCTTATCGCTTTCTGCGATCTCCTTATTTATTTAACCATATAAAGAAAAATAGAAAAATATTCATGGTCCAGGTAATACAGTAAGCACAACAAGTTGAGACGAGGTGTGTGCACCGCTCCCCACCCTGCTGCTGCACAGCCGCTGCCAATATAAGCCAAATTTGACATGTTTATATAAAATAGTTTTTGAGTTATGAGGGGGTCAAAAGTGGCCCCAAATGGTTCGTGTAAAATTACACACGGTGCTGCTCACCAGTTCTGTTGGCTTGGCTTGACCTTGGCTTGACACGTTACCGCGTATCTAGATGGGGAATTATAGCCACAGGCTGGAAGGAGTAGGTAGTCGAGTAGTCAGTGCAGCAAAAAAAATTACTACATTGAAATTCCCGGCCATAAAGTACAGTGCTGTAATGTCCTATTCTCTAAAACCTCGATGAGCAAGCGCCTAGGCATAGCATGTATAAGTACCTATATTTTTGACAATTTTGGATTGTCGTACTCACATTATGAGTTACCTACGTTACGGAGTACGGTTAGTCATACATAACACTCATAAAGTTGTAGTTAGTTACGCATGATTTACAAAGTGTATTCCCTGTCTTACCGGTGCGTCACGGCTCGTAACAGACTACCTGTAGGTACAAAAAGTACAGTGGACCCCCGATAATCCGGCCCCTGTCTAATCCGGCGCCCCCTGTAATCCGACATGACTTAGAATTACATGTATGTTTGACAATCTTTGCTAATACATATAGATCACGCAGGTTTGAACAGCACCCTAATTGCGTAACACGCGATTAATCATAATCGGTTTCATTTTGACAGTTCAACAATATTCATTGCGTTATTTACGTTGCTTAGCAGACACATTTTTCGAACAAATGAAGCAATGGTTTAGCCATTTGTTTCAATACGAAACAAATTATGATGAATCGTGAGTTACGCAATTAGGGTGCGGGTCACAACTCGTACGCGCCACCGCTATTGTGCTCGACGCGTATGCATTGTTTTACTTAGTTTGAATTTGACTACTAGTGATAGCGGTACGGCCTAGCGTGCGTTCATTGTTTACTATTTATTCATTGTGTATTAGCTCTGATCTCGCGTTATAACAAACTTAAACAACAAAAAAATTGATGAATATTTCAAAGCTTCATAATTTGATATAGTATTCACTACATGATTTTGATTAATAATACTTGATTATTTTGGTAGATATGTATGTGCATTTATGCTTAATTTTATAATAAAACGTAGGCTCTCAATTGTTATTTAATTTACTAAATTCGACTTACATAAATTAAGTCTGATTTGTACTTCAAAGTACATACATATGTACGTATAATATATAGATTCTTGTCATTAGATATGTAATTTGTCGGATTACAAGGTACTCTTTCGTAAAAAAATCCGGACTATAGGGGTCTTAGGCAGTGCTCTATAATCCGACAAATTCGATAGTCCGACACTGCCCTGCATAATGTTTGCCGGATTACCGGGGGTCCACTGTATGTATTTTCACTATGCACCGCAGCGCCGGCGGGCGGCGCGGCGCCGCCGCCCGCCGGTCTCCAAGCAAAGTTGACTCAATTCTATGACTGAATGACTGATCAAATAACTCACACTACCGAATGATGTCGATGATTATACACCATTTTTTTCAGGGAATAATCTTTCAGTCGAAGTTTTGGTGATAGTAAGACTGATGGTTGTTAGTGTGGTTGTTAGTCTTTTGACCTATTTGTCTGCTATCGTGAACACGTGGCTATCGGGTGGTTTCCGAATGACGTCACGACAGACAGTTGTCTTATAGCATATGGTAACATAGGGCGCTTTCACATTTTTTCTGAAATTTGGTCGTTTGACTCGAGATTTGATGAGTGATTATGGTTTAGATATAAGTAACCAAAAAATTAAATAAAAATATGTCCGAGAAAATACCATTATTTGTCTAGGGAGCGTTTTAAAAAAATATTTCAATTTGTTTACATAAGTCAGTAAAAACCTTGTCTCGGCAAAGAATATTCATAAAATTAGGGCATCTTTTGATGTTTTCTTACAGGGAACATAGAATAGTAAAGTAATTTATAAAAATATCTGTGGTAGGACTGTACCTTGTTATTTGGTATCACAGAGTACTTTGTAATATTTTGGTATGCTCAAATATATTTTTTATGTTTCATACAGTTACCAAAAATAATTCCGTAAAACGGAGAATTAATGATAATTTTTCGTCTGAAATACCTAATATATATTTTTTCATGTAGGTATGTATCGAAATTCAACCAACTAAGGTTACTAAATCAACTTGCTTGAAAAAAAAAAACAGTATTTAAAAAGTAAAATGATATTTTTAAACAATAGGGTATTCCAACTATTTTTGAAAAGTGTCAATTAGATTCTAGAGTGCTAATAAACCACTAAAAAACCACATTTTTATTATTAAATAAAAATGTTGTTTTTTAGTGGTTTATTAAAATTTAAGTAAATGCATTTTTATGGCACTAATCGATTACGATTAGTGCCATAAAAATGCATTTACTTAAATTTGACATTTTCAAATTTCGCGCGTAATTTGACGAAAACGTTGGACGCAGTGGACGTCATATGGTCTGTGGGTATGACGTCAGTTTGCTATATAAACAAATGCGCTGATATTTTATAAGATAATTGTTTATAATTAAAAAAGATGAGTTATTTTTCTACTTATCGTTGGTTTGCTGTTCCTGAATGCAAAATATTATTTAAATAAAAATTACTTTGGTTACGAAATTAATAAAAGTACAAAGTTGCCCAGTTGACATGCCGAATGACGTAATAACATGGCGGCTACTATTTCATGGTGTTCAGAAACAGATAAAAAAAACTGAAATGAACTGAATTGTATTTGAAAATTTATTTTGTTATTTCATGAACTAACATTTTCCGACTGCATTTTGCCTAAGCTATTTCAATGATATATTTTTAGATTTTTTCTCATATAGAGTAAAATACCCGAATCATAACGGTTAGCATGTATGAGTAGCGTACTTCACTAGACACACACGCGCGATCAGCTACCACGCGCCGTTAAATTGACCTAAAACTGAATGAATATTTCAATTTGTAATAGCCCTCATATGTGAATGCTCAAGGGTAGCTGCGAAATTCATTTAAATTTCCAAGTTCATTTAATTCCACTATGAACAGACGCCAGCACATCAAGCTACTCCAATCTGTCAAATTTCTTTGATAGATTTTCAACTTTAAAACATAAGTTTAAAGTTCATGTTCTATTGGGAAAATTTGACAGTTTGGGGTAGCCTGATGTGCTGGCGTCTGTACTTAAATGATTAGGTATTTCATGAAAAAGTCATACGATGGAATTAAATGAACTTAGAGGGAGGGAGTGTATTGATGATTATAATTTTGTAAATACATACGTGTTATGGCTCCGAATAATTTTGACTTGCAAATTGCAAAAAATGTAAGAAAATTTGAATTTTGAGAGCTACCCTGGAGCTTCCACCTTAAGATGGTCGTCTAGTACTTACCCACGTGAGTACGACTACGATATTTCCCATTTAGATAAGCATGAAAATCACAAAGCGCGAGAAGAGTCCAATTTCACTGATGCCGAGCGGCCATAACACCGACGCTTACATTTCCACGCAATCATGTAGTTACATCTCGGCAACACCCGTATTAAAATCAGTGAACATGCAGGAGATAAAGAGGCAATGTTTTCACTGCTGTTAATTTAACCCGTAACTCCTGCTAGTAGAGCTTAATTTCGTGTGCATTTGGTAATTAAATAAGGCTTTGCTGGTTGTCAGTGTTTAGTCACAATGAAGGAGAGCACAGAAAGCTTACTAAGATCAAAACAAGACACTCGATTAATGATCCGAAGGAAACCTAATTCCCGATAAAAACGATCGCTTATTTTGCCAGTGACACTGCAGGCAAGGCACATTATAAAAGACGAGTCCGTTGCCATCAAAAAGGCTCAAATCTGCATTGTTTGCTACTGGCAAATCCAATTACGCTTTGACCGACCTGTGGATCTAACCCAGGACATTGGGTCCAAAATCAATCGAGCCTAGCCTTTTCGCAACTACGTTGGGGTCGGCTTTCAGTCTAACCAGATGCAGCTGAGTACCACTATTTCATATGGAGCGACTGCCTATCTGACCTCCACAACCCAGTCTCTAGGTAATACGACACATCTTGGTAAGACAAGTTGTCAGACTTTCGGGCTTCTGACGACCCGTAACTACTGTGAAAGATTCTCGAGTGCCATCCGGGACTAAAGGCTTAACGTGCCTTTTGAGTCACGGAAGGGTCTTGGTATGTACAGATGGTCATCCACCCATCCACGAACCAATCGCGGTAAGCGTAGCTTAACCTGATCGATCGACCCGTGCGCCTGTTGTTACTTAACCACAATCCCCATTGGGTGCAATCGGTCTTGCGCCAGAGTTTCAAATCTACGAGACAGGCAGACTGTGAGCCTTCTCCTCATTCTTATTCCATCAGTTTCGTGTAGGCGAGTTGTGGGCGATTGGTGGGTGCTCTCCCGAATGCATCACTCGGTTCCCGTCACGTTTGTACGCCCCCGGGCCTCAAGCCGGCAGACAACAATGAAAGTGCAGTCGTCGACTAACAAAATTGTATTTACTATATGAAGGTAGGTATTGTAAAATTCGTATAAAAATTAGCCTCCTCCCTGTCCCTACACTTGTCATTCCGATCTAGCGCGTCCCTTGATGCTCTATTCCAGCGACGCCCTAAGCCGAGGGTCGTACCCCCCAGGGGGTGCCCTTAGCGTGTAGCCGCTCTAGTTTTAAGTTTTGAAGCCCTGGCCCAGGCAAGTTCGGTTAAGCAACCAAAAACCTCATAGGTTGACCTGCGAGATGTCATTCCCAAAAAAAAATGTAAGTACCTACTTACACAAGTTAAAATTAGGTCTCATGTTTTAAGGTGAATGCGCAGTGGTAGACCGCGAAATTCAAATTTTCTTACGTTTTTGCAATTTTCAGGTCAGTATCAGGTTGTATCCTGATCAAAATGTGATTTGCGAATATAACAGGTACGTGTTTACAGAACTAAGTCATTAGAATGTCTAATATATCTCTTATAAGTTAGATATCTTCCACAAGCACTTTTCCATTAGAAATTTGTTCTTATGGAACAAATCTAACTTAGAAAGATGTATTATTGATTCTAATGATTATAAATCTGTAAATACGTACATGTTATATTCGCAAATCATATTTTGATCAGTATCATACCTGATACTGACCTGAAAATTGCAAAAACGTAAGAAAATTTGAATTTCGCGGTCTATCACTGCGCATTCACCTTAAGGCCCTGGTAACTTTAAATATTGTCGTTAATGAGCGATAATAGTTCTTATTGCAATCCGATACGGGTTAAAATCTGTTGTAATAAATTCGAATTATAAATGAACAAGCATTGTCGTAAAATTGCAAATAAAATTTTATAAAATTAGATAATAACTATTTCATAATAAATAATCCATAACTAGACGCAGTTTGGCATTTGGAATGTAATGGTAAATATTTATTTATAATTATAATTGTTATTGAAGGGATAAACTAGTTTTAAAGATAATTAAGAGGTGACTTTGATGATTTTTTTGATGCATTAAAGTATATTTAATTATGGTTTGAGTTCCATCACACTATGCAAAAAGGACTTGAAAATATCATATATTTTTTTTGCATCCAAAATTATTTACGGTTAAAGAGATACACTGGTTTAAAGAACCACCTTTTTGAGCGTTTTCAAGAAATCACCGCCTTAAGTGTGAGCCTGACGTAATATTGCGAGCAAATGCCACTGCTGGCTACTACTCGGTAACAACACCTAACTGGAAACCTGGGAAAAAACACTCATCATAATAATCATCATTTCAGTCGAAAGACGTCCACTGTTGTACATAGGCCTCCCCCAATATGGGGGGTTCGCTAAGATCTTCACGCTTGGCAGGCGTGTTGCCGATCGCAGTATGGTGGTAAAATGCATAGAGAACGCTGCTGCCCATTCTCTAGTAAGTCCCTTTATCGCCTGTTACGACATCGACACCCACGGGAAGAGATGGGTGGTGCAATTTTTTACGTCCGGCACCACACGGAAAAGACTCTGCCCGACTTGAAATCAAACCCCGGACCGCTCAGAGAATCAACGAAGACAGTAGCCACTTGACCAATGAGGTGATACAAATTTTGAGAACTATAATCCCATTATGCTGTGATTTTACAACAAAACACCCCATTCAGGGGCGAATTGCCCTTTGTTGCAATGCTCCCCTTGTGGCAGGGCCGCAGGGCACCGCTGGGCACCGCAGGGCACCTCGGGACTACGGGGCAGGGTGATATGCTGAAGCAGTCGAATTAAATATGATGAAAATAAACAAATCCCTTAAAACATATTTATAGTCTTTGCTTAAAAACCTCAAAAACCTGTAAGTATTGAATAGTAGGTATAACACCGGAACGGATCGAAATTGTCGGATACCATCGTAGGTACTATGTATTTATAAATAACAATAGGTAAGTTACTCTTTACTTTCTTAAAAGCTTTGGGTATACACGGTATACATGAATAACCATAGCTGCAATATGTTATACACGGCAAGGCAAGGACGACGCAAGATTTGGGAACAAGGAAGGCAGCAGGCCGGGTGCGGGCGGGATGGCGGGATAGGGTGACGAACAGCGCATGCGCCACGCAAGGGGCGGCAGCGCGCAGTCGCCACTAGACATGGGTCGGATTAGGTAAAAACGATACCTAATCCACCTAATCCTAGTATTTAAAAATACCTAATCCATTTACCTAATCCGAATATTTATTCAATATAGCCACTGGCCTGTTACCGATATTATGTATCGTATGTGGATTAGGTAAGAAATATTCGGAATGGATTATGGACATTTCGTTTCTGATATATTGTGGAACGGTGGATTATATTTAGTTTTTTATAGGCAAACGGTACTTAAAGTCAACGAGATTACGTGTTAGGTAAAGGTTAAAGTTCATTGTAGAATACTCTTTTAAAACAACTCAAACGACATTTTTTTTTGTCTTTTTTTACCGAAAAATGGCTTAAAATTAAAACTGGTGTAATACGTGTAGAAACCAAAGCATTATTATATTAACATTAATTTCACCCTTATCATGAGTTTCTGATTTTTATACATTTATTTTCAATAAAAGACGTGAACGTTTTGTTATTTTTCTTCGAGAGTATCATCCGTGAACGTTTTGTTATTTTTCTTCGAGAGTATCATCTAAAAATAACGCCACCTAACGACGACGTTTATGCCGCGGCCACACCAACGAGAAACGCTGTTGAGTATCGCATTGATTAGGTGTAGCCACAATTTATCGCGATAATTTTACAACGGCATTCACATTGCAATTTGACGTTAGGCAATAACTCGGGTGGCGGTCAAGTGTGGCCACTGAATTTATCGCTTTAATTATCGGAATGTTAACAGCGACTTTGGGCATTGACGTTCACCGTTAGTGTGGCTCCGGCATTACAATATAGGTACATCGCTAGAGCACTAACTAGTCCAGTGGTATTCTAAATAGATGGCGCTGGCGGCAGTGCTAATTAAACTTGAAACTTAACCCCTACATTTTAAGGTACGGAATATCTTCTGAGTATACTGTGGACGAATATTTTTTGCCATACCTAATCCTCGGCGCTTTGGATTAGGTACGGACTCGCATCGAAAAATACCTAATCCACATACCTAATCCAATATTTATGCCTCACGTCTAGTCGCCACGCGCCCGTCCTCAAAACAACATGGCGCGCTCCTACAGCGTCCTTCAAGGACACATCTGACAACCCCGCGGCAAAAAAATACGAGCCAGCTGTCACCGGCTGACTGAAACCGACCCGAAATAAATTATATAGTGAATAATCGTGTGCAGTGCAACATCAGTGTGTGTTTACTAATCCGGAATACCGGCTCCCGTACGCCCCAATTGTTTCCGCAAGGTATGTATGTAAAAACAATAATAAAGTGTGTGATTAATTTCTTTCATAATGGTCCATTGAGTGGCTGTTTACTTTGTGTGTGATGTGTATTATTGTATATTTATTTTGTTGTTAGAGTACGTCCAAGTTGCGGTATACCTTGTGAGTGTGACCGCACAGCTCTCATGACCTACCCCCATAAGTTTCGTCGCCTCGGCGGCCTCGGTTTTATCTCGGTCGTTTATTTTAATCTCTTCGCCCCTCTGGTTTCCTAGTTATAGATTCGTCTGTTCGACGCAGAGAGATTACATTTCCGCAGTAAGTATGTTGTATGAGCTGCACGCAATTTGTTTTTATCATTAAGATGAAATTTGATTTTTCTTAATTGGAAAGCGAGGGTTAGATTCTAGATAAAAACGAAAGAAATATTGTTATACCATTACACATTACACCTACCTAGCTACATATTGAAATGATTATTGTTCGTATCTAGTGTGTAATAAAAATAATAATCTTTGTTTGAAATTTGTTATTTTTACAGTTTTGCAATACAATTTCCTTCCTCATCAAAATGTTAACCTAGTTACGATTATAAATATAATTCAGCATATTTATAAATACTTAGGTACCTACCTACCCATTCCACATTCTAAAACTAATGTTAATTATAAAGATACTTATTTAGGATTGATAATGTGCACTTAGTCATTAGCAGGTAGACTCATCTGTTGCACCAATCTTGAGGTAGGTAAATAAATTAATTGGTAAATATAATATTGATTTTACCTACAAGTGCTTCCTACTGCAATGCAGGGAATCAATACATTCAATGCACGCGATTTCAATATTAATTAACGTTTATAAAACAACTGCATAATTATCATTAAAATGAGAAATAATAATATATAATTCCCAATCAACTTTAACTATTGGATTATTCTTTATGAATTGGTAAAGCAACATACCTATGTAGGATTTACAGTGTCGATTCCCAGATCAGATTACCATCCCTAGTATCCCTACTTTAATATTATAATTGAGAAAGTAACTCTGTCTGTCTATCTGTCTGCCACGCTTTCACGCCTAAACCGCTGAACCGATCGTCATGAAATTTGGCAGAGGTATATGGAGAAGGACCTAGGCTACTTTTTAACGCGGTAACCGACATCCACGCGGGCGGAGCCGCGGACAAAAGCTGGTATACTTATAATTACTAAATCGCATCTTTAGAATTATAGAGACCTAATGCGAAATTAGCCGCAACCAAAATTGGTCTCTATAATTCTAAAAGTGCGAAATGATAGTTCCACAGTTACTTCACACTAGGTGGGTTGGCAGTCTGGCCATTGTAATTCTAAACTCGAAGTATGACAGTGTCTAGCTAACTAATGACTGGTAGCGGGATCTTTACCAAGCTTTACATAAACACTTGGACACATACGCATAATTAAAGGCTTGACCTTTGTATAAAATGTCATTAACGTTGCTATTGCAATGCTTGCTCATAAAATGGGATGATAGTATAGTGCCCTACCAGCTTGAAAACGGATTAGGATTGCATGAATTAAGGACGTCAACCAATGTGGTTCTAGCTCCGAACTTCTGTCTCTGTATAAAGGTCATCTCTTCAATGACTCAGAAAAGGTCTTCTCTACAGAAAAAGCCAACAGCTCCCAATGATCGACATTACAGAGGCAATACATTCTCGATGCAACGAAAATAAACATCTTCGCTGTTATATTTCGCAAAAGAAATCTGCAGATACATACCTATATCCAATGATGGGTAGGGGTTCAAGGTAGACAGATGCATCGATATCCATAACAAGCAACTGGTACCAAATAAAATTATTCAGGTAACACTTTTTTACCCAAAACGGTGTTGCGAATCTGCAAGATCTGTTGTTTCGTAAATGTTTTCTTACCTTAGAGACTAGTCGACTTTATTACTTTTAAGAATCTTCATCCTTATTACAGCAATTTGTCTGGAGTTGTCGTACATATCTGTGAACACTTGATCTACCACCGGCTCAGTGTTCACGTCCGTCTTAGCCAAAATCCGTAAAAAAACACACACACAAAGCCATCTTTCACAAAATCTCTACATATTTTCTTTGGTCTGCCTTAGCAGAATATTTTTTACTATCTTTTGCCAGGGGCATCGCCCGCGTGGAAGTGTTTTATACATATTTAAACCTTCTTCTTGAATCACTCTGCCTATTGATGAAAACAGCATTAAAATCCGTTGCGTAGTTTAAAAGATCTAAGGGTACAAACACGAAAAGCGACTTTGTTTTATGCTATGTAAGGATAAGCCCGAATGCTATGTACCCATTGCAGTGTGAAAGACCTCTCTCCTTTAAAGTACTAGTCTTAAGGAGCCGAGCTCATCCTGCCGTAATGTTGTTTGAAGAAAAATCATATTAAAACAAAAAATATAATTATTTACACCGCACACGACCTTCTCTTTAAATTTAGTAATAGGTACCATATCATCCGATTGTGTTTAAATCAAATCAACGCGCAGTTGTTCCCACTTCAGGATCTTGTCACAACATTTAGCCGACCACAAATAAAAGGCGATTAAGCCCCATTCAAGTTTCAGATTCGTTGCTATAAAGCTTACTGTGTGGTCTTGCCACTATTGTTCAACAAGGTTCAACTTAAACATAAACTTGTTTTGGTCCTATCACGACGATTTGGTTTCAAGTATTGATTGAATTGATATTTGAGTCACTTTGCGTTTTGACGATTCTGCTGACTGAAAATTTCTAGTAAAAATGTCATCAAAATTGTTCTCTACTGTAGTCGAAACTTTTCGCACTTCTACTAGATAAAGTGATGTGTGAGGGACGATGACATGTTCTATTAAATTAACACGGTTACTGTTAATTGACTTTGGCAATGAACTTTATGATCTAAATTTATGATGTACTAGAACAAGCGATAAAGGTTTTTACTACCGATAACCAGCAAGTACATAATACTCACGTACGATGAAAAACTTTATTTCTCAATCCAGTTGGCTATTTAACTTTATAAGGAAGCAGCATCTATGGTTTTCGCTGCTCAGGACATTTATAGGCTTGGAAGAATGCCAACCAACACAAGAACTAGGTACTTACATAAGGGCTTCCAGAAGCGCTAACTCTTAGTAGTCAGTTTTACACATGTACAAGTATGGCACAATGCTCTTCTGTCCTGTGCCGCAAATAGAACGAAGTAGTTCCAAAGTTTTCATGAATATTAATAATATTTGTTGAGACTTTATCAAATAAATTGTGTTTATCATCGACGTCTGCCCATGAACTTTGATTCGCTTGAGTTCTCCCATAAAAATGGTATATTTTATCGCAGCACGGGCCGGTTCGCGAGGTCTTTGAACCCCCGAATTCCCCTCAGATGTTTAAGCCACGGTTATTTTTAGAACTGCACATTCACACCACATCGGGATGCGGGTGTTGTTTTAAATGTAGTAATTATTTATAAATATTTTTAGAGATCAGTGATGTTTTACACATTTCCATCTATGATTATGAAACAAGTCTTAAATACTTTTCACTTTTAAACCTGCACCCTAATTGCGTAACTCACGGTTAATCATAATCCGTTTCGTTTTGAGAAGTGCTAAACCATTGCTTATAATATGTTCGAAAAATGTGTCTGCTCAACAACGCAATGAATATTGTCGTACTGTCAAAATGAAACAGATTATGATTACAGAAAAGAAAGAAAGAATACCGTTTATTTGGTCACAGTCCGTAAAACACAAAATACAATAACAAATTTAAAAAAAGTGTACAATAAATAAATAACTAATAATTAGGGTGCTGGTCTAATCCAGCATTGTTTTTTTAACAAGCTACATGCTGTTTTCTTCTTTATAGGGAAACTAGGTTTTGCCAGAGGCTTTTTCTGCGTGGAGGTCGAAGTATTATACATATAAATCTTCTTCTTGAACACTCTGTCTATTAATGAAAACCGCATTAAAATCTGTTACGTAGTTTTCAAGATCTATACGTACAGAAAGTAAAAGGGACTTTGTTTTATATTAGGGGTTAAAGTATGAAATTGCCGATTTGTACTGAAAAACTAAACTTGTTTTTTTCTAAGATATTACATATTTATTTCATCAAAATATTAACCCTCATTATCTATGCATTGCTGCCATCTAAACGGAAGTTCATTTATGCCTTTACGATAGAACTCTGAGGCTCTCGACAAACTGTATGAAAGCATTTTGTACTGCCTCCTGGGAATAATTTTTTATCACGTAGAAAATTGTACAAATCACGAAACAAATGGTAGCCCGTTGGAGCAAGGTCTGGCGAGTACAGAGGATTACGTATAGTTTCTAACTGCAGCTCCTGTAGAGTTACAACGGTTTCTGGTGCGTTCGACTTGCGTTATCATGGAGCAATAATGGTGAAGATCGATTCACGAGTAGGGGCTTTTTCACTGCCAGTTTCACCATCATTGTTCGAAGTTCGGCACAGTAAACATCACATGTTATTGCAGGGCCTGACCTGAGAAAGCTATAGTGAATAACACCATGAAGAGACCACTAAACAGTTACCATTACCTTTTTATTGATAAGCTTTGCTTTAGGGCACTGTTGCGGCGTTTGACCTGGAGTCGGCCATTGCATTTTTCGCTTACGGTTATCGTAAACAATCCACTTTTCGTCACATGTCACAATTCGATCTAATTTTCCTTCATTCCTGTACCGATTGAACAAGGCAAAACAAGTTTCAACACGTATTTCTTTCTGCAGATCAGTCAAATCATGAGGCACCCATTTTTCATATTTTTTTACCTTATTGATTTGATGCAAATGAGTCAATATTGTAGGTAGGGTGACGCTAAACCATGCCGCTAATTCCTGGGTAGTATGACTCGGATCAGCTTCTACCATTTCCTTCAATTCAGCGTTATTAACCTGTGTGGGCGGTCTACCACGTGGTTCGTTCTTCAAGTCGATGTTTCCATTTGCGTTCATTAGCAGTCCCCTCTCTAAACGCAACGTTGATATTGCGAGCCGTTTCTGCCACGTTAGTTCCGCGTCTGAACTCGAAGTATCCATCTTTACGTCTAAGCTGAATAAAAAAAACAATTGAAAGTCGAAAATCGAATGTTGCACATTTTTTTAAAGAAGAACCTCATGACCTTTTTCACGTGATGCCTTCACGTGAAAAAAGTTTCACACGAAAATCTCACACCATGAAGATTTTATGTCAATTCGAAGTGTCTATACAACGGCAATTTCATACTTTAACCCCTATTAATATGTAAGGGATTAAAGGAATTTAACAAGATATGTTTACTCCTTTTGAGGAAATTGTAATATCACATCACATCATTGTGTGCTCGTTATGCTGGTAAAATTATACCCGGTATAAGGGACATCGACGGCAAATTGTTACCTACTATGACTTCAGCAAATTATGTATACATATACTGTTATTTAAAATAAACTATTTGATACAAAAGTGGAGTACCTAACACGATCAAAATGTATGGAAGAGCAGTTTTTTTTTTACCTACGAGCAATTGCAACCATATCCGTGGTGGGACTATAATCATATATTGAATTCATGGTAACAGTATGGTCGTCAATGTCCCTTACACCGTGTATTGTCACAACAATGTCTAATTACGGACTTCAAATTAGCAATAAATATGAACCTTATCAAATAGCAAAGTAGTAAAACAGCACGTAGGAAATCGTAAAAATTTCAACTATCTTTTTTATTCCTCACCCAGTCACGATCCATTGGATACACTGGCCTTAAAATTGCTGCAGATGCTTCCCAATACAGTTCATTGTCGAATTTCTCTGCTTATACATATACATATTCAAGAATTTCTCTGTCCTAATCAGTTAGAACAGTGCTCCTATTATACAGAACGTAACTTGGTAAAATTGTATTTTAGTCCACCTAACGTTGGGTCTTGTGATCTTGTCTTGATTCTCAGAGCGAGTTTTCACTTCAATCTTTATTTGCTCTATTGTATCCAATGACCTGTCCGTTCGTGATTCAATTCAGATCTTTTTGCTATCCAACTGGATTTGCGATTTTCTTTCGCGTGCTGTAAGATCGTGAGGGGAATTTAATCGTCTGATGTAATTCGACGTATTCATTAATTACGGCTGTTTAAAGACTGGATTTAAAGTCGTAAACATTATTGGCGCATCTTTTTATGTACCGCTACCGCCTGAGGTTTCTTATGATCGGGCCGGGTCAGCTTTAAAAAAGTAATCAATTTGATTTATGATATTCTCTTATGTTAGTGTATCATATTATAGTTGTGCACTAGTTTATAACAAGAATTTTAGAAACAGTTGCAAATAAGTTTTAAATATCTTGAAATTCCACTAAGTATACGTTTCATAAAGACTATGGTCAAAAACAGGACAGTTGCCAAAATTTATTACATAAGGTTAGTACTTATATGCAACGCATTTTAACTTTATAGTCTTGAAGTAGCGCGTTTGGCATTAGAAACATTGTCAAACACTTAATTTGAGAGACCGTATGAAACCCTACATGAATCTGGATGACGTATTGTTTCTCCCTACATGGCAGTTAATAAGAATCTAGGGACGCGAGTGCACGAGTAGTGTCTCATTTCAACATCGGCTGGCGGATCAATTTACCTACCACATAACCTATCTCTGTCACACATGTTTTAGAGAGAAGGACGGAAACAGAATGCAGATTGCTTTTTTAAACACAAGGAAGTACGATTATGAGTATGATGAAGTTTTTAATCTGTGCACGTATGGTAGCCATTTTTGTTTCCGTTGAGGAAATGATTGAAAAATTTCGTGAATCAATTTCCTGATGTAACCACTCATCGATGTCATCATTGCTTTTAATAATGAATGTCAATGACATCAAGGCTTGAATTTAAAAAGCCCATGAGTATGATGGGAATCCTGTAATTATCACTGGTCATCACATGTAATCTTAATAGAGAGAGAAATATGATTTCATTAGATCATGAAAAATTAATGTTGTTATGAAAAACCTCTAGAAAGGCTTATTATAAGGTGTGAAGTATAACTATAAACATAGGTGACAATAACACTTTCCACTATCCAGAATGATCTAATTACAGTAATTGCTTACGTAGGTCATAATTATTGCTTTATTAGGTATGAGTGGTGGCGTACAAAAGGTACGGCAATGTTGTTAATACAGCCGGCGCGTTCTATTGTAATGACTGCAGCTGTACGATCGATATGAAATGCAGTAGTTTTGCACTCGCTCCAGATTAGAAATTACTATCGTGCTACAGATTTTGTGTGGTGTTTGCCTTGTGTATTTATCTTGCCAGTTCCTTTATGAAGCCAGTGCCCTATGTTTGTTTAAAGTTAATCTGGTGTTGTGCCAAACTTGAGGTTTGTGGATTCGTGAAGCGTACAAGTAAGCTTTAACTATGATTTTATTCGATTATAGCCGTGCCATAACGTTAGGGCTTTAAAGGAATTAAGATCTGATCAACTAAGAGCCTTTATAAATAAATTGTGCTTGACCTAAGTTCATAAGCTACTCTAGAGTAGCTTAATAGTCCCTAGGGACTTAAGTTAACTTGACCTACAAGACAATCATGTCATCGATATTAAATATTTGATTTCATAGTGTATCTCATTAGTACAACATATTTCGTCTCCCGTAATGCATTCTGTTTTGACTTTTTGTTGTGCTTTTGGCATCCATATTCAATTTCCACCAAAACGAGTTGTTATTCTTCGATTGTAATAAAAGTCAGTGAAACGCCATCAACATGATGTAACGTAAGGTTGTGTAAGTCCGAATGACCATCAGCATTCTTACACTTCCAAAAAGGTAATGGACGCGAAAAGAGAGATCCATGGCACGTAGTTATGCAAAATAACTTGCTATCTAGTATAAACATAATTAAAAATGCAAAAACATGAGTAAGTCTTACTCATAGTGTGCATAAGTACAGTTTTATCTTTCCTATTTGTACGTCCTATTTTGCTTAGACGCGCAATGGCTCAAGAATGCCGGAGATGATTTCACTGGATAATCGTAGTACTTATTGTTTATATTTATCCAAAAGCGTAGTAACTACAGGATTCTTGGAACACGTGAAGTTGAACTAATTACGTTACGGACGTGTTGTATCTTATGGGAACTCGCAGGAAGTTCGGAAGTACGCGTATCTTTGCACGTGCAACTGGTGGTGCATATCAACTTCACACTTAAACACTACGGTGTAATGCACAGAATTCTGTGTATTAATAAGATGTTATAGGAATCGAAATTGTTGCTGCAAAAAATAAGCCTTAGGGGCTAGCTTTTCTTGAATTCCAAATGGGTTCTATGTTCTATTTCGACCTCCTAGTGTGAGATACTGAATCTTATAGGTATAATTTTCCTACTTAATCGCATAATATAATGGTCTTGCTTAGGAAACGTTATAGTAACTTGATTACTTAAAAATTATTCTACATGGGCTAAAACTTATTTTAAGAGCTCTCCTGATTCGAAAGCTTTAGCCTAGTTTTGTTAATTGAAACGAGTGCATACGTCGGTTAATTAAAAACTACACATTTAAACAATATTTCTGTAATTAATTAGCTGGGTAGTACGTCGTGTACAGTACTAAAAGCGACATCCTTCCAAGTGTCAGAGGCACGCGTGCGCTTGCACATGACTCACGCACCGGTCCGCGCTTGGCGCATGCATATAGCGTGTTTTTGGACCGGCAGGAAGCGACGAACAGCCAGACGGACGTCCGACACACAACTCTCACTCTTACGTACTCGTCTTACAACGTATATTGTCAGTACAAAAAAAATAATGTATGCCACTCCGAATTAATTCCATGTTTGAATTTTCTAACTGGGCAATTAAATGATTGTTAATAATTAATGTTGACTTCGTTAGTAAATGTTATTTGGTCTGGTTAAGCGTGTAATTATTTACTTACAGAATTTATAAAATTATTTCTGTAGAATAAGACTTAAAATAAAGCGAATAAATATTTTCTGGAATTGGAGAAATCCAGTAAATGCCATTATAATAAATATAATGCGTTTCATAAGTTTCAATACTTACCCAGATTACTAGTGCTACATAGAACGAATAGATGGCGCTGGCTGTCCGTCTATAAGTGTAAACCGAGTCTGACCTAGTATGCAGGTATGTATAAAGCACAAAGTTGCCTGGAGACAGTCGGACTGGAAGCGTAGGCGCAGAAAAATATTTTGGAATCTTTGGATCCTCTTAGATAATACGCCAAGCGTTAATCGCTAAGAAACTTAAGAAAATAAGGGCTTCCTGCCAGTTTCTTCCTCATTACCATAGCTGGAGGATGGCTTTATAGTGATAAAATCATAGATGATTTAATTTCTGTAAGTAGGAATAATTAGATGAGGTCGCCGTTTAAAATAGGCGGAAAATAGGCCGAAGCAAACTCAGAGATCACAGTCTCCTTTCAAGTCCACCATCTTGGTCTTAGATCTATTTTGCCGACCTTACAGTACAGAGTCAGCGCTGTGAAGTGCTAACAGAAAGTGAAATATAAAGAAGAATATCCATGTTGAGTGTGAAATATGGAAGATTGTGGCACGAGGATTGTTCTCACTGACAAGTTCACACTTTCGATACGACAGTGTATTACGTAAGATGACGTAATGGGAGATACAAGTGCACCTAATGAAGTGGATTCTCTTGTAATTTATTGAGCCAGTTATTAGCTATTGTGTTTACAAAAGCACGTTTTGACGTGACGTTCTATTAGGTAGCTTCCACGCACGGTAGTATTAAAACATTCTAATGTACCGTTTTGTGTAGGATTCTTTGCATGACGGATTGGTCGTCGGTTTGGTGGTGTCTACGAGGCAAAAGGGTGTTTGATTGGAGACCCAGAACTGCCCCTTGGAGCTTGGGCAGGCAAGCTTTTAAGCTATCAGGAACGAGTTAGATGCGAGAGGCCAAGACTGGCAATAATGACGTGCAACGAAAGAGACCTTACACTCAATAATGGGTGATCACGGGTTGGAGAAGAGAATTTATGAATTCGTAATTTGCAATCCTACGCTTGTGGGATATTTTTACTAGCTTCAATTTCAATCTAGCTAGAACATCCTTTATCCAAAAGTCTGGTAACCACGACGAGAATTTCGGTCAATTGACGATGAATAATGATTATATCCACATAATATGATGCATGGTTGTCTGTCTGGTTTTCTGAATGCAGACTATTACGTCATATTTGGGTCTCTTGTATAAAATTAATCTTCCATCCAGTCGTCCGATGACCTAATCTCATTCCGTTTTAGGCTCGGACGAGTTTCAGGTCATCTGCTTTTAATTATGTGTATTTGGTGATTAGTATTTTAGTTTTTCTAGATTTCGAAAAACTGGAGGTACCGTAAAACGGGGCGAATAGAGATGCAGGGTGAATCGAGACGAAACTTTAAAGTGGATTTTATCGTTGAAATTATTATCGTTTTCTGCCAACAAAGGCACTTAATCGTTAATTATAAAACAGTAAACATATTAGAGTAATTTTTGTCTACAAACTATACCTATGGGTAATTTCAACATTAAAATCCATTGTAAAGTTTCGTCTCGATTCACCCCTGCATCTCTATTCACCCCGTTTTATCGGTAGTGTTAAATAACACTAAACATTTAAAGCTATTAGATTCTTCATGTACATGATTTGTAACATTCATGTACTCTTTATCTACTCCTGCACAGATTTAAATAGGTAATCGATGAGGTGCAAGAATTCGCTCTTTCAATGCTCGTCGAGTTCAAAGTTATCTATTAAATCGTATTTCTCGCCAAGTCCGATAGACTAGGCATCCCAGTGATCCAAAGCTTACTGTTCCTGGGAGGACTTGGGGGAAGACTGTATATCGAAATTGGAAGACTCAGGTGGTGAAGTAGACTGATAACCCCATTACTTACAATACTTTGTTAAGTAATCCAGCAAGGATGGTATCATGCCTGCGACTAGATTAACTTCTTTCTACTGTTCAAAAAAAGGGGCCACTCCATCTTTTAGGTACGATCCCGTTCACCAAATAAATTTTTTCTTCGACTTTCATCTCTCCCAAGCCCAATTGGTCCGTGACGTGGCATATATCAATCACGTGTGCTATATTATAGTACTTACATATTATAAACAAATAGTAGTTCAGCAGTCAATGGTGGACATCCGTGTGTCTGTGGCCCGTATTCAGTGGTCACGTACCCCCCTGCCTTCGTGATCAGTTTGCATTCGACCCGCGAACGAAACGCCCGGTGTTGGGCGAAGTACGATATCGATAATTTCGTTCTGGAGGTCTGTCGATTGAAATAGTTTTTGTGAAAAGACTGCATCTGTTCTTTGAACAAATGCGAATAGAAAATGATAAAGAAACCACGGTATAAATAAATTTAAATAGGTAATTATATCCAGTTATTTTTGCCGCGGTATGTTGAGTTTGAACTTTTAATTTAAACTTAGTACCTACTTGTCTAATATAGCATATAGAACAAAGTAACAACATGATCAATAATTCCAGGTATACACACGGAAAACTTTTACAAAAAAATGGATCGATAATTAAGTTTGCTAACGATAGCACTACGTTTATCAGAACCTTATCAGAGTACTATAGAGTTGAAACATCGACATTAACTAAAAATCGACATACATAGAACAGCTCTATTTATACGTATGAGGATATAAAATTAATTGTTATTCCATAGGCACATCGGGTGGTCTCCTTTCTCCAAAGATTCAACGACAAATCTTTACTTTAGAAAGAAATATTGGTGAAATCACTGAAGACATTTTATGGTCGCATGGGTTTATTTATTGTTACTGTGTATGTAGGTGAACATATGTAATAAAATACTAGCTTTTTCCATCAACTTCGCCCGCCTGAAGGTCGGAAATTATCCCACAGGAACATATTGCCGGGATAAAAAAGTATTCTATGTGTTAATCCAGGTCATGAACTATCTTTGCGCCAAATTTCATGCAAATCCGTTTGACCGTTTTTGCGTGTTTGAGTAACATAAACTTCCAAACATACAAACTTTGACATTTATAATATTATATTGTAAGTAATAAAGAATAGTAGGATTAACACTACCATACATAAGGGGTATATTCATAAACGATGATTAAAGTTGAATGATGTTTAAACGTCAAAAATGTATGGTTAAACAGAAGCTAATCATTACTTAACTTTAAGCAACATTTATGAATAAGGGGGTTAATACTTAACTAAAATGCGATTTGAATGATCCACAATTATTTGAAAAACTGTCAGCAGTTCGAAAAAATCCGATACGGACTCAATATGCAAACAAACTATGCCAAGTGAAATGTAAAACCGCACTTATGCAGAAAAGTTTTTTTGGTATTGCCCCACGTATTTATAATAAAGTACCTGATCTGATAAAAAATATGACTGTAATACAATTTAAAAGGGCACTAAACCAAATATTAATTGAGAAAAGCTATTACACAATTGACGACTTCCTTAATGATAAATCTCTGCACTGATTGTTAAACTATTATTATGATTGACATACATGTTCCTATTCTGACACTTTTTATTCAGATTTACACTTTGACATACAATTTTTTTTTTTTGACATATTACTGTAGAAATGTCACTAATGATATTAATCTGTTTTTTGTTTCTTCTTTTATTTATTTTTTGGAATTCTAATGATTTGACATTTATAATTATTCAATAGAATTTCTGTATAATTTTGGAAAGGAATATTATTTGCATGCCCATGAGACGGTAGAATATGGAGGACTAATTTTTTAAGAAAACATCTATGTACCAATTACCCATGTTTGCAAAAATAAATGATTTGATTTGATTTGATTTTGATTTGATTTGATTTGAATGATACATCCAATTACCTTTATTCTACGAATGTTTATTTGTAAACTGATTTTAGAATCTACATATATTTTAATGTTGGTTTAAGCATATTTCAATAATTTGTAGCGACATGCAGAGATCGATGCAACAACATGTTTTGCTAAGCCTTCTGCATAATCAAAATCAAAAGTCATTTGTTCAAACTAGGCTGAGAGTCAGCTCTTTTTGAACGTCAAAATTACATAAGACAGTCCAGACATCATACAGAACTTGAGAGCCATAGTTAAAATGAGCTGCCCTCAAAGGGTTCCAGGTTTTAGTTTTTGAGGACGAAATGAACTGTTGCCTTGCCTAATGAATGATTCATATCACTCGCTGCACTTCGCCGGACAACTTCAAAGAAAAATAGAAAAAAAATGTGGCAGACGTGTACTGTGTTACATTTTACATTGAATTCTGTCTCGTGTACGCTTCGAGTTGTATAGAAAAAGAGTGAGAAAGACTTGAGACAGTTTCGAAAAATAATTTTTCGCTGCAAGGAAAAATGCTTTCTAAATACAAGTAAAAGTTGCTTTAAAAAAATCTCAACCGAATATACTTAAAACTTGCAAGAAGGTCTGGATCTGTGTAGTGACAAAATGATGCCAACGTAGCCATAAATTCCGAAGAAAATTGCATTATACTTCGTGATTACAGACCTAACAGAGCAACACGGGGTCCAACATCTTCCTCGTATGTCGCCATTTTGTCAGCCATCAATCAAAGCTGTCAGCTGTGTGAAACGCCTTTGTACAAACGCGCCTGACATATAAACAGTAGCTTCGCTCGTAGGATGGAAATAGCGATAGAGCAATTGGCTATCCACGCAATCACAATCGCACGACCGAACGAGATATTTCCAGAGATGGGCCGAATGTGGTTTGAACCGAATCAGAACTTCGGCCGAACATTCGGTTAAAATGAAAAGTTCGGCCGAACTTCGGTTTCATTGTAATAAAAAATACTTGATGTGAATGTTTCGTTTTTTGAACCAAAAACGTGTTCTTTTTTCAATTTACGAATTGGATTCAGATGTGTGTTAGAAGAAAACTAAGCTTATTTCATTTTTGTAATAGTATGTCTAATTAATTAGGCAAAGATTTTCAAGAATAATAAGAAGAACTGATTTCACCATTTACAATGTTCCTAACAATAAATGACCATGATTGAGTAAAAGACAAAATTTAATTAATGTTCCTAACAATAAATGACCATGATTGAGTAAAAGACAAAATTTAATTAATGTTCCTAACAATAAATGACCATAATTGAGTAAAAGACAAAATTTAATTTTACAGTAATACTATACCTACTCTAATTCTATTAAATTTCAGTCAAAATAGTGCAAGTAGGTATTCTTTTTCTTGTGCCGAATGTTCGGCATCTGAACCAAATTTCGGCCGAATGCCGAAGTTTGGTTCAAGCTGCCGAAATTCGGTTGAACCGAATGTGAACCGAATTTCGGCTCATCCCTAGATATTTCGAGTTGCTGAGTAATCGGCAAATCGATTCATATCGATTTAATTTGTTGCTTAGTTCTGTGACCAAAGTCCAAACAAACACTTGACGTAGCATTAAGCGCAGGTAAATATAGGCATATTCATTCCTATTCATATTACTTATTCCCATCGAGTGGCTACTTCTTATTCACAATGCGTTTCTTCCTGCGATCAATATGGTGATTTAAATGGCGGACAATAACAACCCATAATTAAACCTATATTGCTCAGCAATCAGTAATGCAGGTAATGAAAAGTTGTTGCTTGTACAAAGGCAGAGAAATTATTTTGACACGTGACACTCCTTGGACAGAGCGAGGATATTAGAAAGCATCAACCTTTATACGTGTGTTCTCCGTTTGATGGCATACGTGTGAACTGATTCGGATGGGTGGCCTTTGTCATGACACTCATGACGAATGCAGTTATTGTCATTGGAATTAGTCAGCCCTTTATCAAAGTAAAGCGGAAAGTATTTTGACATTGATGATAAGTCTATTAATAGCGATAAAATTGTACGTACGTAAGTATGCAAATACTGGTTTTGATCCAATAATGGGCGTAAATGAATCTTTATACAGCTAAATAAAAAGCTGTTTCTTAGCTAAATTCTAAATTATGAAGGTCCTGCTCCACCCAGAGCGGGAGAAGTTATTTGATGATTTCCCATCCTCAAAAAAAAAAAACGGTTCAACAATGTACATCAAAAATTAAACATGGTATGGTTTGGTTTCATTATTAATATTGTCTGTACGGAAACAAAATAAAAACCCATTAAAAAGTTAGGAGCCAACAAAGATTCGATTTTCTTGCTAATTTTACTTAACTTTGGGCGTGTTTAAGTAGGTAATAAAAGAACTGTAAAATCTCCAAAACCAAGTCGGTACCGACAAAAGTCAAATATCGAAAAGTTTTATAAACTTTATTGGCCATTGATTTATTCAGTGGTTTTTTCATAAAACCCGATCTTCCGAAGGACTTTTCTTAATTTTTTACGCGCCCGTTATACTATAAATGATCCTGCATCTCACTCATTAACGTTGTGCGTGTAGACTTGCGTCTAATTGGTCATCACTGATACTACCTCTGTCGGATACGACGTCTGGTAAGATAGCGTGCTTTTTAGCCAGGTCCACCAGTGAGTTCGAGCCCGCGACTAGATTCCCCTTAACTTAACCTTCGACTGACCCGTGCGGCTGTTACTATTTGGCCACGAGTCCATTTAAAAGATATAAACTTTACCAACGAACACAAAACTACAAAACCGTTCTACAGCGCCAGACTAAAAGCATCTCCCAAAACCGTACTTAATTGTAATTTCAAACTAACCAGGCGAATGACAATTAAATTAATGCACTTACAACACACATTTATTTTCACACTTTATGTTTGTAAATTTCTAAAAACTTGCTTTCATATTTACATCACTGGTCGAGTGTTTAATGCAACTCCAAGCTCCAATAAGTGTAAATTGGAGCCTGGCTTGAAACAATGGGTGATCGAGAGCATTGTTCTGTATTGATTCGACGCGCCAAGGTCATTACGACACCCACACGACCGCTGCCTTTGGGGTTGGACAACCGTCTGAGTGACAGATGACAGCGGGTGTTTTAACATCCTTCTTTTTTTGGTTGTTTATGGAAAAGAGTCTCCAAAGAGTCCAAATCGTTATACGTTCTAGATGTTCTTTAGAACAGTTCTTATTGTGTAAATGGGGTCTTTTAAAAAGTAAATTTTTATGAATAAACGTTCCTGTGTTAGTATACTTCGCTATGAATTTGGTCTCGGGTTTTAGTTCTCTTTCCTCTTTTTGTTCTCTGAAGAACTTGATTCTAGAGCATTGAAAATTCTGACGCCATCTTGCATATTTTTCTTTTAAAGTTAGTTTTTTAATCCCAGATAGTTATCTAACATTTCAAATAAAGACTTGAAATGTCACCTTTCACGGGTTGCCACCTTTTTTTGCAGTTATAGTACATTGGTTATTATAAGTAAGAAAAAAAAGTACATAGTATCAAAATAAAGTACTATTTATTTGTCTTTATTATTATGTTTAAAAACATATTTTTTAATGCTTTTGGCAGTTTGCATCAAATTAGTATCTCTACTAAACAATTGCACAGCATCTTGAAATTTTTTCGGTGTAACATATTCACTATCTATTCGATCTGTTTCACTACCGAAATTACGTTTTATAGGTGTATGTGGAGCATTCTTGTCCATGATTGAAATGTCAACAATGTCAGTTGTTGACATTTGAGGTTAAGAAACGTTCATAAATTGCTAAAAACGAGTGCTATGTGGCGCTGGCGAGTGGCGGCATCGTTCAGCACCAATCGATAAATTTCGTTTAACGAAAAAATACGACAAAACTTTTCAAAATCCCAAAGAAATCAAATCATGCGAAATAAAGTATTTTCCTGCACTTTATTGTGCTCATAAAGTATAAAGTACAATTACCTGAAATAACGTACAATACTTTATTATAAAGTACGGGTGGCAACCCTATTTGAGACACAAAGATGTTTTTGCTCTTCAGTATAGGAGTCTGACATTACACCTGTCAAAATACTATCTGGATTTAAAAAAACAAATTGTATCTATGTGCAGTTTTTTATGAACTTGAGCCAACTCCCAAATGTCTCCATCTCATATCATTTCTCGACATATCCCGCCCCTTTACGATACCGCAAGTGTCAAGTGCGGATATGTCGAAATCAACATTGTTATGATTGTAAGGCAGTGCTCATAATGGTTACCGTCTAATTTGACAGGTCTATCATTTTGATTGTGGTTACGATTTCAATTAAGCGTATGAGTGGGGTTAGAGCTTTGAAGTTAATTGAAGTCTTCAGTGCAGTGAATTAGAAATCAGGCTTTTGATTTTAATTGATTGAATTTGTCGTGATTTCTCAATCTTCAATAGGGCCCACTGCTGTTTCTAATAGATGGCTAAGTCTAATGATTGTTTTCTGAATTGTGACCAAAAGGTAAGTTACTGACTGGGCAGCATTCGCAGCAAGCATGTCGATACGCCTGCACCGTTTGCTAAAATCCGTGCTGTTCGGTCGCTTGTATCCCCGTACTGACTCCACGTGCACGAATACTTGCTTTGTAACATATTGTTACATTAGGCCCTGTAACGCCAGTCGGAAAGATTAAGTTCAAAACCGTGTCTTCTTTTTATTGCTGTTCTGTTTTTTAGAAGCATTTCTAGTTGAAGACATTCTAAAAATAAAAACATCGGGTACGGTTCGTGTCACAGACGCATCTATTATTATCTATTTCAGGCGGTAACTACTCGCGTGCGTCTACCTGGGGTCGTGGCGTTGCCAGTGCGAGGGTGAGACTTTTGATAAGGAGTGACGTCGGAAAGATTAATGACCGTCTGCGTTCCCCCTCTTTTGTGCTTTCTATCTGCCTGTCTTGTATTTCCTTTTGAGAATCAATATAATCGGTGCGTTGATTGATTTGAATATTTGACAGTAGGTATATTGAAGACAGAAAGTAATGTAAATCGTTAGAGAAGGCCTTAACCAAGAAACACACTGAACTCCGAGATATACTATAACTTAGAAAAAAAAAACTGCAATTAAACTAGCCCTTTTGATAGATATTGAAGATAGAATAAATAAAAGAGACACTAGAGGTCGCTATGACATCCTAACTATTTATATCCCTACTGAAATTATAAATGCGAAAGTAACGCTGTCTGTATGTAACGCTTTCACGCCTAAACCACTAAACCGATTGTCAGGAAATTTGGCAGAGATATAGCCTGGGATATGGAGAAGGACATAGGCTACTTTTTTACGCGAAAACCGACATCCACGCGGGCAGAGCCGCGGGCAAAACCTAGTAATATTATATATGCGAAAGTAAGTTTGTTTGTTTGTAACGCTTTTACGCGAAATCGGATTTGAATGAAATTTAGCACACAGATAGACTATGACGTAGGTAAGGACATAGGCTACTGTACGTCCTGGATCGCTGATGAAGTCGCGAGCAATAGCTAGTCCGAGGTAAACCTGATCTGACCATCACATGATCTCACCACAATGATGTCTGGACGGACCTCTGAGTTTGTTTCTGGTTTTTCTTTGCTTTTACAGGGTAGTTCAATAGGAAACACCAACCGCATCTAGTTTTTAAAATATTATTGACGTGTGAAAGTATTTGAGAATAAACCTAGGTAATTACAGGAAAACATTATTCATTCATCATTCATTTATGCTGCTTGAATAGTAGAACTGGACGAGTATAGAGCTGGGTATTAAAAAACCAAGTTCAAGATACACGAACGCATGCTCTCATGTGACTGCGTAAACGCCTAATGAATAGTTCGTACTTCGCAGTATTTGTTACCCAGTCCGCAAAGTAAAGGCGATTTCATTAGCATTCTAATGTTATAAGGACCAAGCTATTGTAATCATTCCCATATCATTCTCTTCAATTTGCTATTAATCTATCGACTTCTACGGAACAAACTTTGATAGGCAAAAAAAAGAAGCCATGCCTAAAATTCTTTAAAGGTCTTATGCATACGCATAGGCAGAAAACAAATAATGAACAGTGCTCTTATTCTTAGGCATTCATTTAGGTGTCATTGGTGTGACTTGGGCCAATGGCAATGGGCCTTATTAGAAGGAGAGGGCTATGCTTGAGTTTCCCTACGTGATCTAGGCAACCGACATAGCCCGAATAATTGCCAAACTTAAGTGTCAGTGGGCAGGGCACTTTGCTCGTAGAACAGATGGCCGATGGAGCTGAAAGGTTCTGGAGTGGCGACCGCGTATTGGAAGACGTAGAGTTGGAAGGCCTCCCACAATGTGGACCTATGACCTTGTGAAGGCCGCAGGAATCCGCTGGATGCGGTAAGCACAACCGGTCGAAGTGCTGGAGCTTGGGGAGGCCTATGTCCAGCAATGAACGTCTGTCGGCTGAAATGATGATGATGGTGTGACTTAGTGTTATTTAAAACGGGCATTAAAGTTCAACAGAATATTGCGTGACCTTTGGTGAACACCTTTTTATTTTTAACAATTTCTAGAGATTCTAAAATAAATTGTCCTTTGCCATATATGTACATAAACTCACGTCTCTTTCTCTTGGCGGTTGGCAGAAACTACAGGACGCCCTTATCGTTTTAACGTATTTTGTATTTCCGTACCAGAATATTTATCAAGCTTGTCAAAATGCGTGTTTGCTGAGTAAAAGGGACTCTGTACATTTGGTATGCAAAGCACCACACTGTTTGGGAGGCCGTGAATCTTGACGTCATCTAATAGACCCGGATTTCACAGACATTATGGCTCCTCATAAAGTAGAACGAAAGGTGGAAGAGAGTTTAGATAGTAGAAGTTATATTTATCTTTTGTATTCAATTCGCCGTTAGCTTGTTACTTACCTACTACCTCTAGGCGTCTTAGTTGCTATGCTTTTTGTTCTAGGTCCATCTACTTGTGATCAGTTTTGTCAATTACAAATGTAGTTTGTGTAAGTACTTATTTGTCATCATCATCATCTATCTGCATACCCTTTTCCCAAATACGTTGGGGTCGGCTCCCAGTCCAACCTAATGCAGCTGAATACCAGTATTTTACAAGGAGCGAATGAATATCTGACCTCCACAAACAGTTACTGGGTATTACGACGATCCCCTTGGTAAGACTCGTTGGCAGATTGTCGGGCTTCTGACGATCTGTAAAGACTGTCACGAATGACTCACGAGGACCAACGGATTATAGTGCTTTCCAAGGCACGGAGGGGTCTTGGTATGTAAAGACAGATGGGTCCACGGACCAAACGCGGCATGTGTAGCTGTGCATGTATTGACCCGTGCAGCTGTGATTACTTATCCACAAGCCCATCATGTGTACTCATTTGTATAAGTGCGATTAATCCTTGTATGTTTACCGCTTCTCTCAGCTGGACGCCACAGGCTAAAAGTATTTACATAACATCACATGTTCATAAATTCTCATATTCACCTTACCTACGTTTCGTTGTGAACATCGCCAATTACCGCATGTATAGCTTATATCCGCTGTTTTCCTGTTTGTTTAACTAAATATGTGTACAATGAACACATGCGTCTTGCAGGCAATTGTTACGCGATATCTAACATTCGTTTTACATCATGCTTTGTTTCAAGCATCGCTTCAGTGTTTATGTTCGGTACCTACTTATCTACCTACCTGCCCTAATGTTGTTAGTGCTAGTAGTTAGAACAATTTCCATGAAGTTTTCATACAAATTGCTCTACTAAAGTTTCGTCGCGTGGTCGCGTCGTAACCTGTCTACGGGAGCTTCAACTCTTTAACTGCACCGTTGGCCCCGTGGTTGCAAGCGACTGCTTTTCCGCTAGGATGAGAACGCATAAGCTACACCTGATGTCAAATCAAATCAAATAATTTATTTTACAGATAAAAAAACAAATTTATTAGTAACTAGCTTTTGCCCGCGACTTCATACGCGTGGACTTTAGAATCAAGTAGATAATCATTTTTTTTGATAATATAAAGCCTATTTTTTAAGTTAGACCTCTCGGAATATATCATTGAAAACTGCATTCAATTCCATGCAGTGGTTTTTGCGTGATGCGGTAACAAACATACAGACAGACAAAAATTCTAAAAACCGTTGTTTTGGCTTCTGTTGCTCTAATAAAAACCCCCCATACTATTTTTTCTTCAATATCTTTAATGTACAGACATCGGCCTGTTACAATTTTATGATATGTATAGATTACCTAAATTACACACCTCTGCTCCATTACCTCTGCTTTTCTAAAAATAATTTCTTGATGAATTTGGAACATGAGCTTTTTCATACAATATATCAGCCAATTGCTTAAACTTGCACCATTGCACCAGCACCCTAATTGCGCAACACACTATTAATCACAATCTAAATCATTTTGAAGCATATTGCTAATCCATTGCTTCATTATGTTCGAAAAATTTGTCAGCTCGACAACGTAAATAAATAACGCATTGAATGTTGTTGAACTGTCAAAATGAAAGAATTCCTTCTTTTAGTGTTTTACGCAATTACCTCGCCGGCTTTTTCAAATAACCAATAGTAACAATCAATATTATAGACTTGGTCTTTCTGAGTTCTGGGCTTGTAAAAAGCGCGATAAAACGTCAACGTCTACATTTTTCTTTAGTTGTTTATTTACTCTAGAGCCCATATGCTCGCAAAACAAAGGTATGTGTTCACTTTCACTAGCTTGGCATCCCGCTGGGAGGTCGTCGGGTCGATGTTCATCGGTTTTATCTCTTGTATTTTTTTTTTGTGTGTTATGTATTGTTTCTTTGTATTACTTGGTTACGTTGCTAGGTGAATGTTTCTTTTGAATCGTGGCTTTCCTAATGTATATCTGTATGGCTCGGCTGTCAATCAGTATTGTTTAAGCAGGTGCCGTCATCATTATCCTCAGCCCAACCTCATCTATTGCTCTCAGGCTTCTGTTTGTTATCCTCAATCTCCAGGCTCCTGTGCCATTTGCACGGGTGCAAAAACACCGCGGCGGGATTTTATAGCTCACTGGATTTTTAATTGAGAATACTACAGAGTGCTTCTCAGCGAGTCGAAGAAACACACTGTTCGATTTTCAACTTTCAGTGCTAAGCAGTGCTTTGCAAATCCAGTGCGCGAAAAAAATCCCGCCGCGATATTTTTACGTCCTTGCGAACGTGGACTTTCCAAGTTCGACGTCTTATTTTACTTTTTGCGCATAAGTATGTTTGCTACATTCCATGACTACACCATACGTAATTATATGTATACCATAGTCACCATATTGGAACGGAACTCTAAAAACTGACGTCCACAAGTGGGTGCGGTGGTCGAGATTCCAGACGACGCGCGACGTGAGAAGCAAGGTTAGCTGCTTAGACCCAACAAAAAACGGATACCTACATAATTATCTTTATCTAATCGTTACATCGGGTGATACAAACACATTTTTTTCTCGACCAACGACGTCACTCGGATTTAGAGTAATTAAATGTTTTATACCTATCTATAAATAAAAAGAAGAAGAAGTCCTGACTGACTGACTGACTCATCAACGCCCAGCCCAAACCCTTGGACCTAGAAAGCTGAAATTTTGCACAGAGGTGCCCTTTATAATGTAGACAAGGAATAAGGCAGGATTTTTCGAAATTTAACCCCTAAGGGAGTTAAATAGGGGATGAAAGTTCCGCGCGGGCGAAGCCCCTGGTAAAATCTAGTTACATAATATTTACTTTTTGGTCTTGATGACCAATTTCAAATCTGGCAAAATAGTGCTATAATAAATGTCAATCAATACATCGGGTGATACAGACAGATTTTTTTCTCGACGGCTTTTTAACCACCCACCCGACGTCATTCATAAAGTAACTAAATGTTTTATAGTAATTTTGGTCTTAAGGGCCAATTTAAAATACGGCAATAGTACTAGAACTCGCGTTGAATATCATCATCTGTAGACGCGCAAACAGATCATGAAACTTCTTGCCCGTTCTTCTCCAAAGGACATAGGAGATAGAAATTGCCGTAACCAGCACTCTCTTTTGGAAAGGACCATGGGCTGTAGTAGAAACAAATGAACATCCGGAACACACAGACATACCCACTTTTCTCCGTTTTTGACGCAATTCCATATGAATTGGTACGGTAGGTAGCTACAGTACCTATGCATGTGAGTCATTTACATGACAATAGTGTGTCAAGCATGTTCCGTGTCACTTACAAACTTACAATCCAATGTTTTGATTCGTGTTTTATCGTCAAACATAAAATTTTATGGCGCCAAGACGTGTACGATTTGTCTATTTTACTCATTATCTGCCTAATCTTTTCCTAACTTTGTCGGGTGGCCTTACAGTCTTCCCGGATGTAGCTGAATACCAGTATTTTACACGAGGCGACTGCCTATCTGACTTCCACAACCCAGTGACTGGGTAAAAGGTACGATACCCTTTGATAAGCCTGATTCTCCGACTTTCGAGCTCACTTTCTTGCTCATCCCAATTTATTTTGGCTCCGCGGAACATATCTTTTTCTTCCATACTTCTCTATAAGTCGTCATCTCGGTAGTCACACCCTTTCTAACCATATCATCATTCACACAGTCCATCCATCGTTTCTTTGGTTTTTCCCTACTTTTATAGCCATCGACATTCATACTCAAAACGCACGACTGTCAAAGATGTACAAATTACAGTCGGTACCAACGGCTTTCCGAAGCACGGAGAGGGCTCGATATGTAATGCTTGGTCACCCATCCACGGGCGGACCTCGGAAACCGTAGCTTAACCTTCGATCGACCCGTGTGGCTGTTATTATTTGGCCACGAGCCCCTACGCGTACGTTATGTCTAGGTACATTCATCTACCTTTGGTATTGTTTATATGGTAATGTTGAGTTATAAGGTAGTTCTTAGTATTAAATATTTATTTATCTTTTCAGGTAAGCAGTATTTGTTCATTAACGTGGACGGGGTAAGCGAAGCATTTATTAAAAATAATAATTTTAGTACATCATTACCAAAGTTGTCGACATAGTAGACGTAGACTGAAGTTGCAATGGGCCGGCCACATTAGCCGTAGAACCGATGACCGTTGGGGTAGACGTGTTTTTGAGTGGAGACCGCGAATCGGCAAACATAAGGTAGGATGCCCTCAGGCTAGGTGGAGCGACGCTCTTCGCAGAGTGGCTGGCAGGGGGCCATTCAAGTATTACGTAAGCAATTTTTTTGTAATTATCACCCCCCCCCCCCCCTCCCCCTTGTCAGCAAAAGTAAGCACAGCTCTTTCGGGGGGTAAGAGCTTTGCTTACTCCCATGCTCACGTAAACATTGGTACATCCAATGTGTTCCGGTTTATTTATTGTTTCATGAGCAGCAGTTTTTGACGGCATGGTTGGCGCAGTGGTTAAGCGATTGATTGCTGCGCTGCGTGTCGCGGGTTCGATTCCCGCACGGAACAAATATTTGTATGACCTACAAGTAGTTGTTTCGGGTCTGGCTGTTTGTGTATGTGAGTTTAAATGTTTGTAAACGCACCCACAATACAGGCAAAATTCCTAGTGTGGGGCAACGTTTTTTTAAAAAAATAAAAAAATAAATAAAAAAGTTATAAATCTAGAAAAAATAAATAGGCTTGGAATAGAGGACTTCTACGCATAGAATATTTATTTAAGCAAATTTTATTGAGTTGGTAGTTATTCAGTTATATATTAACGAACAATTTGGAATATCGATATCGTTTTCTTCGACCCATTCATAGACAAGTAGGGTTGCCATATGTGTTCAAACCAAACTCGGCAAAATTTTGTAGAAAATACAAAAAGGAAAAAAAATACTGCTGATGTAATCACCATCCAGACTCCTCCATCCCCGATGTCATCAAAAATAAGCAAAGCAAAGACCCTTCCTTCCGCCCCCCTGTATTGCTTGCGTACCTAATACTTGAATGGCCCCTAGCAGCTGGATGAGTCTTGCCGAGAATCGAGCTGAAAGGCGTGCAATTGGAGAGGCCTATGTCCAGCAGTGAACTGCTGTAGGCTGATGATGATGAGTTTTTCAATTGTGAAAGGTTCGGATGTTTAAAAGAATATAAATTTAAAAAAAAAAACGGAAGGTATTGTATTTGCTTCGACGTGAACTTTAGATGGAGTCGCGTTATTATGTCCAGTACGCGTAACGTCCTTTTGTGGCCCTATTGTATTTGGAAGACAGATCACATTAAGGCTCCCGCAGACAGGCACGGCGCTATTCTAGCAGAACAATTTCTTTGGAAACTTCCTACCTTGTTTCCCTCGAATTTATAAGTTTTCTAACAAAAGCTTCTTATAAGAATGGCCTACTGATTTCTTAGTTTTTTATATTTTTAAAATCAATGGCAATGTAAATAACAGTTAAGTAATACGTAAGCTAGTAAATACAACATGGCCTTTAATACAAATGCTTATTTAATCAGTTTCAGCAACTATTCATATCTGTCATCTCAGCGAATAAATTCCAGTCCCACCCGAATATTTTGTCGTAGCCTCTACGATTAATAACCGTAGCAAGTCAAATCGAGTCCTTCGCATATTTCCCACCGTATTATTTACAATTAATTAGTATCGATTGTCTGATATTCTAAACACAGTTATTAGTGCAGTTTAGCCGCACCTACCCACCTACAACCCTGTATAGATAGAATAAATGCATACGAAACACTGCCGAAAGAGGACGTTGCCTTGAAGAACATTTGCAACCGATTATTCCTGACTTTAGGCCAATCAACTCCTATCTATTCTGAATGTAAACTAAACGTGTTGTTGTTCATTTTAGCCGCACCCACCCACCTACTTCCCCTGCGAATAAATGCATGTGAAATGATGTCAAAAGGGGAGATATTACCGTGAAGGAAACGGCTCCTTAATTAATTAAATCGTTACATGTGCTTTTAAAAGGGTAGGGCGGGTATTGTGTCGACGGCGATATTTTAAAATGATTTCGTCTTATTGATATTTAAATGATTAAGTATGTAGGTACCTACCACTACATATTCTTAACCACCCCCGCCGCGTCTGTCTGTCTGTTTGTTCGCGATAAACTCACGAAGTACTGAACGGATTTTCATGCAGTTGTCACCAATAGACAGAGCGGTTCATGAAAAAGTTTTTGGTGTATAATTTGTTAAGGTTTTATTTAAATTGGTTAATACATACAGGCGAAGCTGCTGTCAAACAATTGCATCATTTTCCATATAAATGAATAAAAAAAAAAACATCTATAATTAAAATTATTTACATCGACTTAATAAAGCTTTAAAGGTTATTCAAGAATAATACGTCAAATAAGCTATTGGAAACAACAATTTTACTTAAATGCAAGAGCGCACTAAAATATTTAGCACCGTTTAGCATTCGACGCAAACTATTAGGTGTTGATAATTAAATTCCCGCTACACAGTTCCAACATTAATATTTTCCGATTTGAGGCCAATTTGTGTGTTTTATTATACCCTTTATCTAATACTTGGTTCAGCTCAAGCACAGTTTACCAATTAGGTACCACAGAAGAAGAATGTATCAGAAGCGAAGCTCCTGTTCGGAAATCGAGTCATAATATTAGCCCTAGCGCTTTTTTTTATGTTTTTTTTACTGCGCACTGGATCTCAACGCTCGGCTGTTTTGCGCTGAGAGTTGAAATTCCAACAGGACGCTTTTTTAACGCGCTAGGGATGCGCTCTGTTTGGATTCTTAGCGAGAGCGCCCTTCTTATTTCGGGGCCCGGGGCGTAAGTTAAGTACGTTGAATACAAATTAGGGTTGACTCTCTAAGCTTGCGAAACACACTATCAATCATAACCAGAGTCATTTTGAAGAATATTGCTAATCCATTGCTTCATAATTATGTTCGATAAGGTTTGTCTGCTCAACAACTTCAATAACGCAATGAATGTTGTTGAATGCCAAAATGAAAGCCACTGTTTTGGCTTGGGCGAGTTCAGATATTATTTCAGCACGTGCATTACGGGAAGTACAGTCGGGGAAAGTATTGTTTAAGGTGGAAGCGCCAGGGTAGCCCGCGAAATTACCTACCTTAGCGCATACATTATTCGTTTTGAGTACCTACGTATAGTTATTAAATACGGCTAAAATTAATGTTAGTTTTGTGAATCCTCGGCAATTTAAGTTCATAGTCCATTTACCCATTAGTTAATCAATCCGTTTCCCTGGCTGTAAATAATTTGCGTTTCTATTTGGACTTCTTATTCTATGCTAGTACATAGGTACCTAGGCGCCCACAAACTCAAAGTGAATTCCTAGTCGGATTATACCGCTCACTATTATGAGTTTATGACTAATAAATATGTGCATTGCCGGTCGTATATCGGACTATCTCAATGATTACAGGGATTCGTTTCTTTATGACAAATAATTATGTGAAGTGAGATCGATAGGTTTATCAGCGATTTGGAATTGAAATCGATTTAATAGTCATGTGAAACGAAGGGGACGATAAATTTGTCTAATCGACTGCGGGGCATCGTTTTGTTGTACTTAGCATATCTATGTAACTAATTATGTAATCGTTTGTCACGGTATGGGCATGTAATGGTCCCCGTACAAAGGCGCAAGCCGACTCTTGCAGAACCATTTCCATCATGTTTTCGTAGAAATTGTTCTACGAGAGTCGCGTTGGGGCAAATAAGTGCAAGAGCATCCTGCTCAATGTAACTAATATCTACATAGAAGTATAATGTAGATGAAAATCTAGGTAGGTGCTAGGGTCCGCATTATTACATAAAGTCAATTATAGTTTTGTCTTAATAGACAATTGAGTGATGGGAGAATGTAAATGTGTTTAACACATAAAATGGCAACCCAATGTCCCCTTTTTTATTATAAATGACTGCGATTAAGATAATTTACATAAAAAATAATTAAAGAGCATCGTAATCGGAAGCAATTAATAAGTTATGTCATTGGTGTCCGGAAAGACAAATGTTTGTTTACTTTCCGCAGCCATTAGGCTGTTTGTGCTTGTAATTTGAACTTAGAATCTGAGGAGAAAAGGCAAAAGGAACTGGCTTGAGAGGAAACAGGCCTCCATGACGTAATACGAATAAATCGTGTTTGAAATTAGAATTGCAAAACGAATTCCTTTGCCCTTCTATGAAAGTTTTTGGCGCCAATTTCTTGATAAGCAATAATTCAAGTCGGTGTTGCGTCATTTTTTTAATTTTGAACGGTTTGCAACTATTTCCGCATGATTTAAATTAGTTTTGTCATTCATCTTGTTACATTAGTGCATACGTAATGTGGTTGACAATCGTACATTTTGTTTGATTGGGGTTAATTATCTTGTTCAATTAATGGATCTGGGGGCCGATTCTACTAATTTGCAACGTTACACGTTAAATTGTGTTTCCACAACAGTTCGATTTCGATCGCCGTTCGATAGTTACATAAAAAGTCATTCTACTATTTTATAAGCAAAATGGAAACTAAACTTAAAACGAATTGCAACTGAACTGTAGCAGGAACACAGCGGGTAACCCGCGTTACCAACATGCCAAAATAATATGTTTTATTAATACCACAAAGAAAAAAGTTGAATCTAAAAATGTTACTAAACACGAATATGTGGCACTAAAAGTATTTTCTATAATTAAAAGACATAATGATCATAATTTTATCATTAACTTTGTCCTATAGTAAACGTCACGCTCATGTTCGATTTTGTTAGTAGAATAGGTTTTGACATTGTTTCAATCGATCGTTGGCGTAACTAAAACGTAACCGCAGCTGTGACGCAGCTGGACCGTTGTTCATTTTAGTAGAATGCGAAAACGCTTAAAAGTGGTGATTCGGTTGCGGTTCTATTGCGTTTTTTTAACAAATTTGTTAGTAGAATCGGCCCCCTGCTCGTTTGCATTTCCTGCCAAAACGTTTTTATGGCCGTCTAGTTTTGTGATTGATGCCTTGCTTGCATAATTTGAATACTCAATCTGGTTTTTGAAGCATATATTAAAGTTATTCTGTGACATAAGTGACTAATGTTGTCGTATAAAATGACTATACACGTATATAATAATCTGCCTCGCCTTTTCACAACTATGATGGGGTCGGCTTCCAGTCTAACCGGATGCAGCTTAGTACCAGTATTTTAAATGTAGCGACTGCCATCTGACCTCCACAACCCAGTTACTGGGTAATAATACTTTACCCCTTGATAAGACTGGTTGTCAAACTTTTGGGTTTCTTTCTGACGACCCGTAACGACTGTCGAAGATCCACAAATGGTAGCCGGGACCAGCGGCTTAACGTGCTTTCCGAATCTCGGAGGGGTCTTGGTATGTAAAGATTGTCACCCATCCACGGACCAACCATGGGAAGTGTAGCTTAACCTGATCGATCGAACCAAGCGGCTGTTATTACTTAGCCACAAGTCCCATGACTATGAGTACCTATACAACTTTTAATTACATAGTGTGTCAATCGGGGCTCAACAAAACATTTTCCTGACTGTACATTCTCTTAAGACCACACTTGTCGTTTCGCCGGTACTTTAAGTAGATATGTATGCGTAGTAAAATATGTACCCATGTATAGATGAACATGAGACTGCACTTAACCCAGTCACTGAGTCCCAAGCTTCCGTAACAAAACAATGTTATAACTGTCTCATTGAGAGGGAAATGCGAAATGTTTTAATACTGGTCGAAAGTCGAGCGGAGTGCAAGAAAGTATCGCTATTAAGGAAAGGTCGCTGAATACGGACCTAAGGTTAACGCACTTTTTGTTTCGCCCACTAGAATGAAAGCTGAAAGGATTTTTTCCATATTCGAAGCAGTTTGGCAGACGAAACGTTAGATAAATTACAGATTTATCTAACGTTTCGTCTGCTAAACTGCTTGGAACTTATGGTATCTCCGAAAACATTACCGATTTTTAACCGACTTCAAAAAGGAGGAGGTTATCAATTCGTCGGAACCTTTTTTTTTATTTTTTTTTATGTATGTTCCCCGATTACTCGAAGATGGCTGGACCGATTTGGATTTTGTTTTTTTTGTTTGATTGGGTATACTTCCCAGGTGGTCCCATGATCATCAAGTCAGGATCTGATGATGGAAACCTGGAGAAATAGAGAGAACTCTTCAAATTTTATAGGCACACGAAGCGATTTAGTTATTTTTTGGAAGAGTACTTTCTCCGAGTGGTCTCATTTCAATTTGGTGAAGATCTGATGAAGAACTTTGGAGATAGGCAACGGAATTCCTCAATAAATGATAGCAAATGGACTGGGATTGCTGAAATCTCATGTCTGTCTATTGCTTACACCAGTTCATAACATAACATCACGCCGGTATGCTGGGAAGGGGTAAGCACAAATGGACCACTAAAAAGTGAAAAATAAAAACTTTTTCCAAAAAAAAACAACCGACTTCAAAAAAAACACTACAAAGTGAAAAATAACTTTAATTTCGGAAGGCGGTGACAAAAAATTCAAATACAGCTCCAAAGACACCGACTTCCGAAATTAAAGTTATTTTTCACTTTGTAGTGTTTTTTTGGAAGTCGGTTGTTTTTTTTTTGGAAAAAGTTTTTTAATTTCATATGTTCTACATACATACATAAGTACATAAACTCACGTTTTTTTCCCATGGGGGTGGGCAGACAGAAACTACTGAACACCACCTGCTACGATCCTTTCATACTCCTTTTGCCTCGTTTACGTTCAGTTATCAGAGGCCTTAGTGTGAGTTTAATTTGAGGGCCGATGCCTACCAGGTGTGCGGGTTGTTCGAAAGAGATATCGCGACCCCTGGCACACCTGCAACTGAGGGAACACGGGTGGGGTTTAGTCAGTAAAAGTCTGACACGCCCTCCTGCTCCACCCAGAGCGGGAGAAGTTATTTAATGATTTACATCCCAAAAAAAAAACCATCTCGATCAAACGCTTCGAGCGCGTTTTGCGCTCCGATTGGCCCTGGATTGGTGACGGACCAATCGGAGCGCCGAACGCGCTCCATGCGTTTGATCGAGATGGTTAAATTAAACTCACACTAGGGCCACTGGTCATACATGCACGCCGGTTGCGAGTACTACGCACGTGACTTTTCTGAAGAACTTCACCAATAAGGTCACTAATGTTCTCCCAGGGTGTCAGCTCCCGGCGGCGGCGTTTCCACTCACATCTGCCTTGTCAATACCTTTTGTTAGCCGCCCTTCATTAATCCCCTCAACATAACCAAATGACCAAAGCATTTAAGGTACTCTTTTAAAAAATTGTCAGTACATGATACATCTTCTTTTAAACCACACAGTTGTCTTCTCTCTCCCATCATCTCATCATTCCTTTATCATTCATAGTCACGCCACACATGCTTCGCAAGGAACGCATTTCCACAGCATTTATTCTGCTTTCATGTATCTTTTGCCTCACCCAACATTCACTTCTAATATTACGGTTTAAATATCATTCATTATCTACCTAATCAATATTTTATTATAAAAGTAAAATGTATTTCGATTTTTGTTTCAACTTACACAGCTCAGAATGCGGGATCCCGCGAATATTAAGATCTCGCTAAGTTAACAACATCGATCCTGCAAATGTCGGTATTATAAATAACCTGCGGGATTGGATGCCATAACTAAGGGGTAACGTGTCACCCAGTAACTGGGTTGCAGCATATAGGCAGTCCCTTTTTTTGTGGTGAGAAATCATCAAATAACTTCTCCCGTTCTGGGTGGAGCAGGAGGGCGTGTCAGACTTTTACTGACTAAAACCCACCCGTGTTCCCTCCCTCAGTTGCCTGTATGCCAGGGGCCGCCGTATCTCTTTCGAACAACCCGCACCCCTGGAGCTGCATCCGGTTAGACTGCAACCCGACCCTAACATGGTTGGCAAAAGGATAGGCAGATTGAAATTCACTTCATCATCATCATCATTTCAGCCGAAGGACGTCCACTGCTGGACATAGGCAATTAATAGAATCAATCAATAGACATAGACATAAGAAATTCACTTAATCGTTATTAACACGTAGGCTAGGTAAAGTATCAGTGTCGGGCATAGCTGATGGGTGAAATCATCAGCGACCTTGACTGAAAATAGATCATACATTGTTCTATTTGCTCCTACATACCTACTCAATATTCAATTTTCCTCACAGGAAAAAGAAACATTGCATGACAACTATAGACATTTCCGTGTTGGAAACGGAACCATAGTGCACTGAACACGACAGCCTTGATCACACGAAAGGCAAAAAAATAAAATTGTGTTAGAAAATGTTTTTATTTTTAACCAACCCAGGCTCGCGCAGGCGATTTTTTGACGCAGTGGATTTCCAACTCTCGGTATTGAGCCGAGCTTTGAGAATCTAACAGAGCACATCCCAGCGCGGCAAAAAAACACACTTGGATTTTCAACTTTCGAAGCTAACTAAGCGGAAAAAAGCACTTTTTCACTCGACTTTTATTTTAACAAACGCTTGACGAGCTATACCGTACTAAGCACATGAGTACATTATGACAGCCTGCAAGTAAAACTGCTAGAATTAAAAGCTCTATTTTCCGTTCAATACGTAGAAGGAATGGTTTCATTCTCGCTTTTCGACTTCGCCTTTTAACTCCCGTAACATCAAAAATCAGCTGAGTTGAGTTGCATGGTTACTGATAAATAGAGATCGCATATTAGGATGCATATTCACCTAAAGTTGAGATGTTGGCTAACATGGAATGCGCTTTTGTATCGAAAAAGTCTTAATTTAGGTAAGTAATTTGTTTATTTTTTGTTTTAACTAATACAAACCACCCCTCCTCCAGTACATATACATATTTGTATCGGGTTAAACATCAATTTTAAATTAATACACATCTGAATAGTTATGCAATCAAGAATCCCGGGGTTTTTAATAAATATTACAAATAATTTATAAAGCCGCTTCCATACTTTCATAGCTAAAAATTATCTTTAGGTAAATAGGCATCCGAATATCCGATCTATGCTGATAAATGCGTGCACGGATTAGACAGGTCCACTCAATCCGTGTGGTTCTTTTCTCTAAAGACCATTACTGACAGCAATCCACATGGTCTTCACATGATCTGACCAAGATTATGTCTGGACTTTTAAAGAGACTGAGCTCAGAGTTTGTTTCGGCCTTTACTTTCAGAGTAGTCAGATAGGAAACGCCGACCTCATCTACATAGTTTTAAAAATATCTTTGATTTTTCTTCAAACCTACTTACAGAAATAAAATCATTTATCATTTATTTATTCGTAAATAAAGACTGATCTACACTTTTTTATTCCTCAACACATTCGACTCTAGTAGATCAATTTCCATTAAGTTTTCATAGAAATTCTTCTGGTAGAGTTGCGTCGCGCCGGTTTGTGGGAGCTTAATATCCTCTCTACTCGGACTAAAAATTCATAGATAAGCCATAAAATGGAAAATAATTCTCCTCTCTATAACCACACTATACCAATGACATAATTAGATCATTACCAGTCTCTTGAGACAGTTTTTTATGACTCGACCGGTTTAACATGTTTACTTTGTATATCTAGCGGAAAATCAGCGGAATACGATTCACTTTCATGTGATTCAACTGTTGATACGCATCAGTTACTTACGTGTGTAAATACTACTTCTTATTCGATTGATCAGTTGAAACTTTCAATGTTCTTGTGTTTTTTCCCAATTTTTTATGTCACCTCTTTTCACAGTTTAGGGGGAAGCACCAGGAGCCTGGTATTTTTAGTTTTTACGTTTTTTGCAATTTGCGGTTCAGTATCAGGTTGTATGGTGATCAAAATATTCAGAACAAATTATGATTTCCGGGCTACCTTAGCGCATCCACATTAACCAAATTAAGTAATAGATTTTTTAGTCAGGGATTATTGACCTATTTTGCATAGCAAGGATAATCTTCGGGCTAAGTTCACACGAGACATAATCCCAGTCGAATTAGCGCACAATAATGCGGATCACATTCATTTCGTCTGAAGTTGAGTGCCAATTGTATGTGACCAGCATTTTTGACGATCAATCGACTGCAATCGTGTGAACTCAACCTTACGCAACATATGGACAAATTGCAAACAACTGTACCAAAAAAATTAAACATTATCTGCTTATCCTTTTCCCAACTATGTTGGGGTCAGCTTCTAATCTAACCGGATGCAGCTGCATACCAATATTTAACATGGAGCAACTGCGTATCTGACCTTCACAACCCAGTAACTGGGTAACACGATACCCCTTAGTAAGGCTGGTTGTCAGACTTTCGAGTTTCTGACGACCAGTTACGATTTTCAAAGATCCACGAATGACAGCCAAGTTAATCCGTTGGTCCGGACCAACTGATTAACATGGTTTCCGAGGCACGGGAAAGGGGTCTTGGTATGTGAAGATGGTCACCCATCTACGGACCAACTGCGGCAAGCGTAGCTTAACTTGATCGATCGACCCGTGCGGCTGTTATTACTTAGCCACAAGCCCCCCCAATTACAAAAAAAACATATATAGATACAAATAGGAGTAGAGTGAAATGTTAAAAAAAGCAATTTCTATTCAAGTTTAGAAACCAATCTAGTTTGAATTTCTAGAATTTCATAAAACGAGAGAGATTTTGCGGTTGCAAAATAATAATATATTCGATAGACACATAGACAAATACACAATTATAATGATATCTTAAACACCGTTTTTAGAATCCTTTCTTGAGTCTTTGAAATTATTAACATGGAAAATAATTAATCACTGACACAAAATATTGACAGCGTAGTTAGCGTTAGTTAATTTGTACTAATTATTTTTAATTATTATTATTAAAAAAACTAGGCGCTTATCGATCGTTAATTAACATAATGAATAGTTGATACAGCACCGAGCCAACCTTGAAACTAAAAGAGTACCAATCGATCACTTATCTGGACGTTTTATCAATTTCCTTATATTCGATACATTTTTCTGGAAGTTTGTTTTCGCTGCTATTGCGACATAATATTCTCAAACTTCTTTCAGTCCTTGTCGTATGTTACTCGGGGTCGGCGCAACACGTTTTCTTCTTTCATTCTCCCCTGTCAGCTGTCACGCTATCATTCACTCCCTTCTCTTGAATATCATTCCTCACACAATTCATCCATCTTTTTTGGGCCTTCGTTCCCTCTTTCTCCATTCATCAACATCTACGGCTTACATCATCATTATCCTTCTGGCCTTGTCTCAAGTTGCTTGGGATCGGTACAGCCCGTTTCCTTTTTTCTTTCTCTCATGTTAACCGTCACGCTATCATTCACTCCATTCTCTTTCATATCACTCCTCACACAATTCATCCATCTTTTCTTTGTCCTTGGTCTGTCTCTCTCTCTTTCCCTTTTTATCCATCAATATCTAGGGCTCACATCATCATCATCATCTTCCTGCTCTTATATCATGTTACTTGGGGTCGGCGCAACACGTTTTTTTCTTCCATTCTCTCCAGTTAGCCGTCACTCTATTTCTTTTCATATTATTCCTCACAATCCATTCATCTTTTCTTGGGCCTTCCTCTCCCTCTCTCCATCCATAAGCATTTACGGCTAATATCATCATCATCTTCCAGCCATTATACTGTGTTACTTAGGGTAAGCGCAACACGTTTGCTTCTTCCATTCTCTTCTGTCAACCGTCACGCTATCATCACTCCCTTCTCTTTCAAATCATTCCTCACAATCCATCCATTTTTTCTTTAGCCTTCCCTTCCCTCTCCATCCATCTATATATTTTATACTCATCACTCTTTTAGTCACATACCTACATAATATTCTTCCTACACATAGAAAATGCGAAGTTTAACCGCTGCTGCGGACGACAGAGCTTCGATAATGCTATTAATATTAATAATTTCCTTATAGCAACCTGGAGTGGTAAAGAGTCTATAAAGCATCTAATACAGAATCGACATTTCTGTGATGGTATTGAATAAATGGATACTGGTATTACTGACTCTCTTGTCTTGCCCTTATACAGGCATGAGGAACAGGGTGTTGTGTGCTCTCACTCTGGGTGTTGTGTCTGGTGAGCAACTGCCCGACGATTGATGTCAGGACGTTATACAGGAAAAAAATTATTCAGTGCGCAAACTTTAACCATGAATTCAGCATACCATTCTAGACCACCAGCGAAGAATCTTTTTGTCAGTGTTACAAAAAAAAAATCAGCTGTTTCATAGAAAAGTGCAATACCTACGCGGTGAAAACGTATGGAACAACGGTTTTTTTATATGGTAGTTGCGATGCGATCCAAGATTTTGCGTGAGTCTGATGCGTAGTTCGCATGCATTGTGGATGCCTACCCTTGTTTAATTTTTTTCAATGTTTTTTTCTTTCACAGTTTTAAATTCTCTATCCCTATCATATTTCACACAATCTATCCAATGAAAAAGATGTACAAATGACAGCTGGAACCAACCCCTTCACGTGTTTTCCGAAGCACGGAGTGGTCTCGGTTTGTAATGGGTGGTTACCTATCCCCGAACCGACCTCGGCAAGCGTTGCTTAACCTGATAGACGACCCAAGCGACTGTTAAATAATAACAGTCGCTTGGGCCGCAGCCACAAGCTCCTTACCGCTTACAATAACTATAAACAATATATTTTACATATAAGTAACTTTACTACATGTCCGCAAATCTTTATATCTTTAAAGTACTTGTCACATCTGCAATATATTCCATAATCTTCATCCATTATAATGTCACATTCTCATTTACATCGTTCGCAACACAGAATCATTTACTCGTTTCATTGACCGCTCTATTATGTGTTGGCATTCTGTTCATATCCACACCTCGAGGAAATGATCTATCGAAGTATATTTTATACTTTGGATTTGGAGCTTATTAACAATGGATTTTTCTCTTACCTTCTAATTGAGAGGGTGGAAAAGCTTTCATCTATCTATCTATACTATTGGACACCCAATGGTGGACATTCGTCCTACTTCATTTTTATATGATTTGTGATGGCAGAGGTGATGAGTAATTTTCTCAAAGTATGGGTTCGTTGTCTGCATGTTTTTTTCAATAATTCAACTAATATTATAAATTTTTAAGTTTGGATGTTTGTTATTTAATCACGCAAAAACGAACGAACGGATTTTTATGAAATTAGGCACACAGATAGCTTAAAGCCTAGATTAACACATAGAATACTTTATATCCCGGTAGTACGTTCCCGTGGTATAATTACTAACCTCCACGCGGGCGAAACTGCTGGAAAAAGCTAGTATAAAATAAAATTTCTACCTATAAATGAAGTAACTTCACGTAGCCAGCATCAGCATAGCAATCGACGTAAATTAAACTCGCAACCAATATATACGGCACAAGACAAATGTTTAATTACAATAATTATACACATGCCTAACGTGTAATACGCACGGAAATAATCTGCTCGACAACGTGCTCATTAAATAGAGTACATTCACGAGCCAGTGATGTTACTGTCATTACTTGAAGACGTAATTGTGATCTGAATAGTCTAGGGTTATTGAGTTAGCTTTGAGGTTCATTATTGTGAAGGTATGTACCTACTATAATAGCCTTTAGGCCTTTGTGCAGGGAATATAGCTAATTATTCCTAGAAACCGTTCTACGGATTATATTTATAACTTCTTGTTGGGCTTATCAGCCCAATCTTTGGCCTACCGTTTTTTCTCTGTTCTATGTCTAAAGTTATTATAGTCAGCCTATATAACCCTAAGGTTCTCAAGCAGACAGCCTCTACAGTACTGTGAGTTCCTCAGGGACTCTCCGTATGGATCCAATAACGAAACACCTTTGTTGTGTGGCTCGAATAATTATTCGTAGAAGAATCACTAATCTACAAGTATATTCTAATCTTCCTTTTTATGTCAGGCCAATCTGGCGCCTAGTGTTTTTACAGCTACAATTTTTTTTTTATTTACGAAATTTCTACCTTTTGTAAACAATGAAAAAGATTAAAAAATATGGTTTTTGTTGAATCTACAGATTATCTGGTATATCGAATCCTTAACAGTGGACCACTATTTACGCCATACCCTGTATATAGATAAGCAACGAAAATCGTACACACTGGATAAATATTCACCCTAACGGTAAGTTTTAGTCAATCCGCGCGAAATATCTCCATAAGGTTTCAATAAATGTTATACGTCGGTTTACACTGGATGAATTGTACGTTTTTAAACCATTAAATTAGATTTAAAAGGAGATGGATACGCTTTCATACAATCTTGGGCCTGGATGTAGAAAGATGAAATTGGTGTCGAATGATAGCTACTATATTATCAAACAATCACTGAAAATTTTAAGGATTTCGGTAATTAGAGAGCTGAATTAAAAGAGATTTAGAAGTCAGGTTATGTAACAATCTTTACCTACTAACATCTGATTTTTGAAGTGCAGTTGTCATTTGTTATTTAAATAGCATGTTAATTATATTTAGAGGAAGTTAGGAAACACAGATTTAAAAATCATAGGTAAGGAGATAATGTTTAAAAATAAAAATAGTTTGTTATTAGTTTATTAACTTTCAATTATAATTAGAATGTCATCTAGGAATTGTGCAGGTGTAACTATATTATCTTGGAACCTAGCGACACGCACTAAACGATAAGAAACGATTGAGTGAGTGTCACTGTCTGTCAGTGTCATGGATTTCATGACAGCACAGACTAAAAACACAATAATCGATTAACAAACGTGAAGTGATTTTAAGATTTATCTTTATTGTGTCAATATTGAATTTGTTTACACTATACTTACAATACGTTAATTCTAATAGATTTGATTATTGTAATTGAATTAATCATCTGGTAAAAACATGTTTTTAAATACTGTGAGCTCTGTCACGTTAATCGATTATAATTTCATCGATTTTCGTTTTATTCGTCACCATAACATTTTTGGATTTCTTATTTTCCAGATTGTAAATTGGGCTGATTTGTCACATTTTGAAATAGAAAAATATAACCCTTTTTTTAAACGATACCTCAACTTATTACAATCAGGCCCAGAAATCTCCGTCTCCTTTACACATCTCACCTTATGGACATATTTCGCGCAGATTGACTCAAACTTACCGTTAGGGTGAATATTTATGCGCATAATATTTGTTTGTTTTCGCCGTTCTTGCAAGACGTACAGAAAACGGTGCGGGTATAAAATAGATAAGTTATGGGAGTAAACTAGAGGTAAACAAGAGGATAGTGGAAATTGGTTAAATATTTCCGCATTACTGGAATTATATCTACCATCAGGTAGAAGAATTGAAATAATGATGGTGATTGTAGAGTGTTCAATATATGTCGAAGAATTTGTGATAGAATACGTTTTTGCGTGCTTTTTTCATCGTAGTAAGACCACACCTTCATAGTTATCCTGATTCCTATAAGGCGCCCGATGGCGAAACAGGTACATTACGTGGTATAATGGCTTTATTTAAACAATTTATTAATATTATGCTATTCTAAATCGTAAAATGTATAATATAAACATCAGGAGCTATCTCCATTATGCGCCTTTCGCTTTTTATTTTTAGAAAAGTCGTCACCATCTTATTATTTTACTGTCTACCATTTCTAGTGATTCCATCTTTTAAGTATCATAATTTATTACTCACCATCGTTCAGTTATTTTTCCTTCTTAATGTAGGGTTGAGCCTACTTACATTATTTTCAATTGAAATATCGTTTCTACTGCTTCGGCGAGTCCTTTCTTCTTCTAGAGGTCTTTCTTCTTTTGAGCTTATGCAGTTTGTCAATAAGCTCTGCATATTTGGCTTTATTTGATACAATCTTCTACAGGTTTCTCCATAACTTGCCAAATTAATTCATCTTGCGGGCAGCTACCGATAATTGACACTTTCATAATTTATTCACTCATCTGTTGCGCTCTATTCTTCTCTTCTTTCATTCTCTTGCCAGTAAGAAGCATTAACGAGACGAAAAATGACGGCCTACATACATATTGACGTAATATTTAATTGCTCAATCATATATATCTTCACAACGGAAGCTTTCTGTTTTATTGTTTACATGATAAAGCTCGGTGGCCCTTCACCGTTGGTATTACGAAGTAATTAAAGTATTTTTTCGGTTATTACCCAATCATGCCGGAAGAGACACTTGCCGTAGATTGACGCGTGTTGGTATGTGGAATATTTTTATGATTATTTTTGAGTTATCAGATTGTATGCGTGAGATAAGATCAGCGTATAAATTATGACGTGCTACTGCGTTCAGTTTGTTAACTTTAAGTATAAGCTTGGTTACATTGAGATCTGATTCTGGACTTACTGTAAGCCTACCACAGAATTGACGACTAAAAAAGACTATATCAGCATTTGCAATGATCATGATAGATTTGTCAGATTTGATAGCATTCCGTCATGCAGTAATAATATTAGCAACCTCTGGCAGGACTGCTAGTATCACGTATCACGCATTACAGTGGCAAGGACCACTCTCAGCACCCTAATTGGGTAAAACACTATCAACCAAAATCTGAATCATTTTGAAGGATATTGTTAATCTATTGCTTTATATGGTCGAAAAATGTTACTGTTTAGCAACGTAAATAAGGCAATGGATGTTGTTGAACTGTCAAAATGATTGGACGGTCAGAATCAGACAAGGATCATTCTCAGATTCTCTTGAATCTCATATCGGTGAATTGAGTGACGAACTGTTGAAAATTACTTGAATCAGTTCAATTTCCTCCAAAACTTCAACTTAAGTTTATGAACATTATGAACAGAAACTTTTATCTTTAACGGTTGTTTGTCAAGTCAATTTTTTCCCTCTGATAGCATGTTTTCGTTGTGTGGTCTTCAAGCTAAAAATACTAATGACACCGCTCTAATTTGTCGAACTAATCTGTCAGCTCATTAATTCTGAGTTTACTATATAAAGGACCAGCTCAGCATATCTCTTTATTAACAGCTTTCATGTTTGGTGCTGTTAGCTACTGGTTTATTTTAATTCTCTGGTATTCTAGAAATGCATCGTCTCAACAAAGACTGTTTTTGTAGTCAATTCTTATAACAGACTGCGCTCATGAATCCGTCGGGAGTCCCACAAGACATTTTCACCCTAAACTCTAAGGAGGTTACACGAACTTGCTCTTATTATGCTACACGATCAGTTACTGTGGCAGCTGGTGAGCTAGTGCTATATTTTGTGTAACGCAGCAGCTTGCTGAACTTTATTATCCTCCAAGAGATTGGATATCAACTAAAAAAACAATGGAAATCGGTAGTCATGGGCATGTGATACGGAGGAATGAAGAAAAATATCGTGAGAAAACATTTGAGCATGAATGTTGATGGTTATGAGAGTAGAGGGAGACTTAAGAAACGATGTGGATGGACTTTGTGAATGATGATATGGTTAGAGAGGGGGTGACTATCGAAATGACGACTATTAGAGAAGTATGAAAGAAAATACATGTTGCGGGGATCCCAAATAAATTGGGAATACGCCAGGAGAATGTTGATGAGATTGGATATCAATATGTCTTATTCTATGCCAGTGCCTAAAGTTTCAAACATAAAACTACATATATCTAAGCTAAACCTTCATAAACAGCTTAAAACTCAGTATCTTTTGCATTTCCTCTCAAATGCTAGTAAAATGTATTCATTATTGTGGCAGACGTACTCAACTCTGCAGGTGGTGGTCCCACAACCATTCTCAGACCATTCACATTCATAAGTGGGTTTTTAACAAAAATAAACTCAATAATTTAGTTTATTTTTACTTTTATTATGCATAAGAGCACAACGATTTCGATGAAAGTGGAATATTTATTTTTTATACGCGATGTGCGACCTTTTTATGCACTTTCTTCATCAAATGAGCTTTTTGTTGCTATGTGAAAGTTGACCATGTGTTTTTTAAGAATTTTGTAAAATATTGTTTTTCTCCGATATTGTCTTATTGGCACGCCTAGTTTAAAACTGTCTAATTGCGACGTTTTTGGTTAGAATTAAAGTAATCTAATCATTAGACAATATTTCGTTAAAGCCTGATTGTGTTTACTAGTTCTAATATTTATTTTATTTTATTTTTATTATGCCAAGCAAAGCCGATGTCGACTATTCTGACAACATATTTTATATTTGTTATAAAAAAAAAGAAATAAAAAAGTAGAATGATAAAAATCTTCGATGCTACAGTTGGGTTTAATGTTGATCTTGTGGGGTTAGTACTGGACTAATAAAAAGTACATTTCGATTTTAAAAGACGCACCAAGATTACACCTTCAGCTACCCATAAACACATCCCTAAGTGCAGACATCCTATACATTAATTTGCCCTACTTCCTATCCACCCATCAATCCATTCGGCGCTTCTCTTCGCCGACACCATGCTTTTATGGTGTCTGTTATATCCATCGAGCAGCGAGCATTGCAATCAGTCGTCACGGCCATTATCCCGTCATGGTGTTTTGTTTTCACCATGGGCGGCAGCTGTCTTCGTATTTATAACTTGGGATATTAAAATAGGACTAGGAAGTAACGGAGAGATTGATATTTAGTGGTTCGTGGGATTTGGGAAGACGGTATGCATCTTTGAAGACTGGATTAATAAATATCTGGACCATGATGAGTCTATTAAAATTCTTTGGTAGAGAATGTTTGAGGAAATTGTGTCATAATATCTAACTATTGCTTTGTTTGTTTAGATATTAAACTGCCTTGCAAGATTGCTAAAGCTTTTGAGGAGTTACTAGTGTATACCTTATAAAAAATGCTTGTGTGACATATGTACAAACGAATGATGTTACAAATTAAGTGTAAGTACAACTAGTCACTCCTCAAAAGCTTTAGCAATCTTGCAAGACAGTTTAATACTTAAACAACAAAAAAAGCAATACGACATAATTTCGTCAATATAATGTATCTCATGGTGATCTCATGTAACGAGGTTGACTGCCTCACTTGTCTAATCGCAAGCGGTACTGCCAAGCATGAAGTCCTGGGATTTTTACATCAGCGAATCTGGATTTGTATCCGGTCGACGGCAATAGGCTCGCCCCCTATTACGTGAGACTTAAACATTAGGTACAGAAGCCAGCACATCAAGCTACTCCAATCTGTCAAATTTCTTTGATAGTTTTTCAACTTTATTTCAAAAGATTAAGGTTCATGTTCAATTGGGAAAATTTGATAGATTGGGATAGATTGGCGTCTGGACCTGCTGGCGAAATGTGGGTAAACTATAGGTACCTCTACCGACCCCTTCGGGGATTACAGGCGCGATGTTGTTAGTTTATATGTGCTGAAACATTCTGGATTTACAATGGTAACAAGCGGGCTTTCTCAAGCCGTTCGCGTTGGTCAGAGAGATTTGTTCATGTACAAACTAGTATGTTGTACTGATAATATCAGATTCGAGGTGTGGAAGTGCGTAGGAGTCACTAGAATGTTCCGACAGTTTAAAATTACTACCATAATATTCAAATTATAAATATTATAATGAGAATGTTTGAATGAGCTGCAATATTAAGTTATGGAGTGCAAGGAAACTCATAGGTATCTCTATTACGAGTAATATTTATAAAATTGATGAATTGAGGGGAAGAGGATTCCAAAGAAATCATGGATTTACTGTGGGACTAAAATAAGTAAAAAGAGAGTGAATCATAAAGGGTCCATAAATTTCCATGAAGTTTGCATAGAAATTGTTTTATTTAAGTCGCGTGGCGCCTGTCTGCGGCAGCCTTAAGGCTGACAAGGGAGAAAGGAAACAAAAGCTTTTTGCATCGATCAAGGAACATGCTGAAAGTAACAAGAAGTACGATTGCAATTTTGGATATAAATAAAATGACGGTAGAGATGGACATGAATTAATTTTTGTCCTCAACTATTATTAGACTCAAGAGAATCTTCGACCTATCGTTTCTGCTTTTCCCGAATTAAAGTAGAGTATAGCCACGGAGAGTATAGCCAGTCAATCCAAGTTCTTCTCAAGCTAGACGAACAGACAGACGCAGTGGATTAGTGTTGACCAGTACTATAGACAATAACCATCCACACACTCTACACACCCACACCCATACACCCTACCTTGCTGTCTAATAATACGTTGTTTTTTATTTTATTTTTTGTTCTATTAAATTATTTTTGTCTTCATTCCCAAAATGATCATACTATTAGTAGATGTTTGTATTACTATGGCTCGTCCGGATAGTTTGGAGGCCTGGAGACCTGTAACACAGGTATTCCTAGTACAGGCTCCAGTCTCCACAACATCAATGTAAACAAAACTTTGTAAACTTGTCGAGGACCGATGACAATTCAATAATTGAAAAAAAAATTGAGAAAAAAAAACAAAAAAAAAACTCGATTTTGTAGTTAGCAGAACTAAAAAATAGAAAATAAATAATAGTTTAAAAAACTAAAAAACACGCTTTAAAAACACAACTAAAAAAGGAGAAAATAATTTAATTCAATTAAAAAGCGTGGGGTGCTTGACATTAAGTGATTATAAAAAAATACCTCAAAAGCACCCCACGCTTTTTAATTGAATTAAATTATTTTCTCCTTTTTTAATTGTGTTTTTAAAGCGTGTTTTTTAGTTTTTGGAACTATTATTTATTTGTAATCATTATTATGTTTTGTACTGATTTTTTCATTATGTGGTGGAGAAAATAAAAGTTTTTGTTATATTATTACCTTTGTTTCACCTCACTCAATGATGTAATTATCGAATCTGAACTATTACATTCGTAGGAATATAAAAAAGCAGTTCAATACTTCTTACTTATATCTATAGTTGGTATAATGACGTGTGCTGACATAATATGGCAAATAATGTAATTTTATGTTTTGTGTTTAGTAATGTTAATTACTTACCCATTATTGTATAGAATCTAGTTCTTCTATCTTAACAGACAGCTGTGCTGCTGGGGAGTTTGTTGCGCCACTTCTTCTTCCCAGGTAAAGCACTGGGAAGTGGTGAAGGGCGGGCGTTTTGGGGCTGTCTTATGTAATTTTGACGTTCAAAAATTGCTGACTCTTGCCTAGTTTTTTTTTAAAAAAACGTTGCCCCACACTAGGGATTTCTCCTGTATTGTGGGTGCGTTTACAACCATTTAAACTCACATACACAAACAGTCAGATCCAGAACAATACAATACTACAATACTTATAGGTCATACAAATATTTGTTCCTTGCGGGAATCGAACCCGCGACACGCAGCGCAGCAGTCGCTAATCTTGTCTTTAAATATAAGTCTTGTATTATTTTTATTTTTCACCTTTCTTTAGCTGTTATTCTTTGTAGTATGAAATTACTTGGCGCCTGCGCATGGCCGCAATCTATAACGTTTAACATCATAATGTTCCTATATATATATGTTGTCGCAGACGGTCGTTAGGTACTCATTATTGATGTTTTATTCGGATTTGACACAAAATTCAATTTCATTTATGTAACATTCGATTGTGTATTACATAAACTGATCGTTAATTTGACAACTATAAATGACTTTCAAATTGTCCTTATTTGTTGGAGAAAAAATTGTTTGTAAAAGATTTTTTATTATTATTTAAGACTACCTTTTGCCAGCGGTTTCGCCCGCGTGGAGGTCGAAAATTATCCCAGGTATTACCGGGATGAAAATATAATCTATCTGTGTGCCAAATTTCATCTTAATCCTTTCAGCCGTTGTTGCGTGATTGGGTAACAAACATCCAAATATCCAGACATACAAACTTTCTAAGGAGACGGGCGAATCTGGGCCTAAGCGTTAAAGGAATAAAAAAAAATATGATCAATAGATCAATGTTTTTTTTTCCTTTTTTTAATTATACACAGTTTTATCATGGCATAAGAAATTGAATATTTAATCAAAAAAATACTGATTTCCCATATTTTCACTTCTAAAAGGTTGCCAGATGAAATAAGTTAATCGATTAAAATAATATAATAAAACAAAATAAAAATAATAAACAATTAAAAGTGTTTTCTTCTGTAAACTTATTTTTTAAATAATAGTTAGGTACCCCGTGACAAGAACTAACCAACGTTTCTAAAAAGTCGTAAAATGATTATTAAATCGATTTCACAATCGATCATCATATTTTATTACTTAAGCAACAAAGTGAACTCATGCCAATGTCAGGTCCTGTCAAAAAACAACTCATTCGCTCGTATCGTTCGTTTAGTTCTGAGCTTGCGGCAGCGGATATATTGTTGTTTTCTTGTGCTGTAATTGTTATTCGATTAGTATTCTATAACGGCTTTGGCTACTAAAAGACTACTACTTATTTAGACGGATACCTATTACTTTGACGAACGATATAGGCATTTCTACAACAGACTTAGTTATATTGCCTACTCGACTTACCTCATCTACCCCGGATTACGAAGTAGGATACAATTAGGTATTGTATTTTCAACGTCTACAATTCTAGTCTACAATAAAATCTGATAAGTATAACGTGAGAGCTCGGTGTTAGAATAACTTATTATGAAGCAAGAACGTTTTTGTACAAACCATTAACACCCTATATTTTTTTATCTACCATGGATCAGTCTTAAACATTTTAGTTTTTTTTTTATGGTATATCTAAATTTAATAATGTAGTAATCGTTACTATAACGTCAGGCCCAACTTTCTATGAACTTTCATCCGTCTTCTTTATAATATTAGTAAAATTGCGATTCTGATTTCGATAACAATTTCTGAATAATAATAATTATATTTCATAAAAATAAGTTTTTTTTTGTAAGTCACACGATTTTAATGAAAATAATGATGTAGATAATGTACCAAAAGCTTAAAAATAATTCTGTAGATCCTAGGTACAGACGCCAGCAGGTCCAGCTATCCCAAACTGTCAAATTTTCCCCATTGAACATGAACCTTATTGTATTGCAATAAAGTCGAAAATCTATCAAAGAAATTTGACAGATTGGCGTAGCTTCATGTGCTGGCGTCTGTACCAGTCATCACACCACTTTCCTCATCAATCTAGGGAATTGATCAAACAAAAAAATAACATCGTGGGGCGCGAGAAATTTCTATCAACAGTCAACCGCGATATGTTATTTACATATTTACTCAGGTTACGCTACGCCCCACGATTTTATTTTTAAATAAAAGTATTTAATACATCATAAAACAAGCTAAAATCGGTATTCAATATTGATTTGTCATCATTTAAAATGAGTAGGCATATTTTTCCCATTTCATCACGTTTCACATAGTAAATTCACAAAAAAAAAAAACAAAAAGCTCTGATATTCGAAACGTACCTATAATATAGCTTGACAATGGGACCTTTGATGGTGTTCGTGAGTTTACTTCGATGTGCCAATTAGGTTTCAGTTGCCATTACAATATGGCGGAGGCGTAGCGAATTTATGTCGCATATTCCATGGAAGAACATTTTATAACTGAAAAAATAACTTGGATATTGTTGAATTTAATCATTACTCACCTACTTTAGAAGCAACTAGGTATTAGTGTAAAAAAGCTTTCACCAATTATTCATTGCTCTATTTAAATCGAAGAAAACAGGTATAGGGGCTTGTGACTAAGTAATAGCAGCCGCACACATCTATCCATCAGGTTAAGCTACGGTTGCCGCGGTTGTTCCGTGGATGGGTGACCATCTTTTCATAAAAGACCCCTCCGTGCCTCAGAAAGCACGATAAGCCGTTGATCCAACCAGTAATTCGTGGATGTTTGGCGGTCGGGTCGTCAGAAGCCCGAAAATCTGACAACCTGGTAACTGGGTGGGGCAGTCGTTGCATGTAAAATACTGGTATTCAGCTGCATCTGGTTTGACTGGAAGCGGACCCCGACATAGATGGGAAAAGGCTAAGCCGATGATGGAGATCGAAAAAACAGCTACTTCGAAAAGAAACTTAAAATTTATCGCAGCAAAAACCAAATTACCTGATCAACGAAAAGATCTAGCAAGGTCTAGAGAATGGGTCACAAGTTTACATTCTACTACTTCTAAACAACCAGTCCTGTGAACTGCAGTTGTAAAGCATTCCTATAATTTCCTTGAACTTTTTCAACCATTTAACATCATTCAAACTCACACTCATATAACATCAGTCTCTGTGAAGTTTCCCTTTCCGTAAGCTCACAACGATTTTCCACCATATCCTTGCTTGGAGTGTGTGATGCGAAACGCGTCCCTATTGTGTGCCATATAAGTTGAAATTGGGTTAACAGCGCCACCCATGGGTTTCACGCAGCGCTGCATCCACATTAGTGCAACAACATCGCTTGATGATACACCGATGCATAGAAGTGGTACTGGAAGCGACTTGTTATTTAATTAATAATTTGACGTCCACACGGTCTTATGTATCGCGCACTGGATTTTTAACTCTCGGTGTTAAACCGAGGATTGAGAATCCCACAGTGCATCTCAGTGTTCGTCGAAAAAACACATTGTTCGATTTGCAACTCTCGGCGCTAAGCACAGCGTTGAAAATCAAGTGGGCGAAAAAATCCCGCCGCGTTATTCGTACGTCGATGTGGAATTCGACTAGGCGTGTTCCTTCAACCTTCATCAGTCATCAGTCTTCATCAGTATTCAACTTGTTATACTTCCAATACATTTGTTGTTGTGGAGCAGTTCTTTCATTCATCGTTTTTTTAGGAAATAAGTAGTTAGGTAGGTACATAGTTTAATTTTCAGATTGCATGACCCAACTATCGTCTTGACATAGTGCTATCAATTGAACTATTGATCGCTCTAAATCGTCTAAAAAAGTTAATTTAACATCGATTATAAGGAAGATGTAAATGGAAATACCGGGAAAGGTCGACCTAGGAGGACCACGGTGACCCTTTGGTGATGTTTTTTAGAAATGTTAGGTGCGTAGCACTCGCAACAGGCGTGCGTGTATAACCAGTGGCCCTAGTGTGAGTTTCTTTTAACCATCTCGATCTAACGCATCGACCGCGTTCGGCACTCCGATTGGTCCCTCATCAATCCAGGGCCAATCGGAGTGCCGAACGCGTTCGATGCGTTAAATCGAGATGGTTAAAAGAAACTCAGACTAGCTAGGGCCACAGATGTATGAACGTAACGCAGCAGGTGTCTTTTTGAAGTTTCTGCCTACGCCCATGGGAAGAAGACGTGAGTTTATGTATGTTTGCATGCATTTTACCAACCGGAACTCCTTCCTGAGAACCTACTCGATCTTTTGTCAAAGTAATATTTTTAGTTGAGTCTCATCCAGTTATAGCTATGAAATATTATTTATATGAAGAATATTATCATTATAACGACGCCGACGGTGTGTCGAAATCACGGCCACGCCTTATGAGGTATCTGGGCTATGGACGGTGATGTGTGAAAACTTTATTGATTCCATAATCGATGTTGGCCTATAATATCTTTATGTGATCGAAAACGATGTAGGGCTATGTTTATGTGATCGAAGTTTCTGCTCAGTATGGAACTTGAAAGTTGACACTCTTTGGAAGTAGTGGCTTAGTTTAGCTATCCTATGTTATGTAAAGATTCTGTGGTTGTTCCTTATAAACACCACAGTAAACAATTAAAGTCGTTTTAACGCCCCCGCAGACCGCCGCGACGCGACTATAGGTACGTAGAACAATTTCCATGAAGATTTCATACAAATCGTTCTATAAAAGTTGAAAAAAGTCGAAACTTATGCTAAAACTAAACATGCTTCGCTGTGGATTTAAACGTTTGTTTGTTGTGTGTCTTTCATAATCAGTTTTCTGAAGAAGCAGTTTCGGCTCTAAAAATCAAAAATCTGGCTGACTGACAGATAATTTAGTAAGCTAACATTTTCGCATCAGTAAAGAGCGAGATAAAAGTTTTACGCCTGAACGGATTTGTATGAAATTCGGCAACCACCATGATCTGGGTAAGGACGTAGGCTACTTTTCATCCTGGGTTGCAGACTAAGTTGCGGGCAACAGCTTGTTTTCATATCAAAGTAACAAATAATCTTTAGAATGCGGGGTGTATTGTAAAGATCATTTCATTAATTTAGCAAACGTCTGATAGAACTAGTGATTTTATTTGCGAACGATTTAGATAAGTGCATTATCTATACAAGATGCTGATTGAAGCATTCGATTAGGTGTTTGATGTCGATCGAGAGATACCTGAGGTGAAAGTAAATCGATAATCGTGATCGAATCGGTAGTTCGATCTGTGTAGATAATGTTTTACTTTCGAGCGACTAAGGAATTAGGAAGTCTGGCAAACTTCCAAACATGCAAGTTGGGAATTTGATGGAAATACGTTTGATGTCGTTAATAGGCCTTAAAATAGTGCAGTTTGATGTTTTGGATTCTGGACTGGACCATTATGAAATTATTTTGGTTTTGGACCGATTTGGATTACTTTTGTTGTGGAAAAATACAAATCAACATTTAACGAACTTTCGGTACTCCTAAATATATTTTTGGCCATATAGGGTATTTATTGAGATAGCTTAGGCAAAATGCAGTCGGAAAATGTTAGTTCATGAAATAACAAAATTTTAAAATTCAGTTCAAAGATTTCAGTTTTTTTTAACTGTTTCTGAACACCAAGAAATAGTAGCCGCCATGTTATTACGTTATGTCAACTGAGCAACTTTGTACTTTTATTATTTTCGTAACCAAAGTAATTTTTATTTAAATAATATTTTGCATTCAGGAACAGCAAACCAATGATAAGTAGAAAAATAACTCATCTTTTTTTAATTATAAACAATTATCTTATAAAATAGTCTTATAAAAAAAAAACAACCGACTTCCAAAAAAACACTACAAAGTGAAAAATAACTTTAATTTCGGAAGTCGGTGTCTTTGGAGCTGTATTTGAATTTTTTGTCACCGCCTTCCGAAATTAAAGTTATTTTTCACTTTGTAGTGTTTTTTTGGAAGTCGGTTGTTTTTTTTTGGAAAAAGTTTTTATTTTTCACTTTTTAGTGGTTCACATGTGCTTACCCCTTCACAGCATACCGGCGTGATGTTATGTTATGAACTGGTGTAAGCAATAGATAGACATGAGATTTCAGCAATCCCAGTCCATTTGCTATCATTTATTGAGGAGTTCCGTTGCCTATCTCCAAAGTTCTTCATCAGATCTTCACCAAATTGAAATGAGACCACTACGAGAAAGTACTCTTCCAAAAAATACCTAAATCGCTTCGTGTGCCTATAAAATTTGAAGAGTTCTCTCTATTTCTCCAGGATCCCATCATCAGATCCTGACTTGATGATCATGGGACCATCTGGAAAGTATACCCTTTCAAACAAAAAAAACAAAATCCAAATCGGTCCAGCCATCTTCGAGTAATCGGGGAACATACATAAAAAAAAATTAAAAAAAAAAAAGGTCCCGACGAATTGATAACCTCCTCCTTTTTGAAGTCGGTTAAAAATACAGCGCATTTGTATATATAGCAAACTGACGTTATACCCACAAACCAATATGGCGTCCAGTGCGTCCAGCGTTTTCGTCAAATTACGCGCGAAATTTGAAAATGTAAAATTTAAATGCATTTTTACGGCACTAATCGATTAAATAAAAATGTTTTTTTTTTTGTGGTTTATTAGCACTTTAGAATCTAATTAGGACACTTTAAAAAAATGAGTGTAATAATACCCTATTACTTACACTTAAGGTGGATGTGCTGAGGTCAGTGTCAGCTTGTATGTTAATTAAAATATGATCCGCGACCGTAACAAATATGGCTTTACAGAATTAAAATCATCAAGACATCCCTCTAAGTTAATTTAATCCCATTGAATAACTTTTTCATGAAATTGTCTAATATACCCTTTGCCTGGCGCTTTCCCCGTTGACCAAACCTCCAACTAAACAATATATTGGACAAAAACAGATTAACTCCAATAGGTAGCAACATGTTTCTACTCAAAACAAACTCATGTTTTTTTTTTCGCATCAAATGAGAAGAGGCAACACACGCAACGAACAGCCAATCATAACAAACAACTAGATGCATGCCTCCGTAACGCGGAAGTAAGGATGCTGTAACTGTTATAAATACGTCAATAATGATTTAGGTAAGTGGTGTATAGAACTGCGGGACCATGACGTCACGCAGTAACCGGACATAGCCTGTCTGCACTGCATCAGAGAGGGAACTAGAGGTACAGTGCGTAATTGTGGGCCTAGATTTACGCTATGTAGGAACTTTTGTATAAAGCCTACGATGTTTTGTATAAAGGAAGTTTGTGATTTGTGCTACGAACATTTCAATTTTGTCTCTAGGGCCGGTATTGCCGATGTCTATAGGCGGTGACCATTCTCATTAGGTGGGTCTCTTGCTTGCATTCATAACCATAGAAAAAAAAGGCCGATTTTTGGCGCCATATTGTGACTTCAATTTTTTTTTTTCTTCAAACCTATTGAGTGGGGTATCAAAATAAAGGGTTTCATAAATGGGTCTCATTAACTTCAAAAATAATTATATAAACTAAAAACTGTGAAATCAAAAATATATTTACAAAATCAAAAAACCCGACCCGAAAGTGAACTTTAATTAAAAAAAGATGGAAACAGGAAACTTGTTTTAAAAGGATGACTATTAGGCTGAATACTATAAGCAATCTCATGCAGTCGGAGGCAATAAAGGGTTTTATTATTAAATTTAAGAAGATGCTTCTTTTCATTCTGAAAATTCCATTCGTTTAGTTCGAGATTACCAAAAATAAAGTTACAATACAACCACAGATTTCGACTTCGAAGAAGGCTTTGCCTTTACAAAGCGTTTCTGAAAGCTGAATACAATATCCATACATAAATCACACTCCTAAATACAACAGATCACAAATCATTGCTTTGAAGTAGGAACTATATTACATACCGACAGAAAAGCCCATAATTCTGCGGTTTCGTTGTGAAATATGGTCTATACGGAATATGCAGTTACCCAGACTAGACGGAAACAGATCTCATAGCTACTGTACAAGCTGGCCGGGTATGAGTAAGATAGATAGGAGCGTCTGGGCGTTTGTCTATCTGTGCTGTCGTGTGGCAACTGTGGCTAAGATGGCTTTTTAAAATAATGACTTCTCTGGGACTTCAGGTTGTAACTTTTTGTAATTAGTGTGCTTAGTCTATGTAAGTACTTTTATATGCGAATATGGGAGAAGATTCATCGTGGAAATTAAGTAAGTTCAAAAACTAAAACCCGACTATTGAAAAAAAATATGAAACCAGAAAATATGGTCATCTGAAAGCCGTGATCGTATGAATATAATGTATACATATGATATTTTTTTCAATTTAATGTTACGTTACATAACCGCGGGTGAACAAGACGCTTCCAACGACAACTCATTTGTTAAATTATGATAAGAAGTTTAGAAGTTATGAGAGGACAGATGAACATTCATACCTCCACGGTTTCTGTTTGAAACCATGATGTCTCATTCCGTTCATGGGTTACCATGCATTACCTACCAATAAATCATGGCGCCAACAAAATGCAACCTTCCTAAAATTAAGGTGTAACATGATCTTGAACTAAATGACGGGAAATTCCGTAGTGTTTAACAATAATTATGAAATTAAACAAATAATAAATTAACTCAAAAGACTATTTGGGTCAACACTAAAAGCATTTGTTGGTCACTACTAAGCGTACATGACCAATAACTTGTTAAGTTATAACCAACTTGTAGCATTTTAATGAGCGAAGTATATGTATAATAAGAATGTATGGGGTGTAACAGGAAATAAATCTTAGTAGCCATTGATTTGTGAGAAACGCAATCTTTAAGTATGGGGCGTGGAAGGTCACACTTGGTTCACACAGCGAGTTGGATTAAGTTAGAAACTGACGAGTAAAATATTTAAAATGGGGTAAAAAAGAATGGACTGATGAGGAGTGATGTGGATAAAGTTTATTTCATTGAAGGCAGAGTCGTTGTTCGTTGGTGTGGTTGGTGTTTCTTCGTTTTTAAAATATTTGAGTTGTCCACGTCCCGTGTGGAGTTCCCGTGAGACTTATATGGCAGAAAAGGGGAAAAGCGACTGGATAGATAGTGCCTATCCGGACATCAATGATATGATCGTTTATTTTCATATATGGAAATTTATCCAACGACATATATCTTTTATCCGTGAAATATTGACAGCTGGCAGTTTTATTTGGAAAAGCTGTCAAAAATTCAAAATTATTCCTCTGATAAAGTGATCTGGCGTTGGTAAAAATCAGCCCATAATCTCACGAAAGACAAGAAACCTCCCATACTTATATAGGTATATCCCTGACTGTTTATAGTATACTGTGAGTATATATCCTCTCGTGTCTCATAACTTGCGTCTAGTACGCAGTAGATAACGCATAGATCTAGTGTCTTGTCAGAGTAGTCGGCTGAACCAATCAATCAGTGAGGCGAGACTGGCCCACATCCGCCAATTTGTACTACAGATAGTTTTTATTATTCTTACTGCAATAACCCTCACATCTAATAATTTCCTTTTTAATGATCTGACTGACGGAAGTTTCACTCCGAGATAATCAATTTGGTACAGATATCATGTTACGTTTTGATGCAAACGAAAAGGTTAATCTGATCAAGGCACCAGACGTAGATGAGAATGACGAAGAAAGTAAAAGTGCTGCGGAAATTGTTATGCTAATGTATCCGATGTGTTGTGGGAATAATGTTCTAAGAAAGGATGTAGAATCTGTAAATGTACGTGCTTTAAGCTGGATTAGTCTTTAACTGTTCATCGTTTACCTAAATGGATTCTTGCAGACGCTCCCACATCACCATCATCATTATTTTCCTGCCTTTATCCCAATTTATTTGGGGTCGGCGCAACGTATCTTTTTCATCCATACTTCTCTAATAGTCGTCATTTCGGTAGTCATGCCCTTTCTAAGCATATCATCATTCTCACAGTCCATCCATCGTTTCTTTGGTATTCCCCTACTCTTATAGCCATCTTGCATAAGCTCCAAGCTCCCATAATGCTACCCAAATTCTGCGTAATGCGGGGAACGTAAACACTGGACGCTGGAACATGAAAGTTCCAAATATTTGCAATGCTAGTTTCTACGTTTTCTTTATAGATAAATTATATATTTACGATACCAGACGAAATCGATTTTGATACCTTTGAATTAGACGATAATGCTGTGACATTGTGAGATCACAATAAAAAATATAACAATTGAATGAAAATGGTTTGTTGCTTTGGCTTCGAACGAATCAAAATTCTATAAGACGAAATTAAGTGAGTTTGTGAAAGTCAAATTAATAAAAGAAGTCGTAATAATGGATTGTAGAAGAAATTATCTTGTCCAGTCCTTTGGATTAATCACGTCTTTGATTTTTTCTTATAAAACTTCTGCCTAATTATGATTAAAAAAATATCTTTCGATTTGTAACATGATTCATCCATATTTTTTCTCGAGTAAATAAGCTCAATTTGATATGAAATTATTGGACTTTCTAAGTTTTTAATGACAACACTTGGGAAGTTTCGGGTCATGGGTAAGATTTCCATCAAAATTAAAATCTTTTCCAACTTTAGGATTTGCAATTTCGGTCATTTGAAAAGAGGTTTCTTTTAATGATATTGTTACCTACTTCAAGTTTTACTGACAAAAGCACGTCTTATCTCCCATATATTATTTTATTTATATATTATTTTTTTATTTGCGTGTAACGTATTTTACCGTTCTTGATCAGTAGGATCAAAAACATCTGTTATTTTGTCTCTGTTAGTAATTTATCATTATGTAGTTTGCCCTTGATAGCTGTTATCACATCATATGTTGTGTCCCCGTTATCGTCCATTATCTTGATTGAAAGCCTCTCTTCGTTTCATTATCTCATTTGTTTGGTATACCGTTATTTAGAAAGGTGACGTCAGTATCTAATGAAAACTGATGTTTTGCCTAACGTTATGTCATCATGTTTATAATAATTATGAAAGGGAGAAATATAATTAGAGAATTATTCTATTGAATTAGGTTTTCTTCACCAAAACTTAGGCAAGTGTAGTCATTATGATATGATTAGCTGTATCGTCAGAAATTACTGTATCTGTATAAATTTCTGAGACCATTGACATGCTTCCTACGGCGCGTGATTTTGCGGACAAGTTTTGCAGTATTGCTATTCTCATAAATATCAAAATCGAAGTTGGGTAGACAGCTTAGGTTTTAAGCCCCACATCAGGCTTTATGAATCTGCATGATGTTGGCAATTCTGTTTAAATTCTATTGTTAAATGGGCTCACCAGCGCAGGCCTACAATTTCATAAGTGACCGATTTTTTCTCTTTTTGCCACAGGTGAGTACACCCGACTTCTGCATTCAAACGGCATCCGCAAATAAAAATAGACGGTTCACGATTGAAGACGAGTACGGCACGGTAAGTAATGATAGTTGTTTTCTACAACTATTTTCTCTGACGTACCGTGACATCGCTACCTACTTCGGTTCAGCGGCTGCGATTTCGATCCGCGCCGGTCGATCGCGGGTGCGTGCGCGCAGTCACCTGCCGCGTGCACCAACCGCAACACGTCGCGACCGCGAGATGCCGCCATTCGCGCCTAAACGATCTATTCTGTTAATTTTTTGAATTGACGATTTTAGGCGCCAAATGTTTTGATTTTTTATTGGTGGACAGTGCTTTCGGTGGTTTTTTGTGCGCGAGTTATTTTCCTTTGAGGCCCTTTGGACATGGTTTATCTTTGTTGTTGTATGGTAAAGTTGTTTTTGATATTCACGCAATTCAGTTGCAGAAACAAAACTGCTTTTACGGATTATTTTGCTTGTTGTTTTCATATTTTTATAAAAATACCAGTACCTAAACTGTTAAAAATGTTATGCTTTTGGAATAAAAATTAGCAATGAGCGAAATAATTCCAAAGTGTGTTTTGTTTCATGCGAATTACATTGTTTTATAGTAGGTCAATGCACTTTCATTACTTTAATTTTAATATTCCGTAAAAAAAAACCGAGATTTGCATCTTTAAGTATGGGAAAATAATTTTTAAACTACCTCATATCACACAAAAAAAGAAAAGTAATTTTCGTAATTTGAACATATTTTTGTCTGTACAATCTTGTTGAAATGATTACAAATTAACATGTTAGATACAGAAACAGTTAGAATTTGCAAGTACTCTCATTTGCATATGCAAATAATCATTCGGGAAGACTATTCTCATGATTGTTATGATAAATATTAGTCGTGTGTTCCATCGATTAGTACCAATTAGTCTCGTCATTGTTTTCCTTAGGCAAAGCATTTTTTCTTTGTGATTTTTAAATTCCTTATTTGTTTTATTAATGAAATAGGAAATATTAGAACGTGTTCAAGCCAGTGAATGCATAAATTACAGGTTTTTTTTTAAATAAAAAAGCCCGCATTATTGATCTGCCTTGTTTAGCTAAAAACAATCCGGAACACTTTAACTGTAAAAAAAATAGAATTATGTGGGTACTTTACTATAAAGTAGTTTCGATTATCGAATGCACACAACCGTCACCTTGATACCGATACCGTTTCGCCAAAAAAATACCAAGCATACCATCATTGCAATAGTCGTCGTAGACTCGTAGTACAATTGAAAAGGCCCATTCACCCCAACCTTTTGGCGCAGGCATGCGCTTGCGCCACACTCTGCAACAACGCATGCAAGCGGGGTAATTTTACACGACTCTTCACTTAAATGACCCACTGTGTCTATTTGTCAGTCTACTTTAGTACTATTGGCCCTTTTTGTGACGTGTCATTGTGAAATGTGTCTCGAATGTTTTGATATTGTATGGGTAATCTTGAGTACGTCGATTTGAAGTTATCAGTGACATGTGAAGTTATCAGTATTATGAAGTGTGGGACCGGTGGGACGTAATATTTTGTTTGTAGGTATGTTTATTTTTCTTACAAATATTTTCAATTGACGACCTCGTTGGTCTAGTGGTCGCGCTACTGCGGAGCATGACGCCCTCGGTTCGACTCCCAAGTCGGGCAAAGTATTATTGCATTTTTCTATCTCGAATTTCTCAGTAGCAGCCTGTCTGGATTTATGGCCAGTACCTGGCAATAGGCTCGCCCCCTATTATACCTATATGGGACTTTAACAGAACTGTGGCTGTACTATAGGTAAAACTCTGCCCAACCCTTTAGAGAAACATGGCGTGATGTCGTGTTATATTTTCAATTGACTTTTCAAATAAATTACGCTAGAATTTCAATTAGAACATTTTTAAGTGTCATAATCGCCTGAAATCTTTATTTCTAAGAAATTTGTGATTAAGAATAAGTTATATCAAGTAATGTTTTTATTATGGCTTCTGTCTACCTAGTAATTGTGTTAAATAAGACAGTAGACAAAATACTGTTTTTTTTTTCAAATGAAATAAATCCATCATCATTAATACATTTCTACTTTAGTCCTTGCTGCTAACTACCTACGCTTTCTTATTGACTGGTTTTATTACTGGACATATTTTTCTTTATAATAAAAAAAATTGTCAGGATGATAATAAGCTATTAAATTAAATTCATATCTAGCGGTTTTGTAGTAATCAAAATAATTTGAAGCTGACTTAAAAATGGCGCAATTGTTTCATGAAAACCCTGTGTTGGTATCCAATTTGGACATGCCTGTGGTTATTTTTCGTCATGCGGCAATGTTGTGGATTCAAATTATCGATGACTTAAAAATAATGATCACTGAGTTTTGCCAAAGAGTGTGACAACATCCAATTTCATCCGACGCACAAAATATTACAAAATTTGTAGCAATTTTTGTTAAATTCTGTCTATTTATGAAATGCAATAAGCGTGACATTTAAGTTTTCGTCGGGTCATTAATTTGATCGATTTTATTATTATACCGATGAGTATCAAGATACTAAATGAAGTATCATGTAACGTAGCTTAATAGTAATTTTATATTTATCATCTATAATCTTTTGAGAACCACGATATTAATTCCCATTCCCAGTTACATAACCAAAACTAGTGCAGTTATAAATATTAGCGATACTAAATTAAAGCTGGTGCCTAGTGCGTTTGACTTAGCCCATTAACATGTTAATTATTGTAAATATAATCAGTATTGGTCGAATTGTCTGTTGCAATGGTAATTAACTTGAAATAACGCAATGTTTACTTTATGCCAGTTTGTTAAGGACAGACTATAATGAATAATTGCAGTGGCCAACTTGTTACAACCCTAGTATTTTCTTATTACTAGTAATTTAAATGTGCGAGTTTTACTTTTCGTAAAGAAAGTTGTATAGCTATCGAAATCTATTAAATTAATCGTTTGACCCGAAATCGAAACCGAGACCTTCGATTGACTAAACACCTACAAGGCGTGCAGAAACATGTATTAGTTTAGTGAAAGTGAACTACAACCAAATTCGTTTAACGTAAGTAGTGTTTGCACGCATTCACACCCACACAATGGTCAGCCACTACGTGTTAGCTATAAATAGAGAACCGATATTTGGGCACCGCCATAAAAAAGGTGAGAAAATTTTCTTTGGGGCACTATTTTACGTGAATCAATATTGCATAATTACCATTGCATATAGTACCGTATTTTAACTGTTAAAGCATCTAAAAGTAACTATTTGAATAAAGCAAAAAAAAAAACTTTACTGTACGATGGGTTTCCAAACTTATCTATTCTTGGCATGACACAAGTATAGAAAGTCATAACCTGACACTAGTTTTAATTGCTAAGGGCTAAAGTATAACTGAACAAGGTTCGATTGTAACATAAATTATAACGAACAACATGTCAATAAAGACGACGAGCTAGACGGACATAAAGCAGATGACGTCGATACAATTTTACGTGAAAGCGTGCTTCGTATCAACGTTATTAGATTTTCTAATGCATTGCCCAAATGGCATGAAATTGCTCAGTCGCTTATCAATTCTCACAATACTATGGTACTCTCGTTTTCTTTGGCATGTTTACAAAAAGTGAAAAAAGAACACCGTCTGGCAGTCGGACCGGTTGTGTTAGCAACGTAACATCAGGAATAAAAAAAGACACATTTCGTTTCGGAATTGTGCAACATCGATTATGCGTTTTGCGTTTAATAAATGATTGCCTCTTTATTGGGGACCTGTTTTTAGACGTTGATGCATTCAAACGAGTTAAACCGAACCTGTGTTTTGCGACACGTTTAATATTGCGAACATTTTCTTGTCAATCTCTGATATTAACTACTATGCATTGTGTTAATTAATTCTCATGAGAAAGCAGTTTCATATTGTTATATTTCACTGTATCATGAATTTGTAGGTCAATTCCAAAGTTCAACAGTCCACAGACATTGTTATGCAGTTCGAAAGTTAGAGTTTTTCAAGCGATTGCTACTGTATTCACGAGATAGCTATCAAATGATGTATACTGCATTCTTCCTGCAACGTTCCGGTCTGCTGTTGCAAAAAATCTCTAGCGAAGGCTTCACTATTGTTTCGTTGCACGAACAGATTGACACTACAAGGTCCACGGACATCCTTTCGTTTCCAAAGCCTTCGTCGCCTTGCCCTTACATGGAGAGACCCTGAACGCTGGTCAATTCGATTAATCTTTTGACCTTTTCCCATTCATATAACTTGTCCCTTTGAATGTATTGTTTATCAATGACAGATGGTAATTTATACCGCTACTTGTCTTTGTTGAATAAATATGTGTTAAAGCTATTGAATTAATTTTAGACAGCAGTCGTAAAATATTTAGAAAAGTTATTTGGACAGCCGAGCCTCATTTGTTTTTCCGGTTCATCGATTATTGACCTCCGGCCCTGCCCCACACAGCGTTTATCTTTACTCTCCTACTATAGTCTATAATGATGTTAATTTTTTTATTGTACACAAAAAAGTTTTTAATGTTAAAATGTCGTAGAGATTCATTAATATTCATCGCGATGATCTAACTAATATGACAGCAATGGTTCAGAATATATGCAAGAATCCGGTGAAATTGTTCTTTTGAAATGGCGATTTCACTGGTGTATTTTTTTTATAATTTGCATTTAATTGTCATAGGCGTGGGTAAGCGTGGTGACTATCAAGATGCCGGCGATCGTATACCAAATGTTGCTAGTAATCTTTATTTAATATGACGACATAAAAAAAATCTGGATTGTCTATGCAAGAATTCCAAAAATCACTGAAAATATTCAGATGCTATATTTGCCCAGCATCTTCGTTGCAAATCTTGCTAATTGCATTCTCTCGTTGGGTAGTTAATTGTTCTAATGGACCTATTTCATTATTTACTTTACCAATGTCTGCATCTAATTAGAAATTATTTCATTTTCATACAGTTTTACTTCCATTTTATTTTTTGTTTGACAAGCACAACTCGAATAGCTATTAACACGCCACCTACCAACACCATTGCGTGTTACTAAAAACTGATCACCAATTGACACTCTATATTATTTCGATTGATCAACTGCACTACGAAATTTTGCAACGTTTGTTTCGTAAATTTCATTACAGCAAGTAATTATTCGTATCAGTTGACTTATTTGATTGTTATCAGCGTAATGCCCCGTGCCAGTACTGGCTTCGAGTACTATAGTATGTGTGATAATGCCATGCAAATTATTCCTTGTTGACCAGTGCAGCATGTCGGTAAATGTTGCGGCTAATTTGAGGTATACAGCCTATGTAGACCCATTTTCCTGAACGTTGCTTTGAATATTGTGATTTGTTTAATGTCATTCGGTGTGAATGGTATTTTAGGTTTCTTTGTATTTTAATTATATTTGTTTTAATGCTGACTATTTTCCATGCTACCTGTATTATGGTGTTGGATTCATATCTTGCTACTAGGTTGGTTTTCTAATAAAGTTATCCATAGTCCATTGACCTCATTGTAAAGTAAACGTATCGCCTTTTCCAGTGACGTTAACGATAGACATGAAGATCTAGTGTCAGTTGTGTGATGTGATTGTTTTCGAGGAGTTGACAACAATAATCACAACAATGTGCAGCAAGGACCAGATAAACCATGTGCTGAGTAAGATCAATGTGGTGAGTACATTCATGGCTTTTATGGTGGTGGTAATAAAATTGCAACTGTTTCGTAGGATGGTATTGTGAGGAGATGGAACAATGAGGGTGTTGTCAGGATATAAACTTTTTCAAATTCTTAAACATTATTATTATTATTAGAAAGACTGGGGGCAAAATTAGTAATCGTGGCTTCAGACATTGCATGGATTAAACTGAAATTAAATTACAACGCCAACGTGAACGCGTTTTACCTACGTTTAATTGCAAAAATAAAACTAATTATTCTCAAAAACCAGAAGTAAAACATCGTGAGAAAACTATAGGTAAGATCCTAGAACCAAATATTTAAAGACGTGACATCCACCCACCCGCGTGGTAGATACCCACATCCTCTCACGACGAGTGTTTTAAAATGAAGTACTCACGGAGAGGAGGCCTGGTGCCCCAGCAGTGGGAATATTATAGGCTGATTATAATTATTATATAAACGAATAAAGTTCATTGAATGTAATTGTTACATCAAATTACCCACCTGACTGATATAAATACCGTAACAATATTCAACTAATTAAACCAAACTACAAGCCTTTAGCAACAGTCATAAGAATAAATGATTACATCCGGCTAATCTAAAGATAATATGAACAAAATACTAATTGGTCACAATTGGCCATTAATTACTTTACAATAAGAAGGTTGGCGCCAAGGTTGGACGTGGTCACAGACGACGTGGTATATTAGCTCCAATAAACCACGTAGAAACTATTTGTATGGAAATTCTGGGAAGGAAAATGAGCATCGCATCACATCGACATTGGCCTATTAATGTCAATGGCTTAAAATTTGTTGTAACGAAGCGTGAATAATTAACGAGCATATTGTACTGCAAGTCTGAAATGCGGCGGGAATAAAGGTGGGACCACACCTGCAGCTTGCTAGTGCAATCGATACTTTATCAAAGCGTTCTGTGAACGTTAGAATGGCCAGTGTTTAGATAGCGCTAACCCCCGGTGTCTGTGAGTTTATTGTAATAATTAGTCTCTTGTCAAAATGCATGTTTCGTTTGATGTTCTTGTTATTTCGATGAACGAATCGCAGCTGTTGATTGACGTGAGATTGACAGCATTTAGTTATTTTTTGTGGTGATAAGTTTCTTTTTTCTCCTTATTTTGACCACCGTGAATTCAGTGTATAAATGTGTGACGCATTAGTACACATTGTCCCTATCGTTTCACACTCGATTTGGGTACCAAACAACAAGGAAAACCTTTTAGGTAGTGTAATTATATCGACTGACGTCAAATGATTACACTTGCCTATAGATACTTCGATCGAGCTAAAATGTACAGGTATATTGTAGTATACAACTTTAGTTATAGTGTGGCCATTAGTGCTGTGCACTCCCTGAGGTATGCGCGGCGAGGTGGGAGGCGAAGAAAAAAGTGCATGAGTTCACATGAGATCGATACATGTCGGACAGATCTTACGATATCAGTTTGCATTTCTAAGGCAAGACTTGTGGCGGGACGATAGTCGGAGGCTATCTATCTGTAATATATTATACTTACTTAGTTGATTAAAATGTAACCTAAATATACTCATATTTTATTAAAAATATGCGGGTGATAAATAAGAACTAAACTTATAATTTAAAGCAGGACTTGTTTTATTGAACATTTTTTATATTTACAAACAATTATATATTCTAACGAAAGTTATTCTGACATAGATTCTGATTCAACTTCATCTTCGATTTCGTCATCATCTTCATCTTCCACTTCGCCACCGGAACTTGAATCAGAGTCTTGCAAATTTATTATGAATGAATCGATAACATTATCGAACCTACCATCGCGACTCCAGTAATCATTTTCATTTTTCTGGACATGATCGTCGCATCTCTGCCATTTTTCCGCCGTGAATTCCGAAAACAATTTATCCAATAAGATTATCTTTTCGTCTAGAGAAGAATTAATATAGTTTTGGGCTATGTTGTTTTTAATATCAGCCCAGACCAACTCTATTGGATTTAAATCTGGATGATACGGAGATAAACGCAGAACAGTGTGTCCACTGGCTTTCAGGAGTTCGTCAATTCTATACACGGGTTCTTTTTGTGTATTTTTGATAAGAAGTAGCAGTTGAGCCTTTGTCATGGTTCCAGAAAATTCTACATTATGGCGTAGCAACCAGTTCTGCATTTCACTTTTGAGGCTTGATATGGTTGGTTTCTTCTCAATCTGAACGCTGTGGTAAGACGCGTTGTCCATTACAACCACAGAATTCGGCAGCAATTTATCTTTTAACTTTTCATCTACCCACTTATAAAAAGTAGGTCCGCTCATATCTCCATGATAGTCACCGGTTCTAGCATCTGATTTGAATATGGTCAATGCATCATCCACTAAGCCATTTCGACACCCAGCGTGGAGAATTACCAATCGCCGTCCTTTCCCAATATCAGCGTGAATTCCGGGTTCTGACGATGATTGCCAACATTTGCTGGCATGGTGACTGGCGTTGATGTATGTTTCATCAAGAAAATATATGTTGCGGTTTTGCGTTCTGTAATTTCTGATTTGTGTAAGATATTTTTTCCGCCACACTGTAATATTAGGCTGCTCAATAAGGAGATGTCTCTTTGATTTGCATTTTTTGAAACGGTAGCCCATTTTGTGTAAAAGCTGTCTTAAATATTCCCGTCCACAATTCACTTACGGACACTTGGTAATTTTTTTTCAACTTCGTAAAACTGATGAATTTTTCTTCTGATTACTCCAAGGTCAAAATCATCCACAACGTGTTTTTGCTTTAGAACTTTTGGTTTTTTTGGCGATTGAAATTTTAATTGGCTTGAATTTTCAATTGATAAATAACCCGCAGAAATCACATTATGCACGGTTCTTTTGCTGTACCCCGTAGCCTCCGCAACGATTTTGGCAATATTCACATCATTTTAAAATTCAAAGCTTTCTTTGTCTGCTTTTCTTTTCTTAAAATATTCAGCCACCTTAAAAATGACAGTCTTCATATCACGAGATAATGCACGACCCATCTTTGAATATTTATCCCATGTGCGTCTGACATAGACAGTCCGATACAGATAACACTACCTGCCGCCACGAGCGTTGACGGCGCACTGACAGAGCGCAGCAACCGATTCTCCCCGCCGTCTCGCCGCGCGCATACCTCAGGGAGTGCACAGCACTAATGGTCACACTATACTTATTACTGTGTTATTGTCTTCTTAGCTTTGCAATTTACCTATGATTTATTCATCATCATCATTTGCAGCCTTGAATAGTATAGTACTCTTTCTTTTTGTGCTTCGCTTCCCTAGTCTGTGCGAGCCTCATCCAGGTCTTCCCCGCAATCTTCTGTGGTTCGTCCACCCACCTAGCTATTTACTGGTCTGCCAACGCTCCTTCTACCGTTTCTGGGCGGCTCTCCGTTAGGGCTCTGCCATCACCACGTCTGACATCGGATGATAATGATTTATTACTACATATTATTTGATGGATCACTCGATTCCAATTTTAGTATCGATAAATAATCGTCGAATTTTTGCAAGTGTCCGTGTACCAATACCCTTATCTACTTCATTATCGCATTTGTTCTGCTGTATCTAATATAGTTATTTGCAACAGTCATGGCATTAAGCAAATTGGTCTGCATTTTGTGTCCTCCTAAGGGATTGTCTGTTATGAATATGTATGTATTTGATATACTCTGTGCATATTCAGGTTGTATTTGAGTTACTTTATGTATGGATGTAATGATGAATGCTTCGTTGGGTACTGAGATCGACCCAACCAAGCGTATTGAATAGGTTATTGTATCCTTTCAAGATTACTTGCTGCCATATAATATTGCAGGCTCTATATGTAAGAGTGTTAAGGGTCGTCTATCAGCTTATGATACAGATTTTAAGTTCTATTCATAAGGACGATTATCATTCTCCTGTCCTTGTCCCAGTTAATTTGAGGACGGCACAGCATGTTCTCTTCCAAACGTCTCTATGAGCCGTCATCTCTGTGTTATGCCCCTCTCTAACTATGTTATTATTACGCGGTTAAAAACAATGTTGTATCAAATTAGCACGATCTCTAGCTTCATACCCATAAAATGCATTGTTGTTAATGGTTTTCTTTCTAAGCACTAATATGTTATCAGTTTTATGAGCAAAAACATATGCATCTAGTTCACGAACACTGTGAGTTGGCTGTTTTTATTTAAATACTTTTGGTCCTAAGGTACACGTTTCTTACAATCGTGAATTGTATTGACAGGCACAGTTAATTAAGCTCTTTAATTAGCCTTCGCCATTTAATCACGATCAGTATTTTGATCTTTGTTTTGTTACACACATACATAACATTTGAATCGATTAGTTGCCGCACTTAACGATCATTACCAAATTATTGATTCTATTATTTCTAATGCTAGTAACGATTTAATATCGATTTTTATTCAAGTCGAATTGTATTGCTATAATTACGAAGGTTAGTACTTATATTTTTAGTAATGTTTTGTATGATTATGTGCAGTTTAGCGAAAGCGAATTGACATTGGTTCTGGTGGAGGCTTCTAGAGGTAACGGCCCGAACATCCGATGATCCGTAAGCCTGATATGAGTTTGAAAGGTTTCGTGGTTGTTTGGCAATGTTAATTTGGTAATGACTTGTTTGTATAGACGTTTTTCAATGCCCATGGCTTCATTAGATTGGTTTTAAAATTAAGTACCTATTCTTTTTGAAAAGTTTACAGCCTGTAAATGGTTTAATTGAAATAAATGCTTTGAGTTTAATTGAAATAAATGCTTTGAGTTTACAAAAAAAAAAAAAAATAGCCGGTAGTTAGATTTGTTTCAACCAAAATTTATATATTTGAAATTGGAAATATGTTGACTAAAGTTACAACAGAGAAAAACTGTAAAGTTAAGTAAAGAGTTAAAGATGGATTGAAATAACGGTCCTCTATCATTTATGAAGACCGTGGATAAAAATGTTTAACTGTAATTTCACTTTGTTAAGACTGATGATAAGACGCATAAGCTGATGATGAGACCATAATATTATCGCTGATACCAATGCAGATGATTGACCAGATGATCGATAAATCTTATCAATCAATATTAGATATTCGTAAGCAAAATATTTTTAGAATCTGTTATCTTTATTTTACTGCGCATGATAGATAATATAAGTAAACCACATGCTAAAGCGTCTTCTTTCATTTACCAATTCATTCAACCTGAGGTACAAAAGGAATATTATGAGAAGGTCATGTTATTAGGATACAGAAGTAACTCGAACTGCAGTTAACTTGATTCATATCTATTAAATGGAAATCGAACCGGAAAAACGGACGAACAATGCGGGTAACGGTTCCACCATGCACAGATATAGTCCACAATTATTTATTGCATTTGTAGCTAACTGTATGTTGTAGTAATGAGTCTAATGAGGCTTCGGATAGGTCACCCTCTCTCCTTGTTATACATATTATGGCTTTCTTCTTCTAAATGTGTCGATGACAATCTTAATAGTAGCAGCCCAGAATTTAGCTACGAGTTTAGCATTATCAGTAATATCCATGCAAGTTTCTGTAGCGGTGTGTCCCATTTGCATACCTACTTTCAGGATCTTGAATATAGTTGAAACGGCATCCAGTATTTTCATTATTTCAATTCCTCGTGTCTTTAGAGTCGTCCATATACGGATGGAAAGCATTTGTTCACCTTAATTATGCAGCTCAATGCCGGCTTATAATGCCATGAAGAACAGCATTCATATGTGCATTGAAAACAAAATACATAGTATTTATGCGTCAATATTTTATAATCAGTATCCTACAAAGCCGATTATGGCATCACCATTGCTAGAGAAAAGTGTGTCTGTTCAGAAGCGGTCATCCAAGATCTCGTTTGTATATGTGCACCAACTGTGTGATGTAAAGAGGTAACTGGAGTAGAAAAACAATCGCACCACGGAAACATATGGAATTGTGACTTACTACATAATCGTGAAGAATGAGGTCGCTAGATATGCGTCCTCATTTCCATACGTTTTGAAGAAGTTATCGTACTGATGGTTGCGAAATGAATTCTTAATATTCACTTAGGTATACCGAGTTGCGACGTTTATTTTCTAGTTAGGGCGAATCGTCCCTAGGCTTTTTGTTAGTTTCGTAGTTTTTGGAAAACTGATTGTAACATAACCTGAGGGCCTACACGTCGTGAAATTCTATTAAGGTATTTGTAAAGTGTGCTAGTAACCAACTGCATGACTATTTTCTTCTTTTACTTTTCTGGAGAAAGAGGTTTCTCGTGACATTCCTAATGGTCACTATAAAAAAGAAGATAAACCAACAAGACGTATGTATTTTTATGCTTTTTACTGTAATAGCGTGAGTCGAATTTAAGCGATACTATCGCAAGGTGCATCAGTTCTGCCTGTTAAGCAGCGATAAGTTACCATTATCGTTCACTTGTAGTTGTGCTTGTGACTTGAAACGTGACTGTTAGTTGCCTTCTGATTGGCCAATTTTATACCCAATTGATAGAGCTTTTGCTGAGCTTAAGAATGTAAACAATCAGAGCCAATTTTCTGAAATGTAGTTATTAGACCTTTATCTCTATCTACGAAATCTAACTAATGATATCAAGTAACCGGTTTAGTCAGCTGTCTTTCTGAATTAAATTTATGTAATTCGATACTACTTTATAAACACAGACTTCTGAAATTAAAGATGTGTTGTCAAATTCAAATGAGTTTATTACTTGACAGCAATCGTAAAAATAAGCTTAAAGAAAATCATTCCATAGGAAGTAAGAATTCATAAAGTTGATATTTAATTTCCTTGCACATCCGAAAATAAGTTATCCGACTCACATCGGCAACAAAAAGCTGTGCTTGAAGTCACCTTGCGTATGGATTGCCAATGCTATGGATTCATGAGACTCAATATAATATGTCGCGTGTGGTCATGGGTTTGGTCGAATCTCATACCAAATTTTAAGAAATTCTTAATACATCTCTTGTTTTACGACATAGGCCTGCTATAAAGATTGTGGGAGAACTGGAGCCATTCCCTTTTCAATCCATAAATCTACGCCCACAGCCTAAATTTGAGGTTAAACGCAGTCAAATTGTATTAATATACTCTCTGAAATATGAATTATGTACAGCCAGAGGCTGTTTATAAAATATCGTAAAGATAACATCGATATGGGCGTTCATAGTCAAAATATTGTTCAACTTGGCAATGAGATTATAAAAGATTGCGTTAAATGTTTAAATAGTTAAGATAGTACTGATTAGAGCGTGAGTACATTGTTAAATGTGAATACAAAGTAAGTAGGGATAGAAATTTTACTTCAAATAATTTATGATACAGAAACCCACGCACAAGTACGAGTGATTAATTAGTGATCATTGGTTGCTAGCATTAACAGAAAGATATGTTTAATCATCTACGAGTCCTAGTGAGTTTGCTTTCGTACGGTATTAAGGTAGAACTTCTAATTGTATTTATTTATGGGTGTCTACTTGTCTATTGCTGACACAAACAGCAGTAGACAAGTAGACACTTGTCTATTGCTGTTTGTGTAATTTATAATGAGTTGGTATACACTGTATCAACCGTAAAACATTGTGTAATTACTTTATTAATAATGGCTGTATTGTGTAATACAGATAAGTTACTTGTCTTCTAGTTATATCAGTTTTGCCTACTAGGTTTCTCTAGAATGTATTCCATATTGCATTTATGTTCATACCGTATTATTCGCCACCATTGCAATAGACATCGCAACAGGAAAATGAGAATGTATTAGTTTTTATCAAGGTAACGACTAGGAATCTCAGGAATCTGATGCATAATAATATCCAATGATGGTTTGAGTCGTAGATTCCTTTCTGTTTTACCTGCCTGTTTTTATATCTTTTCTGATTATTCCGTATAACATTCCTATTTATATCCCTTCAATTTCTACCTTTGTTGTATTGTTATCCATAATGTAAGCTTAAGGACTAAAAATACAGTAAAAGTTTTTAACCAGTGTGCAAACTGTAACCATGAATTCAGCATACCATTCTAGACCCCCAGCGCAGAAATGTTTCGTCAGTTTTCTGTATACAAAACAAAATCAGCCTTTCCTTACATTTTGACGCATATGTATTGCAATTTTCTATGAAACAGCTGATTCTTTTTGTATAACCGACGAAAAATTTCTGCGCTGGGGGGGTGTAGAATGATATGCTGAATTCATGATTACAGTTTGCGCACTGGTTAAAAACTTATCCTGTATATTGTGAATACTGTCTTAACTTGTTGTAGGCGATTCCATTCTACATAAGGTGAATAAGGGCGCGTGATTTTACCTAATGTGTAGGCGTTGGTGTTATAATAAATATATCATGATTAAGGTTGCCTGTTCAAACTGCATTGAATTTAGTGTTAGTTTATTTCTGAATATCTTATAGATTTGGCTTATTAATAATTCATATCACATCTGGATATTATTGAAATAAATGAATAATTGAGCCAGACCCCGAAATATTATAATTATTCTAAATTATTGGTCTCAACAACCTGCGCAAGAGCTTCTTTGAATTAGACTCTCTCTCTTTTCTTTTTATTAACTTCATGAGCAATGACAATGGTTAGGAGAGTTCCATCACAGTCTCTGCTGAACATAGCAACCATCTCAATATGAATATTTAACGCGTAGTTACTGGATCAAAATAGAATCAGTCAATTCAACAGACCACTCACTTCACGCCTCTTACGATATGGGAAGTAATAGAGCATTCTATACGTAGCTAACACCGCACAACCACAAAGAATGCTACTATATAAGGCGAATAAGGGCTCGTGACACCTACATACGCTTTTATTCGACGTAATGTAATGATTGATGTGTTGAGAACAAACAGCTGTTCAGCTCCCAAACAGTCACGAACAAAACCTTTAAGATTGTCGCATATACCAAAATGTATGGTATTTAATTATACATCTTGTCAAAGACAAGCTTATGAAGTAATTTTGTCATTGTTCTGTTTGGTACCTGCTTGAAGTTAGGAAGGAGGTATGAGTAGAAGTTCTTTGTGCTCTGGTGATGACACTGGGTGAGATTTTCTGCAATCACAGTTTATTTCTATTGCCCTTCTGGGGTCCTCCTAAGTTGCATTACATCACCCATTTCTTCCTCTGCTGCCGTTCGTATTTTCGATTTACTTTAAAAATCAAATGTACATATCCACAATTTCTGATAGAAAACGGATCCGGTTTCCAGATTTGAAACCGTTCTAGTCATATATTGCATTTGCGGTGACCTTTTTACAACTGGTGCTCCCGGAATCTGGTTCAGGAATTCCGGACTAGTTCCTGGATGAATACCGTCGGCGCATGTTATCTAACAGTGAATTAAAACAATGCTTGATTTGGCCTACTTGCGGTAGAATGTTTCTTTCCTCTGGCTAACGCAAACTACATGCTGTAAGATTGGCTTCTATTACAAATAGAGGTGACTTCTAGTTCTTAAATATGCAATTAAATAGATACTATTAAATGTAGCTTTAGGGTTAACGTTAGCCGCTGGGTCTTAAACAATTTGATCTATCTATTTCTCAGCTTCAGTTTTTTTTTAAATGACCAACTTCTGTAAAACACTACCTTTCGTTATATCTGACACCAATGAATCATGAAGGGCATCCAGTTTTCTTATTTATTGAAGTATGTATATAATAAGCAGCACCTCCACCTCGACTGCGTATAACCTGCCATGATTGATGTGTCGTGTAAAAACAGCGGCTTGCTTCCAAACTGTCACGAGCGACCTTTGCAGTCGTTTGTCGCGCATACCGAACTATAATTACACTTTCTTGTGAGTATAATTATTATTGTTGGTAGCGTGTTTGGTTTTGCTTACCGATTTAGAATGGTTCAGATCGTGAAGGCATTGGCGTTGGGTTTGTATGGATTGCGTTTTGCTTGCCGCGTCTTTAATGGAATTAGTAAACACACTAGAACAATGGGCAGTCTTATCGTTATACGCAATACCTTACGCCTCTAAGATATTCCTAATGTGTGTTTACTATTTCTGTTTTGTTTGTTGACGATTTTATTTATTTATTTATTTTAGTATGTTGATGTAATGAAGAATACTCTACTTTCTTTCATGAATTTTGCGTAAATATTTGAAAATGTTGGTGTCGCGCACTTGCATGCTGCAAGGAGCAATTAGTGGAGTGCAATACTGGCGCGATATTCTCAGTTTACCCGTACAGTATCCAGAATTCGTCAAATCTTGAACAGGTGCGGTTAAATTTGCGATCTTATCAAACTCTGAAAGCTGTTACAGGTGCCATGATAAGCAACAAATAAGTATAGCTGATTATTAAATGTAACAATCATGCATAATTCATGTCAGTAATTAGAACTTAGGGGCCATCCGTATCCCGGTAGTATTTTCCCATGGCATAACTTTTGAACTCCACGCGGGCGAAACCGCTGGTAAAAGCTAGTCTGACCATAAAGTCAAATATTTTAATATGTAGTGTGTGTGACGCCACATATTTTTCAATTTTATATTTAGAAGTAATTAAACAGTTTTTCAAATTTTTCTTTTTATTTAAATTAAAAAAATCCTACTAATATTATAAATGTGAATATTTGGATTTTTGTTATTCAATCACGCTAAAACGGCTGAAAACCATTAGTCTTTTATTTAATGTAATGTTGCCATAATGTGTGGCATTACTTTTAAGAATTTAATATATTCATTCTTCCGATCCATTTTTCCGATCTGTCCATCTAAGGGGACGAAGAAGGGTGACAGATCGGAACAATCCGCATTATTTATGCATAATTATGTAGGTTACGAATACGTATTTTCTTTATTTCCCAGACCAGTAGCTGTGCAACGAAAAGAAAGTGAGCATGTAATATTTGATTAATGATTCACATAAGTAGAACATTAATTTCCCTTTTGTTGCTCATCCAGTTCCAAGTGTTTACGCTTTGTGACTGCATTTAAAGCATCAGCTATTACGCTGGTTTTTCTAAGTTGTATAGGCAGAATTGTGTCTCTGGAAGGGTTATTTAGTTTGAGTATAGTTTTCATTGTATTTGTTGGTTTAATGGGCATGCCTAGCTGACATATGGCAAATTATTTAATTTAATGTTCTTTGTCTCGTAATGTTAATTACTTTGCATACCTACTAATCAAGTTTATCTAACTGAACAGACAGCTGTGCTGCTGGGAGCTGGAAGTGGGAAGGGGGCGTCGAAAAGTGCTGATTCTCAGCCAAAATTGGATAAATGACTTTCAATGACGAGTATTTGTCAAACGCCATTTACTACAATTTTTGAACTGCTTGCACTTCTTTAGGGAGCAGTTGTGTTACTAGCTATAATAAAATACAGGGATGTTATTGAAGAATAAACAGGTTTAAATTTAATTTCTATTGAACTAGAGCAAGTAGATCTAGGTGAGTGATATCTACATACTTTAGTCGTTACACAGCCAGTAGGTAATAATTTATGAGTCGATAAGAAAAAAACTCTTTGGTCTAGTGGTCTCAAGCGGTACTGCTTAGCATAAGGGCCTGGGTTCGATTCCCAGGTTGGACAAAGTGTTATTGTGTTTTTCTATCGGGAATTTCTCCGGAGTCTGGATATGTGCCCGGTTGATGCCCATAATATGCTCGCCGCCTATGACATGGGAATTTAACATAACTGGCGAAATGTGGGGTGTATTATAAGTACACCTCTGCACAACCTTTCAGGGAACAAGGCGTGATGTTATGATGAAAAAAAAAAAACTAGTTAAATTGATATAATTGTTTATCGTTACAGCACTATACACCATGACATTTTAGTCGTTTTACAACGGCAGCCCACTTCATGTATCTGTTACCGGCCAAACCCGATTTCAGGCCAAACTAGTTTGTCCTAGGCCAAACTGGTTTATTAAGCCAGGGCACGCCGATTAAATGGGTTAGGTTAGGTTAGAACTGTGACCAAAAGCGCGCGAGCCAAGCGAGCGAAGCGAGCGGCGCCGCGGCAGCGGCCGACGAGCGTTACTTCCAAAGGCTGTTAACGAAATGGCTAATTAAGCTAGTTGGCTGCGACGTATCACGCGTAGGATAAGTCTGTTTGGCCTAGGACAAACTAGTTTGGCTTGAAACCGGTAACATATCCAATGACTACTAATAATGAATGAAAAAAAAAATATTTTTTTGTATTTAATAAGTAAAAAAAATCAATTATCATTCACTAAGACGCATGACGTAGTTTGAAACACCCTGTTATGGAGGTGGAATGAATGATGGAATGTAATGATAGGTAGTTAGATATCTTGTACCGTTTGATACGTAAACATTATTAACAGGGAGGGTGTTTCATAATTCAAAAGCATTATTTATTTTTATTTGTACCTATTATATTAATTAATGGTAACAATGTTTTAATCGCGCCTAGAGGTATTTTATAATTATAACGGATACGACGACTAAAATGTCACGGTGTATAGTAAATATTCTAATATCACACAGGAAAGTTCGCTCAGAAAATCAATAGCCATTGTATTTTCTATTACGTATGTATTATTTACTATTACAAATCTTTTCTTTTGTCAACAATTGCAATAGATAATAGTAACTGAACGTATTTAAGCATTAGTGGATCATTGTCCGTGTGCCTTTTAAACATACATAAACTGAAGACTTGCTTTGAGAAATACAAGATCATGTCTCAAAACTCTCAAATGTACGGTAGATACGTTACGTCATAAAGACTGTCTTTTACAGTCCTCTTCCTAAGGCTGCCTATCCATTGGAGCGGAAAGTAGTTTAGCTGAGCTTATATTAACCAATAGAATTCAAACTCTGCTTCGCTCCGTATAGATGGAGAACGTTCTATTGGTTAATATAGGCACAGCTCCGCTCCTTTCCGCTCTTCTCCGCTTCAATGGACAGGCGGCCCAATTGCACCATAAATATAGCTCTCCGCCTTCCGCAACCAGTCCGTCCCAGTCCTATAACTGCCAGGGTAGTCCGCAAAATTTTATTTTCCTTACGTTTTTTGCAATTTGCAGACCAGAGTCAGGCTATTGTTGAACAAAATATGCCCGTAAAATGTATGTATTTACAGAATTATAACCATACAATCATCAATACAACCTCTAAGTTCATATACGCCCATTGAATGACTTTTCATAAAAATACATGTACAGACTAGCACATCAAGCTACCCCAATCTGTCAAATTACTTTGATAGATTTTCAACTTGATCACTTAAGCATAAGGTTCATGTTCAATTGGGAAAATTTGACAGTTTGGGGTAGCTTGATGTGCTGGCGTCTGTACCTAGTAAGACTGTGTTTTGACTGTAAAATTCATATTCTGTTAAAATATCACCATGACAACTTAGCTGTCATTCCATCTGACACTAGAGATGGATAGTATTGATACTAATGACAACTCACTTTAAGCTCACTTCACCCAAGTTATCACGGTGAGATTTTTACAGAATAGCACTGCTGTTTCAGTAAGAAAAACAGATTTTGGCGAGCTACCTTAGCGCATGTTCCTCCGGTTCATATAGCTGTTCGGCGTCCCTCATTACGCTTCAAGCTTAGATTTGTAAAGTTTATGTAAAGTAGACGTGGAGCTTCTTCATTCTCTCTTGTGGTGCTGTAGTGTTCGGGTGCGCATACGCAGTCGTGCGTAACGCCGACGCGACGCGACAATCGAGAGTGACGTATGCGCCGCGTTCCACGCTAATGTGGAGGTAGACTTCTTAGGAATCATTTCATTGCTTCCGTATGCTTATTTATGGTTGGAAATTAAAATAACTTTAAACGTAAATGTTTGCTTTGCTATTTTATAAGAGTTTCTAGCGGGAAACTGAGTCTCCTAAGGGCCTAATGACTGGCGCCAATTCAGTGTGATAGATTATGTAAAATATCAAAACATCTTGGCTATTGTCTTCTGTTGAAAGGCTTCATAAGACGAATGTTTATAATTAATATGCTACGTTTAACTAGGATATAGTTTATATAATTATCATAATATGTACCTCTTCATCTTCGGAGTTTATGAAAATATTTTTCACTTTTATTGATAGAATTCAAAATAATATATTTAAAAGAAACGTTATTTATTTTCGCAGTTTGTCCCACGCTATTCAATGTACATTGAATTCCAAAAAGATACTTCCAGTCCATTGACGGTCCATACAGAATGCCAACCGTCGATTTGCCCAAAGAATTCGCTCACACATAACGTATCTCTCTCCTTGTCAGCGGTCCATTGTGTTGTCAGCAACCGAGTATTATCTGGTCAATCGATCTTATCAGCCGCTCAATGATCGACGGATCGATATTATTCACAGACTATTGTCTCGGAATGTTCCATGAATGTTTCGTTTGCAGTCGGGTTATAGTGTTAAGGATGATATTTAGATGTTGTTTTCAAAAATAGATGTGATGTTTAAGAATGGTGGATTGTTGGAAATCTCTACTATGGTGGATCGTTATGGATTAATTATTTGGCAGTTTAGTATTATCTGCTACGTACATTGGTTTGTTTGATAGCTGTTTTATTATGATTCAGCTTGCCAGCATCAAATGGTATTTAGACATTGACGTTTAAGCTAAGCCTCGTTAAGGATTTTACTGAATGTCATTAGAATCTAGCCGGCACTCCCTTTTTGTGAGTCCGTAGAAGGCAGTTGAACTAAAGAATTCTAAAGGTTGCATGCCTTTTGATGAATAAGTAATAAAAAAACACTATTCATTCTACAAGGAAAGATACAAGACGCTTTGATTATTCACTGATTGTATTGTGCCTGATGTAGCATAAGCATAATCAGCCTATAATGTTCCCACTGCTGGGATACAAGCCTCCTCTCTGTCAGAGGAAGTGGGCCAAACCACCCTGCGGGCCCAGTGCGGGTTGGTAGAGATGTGACGTCATGCTTCCGAATTTATGGTTCTAGGACGTGTCAGACTCCTCACAAAGTTTTCCTTCACCGTTAAGAGAGCAGTGGTGATGAAATTATTTTGAATAAGTGAAGCGCCTGTCTTGATTCGAACCCAAGAACCCGCAGGTCGCGCTATTACTATTGGGCCACTGCTCACCTGATATAAAAAAAAGAAAATTATTCAAAGGATATTCTATTCATTTGTTTATCTGAAGGCCAATTCTCGTAATAAAAAACGTTCAAAATCTAGTCGCAGTGTCATCTCGGCGACATTCAAATGTTAAAAACTTGTCAAAAATGTATGGTAAATCGAGGTATTTTTGACAGATTGAGACTGAGGTCAGACTGTGAACGTTCTTTTAATTACGGGAATTGCCCCTCTGATCGAAGCACAATTTGCTCAGACTGAACAAACCAGCTTCCGTGACCTTGAAAGGTATTTATTATAACATATTTACTCAGTGACCCATGTGGTAACTAAAGCTCCGGTTAACTTGAGGTTAATGTAACCTTCGTGAGGTAAGTTTAATGCTGTCATTTAACGATTTGTGATTTGAGAGTAAGATCATTCGTATTGGCGGCATCATGCATGATGTGTCAGACATTAAGTACTAGAGTGTGGCTAAAAAATAACAACTGAACGGGTCGATCGATCAGGTTAAGCTACGCTTGCCGCGGTTGTTGGTCCGTAAATGGGTGACTCTCATTACATAACAAGACCCCGGCTGTCATTTGTGGATCTTTGACAGTCGTTACGGGTCATCAGAAACCCGAAAGTCTGATAACTAGTCTTACCAAGGGGTATTGTGTTACCCAGTTACTGGGTTGTGGAGGACAGATAGGCAGTCAATCTATGGAAAATACTGGTACCGTCATCTGTGGCATCTTTACTTTCCATGAGCAACTTTACCAATGAGAACTTTAAAAAATATCTCTTGATTACTAAAAAATTGTTTCAAATAGTAGATTATTCTTCTTCTGTATCGGTTGGATGGATATTGGCGGCAATAGATTTTTAGTTATCGAGAGAAATTTAAGTACAGGTCTTATTGGTAAAGTTGCTCATGGAAAGTTAAGATGCCACAATTGACTGTATTCAGCTGCATCAGGTTAGACTGGAAGCCGACTCCAACATAGTTGCGATAAGGCTAGGCAGATGAGTTTGATTGTGATTAAGTATTCATATTTCACATATTATTTTGTTATTGAATGACATCATCTGTAATTAACTTGCCATTCAGGGCGTGATTATTAGGTAGAGACATTTACGTCATAGGTCGATGCTCAGTCAATCATCCGAATCTTCCAGGGGTGCGGGTTGTTCTAAAAAGATACCGCGGCCCCTGGCACACAGGCAACTGAGGGATCACGGGTGGGTTTTAGTCAGTAAAAGTCTGACACGCCTTGCTGCTCCACCAAGAGCTGGAGAAGTCATTTGGCGAATTCCGACCCAAAAAAAAAACATCCGACTCTTTTCCTAACATATTCTGTCTCTTTGAGAAATAAGATAGAAATCTCATTCTAGTTAATCTTCATGACTACTGTCTTCTGAACATTAAAACTTACAATTATCTCTAGAACTTCAGATATCTTCGAGGAAAGTTGGAAACTTCGCATCTTCAGCTTGAATAGAAAATGTGAAAGTGACGGTCAAAAATGACATCCATGTAAAGTTGTAGTGTGCCAATGATTTTCTACTATAAAGAATGTGGTTGGTAGAGGAAATGGCATGTCACATGGCACATTCTTATGTAAGTAAGCTAAGTGATTTGTGCTTTAAAAGAGTGTCCATGATTTTTCTTGCTCGTTCTTCTCCATAGGAACCTACTATGCTTTGGAATGGGCAACTAGCGTCATCTTTCTTGATTTCTTGACAGTTCAAAAGTGCCTGTAAATGGGTTCGAGTTTGTCAAATGATTTGTGTAATGTGCAATACTTACATTCGTGCATCATCCTACGATTGGAGAAGGCCTGACTTTCTGTTCTTTCTACTAGTGCAATACTTACTTGAGGTAATAAAAGTCTTGATTTGTGAGAGGAAGGTGGTTACTTAAATAATGTACCAGCAAAAGTTTGAACACTTTTAACTTACGAGAAAGCTGAAGACTAGGTGAAGAGATTAGCTGGTTAGCAAAGTTGGTAGCGATGCTGAATGCCTAATTATATTATAACATAAGTACTTAAATGTCGCTACTCGATATGGATAAAAGAAAGATTGCATTTTTGTTGAAAAAATGCCACTCTAAAGTTTAAAGACAATGCTATATCTAGTTCTTATTCTGATAGCACCGAGAGGTATAATTTATTAACCGACTTCAAAAACACGGAGATTATCAATTCGACATGTGTATATATATATTTTTTTATGTATATTTGGGCATAACTCCGTCGTAAATAGACAGATTGGCAAAATTCTTTTTTTGTTTCAAAGGGGTTTATTCCGAAATGGTCCCATTTAAATTTCATATAGATCTGATGATAAGTTTCGGAGACAGACTACGGAACTCTTCAAAAAATGACGGCAAATCAACCGCGATTGCTGCTATCGCATAAATATGGTTTGACCCCAAGGATGATGAAATTTCGAATTGGTACTACCAGTAAAAAGTAAAAACTTTTTCCAAAAAAAAAAACAACCGAATTCCGGAAAAACACTACAAAGTGAAAAATAACTTTAATTTCGGAAGTCGGTGACTTTGGACATGTATTAAACATTTTTGGCACCGCATTCCGAAATTAAAGTTATTTTTCACTTTGTTTTTCCGGAAGTCGGTTGTTTTCTTTTTGGAAAAAGTTTTTATTGCTTCAGTACAAATCAGCAATCTATTAGACCAAGTATTCTTGTGATATTAGCAATCGCTATAAAGTATTTATGTTGAGTTGCTAGAATTTGACTAAGTAAATAAATAAAATAGCTTAGATTTTGCTTGTTTAACGTTTCGTAAAAATGTAATTTAATTACGCATTCATTTTAGTTTAATCTTGTAAATAATAAGATTAATTTCTTGTTTTCACACGACTGGCAAAAAAACTTTTTTTTAATTAGGTTTCGTTTCGCATACAAATTAATTATGTTTTAATTTAGATGCTCGCTTGGCTACTTTGGCTATACGAATATAAAACTTTATTAAAACTGTATTCAAATAACCATCGAATACCTATAAATAAATTCAGTCCGTTGTACAAATAATATTCATGCAACGAACACGACCCCGTCGTCGCGCCCGCCGTCCAAAAATTTTGACAGCTGTCACAATCATTGTCACACCGTGCGCATTTCGTAAAGATTTTCCTCCGTTGTGACAGAGCGACATATCGCAACCGTGCTGAGTTGCTCGCTACAATAAGTAATTAATTTGCACCGTGATTAGTCGGTGCAGTGTGCATTACAAAATGTGTTGGCTGTTGCTGTTGCATAGTTTTGTAGCAATGTGGTTGTGTGCCACCGCCTTTTGATTGCAATGATGCGTGCTTCGCAAATTAGATTCTGAGAGATAGTTTTGTGGTGCTAATTTGTACGGTTGCAGTAAGATGTGCATTTTTCGGTACGGGTTGCAGTAACTTAGCGAAAGATTATTTTAAATGGGTAATTACTAGTCCAACTCAATGCATGGGCTCCCTACGTTAAAAACTTTTTTAAATACAAGAGCTTTCTTGAATATTTTTATATACTTTTTGTGTAATTACTTAAATATTATATAGATAAGTAGATATACCTTAACATCTTAAATAGGACATTACGTAAAATAAAACTCGTATTTGTAACCCTAGCGATAATTTTCACTATCGTGTATCTTAGAGCTAATCTGTGCACAGCGTTGTGGTCTGCAATATTCTCTTTAACTTTATATATTTCTTGTTTTTTGTATATTAACCGTACTTGCCTTCTGACGGTTCGTAAGTGCCCATATGTAGGTTTAGGTGAAATAAAATATTTTGATTTGACTTGATATTGTAGCCGTTTGTTGTTCCTTTTGAATAACTAACTAGCCTGTATTGTCGCAATTCAGAACTAGCTTCTAAGTTACTAGTATTATGTTTCTGCATTCTTCTCGGCTGATTATTTTTCTTGTTGTTGCTAGAGCTATTGTTTTCAAAACCAGTGATTAATGAGTAAATAGAAACAATACAATATTAGATTTAGTAAACAATACATGTTTTCAATTCGTTGTTTTAAGTAATGGCATGGAATACGTGATATCCGTTATTATATATGAGTAAATGTAAAATGTATAAACAAATCTACTTTTATACTTAATTGATGTATTACGGAGTTGTATTATCTCATTCGTTTATACTGGTTTTGTATTAGCACCAAATACAGATCATATAGAAACAGCTTACATTTTCGTGGGTGTCTCTAAGTAACAAGAAATCTGCAAGAGTCATTGTCCCACGATTATGTTTTATAGTTATTTGGTTGTTATGTCCATAAATCAGACTTTGCACACAGTTCTTTTTTATTCACATTATATGAGACATTTTGATACGAATTTCCAGAAACTATAAGAGCTATAAATGTAATCTTTCTCATATACATCGTTTAGTATTCTGAGTAGATTGTATCGTATTGTTCTGAGGTATTATTATACACAATTGTCGGTGTTATAAATTGTGTGTTAACAATGCCGGTGGATGCCAGGGCGTCTGCCGCCTGATTCTACGAACACTTGGCAATAATACAGATTTGCAATATATTACTTTACACGCTAATTTATGTTACCTTCACACTGGACTGGTCTGTGCCTGGATAGATTTTAAAGTATCTCTCACCATGCCCATTCTGCGCAAAATCGAATGCCTTTCTACGACTTTAAGTCTTTACTTACCTACCTACTACTACAAAAACTTTAATTCATTCATATTCACGCAATTGTTTAATTCATACTTTGGACGTACACACTTCCGTATTTATTCGTACATATACTTACGAGTAATGTGTACATAACTAGGTTCATTCACCTCAAATATTCACGAGATGATGTATTTCAAAAGTAGGTACTTAGTAATGCATATTTAGGCTCCCGCAGACAGGTGTGATGCGACGATGCGACGCGATTCTGGTAGAACAATTTCCATAAAGTTCTCGTTTATAGAAATTTTTCTACTGGAGTCGCGTTGCTTCTGTCTGCAGGAGCCTTTTAATGCAATAAACTTTTGCATTGCTCAGAAATATACATTTCACGTAAACGCTCGAGTGTGGTACTGTTTAACCGACTTCAAAAAGAAGGAGGTTATCAATTCGACATGTTTATATATTTTTTTATTTATCTTTGTCCGGGCATAACTCCGTCATATATAGACGGATTTGCAATTCTTTTTTTGTTCGAAAGGGGTTTATTCCGAAATGGTCCCATTTATATTTCAAGTTTCTGATTATGAGTTTCGGAGACAGATAACGGAACTCTTCAAAAAATTACAGCAAATCAACCGCAATTGTTGTTATCGCATAAATATGCATTGCTTTGACCTTGACATTGGGTACTAGAACTAAAAAGCGAAAAAAAAAACATGCAACAACTGACTTTCAAAAAAACACTACAAAGTGAAAAATAACTTTAATTTCGGAAGGCGGTCACAATTTTTTTTAATACATAGCTATCCAAAGTTACCGAAGTTATTTTTCACTTTGTAGTGTTTTTTTGGAAGTCAGTTTTTTTTTGTTGCTAACAGTTTTATGTCTCAATTCTGTGTACAATGCATTTTAAAGTTGACAGTGATGTACGCAGTAGTTATTTTGCCATAAATATGTCGATTCCCTCACCCTATAAGACGGATACGATGGATTCGTTTTATCGCGATGTTTTATGGATTTTCGTGTGTTGGATTGGAGGTTCTTAATGTCATTGTTTTTTATAAGTAGAGGAATGGCGTTGCTTTTTAGCGAGGATTTTTTTTAAATTTATTTTTTTGATAAATATGAAGTTCACTGTTGACAATGTTAACAAGTTGTTTTCTTGAAGAAAAACTTCGAAAACGGTTGCTTTGCTTATCGTGGTTACTTTTAACAGATAAGTTCCCAATTAACCATACAAGTAATTACGATTCTTACGAGTAGGTCTAGGTGGGGCTAGTGGCTAAATGATAACAGTCGTGCGGCTACAGGGTCGATAGAGAGTTAAGCTACGCTTGCCATGGATGATTATCCATTACATATTGAGGCCCTTCCATGCCTCGGAAAGTACGTTAAACCGTTGGACCCGGCTGTCATTCCCAGATCATTGACAGGCGTTACGGGGAGGCCCAAAAGTCTGACAAGTGACAATCAGTCTTACACATGGCTTATCGTGTTACCCTGTTACCGGGTTGTGAAGGTGCGACAGGTAGGCGCAACCGGATAAAACAGATGCAGGTGCATCCGGTTATACTGGAAGCTGACCCCAATATACTTGAGAAAAGGCTCGGCAGATTGATTAGCGGACAAAAGGCCCACTTAATCGGATGAATAGTTAAAATTATTATTACCTTCGTCCATGTTTTCAATCGTGTACATACTTGACACGTGTGTGAAGGCTGTCGCAATTTGTCAATTGATGAGCCCGAGTGTCGAGAGGTCATGCAGTGTTTGTACAATTAGTTGACGTTTGATATTAGGTACTTGTTATGTAACTTGTAAAATTTGGTCCTTGGTGTCGGGGAATAGCGGTACAATGCTATACAGCGTGACCAGGGTTGCCAAATTTTTGTTAAAGAAATAAGTATGTTATGGTAAAGTGTGATAATAAACAGTATTTCGGAAAAATGTGCAGTATTTTGTAATGCTTTATACAGGATAAGTTTTTATCCAGTGCGCAAACTGTAACCATGAATTTAGCATATCATTCTAGACCCCCCAGTGCAGAAATTTTTTGTGGGTTATACAAAAAAAAAACAGCTTTTCTATACATTTTGACTGCGTAGGTATTGCAGTTTGAAACAGCTGATTTTTTTAATAACCGACGTGAAATTCTAATGACGATGATCGCGTCACTTTGTCACACATATGAATACGTTGTATAATGTATTATACTCTCTCCTTGTCCGAGACGGTTTAACAGTGTAGTCTACGACTTGTGCTCCGGCGTCGCCACAATATTTAAAGCTCCCATACAAAACAAAAAACTCTTCGTATTTCCGAACGAACCTGTCAACTTCATTACGGTTTTTGTGCACGGCGCTGTTACTACGCCTCCGCAACTAAAAATAGTTTTTTGTGTAATTAAGTAAGTTTTAGCATTAAAAATGATTTTTACAGTGATTAAATTAGCCTATTCAACTTTACATCTGTGTGAAATAGTATTTCCAAGACGAAAAAGTCGCAAAGAGTGTATTTGGTAAGTGAGGTGAACCTTCGTGTCATCATTATTTACAACAAAAACAATAACATTGTTTGGCAATTCCGGTAAGTTATTAATATCATGTATATAATATGAGAAGATAAATACTAGATAATTAGGTCTAGTCTAGAATCAGTATGAAACAAACCTTCACGATAGGTCTATGTTATTTGTTCCGATCCTTTCCGTTCAAAATCGGGACCGGTTACGCTACGCGCGTTTTTGTCTGTCAATCTAAGTGTCAAAATGAAAACTTCAAAACTTTCCTTTAAAATTATTAACTCAACAGACACGTTTCGACGAGTTTTTCTTTATTTTATTGCCTCGTTTCAAATAACGTTAAATCGCGTGTGAAAACTTATTTACAATGGGGAAACGTAAAAATAAAGAGGAAGAAGCGGAAAAAATCAGACAGAAACTGAAGAAATGGCAGAAACGATTAAAGAAAAACGAAGAAACGAAAGAAGATGGATGTGTTACACCTACGGATTCCCCTCCTAGAGAGAGGGCCGTCTCTATGGAACCCTCAACATCGAACGTGGAGCTGCCTTTGGCGATCTCAGGTACACAATCATACCTAATATTCAAATAGGTATTTAGCTTCAAACGCATGGGTGGTCGTAAGAGTATCTATTCACTACACTAAAAATACTGGCCTAAGAGCTACCACTATAGCGGGTAGACATTACTAGAGTCAAATAGTGAGCTATCACATGCAGAGGATAGACATACTATTTTACATTATTCATTGTTACACTCCAGAGCTATCACTTAGAGGATAGACCAACTAACAAAATTGAGCGCTATCACATAGAGGATAGACATACTTAGTAGCATATTTTACTTTTCAATTTAACAAAAATACATGTATTTGGCTGGAGTCTATTTGATTTTTTGGCTTACACTGCATATTAAATTTCCAGACGATGATGAAGTGGCTGAAGAACTTCTTCTGGCCTTGGGTCCTGAAGGTGCGGATACCAATGAGATAAGTGAGCCAATACATCCACAGTTAGCATCAAGATGGAAAAACATTATGAGAGAAGGTTTAAAAAAGGAAACCAGAGAAGAAATCACTAAAAAGTATCCTGACCCAGAAAATTTCAATACAGCAGCACCTTCCCTAAATCCTGAAATCAAGGCAATCATGTCTGAAATTTCTATAAAAAGAGACCATAGGCTTGTATTAAGGCAAAAGCAAACTGGGAAAGTTTTAACAGCCATAGGGAAAGCTATGACAAGTGTCATGAAGGGAAACTTTAACTCGAAGCAATTAATAGAATACCTCAGTGATGCAGCAAAAATCACTACAGACATATACCATCAAGATTTGCTGTCAAGAAGGTACTTTGCACTCGCGGGCACCAGTTCACTGGTCAAAGACGCAATTAAAAACGAAAAGTCAGATGATATGCTATTCGGAAGTGCTTGTTCTGAAAAAATAAAATTGGCTCAAACAATTCAGAGAACTGGAGCCCAGATAAAAGAAAAACAGAAAAACTTCAGAAGCCCGCTGCCATCTCAACTAAAACCCCGCAGCGGGCAGTACCAGTACCGTCAGCCAGCAAAGCAGTACCCGAGACCATACAAGAAGAGGCAGACACAGCAGAGGAAGCGGTCTCCACCACGCAAACAGCGTCACAATTAGAGGTACATGCAGGAAAAACTAGGTTTTTTCATTTGAACTGGACAAAAATTACGAATGATCCAATTATCTTGCAGTGGATTAATGGCTACAAAATACCTTTTGCTTCTGTTCCACCTCCAAATGAAGCCTATCAGCAAAATTGGACAGCAAACGATAGACTCGTTATTCAGGAAGAAATTAAGAAACTCTTGGCATTAGGTGCAATTTCTGAATGTTCATATACAAACAATCAATATGTATCCCCAATTTTTGTTGTACCTAAACCGAATGGGACATACAGGTTTATACTTAATTTAAAAGGCCTCAATAAGTACATAAACACCCAACATTTTAAATTAGAGGATTCTAGAACAGCTTGCAAGCTAATTTCAAGAAATAGCTACATGACTAAAATTGATTTAAAAGATGCTTATTTCTCTATCCCCATTTCTGATCATTCCAAAAAATATCTTAGATTTAACTTTGAAGGCAAATTATACCAATTCAATTGCTTACCCTTTGGATTATGCACCGCTCCATTAGTATTCACTAAAATTATGAAACCCATTGTTACATATTTAAGAGACAAAGATATAATAATGACATATTATTTAGATGACAGTTTATACATTAATAATTGCAAACATGCATGCGTTCAAAATGTTTACTCAGCGTGCAAATTATTTCAGAACTTAGGTTTTGTTGTAAATTATGAAAAAAGTATTTTAAATCCTAGTCAAGTATGTGATTACTTAGGATTTACTCTAGATTCCAGGGATCTATCAGTTTCAGTACCTAAAGATAAACAAATGTCTATTCTTAAAAAATTGCACAGCTTCAAATTAAAAAGTGTTTGTAAAATCAGAGAATTTTCCCAACTCTTAGGTTCCCTAACCTCAATATGTCCTGCTGTCCCTTACGGCTGGGTATATACAAAGTTGGTAGAAAGAGAAAAGTACTTAGCATTGAAAGATTCCAATGAAAATTATGATGAAAAAATGTTGCTTATAAAAAATGTTTATCCTGAGTTACAATGGTGGATAGAAAATATAGACAGAAAGAACTTAATTAAACAGTACACATTCCAACTAGAAATTCATACTGATGCATCTCGTACTGGCTGGGGTGCTGTCTGTGAAGGAAAAAAGGCTTCTGGGTCTTGGTCTTCCAGAGAGTTGGAGTTTCATATAAACTATTTGGAATTAAAGGCTGCTTTTCTAGGGCTTCAGTGCTTCGCTAAGGATTTTCAAAATTGTGAAATATTACTCAGAGTGGATAATACAACAGCTGTAGCTTATATTAACAAGATGGGGGGTGTTCAGTTTAAACATCTTAATGATATTACAAGGGAGCTATGGCAATGGTGTGAGAAAAGAAACATTTGGATTTTCGCATCATATATTAATACTAAAGACAATTTTGAAGCAGATGCTGAGTCTAGGAAAGTAAATATTGAATGGGAGTTATCTTTAACATGTTTTGAAAAAATCAGAGAAACCTTAGGGGAGCCTGAAGTTGATCTATTCGCGTCTAGAATAAATAGCAAATGTGAAAGATTTGTTTCATGGAAGAGAGACCCAGAAGCTATAGCAGTTGATGCATTCACTTTGGACTGGAAAAAATTGTTTTTTTATGCATTCCCACCATTTTCTCTAATCTTAAAATGTGTCAATAAAATAATAACAGATAGAGCTGTAGGCATCTTAGTCTTCCCCTATTGGCCTTCTCAGCCGTGGTTTCCGCTCATTGAACCACTTCTAGTCAAAGATTTACTTATTTTCTCACCTAACAAGTTTCTTTTGACTTCCCCTTACAGAGAACCCCATCCCCTGCACCAGCATCTTACCCTGGCTGCAGGGCTGCTATCAGCGAAGCATTTGTAAGACGTGGAACTCCAAACTCTGCTCTTGAGATAATGTTAAATTCCCTTTCTAACAACACAATCAAACAATACAATTGTTGTCTTAAGTCTTGGTGGAACTTCTGTAACACTCATAATATTGAACCTTATCAAGGATCTATACCTTTTGTATTAAAATTTCTTAGTGACAACTTTCACAAGGGAATGTCTTATGGCTCATTAAATACCATTAGATCTGCTCTCTCTATTTTAATGGGACCAAAAATTACTTCAGATGACAGATTAAAAAGGTTTTTCAAAGGTGTGTTCAGGCTGAAGCCTCCCAACCCGAAATATAGTGTCACTTGGGATCCGGGTATGGTGTTGAATTATTTAGCATCCAAGTACCCAAATGAGAGTCTATCATTGGATATTTTAACAAGAAAACTAGTAACAATCCTGGCATTAACCACAGGGCATAGAGTTCAGACACTATCACTATTAAAAATTAAAAATATTACATTTTCAGCCGATGGAGTACAAATAAAAGTACCAGAAAATATTAAAACTTCAAGTAAAAGTTCACTTCAACCCTGCTTACACTTAAAATGCTATACTAGTAAATTTGAAATTTGCCCTGTACACACAATAAGGTCTTATTTAAATGCTACTAAAAATATTAGAAAAGAAATAGATAACCTAATAATTACATACAAAAAACCATATCATAGTGCCTCTTCTCAATCTCTAAGTAGATGGATCAAAATGACATTGAGTGAGGCGGGTTTAGATACTTCTTTATTTACTGCACATAGCACTAGGCATGCTTCTACTTCAGCGGCAAGTAGGGCTGGTCTTAGCATAGATCTCATCAGAAAGACGGCAGGATGGTCAGGGACATCCTCAACTTTCGCTAGGTTTTATAATCGACCAGTAATAGAAGATCCCCTAGCTTTTAGTAATGCTGTTTGCAGTACTGTAAATAGAACCTAGTACTTACCAAATATTATTTTCGTGAGTCATGTGTTCATTCTTTAGGCTACTTATAATGTTTTGTAATCGCAAATAATAATTATCTTTCTTTGATTACAATAGCGTTTCATTCACAACTTAACTTTGAACATCTACACTGTTAAACCGTCTCGGACAAGGAGAGAGTATAATTATGAGATTAAACGAACTTACCTGTAAGTGAAGTTCTATCTCAATTATACGAAGCTCCTTGTCCGAGACGGGACTCCCTCCCAATGTTATTTTTCCCTCCCTAGAATATCTTTGTTGTTCATGAAATGTGCTTTAAACGAAATGAAGTTGACAGGTTCGTTCGGAAATACGAAGAGTTTTTTGTTTTGTATGGGAGCTTTAAATATTGTGGCGACGCCGGAGCACAAGTCGTAGACTACACTGTTAAACCGTCTCGGACAAGGAGCTTCGTATAATTGAGATAGAACTTCACTTACAGGTAAGTTCGTTTAATCTCATAATTATGTGAACGTTTATATTGAATGGTCAAGGCACAAAGATACAAGTACAACTACTGATTTCGTAACCCATGAATGAGTATCGTGAATTGAAGAGGACGGTACCTACATATTTCAAGTTTTCTCCGTATGTGCTTCTTATTTCTTATGTGCTCCGAAGATTTGTTACGAGTCTTTATCGAGCCATGAAACTTGATTGCTGTCCGTACATTTTTACGATCAATTATAGATCTTTCTCATTTATGTGAACATCTTAGAAATCTCCTTCCTTTATGAACGAAGAAGAAAGTGTTTGAACATTGCTCTTTTATTGTTATGTTTCGTTTATCAGTCAGGAAACTCATCATCTGCTTAGCCTTTTCCCAACTATGTTGGGATCGGCTTCCAGTCTAACCGTATGCAGCTGAATATCAGTATTTTACATGGAGCGACTGCCTATCTGAACTCCACCACCTAGTTATTGGGTAACACGCGATACCCTTTCGTAAAACTGGTTGTCAGACTTTCGGGCTTCCGACGACCCGTAACGACTGTCAAAGATATGTACACGAATGACAGCCGGGACCAAGGCGAGGCACGAAGGGGTCTTGTAAAGATGGTCACCCTAGCCTAGCTGAACCTGGTCGATCGACCCGTGCGGCTGTTATTACTTAGCTACAAGCCCCACTTATCAGTCAGGTAACGAAAATAGGTTAATGCTTAAGGTGCTTGGAACTGTCAGGGGTGCCGGTTGTTCGAAAGAGATACCGCGGCCCCTGGCACACAGGCAACTGAGGAAACACGGGTGGGTTTTAGTCAGTAAAAGTCTGACACGCCCTCCTGCACCACCCAGAGCGGGAGAAGTTAATTGATGACTTCCCATAAAAAAAAGGGTGCTTGGAAGGGATAAGGACTAGATATAAAAAATATTGCAATGTTATATAAACTATCCGACGCTTGTGCTTAGGTATAGTTGTAACTTAAAACAATAGATCTTGTAGATTAAAAACATAGAGAAAAGCCTTGTCTGTCACTGTTAGTAAAATAATAACACCTTCATAGCCAGTTTGTTTATGCAGCTATAATAATATTACCATAAAAATATATTTTCTTCTCCATTTCCACCTAAAATACCATTATCTATTGTTAAAGCAGTTGTTAGTTTTACGAGAATATGAATTTAATTCTAACTACTTAGCAACTTTACTACGTCTCTTCTAAGTTCCTGTATTTTTATCTATCTAACATCTAACAGAATAACCCAATATGATAAATGCACTTATCCTAACTAAATCGAAAATAGAACATCTTTAACGTATTTAAAAACAATGTATTTCTTGTGTATTCACTCAGAGAACAACGGAGCAAGTCCGTCTCACTCGCTGTAAAATTGAAGGTGAGAATATTCTTTTTCCTGAATAGGCTGGTAATATGTAGTATTTATGAGAGCGATGGAAGAGGTCTGTGATGGAACGAGCGTGCCCAAAAGATTCCCTCTGGAAGTTCACTCTTGGTTTGAAAGCAGGTGGATTATATGAGAAAGGGAACACAGACGCTGGCTGAGAGTTCCACACTTCAGTTTTTAGGCCTACACTGCCATTCCAAACCTATTAACACAGTAACTTGAAAACATTGTAAACGCCAATTCATTTTAAAAGAGTAGCGTGGAGTTTCTTGCTGGATCTTCTCCATAGGGAACGACCAATTGGAACCAAGCTCTTAACTTCTGACGTTTCATAAGTGTCCATGCAGGTTTACGTGAAATATAATAGAGTTTCAATCCATAGATCATAATAACATTCTCTAACTTAATAAATGGCAGTCAGTTTCAAGCTAAGTTAGCCTTAACTTTCGTCTTAGCTTTCGCGAGTGCTAAACGTTTATGTCCCGTTTGTTTGTAGGCAAATTGGTCAAGTGTGGGTGACGTTGAATGGTCTCTAAACTTTATTGGCTTTGTATCTTTTGCGGTCACGTCTTTCTTAACCTTGTCGTTGGGAGAGCTTTGAAAGTTGAAATGAAGATGTTAATGCTTTTGTTCAATGATTTGTGCGTTAGTTTTGTTATTGTTAGCACGTTTTCTCTGTATGAGGTGATTGATGAGTAATCCCATGGTTTCCATATTTACTCTGTTGAATTGAGCCTTTCTTTTCTTCAGCAAAACTCTTGTTTTTCAAACCAGGAGGAACTCTCTCAGTCCGTCAACGAAGATTATGGGCCCGTCTCAAAGTTATACGTCAAAATGTTAAATTATTTTTTACGGACAGGCAAAATTACATCGCGAGTAGGGACAGCTGCCAAATTGTATTGTCATTCATTCATGGGTCAGGCCCCGAACTAATCTTCTATCCGTTGGTGTATCGTAGTAGAAAACACCTGTTACTTTGGCCGAAACTACGGATTTCGTGCTTATGGAGTAGACTCCAAGGGACGATGCTGCGGCCAATGCCTTAACTTAGAAACGCAGTAAGCATGATGCCAGAGCATAATTATTGTCAGCTTATAAGTTCCTACTGTTAGGACACATACCAGCTTTTTACTAAATGAATGTCCTACATGAGAAATAATAGTTTAAAAAACTAAAAAACACGCTTTAAAAACCAAACTAAAAAAATAGAAAATAATTTCATTCAATTAAAAAGCGTGGGGTGCTTTTTGAGGTTTTGGACGGTGACTAAAAAATCAGCCCGTATATAAAGCGTGTTTTTTAGTTTTTTAAACTATTATTTATTTTCTATTTTTTAGTTCTGCTAACTACAAAAGCGTGTTTTTTTTTAATTTTTCTCTATTTTTTTTTTAAATTATTGAATTGTCATCGGTCCTCGATAAGTTTACAAAGTTTAAATGAAATCTGACCGTTTAAAGTGGATCAAAATCACGCCCTAAGGAGTCCGTTACAAACAAACATACAAGTGAAGCTAATTTATAGCGTGTAAAAAGTACCTAGTGTCCTAATAAACATTCAAATCAAATCAAATCAAATCAAATCATTTATTTGCTTGAAATATGGGTAGTTACATGAGGTGATACATACAATAATAAAAGTTCTTATGACCATATCCTACCTTAATAGGTGTGCAAATATCTATTGTACTAAAATATACACATTATCATAGGTTAATTAAATTAAAATGCACGCCTTCCTCCTATGGATGTAGGCAGAAAACTACAGAGCGCCACCAGTTCCGATCCTTACATACCACTTTTGCCTCGTTTACTACAACTATTATGATTTGACAAAATAATATATACATATAGCATTTATTGACAGTTATTAATTATATAATTCTATTATCCTTATTTTAATTAAAAATTTAATAAAATTAAATACTAATTACATTTATCATTTAAATAATCGTTAACTTTATAATAGGCTTTATTGATTAAATAAAGCTTTAACCTATTTTTAAATGCCCTAAGATTCGTTGCTTCCTTTATATGATTAGGTAATTTATTATATATTTTAGGGCCCATACAGAATGCACTCTTATCAAACATAGCAGACCGCGGCGCCGCTAGACGAAAGTCTCAACAAAACAAAACTTTTTAAGAAACTCCCGAGAGAGATCACAGCATACATTCTCAAGTGTACGAGCACCACGACGAGCACTGATTTCATAGTTCAATAGTTAATAGCTAGACCGGTTGAGTCACGGCTGGAGTACCAACTTGTACACCCGTCAGATTTGGCGGAGATAACAGGTGAAATGTGAAATCGACGAACATAAAGTTTTGTTCTATGTTTTAAGGGGAAAACTGTGCGACGAGGTTTAATAGAAGGTAAGCTCATGATATCAGGAATATTCTTTGTCAAGATTGGAGAAAATTCGCGTACATATGACATCTACCAATATAACCCGTACTTGGCCCGCGTGGTAGATAACGGCCCATTCTCTCCCACAGAGAGGAGGCCTGTGTGCCAGCAGTGGGAACGTTATATACGCTTTGCCAAGATTGGATTAAATCAGAAAATTATTTTTTCTTAAATAAACGCCTCATATATAATTTCACTATATTACCCTGATAGTGACAGAGGTTTAGAAGGTTCTGTATAAGTGGATACGAGTTTAGGTTCAGTCAAGATATACCTTTGTCTGGTTAATAGTGATATTTAAAAGGAGAAAATATAGGACTCATGTCTAAGGGATTGTGGCTTAGTAATAACAGCCGCACGGGTCGATCGATCGTGGATGACTGACTATAGCGAGATCCCTCCGTACCTCGGAAAGCACGTTAAACCGTTGGTCCCGTCTGTCATTCGTGGATCTTTGGCAGTCGTTATGGGTCGTCAAGCCCGAAAGTCTGATAACCAGTCTTGTCAAGGGGTATCATATTACCCAGTAACTGGGTTGTTGAGGTCTGATAGGCTGTCTCTCCTTGTAAAATACTGGCAATCAATTGTATCCCGTTAGTTTGGAAGCCGATCCGGACATTGCATCGTGGGGAAAATGCTAGGCAGATGATGATAGGACACATGTTTAAATTTTAAAAGCTTTAACGCTGTATAATATGGCATTCTGATCAGTCAGCTGTACACTAAAGATGTTACGTATGCAGGCGCCATTGAATACGCACATGTGAAAAAAAAAGAACGCGGACAAAAAGACCAATCACTTTCAGAGATGGACAGCAAAGAAATTACGGACACACGTATCACTGGTTTAACACTAATTACATAATAAATAATTGAGGTCAACACTATTTACTAGTGATGTAACGATGTTGTATCGATGCTAGATCCGGCTGCCGCTGCCGGTTCCGATCTGTTCGTACGTAACTCGATAGTGCACTATAACTCTATTAGATGGGCGTGTTGAAACTCAACAATCGATTTAGAGTATCGATATTAGTTATTTAATAGTCGATTTGTTAGGATTTACGAGGTTGTCGTTATCAAAAAGTTCATTATTGATTGTTTTTTCAACAATACTGTTTAAGTAAATGATTATTACCCTGTCCTCCGCCTTCCGCATTCAGTCTGTCCCGGCCACCTTTTTGAGGTCGCCCAACCAGGCGGAGGGCAGGGTGTTGTGGCGCAGCATGGGAGAGGTCAATGTCCAGCAGTGGACTGCGATAGACTGAACAGAGATTGATTAAAATTATTATCTATTAGGTAAGTTCTTGATTCCTGAGCTTATTTTTTTATATCAATCGTTTTACTACCGACCGTGCCTATATCGACTTCACATATGCTCCTACAATTATATGCAATTTTAATTACATAGAAATTCAACTATTATACACGAAATTATGACTGTGTCAGCGTCGTGTTGGGCTGTGTGGTGTCGCATAACCTCCCGCGAAAACGTCGGTATGCCAGTATGCCACACCTTTCTGCCAAAACTCTTCCTTCATGAAGGTTTCTAGATACTGAGTAGGAACCCGCACCACATACGACTTGAAGTTTATGTTATGGTGCGATTCCAACTTGTCTACTCTCAAGGTCCACTTGGTCTTGATTCGGATGTATTCCACAATAGTTCCTCCAGAAAGAAGAAGATAGGTCTTCAGAAATCGTGGAATGATGCAGACGGGATACGTACAGCTGCGTCGATAGTGTTGCAGGACGCAGCAACATATTTGGTCCCGCCAGAGCAGTACCACATCGATTACGGCAAGTGGGCTTCCTTCGCTTCAACTCCACACTGTCACGAAGCCTTCCTTGTCTGGCTACCCTTTCTTAGGGCCCGGGGATACAGTGCTGGGAGCCGGTGCATTGAGGTTCTTAGATGCCCTTTTGCACTTTTGGCAAATACTTTCTTCGGTTGCTGCTCCTTTAGGTTGGGAGGTTGTGCAGCGGCAGCTGAGTAAGCATGGCGAGGTGCTGACTTGTGACATCACTATTACGGCGGTAGAGGTGAGATTGGGGCGCGGTATTGCATTGCTTGCAATGACAGCGGCCGGTGACAAGTCCAACTTCGCTGACTAGAAACTGGACAGCGATGCATTGTTTGCACCTCGACGTGTGTTTACTTTTGACGCGAGCTCAGGTGACCTACGTACCGCTACAGTGTTCCGTAACTCAAAAATATCGGCACGCAACTCACTTATGGTGTTTTGAGACGCACCCAGCTTGAATTTCATGTCGGCCAGGCTTGCCTTCAGAGTAACAATATCCTTCAGCAACCTGGTGACGTCGACGTGGTCGAAGTGATGGGAGGTAGCTTTCGCAACTCCTTTGGCACAAAAGACGGCATGTCGTCGTTTGTACACAAATAACTGTAAAAAAGAGTGGATTTTTTACCCATACTTTTCCATGTGGAACAACATTTTGGAAGGAGTATATTTTGGAGGGCAATTCACCATCATCATCATGTCAGCTGAAAAACGTAACTTTGACTATGGTTAAAGTAATGTCGGAACGCAGTTTAACCAATGTATTTACAGGCATGAATATGTTCTTTCATTTGACTGGATTGCCAACTGTCCCAGTAGAATTCAGCCAAGCTCGCTCTGCAAGCTCTTTTACATATGAAACACAAATTATAGCTGGCACTACAGTAATGTTAGCCAAAGAGTTCAAAGCCAAATTGGCACATCAAGTTATTCACGACCCATTTAACTCGGTGTATGTATAATGCATCTTAGTTGAGTAGCATGTCTATGAGAGGGAGTGGGCTTAATCCACCACGCAGGCCCAGATATCACAACGATTCTTCGAACTATTGGTTCTAGAGCATGCCGGTTTCTTCACGATGTTTTCCTTCACCGTTTTCAGAGCAGTGGTGATGAAATCATTTACACAAAGTAACTTGTAAGTTAGAGTTAAAAAAGTCTCTGTGGATGAGGATTTCTGGTGAAGCCAAGAGCTTCCCCGTTGTGGTTCAAAACAATATACATGGCTAAAAAGATTTTCTCTTTGTAACAGTAGCATCCTTACCAATCTCATTTAATTTAACTGTTGCAATAAAAAATATCGTCTTCAGCAAATTCAAATGTTTATTGTCAACCATTAATATTTTACATTCGTTCTCTTTCTAACTAGGTTTATTTTCATACAGTTTCAATATATTTGCATACAAATTGATCAATAGTGCACTTTTATTGTCGTTGTTTTTCGAGTCCGTCTGTGCGATGTGAGTGTGACATGAATTATTCAGGCTTTCTATGGCATCGTTCGCTTCAATAAGGGCATCTCGATATGTTGTAGAATTCACAATATATTACTTGTTTTACTTTTTGTTGTACGGCACTATTTGGATCACGGATCTTTGTGTTACTTGTTTTGAAATAATCAAACTGATGGGTTAAAAAAATCACGAAGATCAAAGAACAAAAAAAAAAGAAAAATAAGTTAGGTTCTATGAAGGACCCCGAACTAATAAGAACAAGTTGGCAGCATGATGGACTATTAACATAGTTAATAATACAAGACAAAAATGTAATCAACAACAAATTAGACTTAAATTTAGACAAAGATACATCATCCTTAGCCTTTTCCGAACTATGTTGGGGTCGTTTCCAGTCTAACCGGATGCAGGTGAATACCAGTATTTTACATGGAGCGACTGCCTATCTGACCTCTCCACAATCCAGTTACTGGGTAACATGATACCCCTTGGTAAGACTGGTTATTAGATTTATTGGCTACCCGTAACTACCCGTAACGACTGCCAAAGATCTACGAATGATAACAGGACCAACTGCTTTACATCCTTTTCCGATGCCCTATGGGGTGTGGTTTGGTAAGTAATAAAATGGTCACATATCATCCACGGACCAACCGCGGCTAGCATAGCTTAACCTGATTGGTCAACTCGTGCATCTGTAATTACTTACTCACGTTATGTGTAAATAATATAAAAATGCATAAACTCGCTCACACTTTGAAGCGAAAGCTTTGATGATCTTACATAATGATACAGCTAATAAGGAAACAGAAAATTTGTAATGCCTAGATCATTAATACTGATGTAATGTAAAATGTAACTATAATAAAAAAATATCGCAAGTAAGTGATCGCTGTGAAACATGTCTGAGCGAAATGTTATAAGACATTTATGATTAATAAAACGTTAATGGCAGTTATAAAGCTTTTGGAACATTGCGTGTATTTATAAGTGAACAAAAAATGTATTAAAGTTGTGTGCTACTGTGTAATGTTTTAGGTGGATCGTCATCTAATTATAATGGAGATTATCGAAAAGATCTTAATTGTGATCGGTGGTGCTGGCACTTAAGAATTTAGAATTGGAACCTATATAATTAGCAGTTATAAAAGCATTGTGTTCAACACTGTTTTAACTTGATCAATACTGGTAATGCCATTATAATTATCATCATCGCAATCATCGTTCTCTTGCCTTGTATTTCAATTTATTTGAGGTCTTCTCATTGTGACTGTTCTTAAATTACCCTTAGTTCTTAGGTCGGTTCCCACTAAGGGGGAAGGAACCTAAGAACTAATATTAGGAACAGTCACAGCATCATGTCTTTTTCTTCCAGATTTATCTATTAGTCATCATCTCATAGTATCTTTGTAATCATATCATCCTTCACACAAACGTTAAAAAAATATTTAAAGAAGGGGTTTGTGATGTGATTCCTTCGTGATGGAGTGCTTGCGTATTTCACGTATTAAAAATAAAAGATGATATGTGTCGTACGGACCATTTTATTGATAACATCACTGATACCTATAAAATAAAAAAATACTTGTAAGTACATTCTTTCAAGTTCATTAAATTTCGTTCATTCTTACATCACCTCACTATCTTTTTTTTTTGTCAAAATCTGGTAACTCTTCAACTGTCAAGTTACTGAATACAATTAAAAGTCGGACTATAGTTGCCCATTCCAAAGCGTAGTAGGTACCTATGGAGAAGAACGGGCAAGAAACTCACTGTCCTTTACTCTTATAGCCATCGACATCATATTCAAAACATTCCTCACTTTTCAATGCCAATATAATCATTAGATAAAATAAGTAAGTTCCAAGTACACAGATTCTTCTCTCTATTGCCTCACGAGTGACAATTTTTGTGACGTTGTCGTGACGATTTTGTTTATACACATGGTCGGCAATTGTTCCTAAATGATTTGGAATTTAGTTTTCTAATTCAAATATCCCTGATTGGTTTGAACTTTGAACCATGGATGACCCAACGTAATTCGTTTACAGTGACGGTTGCCAAACGTAAACTAAGCGTAGGTAAGTAATGATTGATGTTATACCAATTTACTAATAACGCATCAAATCGGTTTTTGTTCGTAATTACTTTATGCTAATGTCGAAGATGTCAAGGATTTGACGAGACCTTAATTTAATCTGTATAACTAAGATCGGTCTTCGAATTATGCGCGCACGCATTTAAAAATAATGATGTAATTTTCATTCTTGGTTGTGTTTAAACTAATTTTTATGATAATTAGTTTTAGTAACTTTTATTTTCACTTATAATTCTTTACTTTTTATCCATATCTCACCACGCGTTATGTGACTGTTGGTTTTGTTACGGTTGGCATCTTTCAAATATTTCAACTACAGGAAAGAATTTCTAAATTACGAATCAAAGCCTTTGTACAAGTAAAAAGCTCGTAAGTACATATTTACTTTTGTGAGTTATTTACTCTGACATAGGTACAAAAATGTCTTGTAAATCTGTCTGGTTCACACAAGTCAGTATTGTATGTCTGTTTGTTATGTGCTTTGTGAAATGTCGCGGGAGTGCTGAGTCAACACTTTATGTCAACAATCTAGACTCTAGCGTGTTAACAGGGTTCACATGTGTGTGACGTTGATAACAATGATAAAGAATTTGACTCTGTGGCTATATTGCAAGCTGCTCTGTTCGCATTTTTTTTGTATTTGCCGTCTCTGAAAGAAGAATATCTGCCTTTCAATCCGCGCTTAGTGGGATACCTTCATTTTTGTTTTCTTACGAAATCTTGCTTTTCTTATTTTCTACTCTTTGGCATTTAAATTCTGTATCTACTTTACTGTTATTTGCATTATTTTCGTGAGTAGTTTTGTATTGTGCAATTCAGTTGTGGGTCTCCTGCATTTCTACTCACAAGAAATCTTTTGAGAGAAATGTGTCAAACGCTTTCAAAAACAGCAAGTCACGAGAAACTTAGCGTAAACTTAAAGCTATAGTGGGTACAACATTATCATACCTCATGAGAAATAGTTTCAGCGAATATTCTCATTGAGTACAAAGAAAACCAAGGATGAGTAACAAACGGCTGAATATTTATCTAAACTAAACATCTTTTAGGTAAAAAAGCCATTTAAAATAAAAAGTGTTCTGATAAAGATGTTGACGAAAAAAACGAAAGTGAAGACTATTCATTCGTTGTGAAAAATTCGCGTAACTGTGACAATAAAGTGGTTTAGCTTAGCCACGAGAACAAAGACGTTATAATATTCGACGAAGACATCAAAGTTACTGATTATAAGTATCGAAATACAACATAGATTGATATTAAATAGGTTGCAAACCAAAGTTTCAAAAACAAGATAATTATACTCTAATTTTCAAAGTTTTTTATTGCAATTTCTCCTCCTTACCTTCACGTCTTCCTTTGTTCCCATCTAAAAAAACAGTCCTTTCGATATCATCACAATAAATTCCTGTTAGCCTATTCACACCAACATTTTGGCCATCACATTCACTTTCACCATATCCTAGTAGCCGCACACCCATCCTACGTGCTTCCCATGCTAACCGTACCCTCTTGACACACTACACTTGACGCTTGAAAGTATATATCTGTTACACTTTTAGCATTCACATTGTTTTTGTGTGGAAACTTAGGAATTACATTTTAGTTTTAACGTTTTGAATTTGGTAAAGGCTTTCGACACGCCTTTGTTATGCTGCGGTGAAAGATACGTCTTGTGTGGTTATTGCAAGGTCATTGTTGATGGATGGTGTTGTGATCTCCGATATTGGATCTTTCATTGGTTATTCTTTATGTATTGTTTGAATATTTTTTTAAAGGCTGGCCGTCGTTTAATCACATACTTTTGCTAATAATAGTTTACATTTTCGTTCTTCATCTTTACTTACTCACTTCTTGATTTCCACTGGTTATCTCTTGGTTCTCATGGTCGTCTAATAACCAGCGGTTATTCAAAAGAAAGAAACCTCTTCCAAAAAACCCAAATGTCTTCCTAACTGCAAAAAGAAAATCAAACGGTGTCTTCAATTACTCCGCTATTTATTACCACCTACTTCGAACCGCGAAATTAATCAGCTATGCATCTGTAGTCTTAACAGTTATCCCACAGTTAATCACACGCATTTCCTAGACTTAGACACTACGAACCGGCTGAACATCGAAACATCAAATTCGGTTATCGTACCTTTATGATCAATTCGCAACAGTTCAGCAAATGCCGAACCAAAGTTCAGCGGAACAATAGCTCTTTTGGTGTCGAAACCGACGCTAAGCTAAAACATGATGGGTGTGCATAAATTACTGGGTTCAGATAAGATATCTGTCCGCGGGTAATTAATTAGATTAAAACTTCTGATATTGAAATGCTCGGATTTAAAGTTGAGTGAATTCGTGGCTGATAAATAAATCTGAGTTAGCTTTATCTAATGCTAAGTGGCTTTGTCGGTATTATTTCATTCTAATCTAAGTAGGGTTTGGATTGGTCTAATATTTACAGATATTTGCGTTTCCGATCTCGCGAGTTTTCCGTCTCAGCTTGGTAGCCTTGTGGCATTCCTCATTGTACCTTGTGTTGTGATCTCTTGCTCAATAAACGCATATCGAGGACTAACAGCGACATCTTGAGGCAGGAAACAATACTACACGCGACGTCATACCTGTCTCTCGACCGTGATTGGTTTAATTTAAAATATTGTTCCCACACCCCTCTCCTTGAATGTTGTAAGCAAAATGGCTAATACATAATTTACTCGTTAAACCTAACGCATCGTTTTTCATTGAAAAATCCTCAACACAATCTACCATACACCTTGGTTTTCACCAAACCTCACCGCTGCTGCTACATTTTGGACCTTCGAACCGAACATTGGGATATTGACCTTCAAGATCGCCGAGCGACCTTTGGACGGAGACCCCTTGCACGTGGCGGATAGAGAAGAAAACGCAAAAGGTTTCATCGGAGATAATACGCAATTGGTGGGGCCAATCCATATACCTTTCCATCATCTCCTGAGTTCTATTTGGTGCTATAGTGTGTCTGTGCTCTTATTTCAGTGAAATTGCCGCATTGTAGTCTCGGAATATCGGATTTCCAGTCAATTACCAGCCTGGTGACGTTGCTAGCATCAGTGCCGTGTGTGATTGATCTGACGATTATCAAACCGTGAGTACTCCTCTTTTCACTGACCACCAAAATGCCTATTGACTCTGCTAAATCCCGTGACAAATCTCCTAATTTGCTAAGTGTAGAGAGTAGTGAGTTAGTTCGTGATTTAGTTAGGAAGCGTGGTATTATTAAGGGCAGGCTTACCAAATTCAACAATTATTTAGAGTCTTTAAAAGATTGTGATCATGACTTTCCTAATCAAAAACGCATTGATTTAAAGTTAAGGATTCAAGGATGTACTACATTATTTTCTGAATTTAACGACATTCAAACTAAAATAGAAGAACGAGTTTCTGATAGTGAATTAGGCGAACAGTTAAATCAAAGAGAATACTTTGAAGATAGTTACTACAATTTAATATCACTTGCTGAATGTATGCTGAACACTGATGAGGTTGCTGACTGTACCAAGTCATGTCATAGTCGTAATAATAATCAAATACATTCTGTGAAGTTACCCACTATTTCCATGCCTACATTTGATGGTTCCTATGAGCACTGGCTAGAATTCAGAGACTCGTTCACCTCACTCGTTCATAATTCTAAAGATATTTCCAATATTCAAAAGTTTCACTATCTCAAATCGTCTCTTAAAGACAGCGCAGAACTAGTAATACATTCCATAGAATTTTCTTCTGATAATTACCAGGTAGCCTGGGACTTGTTGCTCAACCGTTATAATAATTGCGGACTTTTAGTTGATCACCATATCAAAGCGTTGTTAAACATAACTGCAATAACTAAAGAGTCGCCTTCTTCGATTAGAAATTTAATAGACACTATTTTGAAAAATTTACGCTCTCTTAAGATCCTAGGTGAGCCTACAGACTATTGGGATAGTTTAATTATTAATATAATGGTGTCGAAGTTAGATAAAATAACTGAAAGAGAATGGGGGTCTCACAAGTGCACATTGTTCCCAAACCCTAACGAGAACAGTTCCAAACGTTTATCGGTGGATGTTTTAACTAACTTTTTGCGCAACAAAGCAGACATGCTGGAGGCATTGCAGCGTTCACATAGCAAAGAAGCTCAAAGCACTGACAGCAAAAAACAGCACTCAAAATGTCACAATATGTCACACTGCAATGTTTCCAGCGCGCCGAGTAAATCAAGTAAACAACGCGGTAAGTTAACATGCGCAAAATGCAACGCGAATCATCCACTGTACACGTGTAAAGGGTTTATCGAAAGCGACTTAGACACAAAGCTTAAACTTGTACGCGAGCACAACTTATGTGAGAATTGTTTACATTCGAGACACTCGGTAAATGATTGTAGGTTTGGGCCTTGTAGACACTGCAATCAAAAACACAACTCATTATTGCACAATGATAAGGCTAATAGTTCTGTTGCTTTGCATTCCACAACGAACACTGACGCGCCGAGTGCTAATGCGAGTGAAACGCCTGCGCACCTCCCCGCGGCCGTACCAGCCGCCTCGGACACCGCAGTCCCTATTCAAGTAAACAAGGCACACATGCAAACGCAATCGAGTAAGTCTATAGGTGTGCAGTCCGTGTTATTGTCAACAGCTCTCGTTGAAGTAGCAGATGTACACGGTAGATATCATAAAGCGCGGGCACTCCTGGATAATGGAAGCCAGCGCTGTTTCGTTTCTAAATCATTATGTCAATTATTAAATTCACCATTAATACAGTCCACAAACGAAGTTCGAGGCGTGGGTGATTCGGTAGTACATTGTTCGCAAGCTTGTAATATCGTTATCAAATCCTGCGTCGATAATTCATTTACTACGCGCATTAATTGTTATGTGCTGTCTAGGATTACGGCTTCGATGCCTGCCGTGTGTAAATTAAGCGCGCAAGTCTGTATTCCAGACAACATACGGTTAGCCGATCCGGAGTTTCTAGACTACAAAAATATTGATATTTTAATTGGCGCAGATAGGTTTTGGGATCTGTTAGAAGACGGTAAGATTCGTTTGTCTAGTGGTCCGTTTCTACAGAATACCAAACTAGGCTGGATTATTTCCGGACCTATCGTCAATTATACGCGCAAAAATGCGCCAATTCATTGCAATATTATTAATTCCCTAGATACGCAACTTCGATTGTTCTGGGAGATTGAGGAACCATCCAAGGTCAGAGACGCACAGACTGAGGAAGAACGTGCATGCGAAGATCACTTTGTTCGCACTACAACTCGCAATAGCGAGGGGAGATTCTGCGTGCACATTCCACTCCATCAGTCACCTGATACCTTGGGGGATTCTTATACACAAGCAGAACGTCGATTTCTTGCGCTAGAAAAACGTCTTCACCGTTCGCCTGAATATAAAATTCTTTATTCCAATTTTTTGCAGGAGTATCTGAGTTTAGGCCATATGACACAGGTAGATTCCTATGAATCCCCGTGTTATTTCATGCCACATCATGGCGTGTTCCGCGAGCTCAGCACCACCACCAAGTTGCGCGTGGTGTTTGACGCAAGCGCACCAACGAGCTCTGGTAAGTCACTAAATGATTTGCAGCTAGTTGGTCCTCCTATACAGGGTGATCTTATTGCCATTCTTCTCCGCTTTCGGCAGCACAAGTACGTTGTGTGCGCCGACGTGGAGAAGATGTACCGGCAATGCCTAGTAGATGAGGGCCAGCGCAGCTTGCAGTTGATTCTGTGGCGTGACCATCCCTCAAAGCCGTTAGGTATATTTAAACTAAACACAGTTACGTATGGAACCGCCTCCGCGCCGTTTCTAAGTGTTAGGTGCTTAAAACAATTAGCTTCCGAAACTCCTGATCCTGATGTTGCACGAGCTATAAAAGAGGATTTTTATGTCGACGACTACATTACGGGCTTAGACGATAAAATTAAATTATTAGATCTATGCGACAAAACTCAGAAAACGCTGCAGTCAGGTTGTTTTCCACTTAGGAAGTGGATATTTAATTTCAAACACGATGATGACCGTCAGTCATCTAGTCAGTTTAAACCTTTAAGTTTAGATGAAAATGTAAGTTCTAAAACCTTAGGAATCGGCTGGCATAACGCAAGCGACAACTTTTATTTTAATTCTTGTGTTAATATGGAAAATAACAAGCCTATTACGAAGAGATCTATTTTATCAAACGTTTCGCAAATTTTTGATCCTCTCGGCTTGTTGAGTCCTGTCATAATTGTTGTCAAAGTTCTTTTACAACAATTATGGCTATTAAAAATAGGTTGGGACGATAACGTTCCTGATGACACGGTGCACGTGTGGAACCGGTTTGTTGTCTCATTGCAAGCGCTAAACACTATTCGCATACCTCGCCACGCTATAGGTACACAGCCTATGTATATTCAGTTACACATTTTTAGCGACGCATCACAGACGGCGTACGGCGCGTGTATTTATGTTCGCACAGTTAACAATGATTTAACAGTATCTGTTAGATTATTGTTTTCAAAAACAAAGGTCGCGCCTCTAAAACCTATTAGTATCCCACGTCTCGAACTTTGTGGAGCTTTATTAGGTGCTCGTCTGTATGACAGAGTACGTAACTCATTACGTTGTAAATTTAATAGTGTAGTTTTTTGGACTGATTCTACGATTGTCTTAGGCTGGCTGCACATGCGGCCTAACCAACTTAAGACATTCGTTCAAAATAGGATAGCGGAAATTCATGACCTCACACTAGACGCCCCGTGGCGCCACGTACGGAGTGGGGATAATCCCGCCGATCTGGCGTCACGCGGTGCTCGATTGGAAGAACTTTCTTTGTCTACCTTGTGGTGGGAGGGTCCTGGATTTCTTCGTGATCCTAGTTTTTCAATAGACGATCACAGAAGTTCGGATTCGTTCAAACATCGTGAGTTACCTGAGATTAAGTCATGCGTCACTGCCGTTTTAGCTCAGGATTGTTGTGAATTATCTTTGTTTCCCTTCCATCGGTTCTCTCAATTTAAACGTATGAGACGTGCGGCTGCCTATATGTTACGTTTTATTAATAACAGTCGATGCAAAAATAATAAGCGTACAGGCGGCCTTAGTGTAGACGAGCTAGACTATGCAGATAAAACTTTAGCTCGATTCTGTCAAATTGAATCCTATCCGGTTGAATATAAGGCATTATCTAATAATGAGTCTATTAATAAAGGTTGTTTGTCTAAATTGAATTTGTTTTTAGATGATCACAAATTAATGCGCGTAGGTGGTCGTTTAGTTAATTCTGATGATTTTATTTACGGTAAAAAACATCCGATTGTAGTTCATAGTAAACATTATTTTACCACTTTATTATTTCGTCATGAGCACAGTCAGCTACTCCACGCTGCTCCGCAGGCATTACTATTTAATTTACGCGAATCATGGTGGCCTGTTGGTGGTAGGAATTTAGCGCGCCAGGTGGTGCATAGTTGTGTTACCTGTACTCGCATTAGAGGTAAGACGCTCAGTCCTATGATGGGTAACTTGCCTAGGGAGCGAGTTACACCCAGTCTTCCATTCGTTCAGTGTGGGGTGGATTACGCTGGGCCAGTGCTCATTCTGAACCGAAAGGGTAGGGGTGCTAGACTCATCAAAGGCTACATTTGTCTATTTGTTTGTTTCGTGACACGTGCTATACACCTGGAGTTAGTCAGTGACCTCTCCAGTGAAGCGTATTTATCTACTTTAAAAAGATTTATTTCACGCCGTGGTAAGCCTGCAGATATATACTCTGACAATGGTCGTAATTTTGTAGGTGTAATGAACGATTTTTCTAAATTCTTAGCGAATTGTAGTAGCGATATTTTAGAGTACGCATCTAGTCAAAATATAAAATTTCATTTTATTCCCCCTTATTCTCCGCATTTTGGTGGTCTGTGGGAAGCAGGAGTAAAGTCCAGTAAATACCATCTTCGTCGTGTAATAGGTAACGCGCACCTCACGTTCGAAGAGTACAGCACAGTACTGGCTCAAATAGAAGCCGTACTAAACTCTCGACCTCTGTCTCCTCTTTCCCCCGATCCTCACCACTTTTCCCCTCTCACTCCCGGTCACTTCCTTATTGGTCGACCACTGATTGCGCCAGCCAGCGATGACCTACGCGATGTTCCTGCTAGTCGACTTCAGCGATACCAGAGGGTAGAACAACTTCGTCAACACTTCTGGAACCGGTGGGCGAAGGAATACATCTCCGAGTTGCAGGTGCGGACGAAATGGACGGCGAATAAGGACAAGCTCAAACCAAACTCCTTAGTGGTTATCAAGGAAAATAACCTCCCACCTTTGAAGTGGCATTTGGGACGCGTGCTTCGCACTATCCCAGGAAAGGATGGTATATCCCGGGTGGCTGATATACAGACGTCATCAGGCGTGGTGAGGCGCGCATTCACCAAGATTTGTCCTCTGCTACAGGACATGATCGACACTGATGCAGTGACTGAAGACCATTGAAAGCCACTGCTTCCAAGGCCGGGGGCATGTTGTGATCTCTTGCTCAATAAACGCATATCGAGGACTAACAGCGACATCTTGAGGCAGGAAACAATACTACACGCGACGTCATACCTGTCTCTCGACCGTGATTGGTTTAATTTAAAATATTGTTCCCACACCCCTCTCCTTGAATGTTGTAAGCAAAATGGCTAATACATAATTTACTCGTTAAACCTAACGCATCGTTTTTCATTGAAAAATCCTCAACACAATCTACCATACACCTTGGTTTTCACCAAACCTCACCGCTGCTGCTACACCTTGTTTGAAGATTTGCTTGCACTGCGGCAGAAATAGTTTCACTCCAACATAATATTGCAGTATTTGAATTAATATAAATCCATGGAAATACCTAGTTCGGAATACAGGCCTCTTCTCAAAATTAAAAGTAATTTATTCAAACTAGGCTGGTGTCAGCACTTTTTGAACGTCAAAATTACATAAGAGAGTCCCCCAAAAACGCCCGCCCTTCACCACTTCCTAGTGCTTTAACTTTTTCTCTTCGAGGGAGTGGGCTGTAATCAACCACGAGGGCCTCGTGTGGATTTGTAGATTTCACATGTCTTCAAATTTTTGGTTCTCGGTCCTGCCGGTTACCTCACAATGTTTTCCTTTGCCGTTTGAAGAGCAGTGGTGATGAAATTATTTTCGCAAAGTAAAGCGCCTATTTGGGGAATACTTCTTAATGTTAAAATCCTCAAATACGCCTCGAAGTTTGATTCGAGGTAACCGGCAGGTCCGTGTTATAAAAATAAAATAATAGTTTTATGCCCAAAAATCATAACGTTAACGCCAATTACATTTATTAAGTTATTAGTCAAGCTAGAAAGTTAAAAACAATTACTACCGTTTTAAATCCAACTTATATTAAAAGTACAGTTATAAACACGCTTGCTTGATAGGTAGGAGTCACGATTTTGATTGTTACTTCATTCTATAATATTTTTAAGCAAAAAAAATATTTAGGTATATGATCTAAAGAGAGAGGTAAAAATAAAGACACAATGTTACTGTTAACTTAGGAACATGGGACTTTTAACTCTGCACTCCTAGATCCTGAGTGGATCTCAACTCACACAAAACACAAGCTAAAATTCTACTAGATGTATTGAACTGATTGGTCATCCCGCCTTATATTATATTACCTATATATATCAATGTCTTGTTTGAGATCAGTCCTGAGTTCGAGATGAATTTGTAAAAAACTTGGTCCTCGGGCCTGCACAAAGTGACAACGATAACTATGATGGAAATGTCGGAATTGTATGGCACTGACATAACGTACCGGAAAGCTTATTTCAATCTTGTTGGAAGACGTTAAATACATTTTTTTGAAAACGATCGTCACTTATCTAAGCCCTTTGTTCCTGCAACTTAGTAAGATTGCAGACATTACACAAAGTGTCAACGATGACTTTGATGATGTTGGAAAAGTCAAAATTGTCATATTGTACCGAAAGGCTTATGTGACATCCTGTTGGGGAGACATTGTAGAAAAAGTTTTGAAAACAATTACGACACTTGTCTAGTTCCTCTGGTCCTGCAACTTAGTAAGATAATGGCATACTTTCAGCTTTACACCCAACATGCGTGGGATTGGATGCATAATTCACACACTGCATTATATTTCTGTTACATTAACTTACAAAGTCTATCAAATCGATTTTCTCAGAACAAAATGTAAACGGATCGTATGTTGTTTCCGTTGCCACACATTATTCTCTCTAATCTCGTTTAATAAATTGAAATACGTAGCCGTTACAATAAAATTAAATGTCGCAAGTAGTTTCACGGAAAGGACCTTAAAATGTCGGCTTGCGACGGACTGTGCAATTTCTTTACATTGTGTCTCTTTGTATGTCTTATTATTTATCAACTGTGGCTTGAGATTTAACATTGGTATGTTAATTTACTTCTAAATTATTGCATTGCCTATGGTTCAACATTATTCTCGACGAAACAATCGAATAGAAATTGATTAATGCAGCAGTAAGTCTGTCCTGTCAGCTTCTTCACATATTATAAAACTGTGTAAAATTACAACTTGTGAACATTACGACTTGATATTTGCTCTTTTTATTAATTTATGTTATTATTTTGATCCAGAATTTGCCCTAAACTTTTATTTTTATTTGTATTTCATATTATTAATTTCCGATTATTTTTAAATTTAAATTTTATAATTGACATTCACTTGCTAATTTTTATTTCAGATTGTATTTTGATGATATTGTATTTATTTTTATATTGTGATTTGTATTTATTTCGTATTTGTAACTTGTGATTGTGATAATATGGGAGTACCTGAAATAAATGTTTTTTTTTTAAATCAATTTTTTTTTTTTTAAATTGAAAATATAAATTTAATTTGTGTAAATAATTTCTTCACCACTGCTCTTAAAACGGTGAAGGAAAACATCGTGAGGAAACTGGCATATCCTAGAACAGAAGAAAATTCGAAGGCATCTGACATCCACCAACCCGCACTGGACCCGAGTGGCGGATTCCCTACTCCTTTTACAAGAAGAGGCCTGTGTCTCCCAGCAGTGGAAACATTATAGGTTGATTCTTATTATGATTCTGTATTGTTGGGAATTAAATTTTTACGGTTTTTTTTCTTCAAAATTTATCTTCATACCTTGTCAAATTAAAAGTCATCGATACGAAAGATAACTTCCAATAGTATTATTGTATGTATTTGTTTTTATAGCGAAGTCAAGTCACCTTCTCCAACAATATGCCCGTGACATTTCATCTCTATTGTTCAATTTAGTCCATTCAAAATTGCATTTAAAATAATATTAGCTTCGTTTGTCTTCAAACCCTGTCAAATTGTGAATGGGCAATTAAAATTCAAGTTATCGTTATGCAAAATGTTATTAAAAGTTTTTATTAATGGCCATCATATTACGCAATACTGTTAAGTGCTGTTATGAAGTTTTAAACTTGACTTAATGCATCCAAATTGACTTAATAATGACGGTAAATTAGATGTAACAGCTATTTGACTTAACGACTTAGGTAAGTGATTGATTGCTAATTAATGGGTTGTTCTTGTGCTTTTTCATGAAATAATCTCGTTTATGAAGCAAAAGCCAAAAAAAAGTAAATTCAAGTATTTAAAAACACAACTGCATAAAAACTGAACTTTAAAAAAGATGGAGAGACAAGAAAATTTTAGAGGTTGACTACTGAACTTAATACTATAAGCAATCTTATGCAGTCGGGTCGGAGGCAATAAAGGTCTTTATTGTTAAAAAGACGATGCCAGCATGAGATTGCTTTATTTTTTTCTTTTTACAACATGGCTTCTAGTTGTCGCCACGTTGAAATTTAATTACTGTCATGTCTTTGGAGACACTTGCAAGATTAAAACAAATCTATTGACGTAAGAATCATCAAAAACAGCCCATGCGTTTGGTCTCTAGATTGCCACAAAGGAACGAACATACATGCATACATACATAGGCTGAGAAAGACATTGCCCTCCTTTTCGTCGTGCAGTCGGGTAGAAAGGTTGGACCAAAAAAGTTGTTTGAATATCGTCTGCGGAGACCACAAAAACCTCTGAGTGATCTTTCATGTTTTGCGCTTTAATACAAACAAACGTTTCCTCAAAGAATCCTTTGTCATTATTGGTAAATAAACATAAATATGAAGCAAACGAAGTAGGTACTGAAACTGGTATCTCAGTTTGTTTATCTTTTAGTAATACCACGTTAAATATCGTGGTGAGATTTTATCGCGCGCTGGGTTTTCGACTTTCGGTGTTGAGCCGAGCATTGAGAGTCCAACAGTGCATCCTAGCGTGTCGAAAAATACTCCTTAGCGCCGATATTTTCAAATCTCGGCGCTAAGGAGTGCTTTGAAGATCTAAAGCGTGAAAAGATCCCGTCTCGATATTTTTACGTACGCGGGTTGACTTCAAGACAATACTTTTATCAGAAAAACCGAAAGGCAAGACTTTACCAACGCAAATTTCAACATGAATATTTATATATCGATTATAATGGCGACGATATGAACTAGTTTCTACTTTTTAACATAAGAATTCCCATTCACCGTAACCGCCATGTTTCCTATTCCGATCAGTTGCGTCAGAGCATCTGTCAGAAGAAAGTCGTTTGAGATAAACGTTTTCGCTTTTCCGTCACTCACCACACAACGTATGGTAATACAATGGCGAGCAGATATATTTGCCGTCATTATTTATAGCACCTTTTGTAGTATAAATATATTGCTATATAAAGGGTCAATTAATATTAGCTGGTAATACTTTACCCATATGGTTGGTATCAACATCGAAAACTATTGGAACACAAAAGAAAAACAAAAAAAAAAAAAATTCGATGGCCGTAAATAAGCGATCAGCTGGTTTTGTAATTTTTCGTGAAACATATTTTTACGAATAATAATTTCCAAAAACCAAAACATAACAGTCGTTTAAAGTTTCGAACATAGTTGGAACGATGAAAAAAAAAAAATTTTTTTTTTCTTTAATATTATTTATGAGTTTTCGACATCGATACCCAAAACGTGGGTTATCATAATCATTTCAGCCGAAAGACGTCCATTGCTGGACATATGCCTCCCCCAAGCTCCGCCACTTCGACCAGTTCTGTGCTTCCCGCATCCAGCGGACTCCTGCGGCCCTCACACGGTCATCGGTCCACCTTGTGGGATGCCTTCCAACTTTACGTCTTCCAGTAGGTACACAGTCGCCAGTCCAGAACTTTTCGGCCCCATCGTCCATCTGTTCTGCGAGCAATGTGCCCTGCCCACTGCCATTTAAGTTTGGCAATTCTTCGGGCTATGTCGGTTACCTTGGTTCTCCTGCGGATCTCTTCATTCCTGATTCGATCACGTAGAGAAACTCCAAGCATAGCCCTCTCCATTGCCCTTTGGGTGACTCTAAGCCTTCTTATGAGGCCCATTGTGAGCGACCACGTTTCGGTTCCATATGTCATCACACGAGGATATTGCCAGCTAATTTATTTTGACCCTGTACAAGTAATGACTCCTAGAAAATATTTCGCTAACTTATGACATTTTAATATCTATTTCTACAATCCTAGTCTTGTCTGGTCGTGATTCTGAAATGTCTAATATCTCGTATGCAAGATGTGTGTGGTTGCGTGTTGCGTCTATCTGTTCCTGGTTGCGAAAAGTGATTTACTGATTACTCCATTTTAACTGCTGCATTCAAGTGAAATAGCGTGTGTTATTGGTGGTTTTTTTTTTGTTGCATTTTCATAATCGTCTGTAGAATAATGATAATAGTACCGTAATTATCAGCTGAAATGATGCACATTATTGGGTTCTTCTAAATCTAATTTTATTTTTAGGGCAAAACTACTTTGTGTTTTCTTTTTTAAATGAGCCAAATTAAAAGAAAATATATAATTACAATGAATGGTAAACTTTTCTTGCTCGTCATTGTAGCGAATTCACTCTCGCTGTCAAAACCCCGCTTAACATGAGTGATACCGTTATTACGTGCGCGTAGATGTTGCGTGTGCGCAGCATCACGTTACGACCGGCCTTGACTGACATGATCTTGTACGGTTTGATTTGCATGAGTTTTCATGCTATGAGAAATAGGTGATGCTGCGCGAAGATTTGTTTTGGTTTGTTTAGTTATTTAGTTATGGTTGCTGGGTTGATTTTTGGGGGCAGTGATGGTGCTCACGTTTGGCTTAGTGGTTCAGCATTAGTGGGTTTCAGGCTCATTTGATTTGAAGATAAACCATGTTAAATAATAAGGCGATACCAATTGATTTGGTTAATTATTAATCAAACCAGTTTAAATTAAATCATGTAAAGATCTAATTATGTTGATAAATAAGTTACTGAATCTTGATCGCAATCTGCTCACTGGCGTCTCTTCTGCAACACTTCTGTAGGATCAAAACGTGAATATTAAAAAAAATCAACAACTGATGAAATAAGTTCACAACACTAAATATACGAGTCTTTGTCTTCCCTAAACTTTCCATAAATTCCCAACAACCAGCTGCTGCTACTACTGCTTCGGGTGGTGTCATTGGCATTTGCGTTGCGTATATAGGATAAGTTTTGTTCAGTGCGCAAATTGTAACCATGAATTCAGCATATCATTGTAGACCCCCCAGCGCAGAATTTTTTTGTTGGTTATACAAAAAAAATCAGTTCCATACATTTTGACCGCGTAAGTATTGCACTTTTCTATGAAACCTCAGATTTTTTTAATATAACCTACGAAAAAAATTCTGCGGGGGTCTAGAATGATATGCTGAATTCATGGTTACAATTTGCGCACTGAATAAAAACTTTTCCTGTATAGGAATTATTCTCGTTTGAGCACCTATTTTTTGGGGACCTATGCGTTGAGCACAAAAGGTACTACTCGAGTATACTATGCAATTTATATCTAACAGAATCTTCTCTTTCTTCCCCAGGGTCTGCCATCGTGGTCGCGCGGGCTGGAGGTGGCCGAGGCAGCCCGCACGCGCCTCGTGCGCTGGGCGTGCGGCGAGCCCCCGGCGGAGCCCGAGCCGCCCCGCAAGAAGATGCCGCATGCGCTGCGCCGACGGTGGCCGCTGTGCCCTTGTTTACAGGTTAGTAACAAGTTCTTCAATTTAAAAATGAAGGAACAATATTTTATATGGGACGCGCACAGGAACATAACATAACATCACGCCTTGTTTCCCCGAAGGGATAGGCAGAGGTGTTTACCCACATTTCGCCAGTTATGTTTAAGTCCCGTGTAATAGGGGGTGAGCCTATTGCCATCAACTGGGCACAAATCCAGACTCCGAGCTGCTACTGAGAAAATCCATTTGGAAAAACCCACACTTTGCCCGAACTGGGAATCGACCCAGGACCATCATGCTTAGCAGTAGCGCTTGTGACCACTAGACCCACGAGGCAGACCACGTGCAGGAAATACAAGATAGATAGTCATGTATAGATGATGCTGCTGGAAGACGTAAGCTCAAGCCCTGTTTTCAAGGGCTCCTTCAAATTCGCCTGCCTAGGTGTTGGACAAACAGGCTGAGCGTGAACGTGGTATCACCATCGATATTGGTCTGTGGAAGTCAGCCGTAATAGACATCGTCTGCGTAATTTAGCTGATGGTGGCAACATTATAGTTTTACCATAATTATGTATAAATTTGATTAAGCTTATCATGCATTACCTTGAACTCATTTCGTGGCTACAACTTATTCGATTATATTCGATTGTTCATTGAACTCAATTGACTCTTTGCTAAGTTTTAACTTAATAAAGGTCATTTGGAGACTTGGCAGGTTGTCCAAAATATTAAGTTCCGTCTAACGGTTCAGTATCTGAATTCAGATCTCTAGAATTGGTTCCTATTTTCAATTGCGTTTGTTGGGACCTTAACTAGGATAATGGCGAAATGAAACTCATTCATCGGGAACTGTATTAAAATGTATGATAGCCACTTAACCTCAATGCAAGGAATTAAAAAATTGCATCTATAATAACATATTATTGCTAGCTTCAGTACCTTCTTTCAATGCAATGGGATCAATTATAATTTCCCCATACAGCGGATATGCAAACAAAAACAAAGTAATCAAGCGAAGTATTGATCAATATCCTTATTGGTCCTTATCTAGTCGATCTATGTGCCGTTATTGTAAGTACTTGGCTGCTAATTGTTCCGGAACGCGTCGGTTGACTTCACTGGCTAGTAACGCAACACCCACGGCATATCGGGTTCGGATTAGGGTTCGTTTCGCTTCGTACTTTCACCAGTCGCCTAGGGACTTTGAAATTCATTGGATATTTTTGCTGACATTAATAGGAGTGTGTAAGGGAAAAGCATCAGAGTCCTGTCATTTCTGCCTAACCCCATGGAAAGAAGGTGTGAGATGTATGTATTAATTGGTTACTGTCCGCAGCAGCGTCTTTACGTTAGTGATAACTTTCAACGAGTCCATTATCGCCTTCCAATAGGGCATTATGTTTTCCATTAGAATCTTTCTGGGCAACAAATATTTGTTTTGCGCCCTGCATCTTGGCTAACCTTTTAAGAGATGCATGTGTAGCTATTATTGTCTCTTATCAGTACAGCTTATTCTCCCACAAAATCTGATTCACAATCACATTATGCTAACTTAATTACGAGATTATCGAAACTGTTATACTGTATTCTCATTATAAAATTCCGTAGAAAACGAAAGCATTTGAGATTTAAAACCTCTGCAGCACCAGACTTGTTCTTATCAGACAGGTTTCAGTTCATGTCGAACTTGTTAACTTCACGTCTCGTATCGCAAAGGTCAAAGGTCTTTTGTAGGTCAGTCATAGTCAACAGGTTGGCTATTCGTAGTCCACGCCTTCAGTGAAAGTCGAGTCCAAGGACTTCATTTCTCCGAGGTTGTTTACACTAATATCATTATCAATGTCTGCAGACGTGCTTAGCTATTCTGAACTAAAGATTATGTTAGGCTTATTGAAGGCAATAGAGCTGGTGCGATTTTTTTTACTGTTCTTAAGTACTTCTTACTCGCTAAAAAACAATCACGGTATATAGTGCAATCTAGCACTGATTTTAGTATTCCGTTATTACAAAGTGCTGAAATATAATATTTCTTCCTGTATACGGCAGCATACATCGACGCGCTAACTGAAAACCTTAATTCAGCACATGATTCTAGACCCTTTAGAGTAGAAATTTTTCGTTGGTTATCCAAAAATATTATTAAAGCAGAGCACATTTATTGTTTTAATAGTTGAAATATTTCAACTCAGGGGCTTTCACAATCATGTACTTAATCCACGGGTTGCACGTTGATGTCCCTGCCACCCTGTATAGCGCGTTTATTCTTTACTATAAATCTATTAGTAGGAATATTATACAGTAGATCATAGATATATGTACTTGAAAAATTTGTAAGCCATGAAATTACAACAAGTTCTGAACTTTAAATTCAATACAATTCGGAATCTTTGCTTACCAATCTGAGAAACGGGTCGCAAAAGTCTCTGTATAAGTTCAAGTTGGCTATAACGACATAATTAACATTTAGAATAGCTTAAACGCAATCCGAAAGGTAATTGCCACACCCACTGCGGTATTAGTAAGGTGAGCAATGTCGGAAAACGGAAACAGAAGGTTCACTGAATGGAGACAAGTAGAGCCTAATCAAATGAAGAGCGATGCTGCTCGGAAGTCTACAGACAAATTCCAAATCACTATCGTAATATTCATCAGATATCAGTCTTAATTTGATGATACATTTCGATTTAAAGCGGAAATTCTATTATCCTTACTTAATATTATAAACACGAAAGTTTGTATGTATGGATGTTTGTTACTTTTTCACGCAAAAACTACTGAATGGATTTGGATGAAATTTGGCACACAGATAGATTAACACATAGGATACTTTTCATCCCGGTAGTATGTTCCCGCGGGATAATTTCCGACTTCCACGCTGGAGAAACCGCGGGTGGTAGCTAGTATATTATACAAGCGGACCTATCAGACGTTGTACTGCCCGAACAGCGCCACCTATCGGGTCAATTTGTTAATCTAAATCATCCCGAGACCCACTCAAATACATACAAAAAAAAAACATCAAAATCTGTCCAGCCGTTTAGAAGGAGTTCAACGACATATACACGTACAGAAGAATTAAATATATATAAAGTTATACTCTGTATACTACACTCAGTATTTTGGTTTCACTCTCGTTAGTCCATATAGTATTAGAAAAAATATCGCCGTGGATGAAGATCTGCACCTACAAAGATTGTGCTTCATTGAACTTGGTTGGGAGTTAGTCCTCTGAATCCATTTTTTGATGGTTAAAGTAACATGAGCTGCATTTAGTGAAATAAACACGTTTACACTTGCAATTTGTGTCAGCCTCGTAGCATCGAGTGTATCGATGTTAAATATCCTCGTTATTTTCGAATTGCGAGTAATTAAGATTTGTCTGTCGTTTCTAATCTTGTTGGAATCGAGACATAGTTTAGTTGCATTTCTATACCACGTTGGGCGAGCAAAATCTATTTCAAGAGTTGTTCTAATGCTTTTCACGCTTATTTCGCTTGCCCTTTTATATTTTTTTTTTAATTCACCTCATGTCTGTACTGTAGGTAATTGATATTTTCAAAGCTTTTTTTAGTGGTGTATTTATCTATGATCTCTTGTTTCCTTAATCTTCCTTAAAGATTCATTTAGTTAGGCATTTCGTTTAGCCATGACGTGGCGAGTAACGGTTGTATGTGTAGCCCGTCCGACAGACATCTGGTCTACAACCTCACATAAAACAGGTTTACCAAGTCTGATGTTATCAGGGCGATAGATGCTGCTGGCCATTCACCTGGTACAGTTAGTAATCGCAGCTTTTAGCACCTGCCTGAGAAGTCGATAGATGACTAAGGCTTACTGGAGATGATGAAAAAGATGTATTCAAATTGAGCGTCAATCTAGGTTACGTGTATGTGTGGTGCTCTTCAAACATTGTTGTTTGGTTTTCACTGAAAGTGAGCAAACAAGTTTCAATTATTGTATCAAGATTAAGAGCGATGTGACCGTCTGTTTCCTAATCTGATGCCTCTTGAAACCCAAGAAAGTTTATTTATTACATTTTCTGTTCATTGTCGTATAAATTTCGCAAAAGTGAAATTGTAGTTCCAACATCCGTATTGATACCATTAACTGGTGTTAATGTATTTAAATTTTGTGCAAATTTTATTGTGCCCGGTCAGTTCATAGGTTAGCCATTAGAATTTGTCGTAGAGAAATCTTTGCTTCCATATCGTGGGTTTTCTAATCAAAATTAACATTTCTAATAAACCGCGATGTATTAATCAAAACAATATATTTGTTTATCTCTAAATGTTGTGGTTTTGTATGTTTCTGACCATAATTTATTCTGTCAATTTATTATGCTGATTCTATGTAAAAGCGAATATTAAATGCTTTGTTAGAAGATCCATTTGAATAATGTACCTAGTTTTTAATGCTGAATTGTTGTTTTCGCAATATTTGTCCATAAAGGATTTGGTCGTGCATTTGTTAATGAGCTCACAAGTTTTGTTGTGAGTGACCTTGGCACTGGGAAAACGCAACGATAAAGATAGAGGTATCTTTGTTATTTTTTTTAACCGATTTCAAAAAGAAGGAGATTATCAATTCCACATGTTTATATATTTTTTTTTTTTATGTATGTTCGGGCATACATCCGTCGTATGTAGACGGATTTACAAAATCATTTTTTTGTTCGAAAGAAGTTTATTCCGAAATGGTCCCATTTAAATTTCATATAGATCTGTTGATGCGTTTCGGAGAGAGACAACGGAACTCTTCAAAACATGACAGCAAATCAACCGCGATTGCTGCTATCGCATAAATATGCATTCTTTTTACCCCAAGGATGATGACATTTCGAATTGGTGTGGGGTAGGTACTATAACTAAAAAGTGAAAAATAAAAACTTTTCCAAAAAAAAAAACAACCGACTTCCAAAAAAAACACTACAAAGTGAAAAATAACTTTAATATCGGAAGGCGGTGACAAAAAAGTTTTTGTATGGTTCCGTGTGGTGCCTGCCGAACGTAAAAGAATAGCACCATCCCATTTCTTTCCGTGGGTGTCGTAGAAGGCGACTAAGGGACTTACTAGAGAATGGGCAGCAGCGTTCTCTATGCATTTTACCACCATACTGCGATCGCCAACCCGCCTGCCAAGCGTGGCGATTATGGCAAAACCCCTCTTTTGGGGGAGGCCTATGTCCAGCAGTGGACGTCTTTCGGCTGAAATGATGGTGATGATGGTTTCTTCTTACAGTCGATTACATGAATATAATTTTAGAACGCAAGAATGGATCAATGACCGTTCTAAAGCAAATGATAAAAAAATCATAAGCAAACTAATGAATGAAGCCAGACACGCTTGATTAGTGATGCTAATATTATCTTTGTTCTTATGCTTACTCGTTCGTTCAATCAAATTACTCACAGTGGCTTACTAAAACAAACATACATGGAGATATATTATCTCTCAACAAATTGCTGTGTATAAATTGCGATAAAATTATGAAGAACTCATATATTCTGAGAAGGCCATTTCTCTTGCGATTTCCATTAAAATTAAACTAACTTTCACTGTAAGATTGTTGCCAGTATGAAAGGGCTATTGATAGGTAAGGGTCAGCCCTACGCATGCGCTATTGAAAACCAGTTTACATTGGATTGGAAAGCAGGCGAGATGTCGGTCAGTCGGCACATGCATGGCACTTGCTCATATATATGATTTCCAAGATGAGGCTTCGCACACGTGCTTATTCTAAATTAATGCTATATCGCGAGATTGAATCGCATCTGCAGTGATTGCTGTACAAATTACTTGTAGGAATTGTTTCTGTTACTTGAATTGATTTTTTCTTCACCTGTGGACTGATTCACTTTAAGTGCTAACTGATTGACTCAGACTCTCACGTTCATCGTGAGAAAATAACAAAATGATTTTCAGTTTCGGAATTAATTTATAATATGTCAACATGTGTGAAACTGTTGCGTTAAAAGATCTCAGATATTATTCTGAGATTGGCATGCATGAGTTTCTTGCCAAAAACGGTTAGCCAGTCAACATAGCCTTATTATAAAAAGTCAAGATAACCTATCATTTCGACCACTTCAATCAAGCACAATAGAACACAAAAAGCGCAATTGTAGCATCAATGAAGCAGTCCATTGATCGATGGGCCACGTGTTTCTATTTAGAAGTCGCAAGTTCGACGTCAGGTCAGCCATAATCGTGTTATATGATAAGGGTTCACGTCAAAATATAACAATGAAGCCACTTAACAGTCTTAACAATTCTGATTTGAATATTACTAAACATATTTCCCAATCGTAAGCTTCATATAGAGAGTAATAAGGTGATAGGATTATGGCTTTTTGAAACAAATTTAATTGGATCGTTTGGAACAAGGTCGTGACTTATTGTATGTGATATTAATGGGTAATGTCTTTCCAGCGAAGGCTGTACAAACTGAGATCCAAGATAAACTTGTACGTTTCCAAATCCTTTTATAACGTTCGAGTTATAAAATCCTAATGCAATTCCGTTTGTAATTCGAAGTAAATGCGTTGATAACTATTCTGGTATTTATTACTTCGTCTGCGTCCAGGCCTTGTTTACTCGCTCGGAAACAAACATTTCATTTTGTATCGGTCGTCAACATGGACCCTAATGAAACGTCCATTTAGTCGTTAATAGAATTAGAGCGAGACAATGCACTTCGATAAATACGGGAAACAATTACGGGTACAACTTGGAGGTCTTTAGTTTTGATTGAGACACATTGCGAGGCGCCAGGCGCCCATGTCTCGCTCGTTTTGTGGTCCTTCCGTCGATTGACTCTTGCGCAAGTGGGAAAGCGTTCTATTGACACTGCAGTCAAGTGGCCCGAATTAAATTAATCAACCAACTGTTATTTTGGTGTTGTTCTGTTAATCATCCCGAATTCCGAAATGAACAAAAATAGATTCTTTAGCTTGAAAAGAAAACAATCGATCGCAAGGATACAAAATGTAAGTTCAGTTTTTTAAATAAACAGTATTTGAGCGTGACTTTTTCTGAGAACGGCGTTAATAGTCAAAGATGGCTCACATTCACACACCCCTTTGAAGTTAATGTTCGTTCTTAACATAATATTTATTTATGCAAATGCGTTTCGTCAGAAAACTGAATGTGGATACGATTTTTAGGGAAGCGTGCGTTTTGTCAACCTTTGCTCTATCTTCTTTATTATTCTTTCTAACCGTTTTGAGCTTTTAAATCTCCACTATTCGCTTTCTTTGATATAGTTGATAAACTAATTGCCATCTTCTATATTAGTAAAAATATTTCCACAAAATGCCATACTACTTCATTTATTATACGACCTATATTACTGGTAACTTCACTTTTTTAAATAACGCATTTTGAAAGATAACAGCGTCCTTGCACTATGTCGAAGGTAATTTGTATTTCGCACACATTTTCCTATCATTAGTAGAAGTTACAACTTCGTTTCAAAACATCACGACAACGTCTTCCTTTAATTATTCTTCTTTCACATCCTTCATAGCACCCATCCCGTTAATTGGCACATTACCACATAATATAGCGTCTTCGTTGTTGCTAATAATGATGGCCCAGCAAATAAGTCTGCAGTCGAGTGGGTGAAGTCATCGACGCAAATATACTCCACTCCTTGTGAGTCGGAAGGGGTTGTAGGGTTATCGCTTTTGTAATTTTAGATGGCGGTGTTAAAAAGAAAAATGGCGAGTGTTACTTATGAGTATGAGTCATCAGATTCATATTTGGATGACGTCAGTGTTAAATTCTTTGCGCTCTATTCCACGGCTTTTACTGAAGATGATAGATTTACTAGAGGACGGACACTTGAACGCAGTTTTCTATAGAATTGTGTCACTTGCTATTAAGCAGGAAGGAATTTTATCGTAGAATCTAATAAACATTCGTATTATGTATCAGTCGAAAATCAGCTTGTTTCTTACCAAAGTATTTCATTATTTTAATAGAGATTATATATTATTATCACTTTCATTCAAGTTATTGTTATTTCTTCATTGTCGTCTACACACGTCATTTTGATACATTGTGATAAATACTACTGCATATTTGTTTTAATAAAATGCACACGGAAGGAGCAACTAACCTTAATTCTAAATCCAATTAACGCGTTAATAATATAATATGTAGATTATTACACTAATCAAATGTTAACAAGGCAATGCTATTTAAAATATAAATCATATTTAAATCAAGCAGGATATATCCTAAATTTTTTAACCTTATTAGAGAACTAATCATAACAGGATGCAGTATTACGCATAAATAATCCTTAAATCTATACTAGCTCGTTAGGTCTTAATGGATCTTTTCCATTGTTCTCTCTGAGCAAATATTTTGCTTCTGTGTTCATGACCTCATTTAATGCGTCGTCGTCTTGATAAATTTTATTTGCCTTTCCATCTGTTTGTGCCGAGTCTATAGTACTTTCTACTGTTAATGTTAATTAACCAAGTACTTAAGGGAATACATAATTAATTGGTGTGGTTTACAGTAGTTTACTTTCTGTAGTTTCTGTCTGGGGTATTAGAATCGTGTTTGCATTAAAGCTTCACAATTAGTGTTGTTAATGTTGAATATCTATGTGTATATTGGCGTGGTTTTTTTTGCTAATTACAAAACATTTGAGACAATGTTATGTAAAATTATTATGAAAAGTGCATTTACTTGTCTCATAATTTGGCAAAGAAATGTGTTTTATTGCAGTAGATATAAATTCCATGTTTCATTTGCAGGTTCACACTTAACGTTGCTAAAACTCGTGATGTTTGTACCACGTCTGATCACAGTAGTTCTATAAATTGTTACGTTTCCTAACGACATGTAAGTATTTTTTTTTTTTCATCTCATCGGTCTAAAACGATACTTGAAGTTCAACAGTTTCTTTTACATTGTCGAAATGATAAACGGCTGAAAGGCGTCATGAATTTATCTTAAGCTTTGGGTAGCCTTAGCCCGAAGTCACGTCCCAGCAATAACGCTTAAAGATGACGACACTCAATTTATAGCAGGGAGAGAGGGTGCGAAGTCTTAGATCACCGCTACAATTCGTTCCCCTCAATTAGCCTCAGCAAATTGTGGGGACGGTACCCTAGGTAGCAAGTAACATGTGGTTTTCTTGGACAGTGTGAAGCATTCTACTTTTCTTATAATATTATAAATGTGAATGTTTAGATGCTTGATACTCAATCACGCAAAAACGGGTGAACGGATTTTATTTATTTATTTTATTTTAAAGAAGGCTTACAGACTAACAAATCAATGATACAAATAAAGTAATATAAAAAAATTGCTAATAACAAGCCTCCACATATAGTTAAAGAAAAATATCGATAAAAAAAAGTACATACAAGTTAATATAATTAGTTAAATGAGATAACTTTATCCATGAAAAAGGACTGTGACAAAAACTTTCTTAAGGTCGCCCCACTGGTGCAGAACAAGTCAACATTAAGGTCCATAGGAAGCCTATTGAAACTAAGTGCACTTCTTATTGAGAAAACATTCCGCCTATAATTAGTCATTGCGAAAGGTACATTTAATATCGGCCGCTGACGTAATCCCATCAGATTCGTGCATAATGACAGATTAGCAACGAGTTCAGGACAGTCAATACGGCCATTTGCGATACCCAACAGTAAACTAATGTCACCAATATAACGTCTCATCTCCAGAGGAAGGAAGTGGTACCGTTTGCAGCGGTGCTCGTAGTCAACTGAGTATTGCTGAGCCCTATAATCTAGATAACGTAGGATTTGGCACATAGATAGTTTATATCCTGGATTAACATGGATACTTTTTTATCCCAGTAGTACGTTCCTGTGGCATAATTTCCGACCTCCACGCGGGTGAATCCACTGGCAAAAGAAGTTTATAAGAAGCAGTTTTGAGATGTCAATTTTTGCTGGACTTTTTTTAATAATGTACTAACGTGAAGGGGTTTTTCCAACGCCCTGGGCTATGGCAAGATTCCTTTGAGTGAGGTTAAAAATTATCATTATTCATGGCTACATTAAATAAATAATTTTCAGAAATCAACAGATAATTTATAATGCTTTCTCCGCGCAGCCCTATTCATTATGTCAATGGATTCGCGAGACATCGGGCGACAGTTCGTAGAAATGCGTCGGAGTGTCGCAGGCGCCGCCGAAAGGTCACTCTGACTCAGAAGCGCTTTTAGCGTGCTCATGTATGGACGTGTACGATACTATCAGATTGCTTGGAGAAGCACTCAGAGAAATCACAGAAGGAATTCTGCATTGACCCTTTACCTCTTGTGATAAAAATTAAAGTAGAAATCACTATGTTTGGATTTGATACTGTAGTTACTTTTTATGCAGATTGTCAAATTGGTTTCAGCATTATTGGAATTGATATAGGTAGCATTTTTAATAACGGAGGTCAAGAGACAGCTAAAAATAGCTTTAAAAATGTACATTGTATCAGGTTTATGAAGATCTTTTGAATAAACGCTAAGTCATATAATTTCAAATTGAAGAGAATGGTCTACCCAGGAACTGCCAGACGTGTTATTAAAGAGAAGTTTGAATAATTACTGCCTAGTAACCGGTTCAAACATCGAAGATAGAAAAAAAATAAGAATGCACCTAAACGTCGCAAATCGTCGAATCATGTGTTTAATAGTAATTACATTCCTATTATCGTAATAGCTTAGCGTTCAGGCGAATACTTGTCAGTGTTGCCATACGAGGTTTTTCTGTCCGTCCGTGCGTGCTTCCTCGTCGGCCACATTTGTCGACTCTCCCTTTAAGGAATGAACCAATGTCTTCCTCATTTTATTTTTAACTCGACAATTTAAATGGATATTTTTTTCTCGTTTCTTACCAAGTACTTACCGAACAAATTATGTCCTCACGTTGGTTTATGTCTTACTGAGAAAATTCTCCCAATGTGAGTGGAATATTTTTGTATAATTAGGTATTGATTGCAGTAATTTTATTTATGGTTTCCTTAAATTGGCCAGAATGCCAGATGTTGAAATGGAAATGACTTATTGTATGTAGAAAGTTCCTTTTCTTGTTTCGTTTTTTGTGGCCACGTGCCCGAAATGTGTCTTGGATTGAGTTTCATTTGCTTGTGTTTATTTTTTGGTTGTCAGCAGATGATTGATGTTAAGTTATGTTGACTTAATATGGTGTCATATTTATGTTTTGTTTTATTTTGCGTTTGGTGTCTTTGATTTTTTTCTTTAACGAATCCTCTACATAACTTGAACATGTTTTCTCTAATCAAGTGTGCTCAAAGTGGGTATGCCGTTCATTTCAAATATTAGTAACCTTAGTTCACCGTTTACTTTAATAGGCCTTTATCTTCTGTTGTAACATTCTTGGAACAATAATGTATTATAAGAGACACTTAGATTGCTAATAAACCTTAGCTTCAAGGATAAACTCAAAGGTTTAAACGTCGGTGTTCTTGATCGATACTATCTTCTGGCTTATACACATAGTTCTTTCAAAGTGATACAAGTCCCAAAATTATATTGAGTCGGATTTTTAAACAATATATGAGCCCTCATCTTAGTGGGTTTGCGCTATCTAAAACAAAGCTAGTTTTAATCAAATTTTGCTTCCATCCAAGAACATTTATTCTGTTCTCTTTTATTATACTACATAGTCGGTTTATTTAGAACTGCTGCAAAGTTAATAGGTTTACGTAGAAGTAATGCTATTGCCTCCATGTGTAATGCGTCTGTCTAGTGTCGACGTCGTCGTAGGTCATTGGACGACCGTTACTGTTTATATAGGTGTAATGTAACCACATGCCAATGCCAAACTTTAATCTTTAGGTAATTCTTTGATGAAGTCTTCATTTCTTAATTCAGTCTTCAAACGTCCGCCTATTAAGGTCCCTAGATACTCTCCTTGCTTTTCTTCTTCTTCATCTGCTTTTGTTGCCCTGTTACCTATCATATTCTCTAAAATTTGTACATAATGTACAAATTTAGTAAATGTAGTACTCTTCTTTTTAGGATTTTTCCATATTAATCTGCATCTCGTTTTAAGTTTGGACCAGTAATCTATTTTGCTTTTACTTTATGACTTATATTTATCCTGTTTTTTTTTTACAGAATGACGAGCCCCCAGAGATCACCTACTGTGTGGTTGGGGGCGAGGGCGGCCTGGCACTGCAGGCCGTCACCCCCACACACCCCATGCCGCCTCAAGATGAACTGGATGCCAAGTTCGCTGAGCTCGTGGTAAGTACATTCTTTATATTTTCATCTATTTGATAGAGTATCATGCTTAAAATTACTCCTCTAAATAAGAAGTGATCAGGTTACATTTACTTATGGCTACTTTTTCCAAATTGGCCGGGTTCACTGTTGCCTTTGGACGATTCTGTGGAAGAAATTATTGTCGATAATATTATTACTCTTTAAATTACATGTCCAAAGTGACCTAACTCCAGGTGTTAAATGCCGAGAGCTCTGTCATACATACCTAACATTTATGTATTAACATTGAATTAAATATTGAAATAACCAAGTTGTTTCTCCAATGTAATTTTTTTACCTTTTCTAAGTAGACACTGTATGCAGCCCATAATCAATGTACATAATTGTGTAGTTTACCTACGCGGAGGTTTTAACCTTTACTAAGAAACTCCAGTTCTCATTAGATCGTGAAACTTGATAGTATGAATCGAATATAAACAAGTGGATTAAATTGGATACTTCACTTCAGGGACTATAACAAAAGTAGCAAAAGAAGATATTATCATATATATATATTATTGGTCTAGTTGGGTTTCTCCGACAAAAATGTTAATTCAGAAGGCACACCTGTCACCAAATCATTTATTAAAAAGATTACATAAATAAAATTAATCAAGTACATGTGATCTTCCGTATATGACTTCCTACTATTGTATTCAAAATCGACAATGAAGCAGAAGTATTTCCTTAAACTGTCAAGAAGAATTTTAATAACATTGCAGCGAATCCCATAACATAATATGGAGTTGTCATAATACACCTTCATCTTAGTTCCCATCATTATGCGCTTAATTTCGTCATTGTATGAGCATAGTTTATAACTTATGTAACTGTGGCGACTGTCATTATGTACCTATGTAAGTAGATATAACGTTGAAGACGGAATTAGTTTTCTAAAACTGTGCTGTTTGTAATCTTAGTTCTTCATCATTCTACTCTCAATCTTCATTTGATTGTCGTTAAACAATCTAGCTTCTAATCACAACACTATCGCCATTCTATTTCTTCACAAGGGATGCGTCCTAGAACGTCAAATGGACTTTTTCAATGATATGCGAACTAATAATGATGTTATTACTGCAAATACAGCAACTAGTTAATGAAACGACGAAGATATCCCAGAACATATTATTATGACACCTTAAATAAAAAATTGTCAAGATAAACAATTAATGTGAATTCTAGAAGCCTTTCAGACTTGCAGAATATAACAAACACGTCTGTTTTCCATTGGAAATTTCCTTCTATGAGCACTATCTACACAAACTGTATCAGTAGGTTTATTACCTTTAGAAACCTTACAGTAAGAACTTTATTGACTGTCTTTATTTCTCTGATAACATTTTATAGGTGTTTTGTTCCATTATCGTAGACATGCCTATGTGGCAAATTATACCGACTTTTCGTATTGTTGCTCACAGCTCTATTACACTTTTTGTTTTCACAATCATCATCTTTATTGAGAAATGGTGACTGGTGCCCCAACATCACCACTACAACCGATCTTGCGGTTCCCGCAGCCAACGGTCTTCCACGATCTTCACCATTGTCCACCATGTAATCTTCATAAAGCAGGAACTGTGAAATTTGTTCCTTCACCATCTTCTTTCGCTGATTCTTTCATATCAGCTGTATATATGTGGCTATATTTCACTTCGCTGAAAGCTAATTCATCAACTGTTTCTGCATAGGTTTCAGCCAGAGGGTCCTTAGGCAGATGGGACATAAACAAGTTGGTATTAACAAGAGGTACCCTTACATCTTAAGTTGGCACGTTAACATTATCGGTGCAGATAGACAGGCAGTGATTGGAAGGTGTTGTTTAGACAGATGAGGCGCGGCCCCGCCTCCAGGCACCTGCAGGCAGGCAGGCAAGCCTGCACCCTCGGACTACTTTCACAATACATCGCTGTTTTTGTAGGGTTGCGACTGCAAAAAAAATCTTTATTTGGCACTGGCACTGCAAATAATCTTTATAAATATCAAATTGCGCTACCAGACTTGGTAACATAATCAACCTATAATGTTCCCAGTGCTGGAATACATGCCTCCTCTCGGTGAGAGGGAGTGGGCTATAATCTACCACCGCGTGGTGCGCGTGCGCTCAGTGTGAGTTGGTTGGTAGATATCAATTGGTTCTTTGCCATAAAAAAACATATATTTTGTGTTTTAAATTATTCAGCGTTTATGTAATGAGTGTTAAAGCTACGTTTAAATGTTAATTTAATAAAACTTCATAGTATAAATCATGATGTTATAACGTCGGTATTTTAGCCAAACTATAGAAATGTTAATTTTATCTATTAACAAGATCTAACAAAGTCTAGAATTGTGGCTAAGTTTAAATTGGCAACATCCTTGAAGCTAGCTGTTTGAAAGGCTAAAGTTGATAATAATCATATTGCGGATGCTACACGTTGGTCAAAGGAATAATATTACTTTAGAGTTAAATTGATAACTATTTTAATTAAATGCACAAAATAGTATTTTGCATTTAAATTTCATAACGAAACGAGTACCTATCGGTACTTCGTCACACATAACATTATCTGCCTCTTGAAATATTTTCTCATTTAGATTATCCAGCCTTCTTGGCGTATAAAAAAAAAACACTCACCATTTTCTGTTATAGAACTTAAGTAATCTAAGCAACCCTCAGCTCCCGATTGGCTGCCCTATAAAAATAGTGGAAACTTAAAAACTATATACGTTAAAAATAAATCAAATCATTAAAAGCCAACCCTATCGCTGCTTATATCAGATAACAAGTATCGTATCGAGTGGTAGGTGGCGTTTAATTTGATTTACTAGCGGCACGGTGCCACGCAAATTGCCGTCCTCGATACCGCGGCTTGTGCCGATCGGCTATCGCACCATCGCATCGCCACTTACCGATCTACGATCGCCGCCGAAGGGCTTAAAGCTGGGAAAATGAGCTTGAGCTTCGAAAAGCGTTATTTTGTAGTACTTTATTTAATTAAGCGCTTTATCTTTACTCATTTATGTATAACGGCTCCCGCAGACATGAGCCGTGTTGTGAGTTTATTTAGATATACTTTACTATAAATGATAATTATCCTTATATAGGAAGATATTCCAATCTTAGACTTGAGTTTTTCATAACTTTTTACGAAAATCTACCGCGAGTTGTAAACCACTTACTTAGTCAGTCTACGTAACTTATAGTTACTTATTGATTATGTAGTTCGTTATTGGCCTCAAGCGGTTATATAGCGAACAGACACCTCATATTTGTGCCGTTCCGCATTCCAGTACCTTTGTACCTAAGCAAAGAAAACATAATGGAGCACTTGTATGGAACAAGTCACTGATCAAATTCTTCCTATTATGGAAAACTATCTTTTGCCAGCAGCTTCAACCGCGTGAAGGTCGAAATTATCCCACAGGAATGTACTATCAAGATAAAAAGTATCCTATGTGGTAATTCAGGCTATAAACTATCTGTGTGCTAAATTCCATCCAAATCCATTCAGCCATTTTTGGGTGATAGAGTAACAAACATCCAAACATTTATGCATACAAACATAGAAATTTTCACATTTATAATATTAGTAGTATGTAGAATAGGATAGTAGGATTGTGCTTGCGTGCTGTCGTCACTTTATATCCATAGCATAAGTATATCATTCTATTTTGAGGTCAAATCACGGAATTTGCAGACCAGACCAATGATCCTATTGATACGAGAAACATAAAAGATAATGGACAAAACAAATATTAAAGGCCAAACAAAATTGTTAAGTTATTTCGGCGAGGACGCTCCTTAATTCATTATTTTCCTTTTGACCGTATTCGGGCCTATTATGCGTGTAATCTGATATTCATCAAATATTCGTAGAGATGTTTGAACATCGATATTTGGATAATCATGCATTCTTGTTGTCACAACGTAGTACTCCTTGAACTATGCAAATGAGGTGCGAACATAACCTCTGTCACTGCATTTTTGTCTGTGAATGGTTGAATGTTACGAAATGAAACCAATCTGGACAAATAACTCTAAATTGTTTTGCCTAAAACTTATTCAAATGAACACATTTTAGCACCGTTTAGGTAGATTTCAAAAGAAGCGGTTAGATTACCATTTAAGTTCCACGGAATGAAATTGGTAAAATATGTGTTCGATTTAAATTGGTATGTTTAAGGGTTCATCTTTAAATACAATTTTGGGTCAAACTTTAACTCATCGCAATGCAAAACAAGTCAATTAATTGGGAATCTAGTCGCGGGCTCGAACTCACTAATGGGCCTGGCTAAAAAGCGAGCTGTCTCACCAGGCTTTGTGTCCGACAGAGGTAGTATCAGTGATGAGCGGTTAGGCGCTAGTCTACACGCAAAATGTTATTGAGTGAGATGCAGGATCATTAATATTAGGTCTTTACCTATGAAATTGCCGTTTTGCAGTACTGGCCATTTCAAATCAAAATAATTTTTGTTTGGGTAAGAATTCTAATTTCAAATTAATTTTATTTTAAAAACATGGATTTTTTTTTCCAAAAGTAGTCATTTGTTTATTGATTAGTGTTACATTTTCATCGCATTTCAATCTTTTTCGTCATCATGGATACGTTAAAAATTCGAGTAATTATGGAATATGAGTACCGTCGTGGCAGCAACGCGGCACAAGCGGCACGCAACATCAACGACGTTTACGGAGCTAACACTACAAACCAACGCACCACCTGTTATTGGTTTGCTCGCTTCCGTTCTGGAAATTTCGACCTGAAAAATGAACCTCGCGGTCGTCCGAAGACTTTGGTCGACAATGACGAATTAAAGGCGATTGTGGAAGCTGATGATACACAATCTACGGCTGAATTAGCAGCAGCTTTCGACGTTAGCGTCAAAACAATATTGGTCCATTTGCGTCAAATTGGAAAGTTAAAAAAGCTTGACAAATGGGTGCGCCACGAACTCAATGATCGTCAGCGCGAAGTACGCGTCGAGACGTGCCTTGCACTGCTCAACAGACACACAAATGAAGGAATTTTGAACCGCATTGTTACCTGCGATGAAAAATGGATTCTGTTTGATAACCGCAAGCGCTCAGCAAGTTGGTTGGATCCTGGTTCAGCACCTAAACAATGCCCTAAACGAAAACTTACCCCTAGAAAAGTGATGGTCACTGTTTGGTGGTCTAGCGCCGGTGTGATTCATCACAGCTTCTTACCAAACGGGGTGAGCATTACTGCAGATGTGTACTGTGAAGAACTGAACACAATGATGGAGAAGCTGGCACATCTCCAACCAGCATTGGTCAATCGCTCGTCTCCGCTGCTCCTGCACGACAACGCGCGACCTCATACTGCACAGCAGACGGTCTCCAAGTTGCAAGAACTGGGGTTGGAAGCTCTCCGTCATCCGCCCTACTCACCAGACCTTGCGCCTACAGACTACTACTTTTTCCAGAATTTGGATAACTTCTTGGCGGGAAAAAAATTCAATACCCGAGAGGCAGTACAAAATGCCTTTGAAGAATTTGTTGCCTCCCGTCCAGCTGATTTCTTTAAGAAGGGCATCAATAAACTGCCACTGCGATGGCAAAGATGCATTGATTGCATGGGTGATTACTTCGATTAATACAAATAAAAAATACATGAAAAAAATTCGTTTAAATTTTTTCATACAAAACGGCAATTTCATAGGTAAAGACCTATCATTACAACAGGCGCGTAAAAAATTAAGAAAAGTTTTATGAAAAAACCACTTCATAAATCTATGATCAGTAAAGTTTATTAAACTTTTCGAAATTTGAGCTTTGTCGGTACTGACTTCGTTTTAAAGATTTTACACTTCTTTTATTACTTAAACATGCCCAAAGCTAGGTTAAATTAGCAAGAAAAACTAATCTTTGTCGGCTCCTAACTTTTTAATGGCTTTTTATTTTAGTATTTTGTTTCCGATAGACAATATTAATAATAATGAGACAGAATCACCTTAAGGGCCCAGACTTTTGCCTTTTTCGGAATGTTAAAGGTGACAACTCAATTACTCGAATTTCCAAAAGATTAAGATATCAAATTATCAGTTAATAAAAATGCAAAAGTTATAGCTCAACAAAATATTTAATTAGCTACCTCAGCGTTAATAGCGATAAGCGGTTACATTAACCAAATTTCACTTACGCTTGCCAACCGGTTAGGACCCACACCAACCAAGATCGTAAAAGATATTATAAACAAACTGACCGTGATTTTTAATTCGTTGTAAATTCTTTCATACCTTTTAACAATTAATAAAGTAAATCCCTGCCATATTTCTTGGTTTTATATTTTTGTCGCGGCGTCGTTTGAATATTTATGATGTTTTTCATCTGACCTTTGCTTCCGAGTAACCGGAGATGCAATTTTAAAACTTGACGTCTGAAGTTTCTAGAAATATGAACAAGTAATAATGAATCTTACAGATATTATCGATCTTGCTGGATTTAATAATGACGTTTTACCATCTGCAAGCTATTTAATGATTGGTTGAATAATTCTGACAACAGAAGATGAAGAGATTATACTAATAACAAATGAACGCAACAAGACAATGATAATAATTACAGACGTAATGAAAGTGACGCAACATACACAGGGGTCTTTTGTAGCTTTCACTGGACGATATGACGAGCACATGACAGATTTGTGGCACTTACAAGCTCACACTGTAATACTTATATAGTCCTATCATTACGTTATATGGAATGGTGAAGACGCACTTGATTTCCTGTAAAGGTCAACGTATTTTGCATTATACTTATGCAATTTTGAAAAGTTTATGTGAAGATACCAAATACTTAACCTATTCAATAGGTTCATCATCCATCGTTGAGTTAGAAATCTGGCCTGTCATATTACTTGCATTTATTTAACTATACTTACATACGTATTACAGTTTGAAAGTCATTTGTAAGACATGTTATTTCAATTATAGTCTAAGCATTCTTAAATCCCAGGTTCTCACGCTTGTTTTGGCAATGATTCAATCTTTGTTATATTTGGGTTTGTCCAGTTTGTTTGTTGTGAGTGTCTACCGCACCCTTGTTGATTTCTATTTGCTAAAATGTTTGTTCTTACATTCGCCAAAATATTCGTTTTTACGAAAACATCTTCATCTTGTATTGCTGAGTCAGGAAATAATTCACTTGTAAGTGACGGTACATAAAAATGTCCATTGTGGACTTTCTCCCGACCCCTGGCGTGATCACTGGGCGCTAGCACCATGATTGGCATAAGTACAAACGTGCCAATGAGTTAGTTATTAATGATTTCTCTAACGACTCACACCTACGTGTTTTCACCTCATCATCAATCATTGTTCAAGACTCTCTTAGCTGGTTTTCCACGCCCATTGTACCGTAAACTATTAAAGTAACTATATATTTGTTGATATGCAAAATTATATACACGCTCATTATTCTAGAGACAACCTCTATTGATTTCCTATAGTCATAAAATCTTAGATGACCAACTTTCTTTTATAGTCAATGAGAGTTGCCGGTGGTTTTAATTACAATCTTCAATGAATACTAATTTGGATGGGCTTCTAGGGCTGGTTTTACTTCTAACGATGGTCTAGACTTGATTAATATCCGGTATGAATTTAAAATATATTTCTATGAATTTTATTTACATGTTGAGATTTTCGATAAATTTGAGCAATAAGATTGACGATTTGTGTTGACATGCTTTTTATGGCTTGCTATAAATATTCAAGCATAAACTTGTGACAAAACACTGGATCGCCTTCGCAGTAGTAAACACAAATAAAACGTTTTCTAGACTCAACAGTGGGAGGTGTTCACTTAGGTCGCAGACTAGATTCCTGAGTGGCTCGAAAGGTCTCACTTATTTACATTTGACTTTGAATGCCGATCACAAAACTAGTTATATAATTTTCTAGTGCATTAGCGTGTCGCTATCGTGAATTAATTTCTATATAACCTTCGTCCAGTCACGAGAAGTCGCGATCGCTTGATCGACTTTATTAATTTCAGATCATCCATCTACTCTGGCATCATTATTTAATACCGTTGTCAGAATGTGAATGAATGTCATGTTTCTGTAATTAATTTTTAAATGCCGAAATACCAAATCTTATGTTAGTGGTCCTTTTACATTTTTGCGTGTGGTTTTTTTCTGCTAAATAAGAATTGATTCTTAGATTTGCTATTCATTTTTTTAAGGTTGTTCATATAGTCGTGATTGATCATAATCTTATAACCGTGCTGCGTTGTTTTGAAGACAATCTGATCATCTGAAATGCAGCACAGCATTTCCAAGAAACGTATTTAGAGACATTTAAAATTTCTTAGAATAGACAAAGTCTACCATGGACTGTTTGTCCATGAATCCTTTGACTCTATTCTTCGGAAGTCTTGAGGAAAAGTTATGATTTCAATTCTATGTACGTCGTCAGATGACATTTGATTACATTCTTCGAAATTCTCGGAAACACTTTTGATTTTATCCCTAGCTACACATTTGCTTAATCAAATCCACGACCATTCGTACTAAGGTATTTTGTAAATGTTATGTAGTTTATGTGGTCATAATCTGCTGAACGTTCAAGGTTTTAGTTAAGTGTTCTTCTTCTTGCATTACGACTAACGTTTGCTTGTTACTTATTTTAGCATCAATGACATCCATCTTGTCTGCTTGTTAACACTTCTCGATTAGACGTAGCTGATTAGTTGATTAATCTAACATACATAAGCTTTTGCCCTCGGTTACGCCAGCGGTGTTTGGATATTACCCTACAGGATTTTCCTTGGTCCTAACCCAGGTCATAGTCTACCTTTGTGCCAAATTTAATCGCAATCCTTTCAGCCGTTATGTCATGAAATAGTAACAGACAGACAGAGTTACTTTCGCATTTATGATATTAGTAGGGATTAAGTAGTCTGGATTCATACGTGTGTATTTCTAGAAACCACGTAAAACTCTACGCTTATTACAAAACATGGGATAGATCATAACTAAATTAACTTTTAAAGCTGGGAAACATGGAAATTCAAATAATAATATTTTGAATTCACAGTATCTTAAGTAGGTACTCTAACATCAGAATGAAAACATCGCGATATTTTCCAGTTTTAAATGGTTATAGCATTATGGAAGCGTATAGGTACTAAATACAGTATTTTCATTATAATTTTCTGCAGAGAAGTTGGTTGTAATGGAGTGCCAGTGAGAGCGGAACTCGGTAACCTTTGAGATTAGCTTGATACCGCATACAGTCGAATCACACCTACATGTAACAGTTTGACGTCAACAGGCTTTATTTGTATGTTTTCGTAGTGCAAGTATTACTATGTGCGTGCGATTGACCGTACCACAGAGTACGTCGACGTTCACACGGACGTAATAAAACCGCAGCGGGTTTTTTATGCGCATTGGTTTTGAACCCTCGTTGTTGAACTGAATATGAAAAACCAACAAGGTGCATCTCCGCGCGTCGAATATCGGAGTATGTTTTATTGTTTGATTTTCATCTCTCGGCGCAAAGAAAGAAAGAAAATTAAAAAAAAAAAAATCTACTTGAATACGGGCTTTTGGCTTCTTTGCATGTGTGCATTTTAAGTACCTATCTTTTTTTTTTGTAAAGTGAGTTTTGCTTGTGCAGCATAAACAATTTTTCTTTCTTCTTCTTTCTTTTCAACTCTCAACACAAAGCAGTAGGTACGTTGAAGATCCAGTGCGCGGAAAAGTGCCACCATTTTATTACGTCCGTGGGAACGAGCGCTAAAGAAACATTATTTACTCATGTGACCGTACACAGTACTGTCGTCAACGAAGTGATGTCCACACATACATGATTAATGTCAAGTTAATTAAACTTTATAGCAGGGTACCTACTTTGAAAGGTGTTGATGAACATTTTATTGATTGCTTCCGATTGATAGGGAAAGTAGGGAATGGAATTCGAACGAATTTTTGCACCTAATAATTAATTAAGCGAAGATATAGAACTTGGCAAGATGAGGTTATAAGTAGAGGAGATTTTGGGTATCAATTAATTTTAGGATTGACTCACACTTGGAATATAGCGAACCTAATGAATCATCTGCCAGGGGTGCGGGTTGTTCGAAAGAGATACCGCGGCCCCTGGCACACAGGCAACTGAGGGAACACGGGTGGGTTTTAGTCAGTAAAAGTCTGACAAGCCCTCCCGCTCTACCCTGAGCGGGAGAAGTTATTTGATGATTTCCCACCCCAAAAAAAAAAAACCTAATGAATCATTTCTTCAAATAGGCACATAAGAGGCACTTTCGAACGTGAAAATCAGTCTGTGACATCACAGTGGGCCCTATCGGAATACCAGCGCTGCGACACTTTGGCTTCGGCAATCTGTTAAAAAATTGGCTTTGGAATCTTTCTTTCACAATTAACTTTAAAAAAAATGAAGTAGTTCCAAAAGGTAGTTTCGTATGGAGAAGCATGGGCAAGAAACTACATCGTTACTTTTTTTAAATGTGTATCAAACAGCTTAACCATGAATGCACAGACCTAGGAAACAAATCATTTAACCACCTAAAGACCTAGAATATTCAAGTACCTATCTAACAAGTTAACAAGGTTATAATTACAGTTTTCCACCTGGTGGTAAATGGCGGATGAATGAAAACTCAATGCCGTCATAAAGAGGGGTCGTCTTAGTACCTAGTCCTAACCCCTTGTTTTCATTGACCGCGTTCTAAGACATTTAGTTAAATGACAAATTATTATAAATTACCGAGATGTAGGTAATTAGTGCAGACGGAGACGGTATGCCGTAGAATGTTGTGTTTAGAAGCTTAGATCATGTTTGAATGGTGGTGCTCCCATTTAAGCTACTAGCTGTGTCGTGCATGAGTAGAATCTGGCAAGGATGTATACTTATTTGAAACTATCTTTTGTCTCCGGCTTTGCTCGCGTTAATTTAGTATTTAACAATAAATTCGGGTTGTACTCTGCTTGTAATAATATAATTCAATAATTATTCGAAAGACCTGTGGCGCCATCTATTATCATAAGAACTTTATTGTTGTTTTCCACGGTATCAGTAGGTAATTTTTCTCGGGATGAAAGGTACCCTATGTCTGTTTCTGTACACCTGACAACGTATATGCAAAATTTATGGATGATCGGTTCAGTGGTTTAGGTGTGAAACTGTAACAAACAAACTTTTTTCGCATATATAATATTAGGTAGTTAGGATGATTTGTGTAAAGTACTGCTGTCATTAGGCCGTGTATTGACAAAAACCACCTGTTAGCTTACTATCGGTGAGAAGTGACTTAAGTAATAGGTAATACGAGCTGGTGTCCGCAACTCCATGTCAATGCAGCTTTGCGCACGGGAGGAAAATCGATGATTCGATCCACCCCAGCTCCTCAAGGAAAACCAGTGACGCTTTGGTGTTATTTATGATCACACGGAGGATACCTGAGTTACCGAAGTACTTTGCCCTGTACGTGGCAACCACCGGGCTGTTTACAAGCACATGAGCAGCTATCTCGTCGTTCTCCATGCGTGAAGCTTATAATTACTCACCCACATTTTATTCACCCATATCGACCCATTTCCCTAGTTCGGTGATTTTAGAAGAATATTTCAATAAGATTCATTGAACCCTCCATCATATGTCTCGATCAGTTCTGTAAAATTAAGTGAGCTGCAAAAGACGGGAAGAACATAAAGTAAATTGCTCCATCCAATGTTATTTGACCACGTCGTTGCAAGACAAAGTTTCTTTCCGTTCGGTATAAATTGCGGTCACATCTGTATGAACTACGCGGTCGCTACTGTTCGGTATGTACGCGGTTTTGCAAACTGTCTCGGAAGTTAAAACTTGGCTTTTTTTAAACAGTACTGTCCCAGTGTGGTCTAGATGGATTGCCACATAAGTTTTTACATCTCTCTCTTTCACTCCGTGTCCCTTTGCTATGAAGTGTATACAATTTTCTTTTATAGTCTAGGTGAACGACAACGGTTCTTTGGCCTGTCTTGTGTCCATCCTATTTCTTAATCTTTATCCATTGCTGGTTTTTGAATAATCGCATCTGAAATGTTCTTAATATAAAACTTATTATTTGAGGACAATATACAATTCTAGAGTACAGTGGTCATGGGCAAGCTCTTGACACTACGGAATTTAAAGTAGATACTGAAGTAGGTACTCACTTAATCTCCGGTTTTTGAATGCGTAATGAAGTCTGTGTTGTCAAATGTGTCAAGTCTATTAACCACTGATTGGTTGACTAAAGTCAGAACAACCTATCATTTAAGTTGACATGCGGTATGACAACAAATTAAATTGTAAGTACAGGCTTTCGGAAACTGGAAGGTAGGTTTTGCATTCGGCATTATGTAAAGACAAGCCGCGCGCCAGATGGTGTTCCTATGATTATGCAAAAATAACACGAACTTTCATAGAAACTTTCGTCCCCTATTTAACGCATTAAGAATGAATTTTCAACAAAAAAAATATGGAATGTTTACCTATGTAAGCAGATCTTTTAAAACAATTTTAGATAGTGCCGGCATTTCTTAGCTCACTGATCTTGACTTCAGAAGAAATACCGAAACAAACTCAGAGGTCATGGTCTCTTTCAAATTCCAATCATTGTATTATTAGGATGTTATGTGATTCTAACAATGCAGTCCCATGTCCGGAAGGGCTTTTTGAAGAAAGAGCCATTGCAGCTTTGAGCTGACCTATCCCAAAAGACGACATGCTTGCATCAGTGTGCTCACTTACGGTTTATAAGGAACTCTTGAGCAAAATCTCAGGCATCCAGCCCCTGCGACTAAGGCAGTTGTCTGACAGAGAATTATTATATACCTACTTACTTATTTTTAATTATTTTTATTTATGGAAAGAATTCACCAATCAATTCTTCAATTCATCTTACTTATTACAAATAAGAGGAAGTGTTTTTTCTTCTCGGATAAATAACTGAATCAATCCGCGAATTCCAACGTGCACTAAACTTAGTATTCAACATCAAGGCTTCCTACGTGTAGGTATCATACGAAATCCGACTTTCGAAGTCTCAGAGAAAGAGAAAAACATCCGCGATCCAACGTGATAAAATTAATAAGACATTTCGTTTCTTCGATTCTAAATAACTCTATTTTCTCTCGATGTGTGAAAGTTATCAGGACTGATAGTTTCATTATCGGGCTTCTAGTACCTGCTTTCTCGCCGCCCTATGCCCACTTGCATATGTAGTACCTAGTGGTTGAATAGAGATATCTGCAAACTAGATGAGATTTGCATGTAAGTTTGCACCTACTTTGTATCAATTGTGGGTTTACCTCTACTTGGTATAAAAGCAGTGCAATGACACTATTTCATGGTTACAGAGAAGTATATTTATAGGGTACTTATTATAATCCTTATGTTTAGTTTTACAATTGGCGACAACTTGACCGTCTACATATTTTGGACATGACTAGCTTTTGCCGGCGGTGTCGCCCGTACTACCGGGTTAAAAAGTATCCTATGTGTTAATCCAGGTTATAAACTATCTGGGGGCCGATTCTACTAATTTGCAACGTTACACGTTAAATTGTGTTTCCACAACAGTTCGATTTCGATCGCCGTTCGATAGTTACATAAAAAGTCATTCTACTATTTTATAAGCAAAATGGAAACTAAACTTAAAACGAATTGCAACTGAACTGTAGCGGGAACACAGCGGATTACTCGCGTTACCAACATGCCAAAATAATATGTTTCATTAATACCACAAAGAAAAAAGTTGAATCTAAAAATGTTACTAAACACGAATATGTGGCACTAAAAGTATTTTCTATAATTAAAAGACATAATGATCATAATTTTATCATTAACTTTGTCCTATAGTAAACGTCACGCTCATGTTCGATTTTGTTAGTAGAATAGGTTTTGACATTGTTTCAATCGATCGTTGGCGTAACTAAAACGTAACCGCAGCTGTGTCGCAGGTGGACCGTTGTTCATTTTAGTAGAATGCGAAAACGCTTAAAAGTGGTGATTCGGTTGCGGTTCTATTGCGTTTTTTTAACAAATTTGTTAGTAGAATCGGCCCCCTGTTTGCCAAATTTCATTCAAATCCGTTAAGCAGTTATGGCGTGATTGAGCGACAAACATCTAAACTTTAAAATTTATAATATTAGTCGACGTGTAAGGCGAATCACTTCAAGTAGGGCCAGTCAAACCTTATATACTTAAATCAAAACATAATTATTTTCCAAGGAAAACCAACATAAGTGGCCATATCTTAGAGAATCATCTGCATGTTTTGTTTGCCATAATTGGTTAAACAAATCCGTCTATTCGCTTATATTCAATGGCGTCTTTTCTCATTAGGTAATAGTTTCAACTAAATCAATTTTAGACACTAAACAAACACATGTTATCTATTTTCATTTGTGTCTCCACCGTAAATAATATCGTGCAATGAATAAACATTATTTTGATGGTTTCATTGCAATTTAACGACACACAACATTGCTAATATTTTTTTATGAGGCGCCATGTTTTGTAAACTTTATTGAAGAAAGCTTTTAAATTATGTCAACATCATTATTGTATAGTGTTTTATTGACTTTGTTTGATTTTGTATCTTCTGCATTGTTTCGTATTTTATTGCATCTGTTTATTATTATATTAATTTGTATCTTTGTTACCCCATCGTGGGTTACATTTGAATTGCTGTTATCCTAATGCTAACTAATATTATAAATGCGAAAGTGAGTTTTGTTTGTTACACTTTCACGTTAAAACGGCTGACCGGATTTGGATGAAATTTGGCACACAGATATGGATCACATCTTGGATTGCAAACTAGTCGCGGCAAAAAGTTAGAGTTCCATAGAGTAGGTTGTATATATGTTCTAGTTTTTCATTTTAATTAGAGAACGTTTTATAATCCGTCTGTGCGTTCTATTATACGAGGGTGACTTCAATCTTGTTTGGTTTTCCCTAGACTTCTTAACTAATCCATCTATTCACCTCGAATCGTCTTCATCTACAGCCTGACTTCACCCACTCAGCAGTAGGTGGGGTCCAGGCTCAGTCCAGTGAAGACAGTCCTATCCCAGCGGATAGGCCTCTCTTTTGTGCCAACTCTCACGCTCCTGTGCCAGCGTCATTCAGGTTTTGCCCGCGATGGCAACACTGCCGTCCGCTCATCTCGCCGTCGGACGACCGACATCTGCACCCTAATTGCGTAACACGCGATTAATCATAATCGGTTTCCTTTTGACAGTTCAACAATATTCATTGCGTTATTTACGTTGATGAACAGACACATTTTTCGAACATATGAAGCAATGGTTTAGCCATCTGTTTCAAAACGATACAAATTATGATGAATCGTGAGTTACGCAATTAGGGTGCTGGTCTTCCAGTCCTTGGACCCCACTCTGTCACAGCCATACTCCATCTGCCATCACCTCTAATAGCTACCCATTATACACAAATGCACGACTGCACAACATACCTTTAATTCTCTATTTAGCATTATGTACCAAAAGAATTTGAACTATGTCACCTCGCTTAATTAGCCGAGGTCATTATAAAACATTTATCATTGACCCTGCGATGTGATGACTTTATATTATGCAAGATAGTAGAGGCTAGAGGCCCGTGTTCTCTTCAAAGACATGATTATGTACTACTAACTAGCTGTTGCTTGCAGTTTTACTCACATCTTAGGAAATTCTTTATTTATTTGGATATGAGTAGGGCTGTCATTCGTGGATCTTTGACAGTCGTTACGGGTCGTCTGAAGCCTGAAAGTCTGACAACCAGTCTTACAAAGGGGTATCGTGTTACCCAGTAACTGGGTTGTGGAGGTCAGATAGGCTGTCGTTCCATGGGAAATATTGATATTCAGCTGTATTCGGTTAGACTGGAAGCTGACCCCAACATAGTTGTGAAAAAGTTAGGCAGATGATGATGAGTTGGTATCCTTCCCTTCCTTTGTTCTATCATTACTTCTTCTTCCTCTTTTGAGTATTGTTCTATTTTTTTATCTTTTTACCGACTTCAAAAAGAAGGAGGTTATAGAAATAACATTAAAAAAAACGTCGAATTGATCGTTTTTTTTAAAATGTTATTTCGGTCATAATTCCGTCATTGTGTAGACAGACGGATTTGCATAATATATTTTTTTGTTCGAAAGGGGTTTATCCCGAAATGGTCCCATTTAAATTTCATGTGAATCTGATGATGCATTTCGAAGACAGACAACGGAACTCTTAAAAAAATGATAGTAAATCAACCGCGATTGCTGCTATCGCATAAATATGCATTCCGGACCAGAAGGATGATGAAATTTCGAATTGGAGTACTATAACTAAAAGTGAAAAATAAAAACTTTTCCAAAAAAAAAAAACTACCGACTTCCGGAAAAAACACTACAAAGTGAAAAATTACTTTAATTTCGGAAGGCGGTGACAAAAACTTAAAATACATAAATCACCGCTTTCCGAAATTAAAGTTATTTTTCACTTTATGGCGTTTTTTCCGGAAGTTGGTTGTTTTTTTTTTCACAATTTCTAAGAAAACTTTATAGAGAGATAGTTCTACAAAAATCGCGTTGAACCGTCGCGTCGCGCCTGTCTGCGGGAGCCTTTATAATAATCCAGACCATAGTCTTTCTGTGTGCCAAATCCGTTATTACAAGCATTTTCCCAATCATTTTTATAAGATTAGTAAGGATTCGCTGGGATCTACCTGTTTCTTATTGCGTAACACGTCATCAATCACAATCTGAATCATAATGAAGGATATTGCTAAACATTGCTTCATATGTTCGAAAAAATTGTCTGCTCAGCAACGTAAATAACGCAATGAATGTTGTTGAACTGTCAAAATGAAAGTAATTCCTACTGTTAGTGTCTTACGCTGGTGCCTAGTTCTATCCATCTAAGAAAAAACCTTAGGTACACTGTGTAATGTTTAGCCATGGGAAGAGTCTTAAACTTGTTCGTATCTTTCTTCTTATCAGTAAGTAACGATGGAAACCATCATTACACTAATTATAAGGACAAGGTTATCTGCAAGTTATTTATAACTGTAGTAAAGTACTTAACAGTTTTAATTAGTGTAGGCACTTAGGCAGTACACACTTATTTGTAAATCCTTATATTGTGTCAACTTCTTCATCCACGTCATAGGTATCGTTGTAAAGAAACGAATAAATTCGCATTTGGAATAAGATTGTGCATGTTAATAGGTATTTGTAATGCAAGACTGCAAAGTTGTTTTTTGACGCAAGTACTTGTATTGAAAGCTGAGCAAGCGAAGGATTCTAGGATTAAACCATGAGCGAAGCGAGTGGTTCAAATATAGAATCCTTTGCGTAGCGAGGCTTTGAAAGGTACGAGATGCAGAATACCTTTGCTGCCGAGCAAAACACACAATTTTTCACCTCACTACAGCGAGGAAAATGCTAGTTGCAACAAAACAGCCTAAATAACTTATTAAATTAGTGTACTTAGTGCAATGAATTATGATAGCATTGCATTATAGTCTTCGAAAACGTTTTCACTCCTGTCTCCATGCATTGAACAAATTGTACGCTTTTATGTACTTTTCGCGCGATTTTTCCGGAAGATAACTCAATTCGGCATTATGTACGGCTTGCACTAACTTTGCAGGTGTTAAATTTATATCTTCATCGCTGCTGTACTCGCTCATATTTTATGATTTCTTACGATTATATCAAAAAACAAACTAATATTATGGAAAGCGAATAGAATAGAGACAACATTTTCCTTAGTTTCTTATTTTTTTTCATGTAGTCGTCCTGCTGGCTAGTGCGTTTATTCTAAAAATGGGGTTGGCGCACTAAAATGAAATAAGTATTAATGCATTTTCAGTGGACTGGCTGTATAGAACATTATTGAATAGAAAGGTTCGAATTTCAAAAACTCTATCAACGCTAGCGGGTAAAATGCACTTTTGCACGCAGATTTCGAATGACGAACAGAATCTTTCCGAGGTTGTGTCTTCTTGTTTTCGAAGTACCTACATTAGCGTAGCTGACTGCTCAGAGAGCGCCGGACAAACAATATAATTATCACTATTCCTGAAGGCTATTTGAATGAATTCCCTCCTGCTGTCTACATACACGCGTACACATTGTTACTTCCGATCTTGAAATCAACTGTCACATCCAATACCAATTTGACATTGCTATTCCTTATTCGTACTTAATCATGTCTTTCGAACGTCATCCTGGAAATCCCCACATTCCAACGTTTAATCGTTCCACTTTCTAACTAGAACCTAATGAATTGTATTAGTCTGCCTATTGCACCATTACGAGTACTAGAACACATATTGTCAGTATTACGTATGAATATTACTTCACTAGCTGTTGCCCGCGACTTCGTTTGCGATTCCGGATGAAAAGAAGCCTTTACCTAGGTCATGGTCTATATGTGTGTCAAATTTCATCCGTTCAGCCGTTTTAGCGTAAAAGCGTCGCAAACAAACTCACTTTCGCATTTGATATCATATTTAGGATTGTGAGCCTCGTTGGTTTAGTGGTCGCAACAAGACTGTTGAGCCTGGGGTTGCGGGTGCGATCCCCAGTTTGGGCAGTTTTATCGGATTTCTCTATTGAGAAGTTGTCAGGCTGGAGTTCGGACTTGTGCTTGGTAGATGACTCTAGACTCGCCCCGTTTTAGGACATCAATCTGTCAAGGCTTTTCCCAACGAACTTGGGGTCGTTCCGAGTCTGACCGCAACTGAATATCAGTATTCTACATAGAGCGACTGCCTATCTGACCTCGACAACTCAGTTACTAGGTAGTAGGTAATATCCTTTGTTAAGACTGATTGGTCAGACTTTCGGGCTTCGTCGACCCGGAACGACTATCAAAGATCCACGAATGACAGCCGAGACCAACGGCTTAACGTGCTTTCCGAGGCACGGAGGGGTATTGTTATGTTTAAGATGGTCACCGACCCACAGACCAACCGCGGCAAGAGTAGTTTAATTAACCTGGCGAAATGTCGGTGTATCTACTACCTCTAGATATACCTCTGCCCTGCCCACCCTTAACAGGTATGATGTCAAGTTTTAACTTAATTGTTTGATTATAATAATCTTCCTTCCTGAATGTTCCTCGTTGTAAGTCAGTCTCATCATAACAGTGTTGCCATGTATAACATGGCTGTTTACAGTCATGTCAGTTGTGTTTGAACATAATAAGGATTGTTTTGATTCTCACTCCTTTTATGAGCCAAGGTCTTGGACATTGTTATTATTAAGTTTATGTATTTATATAAATTATTATGTGGGTTTAATCTTCATATGTATGCTCATTGAGATGTTGATTGTATGGAGCAGTGATGGCTCAGTGGTATCAGCCCTCGATTTAGGAGTTGTAGGTTGTGAGTTCGAACTCAGGCAGGCACTTTATTTTATGTATCCACTGCTCTCAAAACGTTGAAAGAAAACATCGTGAGGAAACCGGCATGTCCTCGAACAAAACAAAAAATTCGGAGACACATGTGACATCTATCAACCCGAACTGGGCCCGCGTGGTGGATTCACTTGTTCAGCTCTGTTCAGCTTTTGTCCATAGAAAACAACGATTTTGTATAGAGTCCGTTCAGCTTTCCGCGGCTGAACGGATGCGTACGCATTTCATACGAAATCGTTGTTTTTTGTGGACAAACTGAACAGAGCTGAATAAGTATGAGTAGTCCCTTAAGACCCACTTCCTCTCACAGAGAGAAGGCCTGTGTCCCAGCAGTGGGAACATTATAGACTGATTGATTATGAAGGAGTTTTTATGAGATGATCATCCAACATAGTAACTCGATTAATAGTTTGGTTTCACAAGTTCTCAACAACTTATTTCGACATATAATAATATAATATACACGGTTGGCGCAGTGGTTAAGCGATTGACTGCTGCGCTGCGTGTCGCGGGTTCGATTCTCGCACGGAACAAATATTTGTATGACCTACAAGTAGTTGTTCCGGGTCTGGCTGTTTGTGTATGTGAGTTTAAATGTTTGTAAACGCACCCACTATACAGGAGAAATTCCTTGTGTGGGGCAACGTTTAAATAAAACCATCCAAATGCTGCATTTAATATGTAAAAATTTCAGGATATTTTCGTGATAAAATTGTTTCACTACATAAACCTTTGCTGCACGTCCTCTTTGAAATGTCCTTTCCTACAGATACTGCCTCATGCATTTAATTGGCTAGCCTGAAGTGTAGGACTTTGCTAAGTGGGCACTCCTGGAATCCGAGCTTTGCAGAGACGTAAAAGAAGCCTTACAAATGTATGGCTATGAAATATCCATAGCTAGATTTCTGTTATGTTTGGTGGAAGGTTTTGTGCCCCAATCTTTGGCATCTTTTTGAACTTCGTGCTTTGAACTTTGTCAAGGAAATTGTACAGTCAATACTCTTAGAAATGCTTATTTGCACGGAGCTTCCCCTCAAGGTTTGTTGACTATAATAGAAGCTCTTAATTAAATTTCCCTTGGTCTTAGGTACTAGTTAATTGGACAAAGGCGAGGAAGTTGTCTCCAGAATTTCACAAAATGTTATAAAGAAAGAAAATATATTTATTTAGCACAGACTAAAAAGGCACACAATATACAGCAAAATAATAAAAATAAGAAACCAATAAAAAGTTTACAGTGCGTCAAAGTGTGCCTCACGGCTGCGCTAAAAAGCCCAGTTCAGCATAAATGCCAGACAACTAGTGCCTGATGCTGGTTTTCAACTAGACCTGAGAACTGGACCTGTTCCAAAGTACGAAAGTACTTCCTTCCATATTGACACTTAATTTATTATAACTAGTGGTCCACCAGTGGTCGTTCATAATTATCGTAAAATTAAAATTTAATGAACCTATTTCTAATGCATTATTATATAAAAATATTACCAAACTGCACTCCTTCACCATAAAAACGTTAAATGTGCTCTCGTTTTCCGACCGCGTAATTTTCTCCAAAAGGGATACAAAGATTTTGCTGCACGAATTAATATTAATACAATATTAATTTATGGTCTAATCTTCTATCCGTTAATTAGGTATTACTGCGTCGTAAAACAAAGGTCGTCGACCCACAAGATCTCTAATGATACCTCCTCTAATTATGGCAATTGCTTTAAACGCTCGCCTCTTATGCGGACTATGCGAGTTGCACTCCCGCGCAGCTAACTCATTTGAAAAATACCGGCCAATCAAAGTAAATGGTGCCCTAAAATTTAGATTATTGTGATTATAAGTTGATCATCAGTAAAGCATTTAGTAAAATAACTTTTGTTGTGGTTATTTTAATAGGGAAGTGATTTCAAGACCTTAATGGTGTTGTCTTTAGATATTTTATGAGGTAAGTTAAGTGATAATGAAAATGTATGAACGAAGATTAATTTTAAATTATGTTCTCTTAAAATTATTGAAATATAAAATACTGAATGACTAATCTGATAAACCCACTGAAATCCATAAAACTTTTTTCGGTGTTATTATTGGTTGTTGGTGTAAGTAAATTAATTAATACTATTAATAAACCAGAGACTACGGTTATAGACTTTTAAACAGACAGTCATGTCAATGACCGATTGACAAATAGAACAATCATCATTCCTAATCGTAGGTATATAATCTTCTAAAGACATCATTTAGCTGTCATCTATCATGCTGATCCCCGGAGGCCGTCAATTATATCACATTGGTTACTGTTGCGAAACAGAGATGAAAGTGAACCTATTGTTCTAAATCAGAGGTGGCGAACATTTTATCACATGCGTATGTGTTTACGATTATTATATCTGTGTAACATCAAAATCAAAAGATTCAGATTGGCAACATTGGATTCACCCGCCCGCTTCCCTTCTCACCTCACTGTCTCGTCTGCCGTACTCTATCGTTTAAAATACTGTCGCCGACGCTAGCGATGCTTTCATCATGTCAATATTTTGACGTGGATAGGTGCACAGTTATTCGTAAAAAGCACTAGAAACAGTAAATGGTTAAATAAATAAATAAATCTCAAATAAAAATGCTTTGATAATACTTTGAACGCAAATTAATAAATTTGCGTTCAAAGTATTATCAAAGCATTTTTATTTGAGATTTATTTATTTATGTCAAAAAAGCCTCTAATTTACACCTACACACTAAAGACACACACACACTAAACACACACACACACTAAACACACACACACACACACACACACACACACACACACATTAAAGACACACTACACACATCATCATCATCATCATCATTCATTACACTAAAGATGTGCACTGCTGGTTATTATAAAAAAAATGGTTCATTGTTCAAATTAAATTCAAATTGATGTCGCAATGTCTTCTCAGCGACAGCAGTGTTACAAGTGTAGGTGTAAATTAGAGGCTTTTTTGACAAATAGACGGACGGCTAAACGTTCATAAAGATAGGTACGGCGATTAGTGTTCCAAAGGTGTTGAAATTAGAGGCTTTTTTGAAGGATTGAGGCCAAGACGTGCGAACGTTCTTAAAGATACGGATATTAGGTTATTTTGCCGTGACTAAAATAAGGTGTCGAGTATCAAAGGTTTGCCATCCCTGTTCTAATAATACAGTAGATTACTTCCGATGATACGTGTTCTGTCCATGATTAAAATGCAAGTGATTTGATGGCCTGCAGCGGAGTTTGAGATTAATTGTAGCTCGCTTGAAAGTATTCTTTGATTGGATGCTATTGTCTCCTTTTTATTTGATTCGGTCATTATGGATTGGTTATGTAATTTTGATTATGATTTCACACTTAGATTAAGTACCTACATAGTTTCGATTATCCAATGTGTCTTTACAATTAAGGTTCCTGCAGAATAACAATAGATTCGATTCAGTATTATTTGGGGGTGTCTGGTATTCAGCTGCCTCCGGTTAGACTGGATGCCGACCTCAACATATTCGGGAATAAACTAGGCAGACTGATTTGATAGGTTTATTTATAAAAAACGTTGCTTAAGATTAACGTCTGAGTAACCATATATACTGATATTTTGATCATTAATGTATCTTAACTTTATATGAATAAACTTTTTAATGTTGGACTCCATTGGTTTCCGAAATGGTGCCATCAGGGCTCAAATATTTTTTCCTATTACTGTAAATGCAACTGATTGCCAAAATTGACACATTTGCATGTCGACTATTGCTGTATTATAAATAACGCAGAAAATGTATGCAAGAAACACGTCAAATTGTCGGTTTGCCGCATTGTCGCCTGTCAGCTGCTCAATTCTCATGATAACTATTGTGATTGGTTGACCACAATAACAACAGCCGATGATATAACTTGACATTATAATTTACATCGAATTAAACTGAACAGGCGAATTTTGACAATGATTGATTCGTCTGTGTATTAAACGGCACGGCACCAGCGTCATGTGACATTTACGCCGTCCAGTACCTTATTGATCTTTACCTATGAATTAATATTTAAATTAAGTATGATACTCAAGATTATTTTATCATTTAACATAATATTACCTAATACTTGTCAATGCAGATATAATTCATCACACAAGTTTCTAGGTGACCTTATTGGAAGTATCCACAAAATTACAAATTCCGCTGGTATTCAACAATCGGTTAAAATTTTAACGACGGTTTGCTGTGACAGTTCCATTAACCCAATCTTAATCAGTGATTTAACGTTCGTTACTTAATCGACTAAATGCAAATAAAAGCACGCATACATAACAACATGCAAATAAGTTGTCCATAAAAAGTGTTTATTAGTTTCTCTCACAACTTGGTATCTTATTTTTATATTAGAAAAATAATGTTGATAATTTACAGCGTCTAGACTGCATAATGCTAGCTAATCTTTTATAAAAAGATACGCCAAATATTAGATTAATGCATTTCTATAAACTAAAATTTAAATTTCTTCCGCTGCATTCACCAGTGACTGCATCTGATTATGATAAGATTGACCTGAAACTGTCGTTTACATTGTTTATCTTGACTGGCGTCAGGTTTCTTGATGATGGTGTAAGCGAAAGTCTAGATAATAATATTTTCTCTAGCTATTCTATAATGGCTGTCAAGTGTCATCAGATATGACGTAGATTATGATAAAGTAGAAACTTGGTGCGCATTAAAGGATAAGGTTACAGCAGGTGAAACCGCGGAGCGCTGCTAGTTAGACATAAAATTCTAATAATATAATATTTGGACTTCAAAAGTTACCATGACCTCTGAGTTTGTTTTGGCATTTCGGGTTAAAGATATCTTTATTTCCCCTATGAAAGAAATTTCACTTACATGAGAAATATTTACAAAATTTAAAAACATTATTGATATAACGTACAGTTTTGGTAAGGAGAAAGTAAAAAAAAATACAACATTCAGAAATAGTCAAAAGTAGAGGGTAGTCATTAATATATTGAACACAGCTAAAATGTAAACATACACGAAACGCGCGCAAAACTGGATGTGGTATGCAATGTACTAAGGTGCGCTCGTTTTATATTTATTAAACATATGTAATTTTAAGTGTTTCTTAAATATTGACATGGTTTTTGCATTTCTGCTCAGGGATCAGTTAGCTGCTAAATGCCATAATCTAGTTCTAAAATAATGACCAACAAAATAATGACGTGTCTTAAAAGATCTATATACACAAATAAACATTTCATTACAACGACTCGGTATTGGAAAAGATACTTGATAAATGGGGAAGCTACTGCAAACATTACCAAACCGACATCGCCATAACCAATGGCCACACAGGCACAGTTCCCAACTTAACTTTTTAATAACAGGTCACGATTCACTAAACCTACATTTCACAGCTTCGTATCCGCATCACTCACCATTTCCACGATTATATCGATCATAAATCGATCCACGCTTGATCGATTGCCTTTCTTTGCGGAAGTCCGGCACGGGCTGATGCGATTCGATTCGATTCTCGATGCGATTTCATGCGATTCGTTAGCAATGACCATACTCGCTGTACGTCTGTCACCTTGTCAATTATCTATGGTCTAATTTCTGTGCGTAGAATGTAGAAAGGAAGAATAGAATGATAGGGGTTTATTTCCTTTACTAAGTACCTAATTATGTAGGAAGCAGTGTGGTGCGTAGATGAGATGTAAATAAGGCTTGAGATTATCGGATTTCAGATTGCGCAGTTTGCAAGTTATTTATTGAATTTAGTTGTAACGCTTCTAGTTTCTAAACTGCTGACTGATATTGGATAAGTTTTAATGTAGGTTTGCCAATTCGACATATTTATTGCTTTCAGAGCTAGCAAGTAGAAATTCACCAATAAACATGTTCTCTGAAAATGAAATAGGTGTAATGAATTTCTAGAAAGTTAAACGTATAGACTGCGTTCAATATTCAGAGCCTATCAAATGTCCAGCAATATAAAGCACTCTTCCTACTTGCTATATTCCAAGTAGGTCACACGGCACACCAAGTCCGATTCAATATCTATAAAAGGTGACATTTGAAATTCTAATCGCGTGCTGCCCATATTTTACAAGCTATCTATGGAAGTAATACACAAACTGCATTACTGGACCAAATATCGCTTCGAGTACTCCGAATACCTGACTAAATAAAGTATTGGAGTGTCCAAAATTTATCATTCCGGTCTTTTATCGCGTTAAGATGAAGTTTTTCCTTTTGCATCAGTGTTCTCGTAAAATTTTAGCACTTGGAATGAAGGGTTAGGTTCGTTTTAAATTCGTTAGAAAGATGGCTTGAATTTTTTGCTGCCTAATGAGATATTCCTTAAAATGTTGGCCCTACTTATTTAGATGTTTAGTGCCTGAGCTTGATTCTGCGGTAATTTGGAGTCTTCTCTAACCTGTAATTTTTTTATACCTCCCTTTAAGCAGCTAAAATAATTATAATTAGATAGCTATGAAATGAAAATTGCTACACGACACATGCCCTAAACTAAGGATTTTTATGAATTAGGATGTATACACCCAGTAATTTTTCTGTAGGCAATAGAAGACTAAACCATTCATGAATAGTCTACTCTGAAAACTTACATCAGGTCTCACCTAAGCTGGTTATCCTGTAATGCCATCAGTTCTCACCTCAATTTTCTCTATCTACAGGAAGAGCTGGACCTAACAGCAGTAAATAAAGCAGCCATGATGGCTCTCCCCGCGGCCAAGAAGTGGCAGATCTACTGCAGCCGAAGGCCCCCACCTGGTCAGCCACCACCGCTTGCCACCGCGCCGCAGCTTGAGGAGTACATCAAGGCGTTGAACGAGATTGCTGATGTGAGTAGAAGGGTTTTTATGTAGCATAAGCATAGCTTAATCATCGGCCTATAATGTTCTCACTCCTTGGACACTCCTTTCTGAGAGGGCCAGGGCTATAATCCATCTCGGGAGCTCAGTGTGGGTTGGTTTTTTCATGTAACTTTTCCTAATTGTTAATTTAATGGTTGGGATGGACAGGATAACGAAGTATGGATACTAGGCAGAGATTAAATAGTGTTATACAGCAACTGCGCGGACGATAATTAAGAGCAAATAAACTTACTCCTTTATCGTAAAAAATGGGGCTTCATATTTTCTGCCTCCATTCAAAAACTTTCCTTTTGTTACAGCAGTTTATAATCCTTTATAAACTGCTGTAACAAAACAAAAAGTTAATAACTTTATAACTTTTTGTTGTAATTACAACAGTAGTACTTTTTATCTCGGAAATTTCAAAGCTAAGACCTTTGGTGCCAGTTTACATCCACGTTGTTTGGCAGTTTAGCTTTACTTATAAACATGATCTTTTATAATTTATTTTCAGGCCTTCGCCTCATCAGATGGTGTACCACCAGCAGAAGCATGCGCCCTAGTCGACGGTCTCAAAACTGCCCTACGGACGCGGGCCCACAGTTTTGTCCTCCGATTCATCAAACAAGGAGGCCTAGGTTCCTTGCTAGATGCCCTGCAGAAGGCGCCAAGGGACGATGCAGTGACCAGGCATAACCTTATAGCTGCTATCAAGGCGCTTATGAATAACTCGGTGAGTAGGTTAAATGTAGTTTAGTGTAAAGATGGGTTAGTGGTTTTGGATGTAGACGAAGTAGTTTTATCATTTAGTTAGGGACAATGTAAGAATTAGTTCATAATTGGACTGTATTCCGAATTTTGTGTCTGATCTTTCCGAAATGTTTGTACATTCTATGGTATCTTCGCTATTTATTCTTCTACGACTTGACTTTTCGAACATTAGTGCCGTGGTCCAAAAAGGGTATTTCCGAAGACTTGATTAAAAAGAAAGAAAGAAAATTTAGCTTGATGATTAGATAAATTAGGCTTTCTGAAACCGCTGATAAGGAATGATAAAGTCAAATCAATTTAGTCTGAGTTTAAATCTTATGTAAAGTGACTGATTGCCTGTTGTTATTTTGGTGGTGATTCATGTGGATGGATGACCAAAATAAATCATCAGCTAACGTGAATTCTAAACAACAGCTATCTTGATCAGTTGCTTAATACTCTGTTCAACCGTTAAAAAGCTTGGTATTTTAAGGACTAGCAAGATCACATTACCAAGACTCTGAATATGAAGACCACGACAGTAAAACCTTAAAATAAAAACTATCTTCCTGACGTCTCTTTCTATCCCTATAACTTCTCTTTCCTACCTGCTTTATAAATATTGTTGGTTGCTTGCAGACCGGGCGCGCGCATGTGCTGGCCCACCCCACGAGCATCGATCTGATCGCACAGTCCTTAGACACTGAGAATGTTAAGACCAAAGTCGCTGCACTTGAGATACTGGGCGCAGTCTGTCTTGTACCAGGAGGCCATAAGAAGGTAGGGTATTTATTCAATCTGGAAGTAATATGTAAGGTGTTGGTGGATGTATTTTGCTTTATAGGAAATAACTATCTACGATTTAAGACTTCTTGGACACCGAAAATATCTTGGAACTGGGAACCACAGGTGCTGCTATTGAAATCCCGGTAGGTATGCCTGGTGGCAAGCAAAAATTGACATAATTTTGAAGCATTTTGGAATTTAGGAGCAAGATGTTGGTTGGTCAGCAGGTAAAGAATAAAGTTGCTGCACTAAAATGATTATTGCCTATCATAATTCAGTAAGATAAATAAGTAGCTTTTAACCTTCAACGTCAAAAGGAAAAGTGATGATTAGGAAGAAAAGGAGAAAAATAATTAGTAACTCGGATTGAAATGGGTCAATCATCCATATAAATCTTCGTTACTAATTCGTCTTGGGCATTTTTTTACATCATTTAAAACATCCTTCACAAATACAGGTACTTGAAGCAATGGTGCACTACCAAAAGTACGCAGGCGAACGAGCCCGTTTCCAAAGTATAATGAACGAGCTAGACCGAAGCACGGGGGCTTACCGGGACGACCTGGGCCTGAAGACGGCCATCATGTCCTTTGTGAACGCGGTGCTGAACTACGGGCCTGGAGAAGAGAGCCTCGAGTTCAGGCTGCATCTCAGATATGAGCTGCTTATGTTGGGGATACAGCCAGGTTAGTTTTCCATAGAAATTGTACATGGTGAGAATGAGTTTGTTTCACAGTTTTCACATACTTTAATCTAACACAAATGGAACAGAAGTGGCATAAAATTACCTGTGGTTTAACCGGATTTTAGACCCGACCTCATGAATCCATAAGTACAAATGCAGTATTGAATGTTTATGGCCAAAGTACCTAGGCCATTATCAGAACCAAAGTCCCAGGTCTTGCTAGATTCAGAAAAATGAAAAGTTTCACTAAGTACCTAGTGCCTACTTACGTGTGTAGTAAAGTTCTGATGAATTCATGGAAACTGCTATTAAAATAATACTAAAAAAAATGCTTTACACAATAGTGTACTTATATTTTAAGAACAAAATAACAAACTTTGTTAAATCAAACATCATCTCTAATTTCAGTAATCGAAAAACTCCGCAAATACGAAAACGAGACCCTGGACCGACACATCGAGTTCTTCGAGATGATTCGCAACGAGGATGAGAGGGAGCTGGCCAGGAGGTTCGACAAGGAACACGTGGACACCAAAAGCGCGACCTCCATGTTCGAGCTGTTGAGGAGGAAGCTCAGCCACACTGCAGCCTACCCACATCTGCTGTCTATGTTGGAGCATCTATTACTTCTTCCACGTAAGTCTTTTTATCATCATTATTCGGGCGAAAGACGGCCGTACGACTCCTTAAAGGGTCATATCGACCGATCCTGTGCTTCTCGCATCCAATTCGCACGATCTTCACCAAGTCATCGTACCATCGTACCCAAATAATATGTTGAGAAAGGTTAGTTGTCTACTTAGTAGTTAGTCTACTTACCTTCAATTCAATGATAGACACAGCTAATATTGCTGGGCTTATAAAAATTAAATTTTGCACAAGAGTTTGATGAGTAAAAGCTTTGTGTAATTAAAACGCCTGTTTCCTATGTTTCAGTGGAGTACAACCCTCAGTCTCAACACTGGCTCCTGCTAGACCGCGTGGTGCAGCAACTGATCCTGCAGCAACCAGCCTCCGGCAGTCGCGCCAACTCCGAGCAGGGCAGTGAGCGAGGCAGTACTTCTGATACTACTAAGGTAAGTTACTATAAAAAAAAACCCGTAATTACGGAAGACTAAATAACAAGGCGCTATTGTTCACGCACGGTTTTTTTGCCGTCAAAATCTACGTTTTTCGACACGGTGCACACCATACGCCAAACATGTAAATAGTAGATTTGAATAACGAAAATAAATCGTGTTTGAACAAGAGACTTAAAAGCTGTTTCATAAGGACTTCATAAAAAATAGGCTCTCATAATCTGCTTAAGTTTGTGGAGTGTGCCTAAGACCCCAATAAAGAAGGGTTTTTTTTTTGGGTGGAAAATCATCAAATTACTTCTCCCGCTCTAAGTTTCATTTGAAGCCGATACGTATATGACCAATATATCAGGAATAAAACATGTTTACAAGAAGCTGGCGCTCATAAAATTAACATATTTTTTACCCCATAGTATGTAAAGTTCTAACCCTATTAGATCCTGTTATGTTTGTATTAAAACTGGGCGCATTACCTCATTAACTTGAATAAACGAAAACATAGGATAAAAAAATAAAATATGCCGATCGACGCGCAAACTGAAACCATGAAATCAAAACACGGATCTAGAAAAAAAAATCTGCTGTTTCATAGAAAAGTGCAAAACCTTCGCTGTCTAAATGTATAGCAGCACTATTTTATTTTTTATAAGTAACCAATGAAAAGATTCAACGCGGTTTTAGAATCATGTACCTACTGAATCAATGGTTACAGGTTGCGTGTCGATGTCCCTGCCATAGTGCCATCCCGTATCTATTTGCCACAGTAGTACAAGCTGTAATTCATATCTGGTTAGCTTCCTTATTTTAAAAGAACTTATGGTTAAAAAACGTTAATGTCCTGTAAATTATAAATTTATAAGATAACAAAATCAACAAAATGTATTTCCAGATCTACGACCCAGATGTAGCCCCTCTCGACATAAACGTGGGCGAGATAGTGCACCTGCTAGCCAAGGAGGAGGAGCTAGTCGCCGCCAGGAGTAAGGCAGACAACCTGGAGAGAGAGAACATTGACCTGGCTACTGAACTCGCTAAGAAGGTATGGGAGATATCAGCTTTGTGGAGGATGTTGTTGGAGATTTGTTATCATGATAAAATTGAAAAATTGTTTATGAACCTCAAAAGTCTTAAAAGACAGCGTTTTCTTGGTGCTTTAGTGGGAAAAAGTGGCGCAATAGTCAGTATCAACTGTTAGAGCTTATAATAGTATTTATTTTATAGAAATAAGGGTTGTTTTCAGTATGTATTAATTTATTGTTGTATCTACAATATCAGCCCTTCTTGAACTTAAAAAGTCGTAAAAGACAGGTCCCTAAACCTTAATTTCTTCGTGCTTTGCTGGAAAGAAGTTGCGCAATAAGATCCCCAGCATCAGATCCCAGCAGTGTTAACAGTTTGAGATGAAATAGTCTTTATTTTATAGCAGTAAGGGTATTTAAATGTATTGGTCTATCACAATCGTTACAATGTATTGAAGCGTGCGCTTACGCCCGATTGTTGTGAGTTTGACATTGACAATTTCTCTTGGTAAGACTGTTTGTCAGACTTTCGGGCGTCTGACGACCCGTAAGGACAGTCAAAGGTCCACGAACGAAAGCCGGGCCCAACGACTTAATGTGCTTTCCGAGGCAAGAAGTAGGTCTTGGTATGTAAAGATGGTCATCCATTCACGGACCAACCGCGGCAAGCGTAGCTAAACCTGATCAACCACAAGCTTAGCCACAAGCCCTTCAGTTGATATGGTATCAATGTAATGGTAAATAAATTAAAATTCAATCATTGGTTTACAATTTTTATTCATTGTCCTATAAAAGCAGTGCAAATAATATGATAACATTTCTTCAACAATGTCTATGACAGCCTAATGGTAGCGGAAAACATACTCCTTATAATATAACTATAATGGTTTTCATTACAGGCATAAATACATTTCTCATTTTGGTTATCACGTTGTTACATTTTACGATGGCCCCATTGAATATTATGCCACTTAAGTTATGGTTTAAATTTCATTGTTCGTGAAATGGAGCAGCCGTGGGAGCAGCTAATAATTAAGTCATTACATGAAGCTATGTTTACATTTGACAACACTTTTTATGACAAGATATTCAATGTGCGGGGTGGTAATGCCTTTATAAGCTGGAATGTGCTGCTGGTTCTGAAAAGCTGAAGTTTATTTCAATTACCTATTTATAATACAAATTCTATGTAAGAAATATTGGTAGCTTGAAGGTCTTCCGAAGGTTTACAAGATCATAATAATATTCTCATAAAAAAAAGTTAACTCAAAAACTAAAATCCAACTTCTTATCAGAAAATCAAGCTCTAAAAAGTATCAAACAAGAAAATATTACTTACTGAAGCCGTGGTCGTATGTCTCCAACCCTAAAAAAGCAATACGTTCTAGCAGTAGTAAGTGATCATATGCTTTAGGGCAAAGTAGCATAAGGCCACGGCAGATAAGAATATTTTCTGGTTTGATACTTTTTAGAGTGTGATTTTTTAGTAGTCGGGTTATTGCTATACAGGATAAATTTTTAACCAGTGCAGAAATTGTAACCACGAATTCAGCATATCATTCAAGACCCCCTAGCGATTAAATTTTTCGTCAGTTATACAAAAAAAAAAAAATGAGCTGTTTCATAGAACGCGGCCAAAATGTATGGAACAGCAGATTTTTTTTCTATAACTGACGAAAAATTTAAGCGCTGGGGCGTCTAGAATGATATGCTGAATTCATGGTTACAATTTGCGCACTTGTTAAAAATTTATCCTGTATACATAGTTTTGAAGGGAAATATTGTGACCAAAATTGCAACAATTACAACAAATTAATATTTCAAGTAACTTTTGTCGAATTCCTGATATTTGAAGCTCAATGCTGAATGCTCAATGAAGCTCCTGTAAACAGAAAGAGGAACCATTCTGGTGACCATGAGCAGTACTTGAAAATTTTAAAATCACAGTTATTTAAAAATAAAAATGCTTCAATTACCCACTCAGCTTACCAGAACCTCACGCTTCACCAACCACCAATAATACCTAGTTCCCATCAGCCACCCGCATGTACTGACTAAACTAACCCACTAATAGGAGAAGCAAGTGGACGAGCAGAGTCAAGAGCGCGAGGAGTTGGAGGGAGTGGTGTCGCGCCTCAAGGAGCGCCTGGAGAGGGAGACGGCCGCGCACATGGAGTGCGGCGAGCGGGCGCGTGCTGCCGCCGCGCGCGTGCGCATGGTGGAGCAGCAGGTATGCACGCGCTACGGGCAAGCGCTCTATATTGCGTACCACTATGGTATCAACAGAATTACTGCCAGGTGCAGTATCATAAATGCCTTGCTAGACAACTGGTCATCTCAAATCTGTGTAGTTCTTTCCTCAAAAGAACATTCCAGGCACTAATCTACATTCTATTCGTATGTTCTGACTAAGATTATGTTTAGCCCATGTCCTTCCCCAAGGTTGAAAGTATCTCCATACCAAATTTAATCAAAAACGGTTCGGTCGTTTAGCCGTGAAAGAAGCAAACAAAATCACATTTGCATTTATAGTATTAGTTAGGATTAAAGTTAATTTATATTTTGTTCCAATAGATGTAAATTCCAAATTATAAGAAAATACAACGGTATTGAGGACCTATTTTTTTTCTTTTAAGTCGGTTAATAATAGAGAAATAGGATAGAAATTAATAAGCCTATCATTGTGACACCACATTTTGCTAATACTTACTCTGCGATTTACGCATGGGTAAAATGGTCTACACATTTTTGCCTTCTAATACATCAGGGGCCAAAAGTGAATCATCATAACTTAATAAATTTGTCAGCTTGCTAACACCAATTTTATTTAATTTAGTGATTTAATTACTAAATATCGCTTGCACCTCTTATCACTGAATAAGTTTAAACGATGCATCGTTCTATTTCTATAAATCTTTTAAAGATAACAGACAGAGAAATGTTTTTAAATATGTTTTGCGATAAACACATTTAGTAATTGATCTTCTTAGCGTGTCACAGCCAGCCCAGAATTTGGCTACGAGCTTGGCACATTCAATAGCGTCCATCAGATCCTGTAGCGTACAGACAACAGGACATGCTGTACACGATATTAAGTGCCCCATTGTTTGTGGAACAGCATCAAATTTAGACTCCACGGCGGAGTCATGTCTCCACCCTAGTAGGTTCTTTTTTGCTTCGGTCTACCTTAGTCCGAAATCTATTTAATGACTTCTAGGTAAGCCAAGGCAACTTTTGTTCAGATGCGAGTTTTTCAGCAGGTGCTAACTCATTTGGAGTTCAGTAGGGAAGCACTAGTTCGTCAGTGAGTGGGAAGACATACTTTAAAAAGCTGTTGTAGATTTTCTGCCTTTGTGACACGAGCATGTCATCGTGCAAACGTTGTCGTGTGTTGGACACCATCTTGGTACTTTCACTTGAGCTTGGCACCGCTCTGCGAACTACTGGTGGCGCTGTTCCAGCTAGTGTATACTTCAGGATTAGTGATTAGTGGTGCAAACGGGCCTAAATATACAATTATTTTAATAAATTTATATTGCGCGTTTTAAACCTACAGCTGAACCAGGAGAGAGCGGAGCGAGTGAGGTTTGAAAAACTAGTCAGTGAAGGAAGCATACCTGATGATGCGAAGGTACGTAAAACATACAATCGAAGGTCAAAATAAATGAGTTCGCGAAATTTTATAGACGTGACGGGTATCGATATACAACCATGATGAAACATATTCCAACCATATCGCCTGATCAGCTAGATATAGTTTCTTTTTGTTATAACTAAATTTCATATCCAATCCCGTCAAATCTGTGAAGTGTGAAGTCTCACCATTTCCTTTAATTTGACAAGTATAGAATTACTGCATATACATATTTTACCGTGCGCAATAATAACCCAACGTTTATTTCCAGGTGAGCAACCTCAAGAGCGCAGTCATAGAGACGAGCTCAGTCCCGCCCCCGCCGCCCCCGCCCCTGTTCTCCCCGCCACTGCCGCCCGCCCCGCCCGGCCCCGCGGCCCCGGGCCCCGCGCCGCCGCCGGCCCCGCTGGCCCCGCTAGCCCCGTTGGCCACGGCGCCGCCCCGCGCTAAGAAGAACGTGCCCACACCCGGCAATCCGCTGAAGAGCTTCAACTGGAGCAAACTGCCCGATACGAAGCTGCATGGAACTATATGGCAGGAGTTGGACGATACGAAGCTGTATAATGCTATGGATCTGCATACGATCGATAAGATGTTCTGCGCTTACCAGAAGAATGGAGTTCAGGTGAGTTTCAATAGCTAATCTTCAATGTAAAATAATTTTTAAATATTCCTTGTCGTCGTGGTGAGTTCTTTATGTAACGAGGGGCTAAATTTCTACAAAAAATTAACGGTCAAGTGCGAGTCGGACTGGCACACAGAGAGTCTCGTACCACACAACAATATTCTACACTAAACATAAAAAAACCGCTCAAGTGCTAGTCGAACACGTACGCCGAGGGTTCCGTACCTATCCATTATACCGCCATAATAAAAAAGATAATATGGGAAAATTTAGATTTTCGCGAAAACTTGTAAGTACCAAAATTTCCTTTAATTTTCAACTTTTATAATGTTTTGGAATTTTTCCTTTATTTGTGCTGTAAGGACCTTGCTTTTTGCCATCCTTTTTCCTTTTTTACCTTTTGAGGTACGGAATCCTAAAAACACGTTTTTTGTATGGGATTTTCAGTGCATTGCTCAAGTTCTTAGCGCCGAGAATTGAAAATTGAACACTGTTTTTTGACGCGCTGAGTCTCACTCGCGCTACACTCTGTTGGATTAATCTCGGTTGCTCGGTTCAACACCGACAATTGAAAATCTGTTGCGCGATAAAATCCCTCCGCCATTTTATTACGTCCGTGTGAATGTAGACTATGTCCAGCAGTGGACGTCTTTCGGCTGAAATAATGATGATGATGAATGTAGACTTAGATTCTCAATATATAGATTCATTTTATCTATGTAGATTCTTTTACATATTGTGAATGAGAGAACGTTGTAGGCCTTAGAGACTAGATTTGTAGACGTTTTTCTATTCTGTATTTTAATTCCTCTAAGTACCTGGTACTTATTGACTGGCCTGCACTGTCCTCCCATACCTATTATCAGTGTAATTTGAAAACATTGTAAAAGCCAATTATTTTTAAAAGAGTAACCGTGGAGTTTCTTGCCGGCTCTTCTCCATAGGAAACGACAAATTGGAACCGTGCACCTAGCTTCTGACGTTTCATAAGTGCCCATGCAGGCTTATGTGAAATAAAATATTTTGATTTTGAATACTCGAATAACAAATTATTGTTCATGAACAGAATGAAGGCTCAGTAGAAGACCTGAGACAGTTGGGCTCAAAGCCCCGCTCAAAGATCCTGACAGTTATCGACGGTCGACGCGCGCAAAACTGCACCATTCTTCTGTCGAAACTCAAGATGACTGACGAAGAGATCTGCCGGTTAGTAAACCTACTTCTATACTATCCTGCCTAAGCCCTGTATAATTAATAACTTTACACATATTCCCTTTAAAAAAAACAACTTTAAATCGCCATCCCATCACTACAGTACTATCCGGGTCAGCGTTTTGTAACGTCATTGTTCATGTTAAGGAACATTGGGGACCCGAACTGCTCAGATGTCAGACATAAGTTGAAGGCACTGATTCTAAATGGATTGAGCCTGGTCTCGTGGCCTGCGGGGTATTTGCACACTTAACAAAGGCTAGGCAATGGCTTTCATTTCGACAGTTGAACAAAATTTATTGCGTTATTCATTTAAATTACAATGGATTAGCAGTATCCTACAAAATGCTTCTGATTGACAATGTGTTACGCAATTAGGTTGCTTGTCTATAATATTAATATTTTTTCTTACTCATCCTGAATTTCAGAGCAATCCTCCGCATGGACAGCGGTGAACAGCTCCCCATCGATATGGTGGAACAGCTGGTGAAGTTCACTCCCAGCGCCGAGGAGGCCGCCCTGCTGGAGGAACACCAGGACGAGCTCGACAGCATGGCACGCGCTGACCGGTTCCTGTATGAGATATCCAAGTGAGTCATATGTCTTGTTGTAACGTTAATCATTATAATTAGTTTTAGTAGTCCTGAGTTTTTGCGAACGTGCTAAATACTTTCTAAAATATAAAAAGACACCAGAGTTAGTATACCAATTTCTTTTAATTTGTTTCTAAGAGACTCGCGAGGACCTATTTTATAGATAGAGCAATTGCCTTTTTTTGTAAAATTAAAGTTGAATCTACGTCAGCTGCCAATTTTCACACCAGAACGGCATAACACACAATATTGTGGTAATAAGCAAAGTTTACTAACCTAGCTGTGGCTTGTTTAGCCTTATTTTTCTTACTGCTTATGCAGCTGGACTTAATCTCTCTGACAGAGCTCTAATGTGGGCGTCGCATTGCAATTTTAACTTCTAGAAATACAGATTCCGTAATAGCATGGAGTTTCTTGCCATAAAGTTGTAACTTAGACCCCACTAACTTAGGGTATATTTGGTCATGAGAACTTAAGACATTTAGTTTTGTTCGCACTAAGTAAATGATGCAAAAGATATCGAAAGAACAGCCATAGTGGTCTTTTCTATATATTTGAAAAATAAAAGAAGTGTCTTTAGCGAATGTAAAACTTCTCAGGAACAAATACTCATGGTTAGAAGAAGAAAAGAAAAAGAAGAAAGAAAAAAAAAAACGCCTTGGTTCGGCTGAAACAAAATTTTATAAAGGTTAATAAACGATTGGGGATTCCATACGTGGGCGCGTGGTTTTCGCGAGGAGTACTTACCGCTTTTTCAACTAATGATAGCTCTCCTCAAGCGAGCCACGAACAATTAGACACGCGAGCAATCGCATAAGGGAGATGATTTTCCTCATGGAAATCTAGAAAAATAATTTATAATTGGTTATGACACAACACGCCTCGCTGACCAACCATCAGTCCGAAAGAATTAAATCTTACCGAAATAAATTAAGGGTTATTCCTTCGTCGCTCCACCCTGGGAGCCTCCCTTAAGGAGTTTATGTCATTAATAGGCCGAAACTAGCCGGGATAAAGTGAACTAAAAATTAGGAAAGGGCCAAGAATTGAACCTTGAGGCACGCCCATCTTAACTAGAGACCCCGAGGACGTCGCCCTGTTAACGTTTACTTTTTGCTGGCTGTTTGATGGATAGAAAAGAACAATATCAGCAGCTTGCCCACCAATTCCGTATTTACAGATCAGCGTATTGTGGTCAACGCCGTCAAATGCTTTTGAGAGGTCACAGAAACTGCTAACTGGGTCTCCTAAGATTCCAAAATCTGACTGATGAGTTTTACTCCTAGGTCAGTCGTCGCCTCTCAGGAAATCAAACTGGCGACTATATAAAATCTCATTTGAGTTAAAATGTGAGTTGTCACATTTTAAAGTTTTTGAATAAATCAGATGTTGATTTCGTCTAGATTTTCAAACATTTTTAAGCCCTTTTCTATTGCCACAATTAAAAATGCATTTTTTAAGTGTGGCGATAGAAATGGTCTTGAATTCAAAACATGGAATGTCCTTGAAGTTTAGTAGAAATAAGTATTCATTTTGTTTTGGCATTTACATTGTCAATCGGAAATCCATCATGATAAATTAATTTTGTTCGACGAGCGAGCCTAAAACCATGTACAGGCTTACCATGGGTTTTACTTGCGGCCCGTTTTTCCTGATACATCAGCGAGTTTTACGTGCCAATAAGTCTGGTAAAGTGTGGTAGTAGACGCGGCCTTTAAAACATTATAGTAATGACCATACCTGAATTCTCCAGGATCCCGCACTACTCACAGCGCGTGCGCCTGCTGTTGTTCAAGAAGAAGTTCACGGGCGCGGCCGCCGAGGCCACCGCACGCGCCTCCGTCGTGCTGCGGGCTGCACGCGACATGACGCGCTCGCGCAGGCTGCGGGCCTTGCTGGAGGTGGTGCTGGCGCTAGGGAACTACATGAACAGGTAACACACAACATTACTGCGGGCTGCACGCGACATGACGCGCTCGCGCAGGCTGCAGGCCTTGCTGGAGGTGGTGCTGGCGCTAGGGAACTACATGAACAGGTAACACACAACATTACTGCGGGCTGCACGCGACATGACGCGCTCGCGCAGGCTGCGGGCCTTGCTGGAGGTGGTGCTGGCGCTAGGGAACTACATGAACAGGTAACACACAACATTACTGCGGGCTGCACGCGACATGACGCGCTCGCGCAGGCTGCGGGCCTTGCTGGAGGTGGTGCTGGCGCTAGGGAACTACATGAACAGGTAACATTTTGAGTTTTAAAATTTTCCGTTGTGTTAGATAAAAAAATATTTTACGGATAAAAGATAATTATCTGACTTTGGTAAAATCTAACTATGTTTACTGACCGACATCGATACGTCTACGAAAAATACGCTATGGAAAGTTAAGCCTGCTGACGCCTGCAATGCTATAGGATAGATAGATACGATCACCTTAGAACGTTAGGTTAGTTTTAGACTTTATCTGTCACATGTAAATTTTTGGAAGGGACCATGTCGCCATCTTGCATTTTGTTTAATATGACAAGGTTCTAAGTATGTCTTAGGATTTCATAATGCGATCGTACTTACCTGCTTTATTCTCGGTTAACAATATTATGAATTTCTGTTACTAATCACAAAATATTGTTTGTATTGTTTCACAGGGGTGCTCGCGGCAACGCATCTGGCTTCCGTCTGACGTCACTGAACAAGCTGGCCGATACCAAGTCGTCAGTGTCACGCAACACCACGCTTTTGCACTACCTAGTTGAAATGCTGGAGACACAGGTATGCAATAAATTTAAATAGCTATAAAAATTGTTTGTGTGTTTGCTTTAACGTACACGAACTCTGAGCAAGGACGGCTTGGAGAACGAAATAATAGGTCTTTACCTATGAAATTGCCGTTTTGTATGAAAAAATTTAAACGAATTTTTTTCATGTATTTTTTATTTGTATTAATCGAAGTAATCACCCATGCAATCAATGCATCTTTGCCATCGCAGTGGCAGTTTATTGATGCCCTTCTTAAAGAAATCAGCTGGACGGGAGGCAACAAATTCTTCAAAGGCATTTTGTACTGCCTCTCGGGTATTGAATTTTTTTCCCGCCAAGAAGTTATCCAAATTCTGGAAAAAGTAGTAGTCTGTAGGCGCAAGGTCTGGTGAGTAGGGCGGATGACGGAGACCTTCCAACCCCAGTTCTTGCAACTTGGAGACCGTCTGCTGTGCAGTATGAGGTCGCGCGTTGTCGTGCAGGAGCAGCGGAGACGAGCGATTGACCAATGCTGGTTGGAGATGTGCCAGCTTCTCCATCATTGTGTTCAGTTCTTCACAGTACACATCTGCAGTAATGCTCACCCCGTTTGGTAAGAAGCTGTGATGAATCACACCGGCGCTAGACCACCAAACAGTGACCATCACTTTTCTAGGGGTAAGTTTTCGTTTAGGGCATTGTTTAGGTGCTGAACCAGGATCCAACCCACTTGCTGAGCGCTTGCGGTTATCAAACAGAATCCATTTTTCATCGCAGGTAACAATGCGGTTCAAAATTCCTTCATTTGGGTGTCTGTTGAGCAGTGCAAGGCACGTCTCGACGCGTACTTCGCGCTGACGATCATTGAGTTCGTGGGGCACCCATTTGTCAAGCTTTTTTACCTTGCCAATTTGACGCAAATGGACCAATATTGTTTTGACGCTAACGTCGAAAGCTGCTGCTAATTCAGCCGTAGATTGTGTATCATCAGCTTCCACAATCGCCTTTAATTCGTCATTGTCGACCAAAGTCTTCGGACGACCGCGAGGTTCATTTTTCAGGTCGAAATTTCCAGAACGGAAGCGAGCAAACCAATAACAGGTGGTGCGTTGGTTTGTAGTGTTAGCTCCGTAAACGTCGTTGATGTTGCGTGCCGCTTGTGCCGCGTTGCTGCCACGACGGTACTCATATTCCATAATTACTCGAATTTTTAACGTATCCATGATGACGAAAAAGATTGAAATGCGATGAAAATGTAACACTAATCAATAAACAAATGACTACTTTTGGAAAAAAAAATCCATGTTTTTAAAATAAAATTAATTTGAAATTAGAATTCTTACCCAAACAAAAATTATTTTGATTTGAAATGGCCAGTACTGCAAAACGGCAATTTCATAGGTAAAGACCTAATAGTAAAACTTCCTGAACCCAGTATTTATATAAGTATACTTTAACCTGTCAACTTGTTGTTTGTGTATGTGAGTTTAAATGTTTGTAAACGCACCCACAATACAGGAGAAATTCCTAGTGCGGGGCAACGTTTTTTAAATAAAAAAAAATAAAAAAAAAACTACTGGCTATTGAGACACAATTAATTTTCTATTGTAATGGCCTCTTAGAGGGGGTCGCGCGGTACTTAACCGAGCTAACTCAACACGTTGCGATTTAATTGTCTGTGGTAGATCAAAAGTTGAAGCAAAAATAACAGTTGAAGCGTCTATAAGTCTAAGCAGTGTTTAGACGGTGCAAATTTTATGGTTGCTTCACCTCATTTGTTGCTTTTACTTTATTATATGCCACAGGCAAGAAGCAAGTTTCTAAAAATGATAATGTTCCCACCGTTTCCCAGTTCAAAGACATCCTGCTCCTGGAAGAGGACCTCCCGCACGTGCGCGCGGCCGCCAAGGTGTGCGTGGAGCAGTTGGACAGGGACGTGCGCGCGCTGCGGGCCGGCCTGCGCGACGTGGCGCGCGAGCTGGACTACCACGCCGCGCTCGCCGCGCGCGAGCACAACGACATGTTCCTGCCCGTCATGCGGGACTTCCACGCGCATGCTGTCTGTTCCTTCACGCAGCTCGAGGATCTGTTCCAGGTGGGATTCAATTAGATATTCTGGGGAATATTTATAGGAAGCCGTCGTTCTTTTAGGGCGAGAGAAGGATATATTGAGATAGGACCAAGCCATCCTTTATTCGTATTGGAAAAATCCTAGCCATTTGACTCTTAATAATATGGTCACCACGGAAGAGAAAAAACATGGAATTGCAAAGTAGGCGTGGCACGCGTGCCACAATTAAGCGTTGTTACGCTAACTTGGTCCCAGTCGTGTTCTAACATCGCGTCGAGTTGCTAGTCTCGCGACAAATTTATTTTTCCGTAGCTATACCGTATTGTTCCATTTTGGAGCGCAAAAATGATAGTAGGAGAATAAATCTTAAAAATTGAGGTGTTTCGTACCATCGATATGTACGGTTTTATTTATTTTCTAATAAAATCTTAGTTAATTTCAATTTACTAATAATTTAATATAACGTCTGGTTAAAATCAACCTTATATGATTAAAATAAAGTTTATTTTAGATTGATTGTATTCTCTATTTCATTCTGGAAAGTACTTCGCTACTCAATTAGTGATGCAGTCGGGTCGGATGTTGGTTTTATCGATGGATATCGATAAAAGAAAATTAGTCATTTAATATTTATTGCAAAATAACATTACAATACCACTATAGGTCGCTTAACATTCATACACGAAATTTATTTTAAGAAGTGTATTATGTTGCATAGATGCTTTATAGCAAAAATGTAATCAAACTTTTACATAATAACGCAATTATTATAATTTTAATGATGCCTGAGACGTTGCATTGCATTGACTAATCGGTCATTTCGGTGTGTAAGATCATTCAGTCATCAAACCGCCTCAATGACAGTACAACAAATATTTCAACGCCACTCCAGTGCCACTGAACAGTTCACCGTTTTCGAAAATCAGTAAGTTTTTTAATCAAGTCAGTTATCATGTTTATTTCGTTTATTCATTTAAATACATATTAAGTTACATTTTTAAATATTTTTCTAAAACAACCTTATAAAAAACATTTAAAAATATAAAAAAAATTGTGGCCCATCGGCATCAGGAGCAGGGTCCAAGATGTCGGTGGTCAGGGCTCTAGAGAAAGGAACCTCCTGACTATGCGTGCCGTGTCTAGGAGTACTGCTTTCTGAATCAAGCCCTTGATCCAGCCGTGCAATGAGAGCCTCCTGAGGTGTTGGTCGAGGCTCTTCGCTATTATCATGTTTTATTATTATCACTTAAAAATATGGATTGAATTGAAATTAAATTAAACACAGTAATATTTTTTTCTCCTGTTCATTGTTTTATTGGTATTGTTTTCAATAGTATTATTTTTATTTCAGTTATTTATTTTATTTTCAAATAACACTACGTTATTCTTCCTACAGTTTTATTACTGAACTCTCAACAAGACACCCAATTTTTTGTTTAATTCAAAAAAAATATCCATCGATATCGATAATGTAATTAAAATTCAATGCATGTGCGGCATTGGTCGAGTAGCAATAGATATCGACCTATGACGCGAATGTCGACCTTATTTTTATGTCAATTAAGTTTAAAATTGGGACCACTGAGAATACTGCCATCTATGGTCGAGTAGCGGAATTTACTCGGCAATCGAATCTAGTTTGACTTTAGATTACAAAACGTTGTAAATACTTTCTGAGCTAAAGTAAAATAAATCCTATCTACAGAGCCTGAAGGTTTATTTCCAGATGTAGGATCTATGGCTTATGCTAGTTTTGACTAAAACTAAAACGACAAATCAAACGAATTGTTTATTTGTAGTGCATTATATGATGATCGGAATATGTGTGTGAGTTTGGCGACAACGGTTCCTATAGTAATTTTGTTGCATTGCAGTTCCACCTGTTTTTTCTCTTCCGTGATGGTCACAGTACGTTTTTAAGAAGTGGGTCTTCTATTAAAAGTTATAAAAGTGATCTTTGAGGGGTTTGGGTAGCCTATGACTTCAACCATACATATAAATCAAACGCCGACTCACTTCAACGGTCACAAAAAGACGCAGAACAAAAGAAGTTAGATATAGTCAACTTTTTTGCAAGAAGACAAAAAATATTTTAGCTATGAACACTCTAAATAGAAAAGTCTTTTTAAATAGTTTATACTAATGAATAGGGTATTTTACTCTATATGAGAAAATATTTTAGTTCATGAAATAACAAAATAGATATTAAAATTCAATTCAAAGATTTCAGTTTTTTTAATCTGCTTTTGAACACCATGAAATGGGAGCCGTCATGTACGTCATACAGTGTGTCAATTGAACAACTTTGTACCTTTATTATTTTGGTAACCAAAGAAATTTTTATTGAAATAATATCTTACATTCAGGAACAGTAAACCAACGATAAGTAGAATAATAACTCATTTTTTAAATTATAAACAATTATCATATAAAATATCAGCGCATTTGTTTACTCAGCAAACTGACGTCATAACCACGGACCAATATGGCGTCCACTGCGTCCAGCGTTTTCGTTAATCGTCGTATTTGTATTAGCATTTTAGAATGTAAATAACACATATTAAAAAAATGGGTGTAGTACCCTATTGCTCATCACTGGAATTCGTGTAAACTGATTTCCTCCTTGTGATGTGCCAGGACATGAAGAGCCGCCTGGAGGCGTGCGCGCACGCGTTCGGCGAGGAGCCGTCGGCCTCGCCCGAGCAACTGTTCGGCGCGCTGGGCGCCTTCCTGGCGCAACTGGGCGACGCGCGCGCAGACTGCGACGCCGCGCGTCGGCGCCGCGACGACGAGCAGCGCCGCACGCGCCACGAGCTGGAGGTCACGGTCATGCCACTCTACTATGTGCCACTGCTAGGCGGACACCTCTTCTCATATCACATGCCACAACATATTATCCATTAACTAATTTGTATCGTCTATTCTGTCCACAGCTCAAAAAACGCACAATGGAGCGAAAACAAGCGTCCAGCCTGCTAAGCTCCGTCGGCAAATCACTCGGCAAGTCGAACGGCAACGGTGACTGCAATGGTCACTCCGACAGCTCTCGCGACGGAACGCTCACCAACGGACAGAAGGGAGAGTTCGATGACCTCATCTCCGCACTTAGGACAGGAGATGTCTTCGGTGATGACGTCGCCAAGTTCAAACGATCCCGGAAAGCTTCCAAAGTCAGCCATAAAGGCCGAGACTCCCCTCCAAGGGGCGTCTGCAGAGAGGACTCCAGAGAACGACAGAAGAATTGAACGAACTAACACACTAGTAAAGGTTTTTGAATGTTTGTAGCGTCCAGCGATCCTTAGTTGTTCAATGTCGATGCGATAGTGTGCTTTATTTATTAGGAAAATTTTCAAAGCATTATTTTGGTGGGTAAATATACGAATATTAACTTTGTTCCTGCAACATAGTACGATATATAATTTTGGCTTTAAAACATTTACCTGGCTTCTGTCAAATTGACTAGAATACCCGTGGCTCGGACGCTGGGCTGTTGGAAGCAAACGATTAGTTTAATCGAAACGTGATATTTACCGATTAGGGGATCCTATTGGTCCGTTTTAAGTACGGAGTCACAAATATGAGATTACAAACGAAGTAGGAAGGGTGTGACGTGTGACGTGTCATAGAACACATAGTTTTATGTGACAACGAAAGGAGTGCTGCCATTTTTTTTGGATTAATTTTTGGAAATTTCTCACAAACATGGTGCCTAATTTTGGATGTTTTTAAGGTCGTGGCCTGACGGAGTTAAAGCCTCATTTTAACTGTAATCTCATTACTTTAATGACGACTTGGGAATTAATTTTTAATTTCCATGATTTTTTTATTTCACAAAATAATTTGCTGAAGAACATTATCTTTAGTTTTAGTGCAATAAAACCAGTGAAAGAGTTCGAATGATAATGGTGCAGTCCACAAGAGTCTCAGGCCTACCTAAAGGCCACGACCTCCGAGGATTTTCGAAAAGCTTTTGCTGGTTATCGACTGAAGTAGTCAAAGACTGTGCATGTTATTCCATAGACGATTTATTTTAGTCTTTATTACTTATCTATAAGCGTTGTGTGATTTGAGTAACCATAGAGTTAGAGTGTATTGAATTTTTTACTGGAGTTCTCTTGGTTGTAGTGAAGATATCGTTGTATTTATCCATTTTTGTTTTATTTCGTAAATTATATTCAGGAATTAAATGTGGAAATAGTTTTTCTCGCGTAGTTGTCTAAATGTCTAAATATTTCGCTAGAAAAATATGACATGCAAAAACCGAAAAGTCTCTTTTGAATACTCCACTATAATATGGACTGTTCAATTGTTACAATTTTGACTTGTATCTCAGTGTAATTTTATAATATGTAGGTAGTTAGTGGATATGTATAGTTGTAGTAATAAAGATGTGATTACAGGAAGCTCAACCAATACTAAGTTGATAAATATAACGATGGCTCACAGTATGAATGTTGATAATTTTTTACATATCTCAATGTACCTATAGACAAATCGGACACGAAACTTTGAGTGTCAATACAATGGGAATTGACTAAAACACTATATTATATACTGTTACTAAAGTTTAGGTGTAGGAATTGATACATACCTAGGCTATAAAACAATTTTGGAATTTTGTATCAACTAAAGCGAGGTAGAAATGTTTTGATAAATTTTACATTTTTTATAAATTATCATCATCAATTTTATTTATTCCCAAATGATTATAGAATTGAAAAAATATGATTTTATTTCATTGTAAATATTATTTTTAATTTTTGCCAAATTCGTTACCGCTACATTAAAACGGAGTCTATAATTTATTTAAAAAAAAATCTTAATGTATGTAATAAAGTTTGTCACTTGTAAATTTTATTGTTTTGTTCAGTATTGCTTAAGCTCATAGTATATTAATATAATGATTATATATTAGACACTATTTAAATTAAACCCTTGAACAATATACGGTCATTTTATTTTATCTGTTGTTTGCCCTTAACATAACACAGTTAAAGATTATGGTTGCAAGCGTGAGGTCCCAAGGTCGATGCCCAGGTTATGCAAAATGTTTATGGGCTTTTCAGTCTGCCCCGTTGATGGCCATAGACCTGCCCCTATTACTTGGCAATTGGACTTCAACATGACTGGCAAAATGTGGGGTACTATATTATAAAATCTGGAAGACCGAGCTGCGTTCGGTTTTTTTTTTTACCTTTTCTAAAAATGAAACCTAGCTTGATCGACTTATCCGATAAATCGATCGGTTTCGGGAAAAATCCTGCGTACTAAATTTCATGAAAATCGTTGGAGCCGTTTTCGAGATTCAGATTATACAGGCTGATTTTTTAGTCACCGTCCAAATTTTTCAGGGTGATAGTACCCGTGAAATTGAACAACTTTCTCCAAGGAACATGGGTCGAATAATGAAAAAAAAAATCGACCTCCCATGCAAAATCAATTAGTTAGCTGGTCGATTTTGTATTATTATTAATCATTTTAATTCAGAATTAATTATTACATTCCATAATTTGTTAGTAAAAAATACTTAAAACTACGTTAGTAAAATTATTAAATTATTGTACAAATTGACCTACTCGTATTACATTTAAACATTACCAAAATTGAGCTACTTAATATTATAGAGGGCACCACCCGAGCCGTGAATTGAATTCCAGTGTCTCACAACTGGGCAATCAACCCTTTCCAATATGGTATTCAGAAGGCTGTTGGTGCTGCCCTGCACGCGGCGCATCAGGGAGGCCACTCTCTTACGAACGATCGCCCTAAAGCAATCCGTTTTGGCCTTAGCAAACATACCTGATGCACTACAAAAGCGAGGCAACCCCAACAACATCCTGAAACCATTATTATATAGGACCCGTAGGGCATTGAAAGATCCACGCGTATACCGGACCCACAGGCTGCAGGTATAAAATGACTGGCAGTATGCCTTAAAAAGAGCAATTTTCACGTCTCGTGAGCACCGTGCAAACCTGCGCGCCAGCATATTGCATCTCACCGCCAACGCCCTACGTTCCCGCTCTATATCCAAATCATCTGAGAGGTCCTCGGTGACCCAGTGCCCCAGGTACTTGAATTTAGTGACCCTACTTATAGGCAATCCCCCCAGTGTGACCGGTGGAACGGTTTTCGGACACTTACTACCTGCCTACCGCCTGCCGAAAATAAGTAGTTCACTCTTTTTACTGTTATACCTGAGGCCATGTGACCCCGCGTACCTCTCACAGATCCCAATGAGGACGTTTAGAGCTCTGACAGATGGGCTCAGCAGGACCATGTCATCGGCATAACTTATGTTGTTCACACACACACCATCCACTGAACAGCCGACACCAGCCCTGCTGAGCTCACCTACCAGCCCATTCAGGTACAGGTTGAAAAGCCGTGGTGAAGTCAGGCCTCCCTGCCTCACTCCACACTCCAACCTATACTCTGACGAACATGAGCCCGCCCACTTAACATTATTGGTTTGGTTGCCGTACCAAAATCGCAACAAATTTATAATTCCCCTGGGTGTGCTGGTTTCCCCCTGGAGCTTATCCCACAACACGTTATAAGACACCAGGTCAAATGCCTTCGACAGGTCCAAGAAACAACCGTAAATAGGCGTTTTCCTTGTAATATAGTACTGGACAGTATGCTTGAGTCTCAGCACTGCAGTTTCAGTCGATTGCCCAGCCCTGAAACCAAACTGGGCCTCGTGCAGATCTATATGCTCATCTAAGTGTTTATCAAGCAAACCATCCAGCACCTTGGCGATCACCGTAGCCAATGAGATGGGTCTATAGTTATTCCCGTCGGAAGCATCACCCGTCTTATTTTTAAGAATAGGTATCACCGTGGTCTTCATAAGCTCCTTGGGTAAATATGAATGGCTAATACACAAGTTGAATAACATTACCAGCACCCGAGGCAAATGAACACCTGCAAACTGCAAGTGCTCAATGCTCAGGTCGTCATGCCGTGGCGACTTACCTCTAGTCATATTTTTAATAATATGGGCGACTTCTTTCGCCTTAAACCTGAACGGCTCGCACTCTGCCCCCTCAGCACTGAGCACCTGCTGCACACAACCCAGAGGTGACACTACACTGAAATTATCCCTAAATAATTCGGCTATAAGGCGTGGCTCATTCCTACCCTCAACACTCACAGGTACACACGATCCAGCTTCCAGTTTCTTGGTATGCTTCCAAAACCGCTTGAAATCTCTCTCCTTGTGACATGTTGCTAAAATATCCATTTTAATTTTATCTTTGTTATCTTGACACCATTTCAACTTAGACTTAAAACGCTTTCGAGTTTCACGCATTGTATCATATACATCCCCCGACTCGGGTTTACCAAGAAGCATCCAAGTCTGAAAGCTGTTTCGCGCTTCAACATGAAACTTTCGTACATGCCTGTTCCACCCAATAACCTGTTTCTGCTTTCTATTTTTTCGTACGCTACGACTCTCTCGCGCAGCTTCCGTCAAACAACTAACAATGCTAAAATATAACTTATCGATAATTACATGATGATAGTTATCACAGCAAACATTATCAGCACACAGACCAAGTTCCACCGGAAAATCAATATCCCTTAATTTACTCGCACACAAGTCCTTATATTTTTCTATCTGACTAGCGTCCCTCTCACCCCATCTTACTTCACTGTATAGGAGGCCGTTGTATGGGAGGTCCGATTTTTTTTTTCATATTTCGACCCATGTTCCTTGGAGAAAGTTGTTCAATTTCACGGGTACTATCACCCTGAAAAATTTGGACGGTGACTAAAAAGTAATTCTGTATATAAGCACATATACAAGAATTGCTCGTTTATAGGTATTATATTAGCCCCCTTATTTATAAACGTTGCTTAAAGTTAAGTAATGATTGACATTTCTTAACTTTAATCAAATCAAAAATAAATAAGGGGGTAGATGTATACACACTTCTGCTTCCTTTTGAGGGAAAATAGTCGTGAAAAAAGGCACAAGAATAGCACGCCAGTCGCCAAGCATATCCATAAACGCCCAATGTTAAGGAAATACTTGTGTGTTATAAAACAATTTTGATCAGAGATGGAAGGTGTCAGGGTTTTAAGTAGGCCAATCCCGGCGGCACTGCAATGCCGGGCCGACCCGCGACGGGAGTGGAGCGAGCCCCGAACATCCCGTCAGCTTACAAAAATCAGTTTAATATACTGGTCCCTCAGTGAGGGAACTTTCAGATATTAAGCTGAAAAGAACAGATACTACACTTTGATCTTAGCCAAAAGGCCGAGAAGCGATACCGTATAATCAGAAATAGGGAAGCCCAACTCAGTTGCGGAGAATCTTAACACCGCGATTCAGAATCGGCTATGAATGTAAAGTGCCATCTATTGGTATATTAGTGAATCATTTCGACTGCCACCTTCGTGTCGTCGGTCGTCTTTGTCGTTTCCCCATTGCTCGACTGATGTTACCCGCTTATGGTATGGGCGCTGGGCGCAATTTGTAAAAAAAGTTTTTTTTGGGGTCATTTTCAAAGTGTTTTGGCGATACACTTCTTATGAGTTCCGTGCGCATGGTTACTTGGGATGGTTTATCAATATTTCAATTAATTCATACCTAGGTAAATAAACTGAGAACACTGATATATACAGAGATCTAAAAAAACGAGGGTTTGGTTTGTCAAAACCCAAACCATGTTTTTGTAGCCTACTTTCTTTATAAACACGGTTTTGTCTTATCAATCCAAAAACGTGAGTTCAACACTTACTAGATATCGTCTATTTTCAACAATTGATTTTAGGTAGTGCACACGTCTAGACGTTTTGATCAAAATTATCTTGATAACTATTACATTGGATTTTACTTTGAAAATTGACAGTATAATATAAAATATATATATATAAAATAATAATATAAAATATATAATATAATATATATATATATATAAAGTATTAAAAAAATGTCTTTGAAAATCGCGATTTATGGAAACTGATACCTAGTTTTTGGATTCACAGTGCACGGCAGCCGAACTCTAAAAACTAGCAAATTATGGAATAACAGAAGACAAACAAAAACTATAATGATTTATTCTATTGTAGGCAGTCGTAAATATCTTAACCTGATACGAGTGAAGTAACAAGTAATATCGAGCACAAAGGTTCTTATGACTTCCGATACGTCAGCGTTACGTAGCGCCCTGATATCATGTTTGTTGTTGACTGTATGTACCTACTCGGTCACCTGCCAGGGCTTGCTCGAGGGATATTATTGCTTTTGAAGACTAAAAAGTTTGCAAACATAACATGTATTCCTGAATTGCGGACGTAATATTAGGATGTTTTTCGAATATAGATAAATTATTATAATGGTGGTGGAGAACGTGAATGAGAAATTGTGGTTCGGTACCTAGCGCACGAAATTTGAATTTAATGAATTAGGTACTAATTCATGAAAAAATAATTCCATGGGATTAAATGAACTTGAAAGGGTTGTATTGATGCTTTTTATTATCATAATTGTGTACGTAACACGTACGTTTACATATCTTAATTTGTTCGACATACATCTTGACACTCTGGTGGGGTCCGCAAGGGCTGATGCTTGCCAGGGGTGCGGGTTGTTCGAAAGAGATACAGTGGCTCTGGCACGCAGGCAACTAAAGGAACACGGGTGGGTTTTAGTCAGTGAAAGTCTGACACGCCCTCCTGCTCCATCCAGAGCGGGAGAAGTTATTTGATGATTTAACAACCGCAAAAAAAAGTCTGACGCTGACCTGCAAATTGCAAATAAGCAAGAACATTTGAACTTCTCGGGCTACCCCGGAGCTTCCACCTTCAGGCTCGTCGCACTCAGGGCGAATTTAATCAATGAAGCTGAGCGTCATCAGCTCATCTGACCCGAGTTCAAGAGCTGTCAGTGTCATTATTGTAGTGGAATATTGACAATTACAGCAACTGTAACAGGTAAAAATGTGCTGACCTCGTTCAGTTTCTTTCGTAAAATTTCGCTTTTATTTGCGCTAAAGTCTCGAGTCGACAAGATAAGATTTTATTTGTTAAACATGGTGTACCTACATGATACATTACATGCAAGATAACTATGAGATGTTAATGTTACAGAAAAAGTTCTAACTTGTTCAGCCGCAGAAGAGGTGGTGCACAAACCGTGATAATATTCATCAGTATTACCTACTTTAAAAACATTATGTAGGTACTTATTAAATCATCATTATGAATTAAAGATTTGGTGTCATTACCATTCGATATCGATACAATTGTGAATTTGAGAAACACAATGGCTTTGTATTTTCAATTATTACACTTTAAAAAAGAACAACCAACCTCCAAACAAAACACTACAAAGTAAAAATAACTTTAAATTCGGAAATCGGTGTCTTCGGATTTGTATTTTAGTTTTTTTGTCACAGACTTCCGAAAAAGTTATTCAAAAAGTACCCAAGCTAAGTTAATAAAGTTTATATAGGACCACCCCTGAGGCATCTATTAATTAAGAAGAATTTTCGAAAGAGATATCGAGGAACACACAAACAGACAAATTGAGAACCTCCTTTTTGAAGTCTTTTTGGCAACCCTATCTATTATCTATGAGTGTTACATCAGTTAATAACAATGTTCCTAAAGTTTTCCTGTTTGTGATGGTTGTACTTTGTAGTTCAAGGAAAAACAGAAAATATTTTTTCCAAAAATACTTTCTCTTCGCTTTCACAATTTTTTATAAGATTACTCTTCTTATAGTTTTATTCAGAATTTTATTCGTTTAAGGGTAGCCTGTGAAATTCGATGTTTTTAACGTATTTCTACTAGTGAATATGATTCGCGACATATACAACTACATTTAACCTCATTGAATGACTTTTTCATGAACGGCGCACAGGTACGCCATGACCTGTGTTAAGACATAGGATACTTAGAACGTTTCCGTGGCATAATTGTCGACCCATACGCGGGCGAAAACGCGTAAATATAAGTACTTAAAATTTGATAATAGAAAGGTACGATTAAAACATAATGTTTGAATTTAAGTAAACCTTAATTTTGCTTCTCTTAAATTTGAAATTGTTAAAGAAATTCACGATAAATACCTACCTACATTATAATAAATATTTCACTGATGGTTCGAAGTGTAAGGATGGTTTGGGAGCAGCATTTTATGACGTTAAGAGAAACAATGCAGCTATGTACAGAGTAAACACTAATGCATCTATTATGACGATGGAACTCATTGCAATTTATGAAGTCATTAACGCTGCTTGTAACTCGGGAGATTGTTACTTTGTGATTTTCACAGATAGTAAGAGTGGTCTGCAGCATTTACCTCGTTGTGCCTCTGGCTTCAGAGGTATTTCGATAGCTTACTCCATATTAAGTAAGGTTATAGATCTTACAAACAATGGCATAGTGCTAAGATTGCAATGGGTTCCATCTCATGTTGGTTTGAGAGGTAATGAAGAGGCTGATAGACTAGCGAAATTAGCGGTTACTCAAGGTCAGGAATATTGTATAATACCTAATTATTTAGAACAACTATGTAATTGCAAAACAATTTGTTATGATAAATGTTTAAGGAGTATTTTGACGAACGAAGTAGGGAAAAGGGTATCCGGTATAAAACTATACAATATCAGCCTCCTCGAATATCGTGGTTTGCTGTTGTTCGGGATTTTACCAGGTCTTTTAGCAGGAGATGTAATAAAAACGACTTGGTTCTTCAGTAAAAATTGAGTGTATTAATAAAAGTAAAAACTGCCGGTAGAAGGTGAAAATTAATAATAGAAAAAAAGTCCTTAGCATAAACACACGTAGCTTCACTAGTGCTATGATCATTTTAGCAGGCGTTCCGCGCAAACATACCCCCGGGCGTTGAAAGCTTGTATTTCAACCGGAATAGTCAGACTCGGGGTAGATGGGCAATGGACAAATCTTGCAGAATGATCTGCGGAGCAGGCCACTGGAGGTTTTGATGTCTGCAACTCTGATCACGCCATCGGGACCTGGATAGGTAGCGACAATACGACCCATTTTCCACTTCAGAGGCGGCGTGTTGTCTTCCTTTAGAAGTACCAGGGAGTTCAGCTTCAGAGAACCCTTACATGTCCGCCATTTCGTCCTGAGTTGGAGCTCCGATATATACTCCTTGCTCCATCTGTTCCAGAAATGTTGTCGGAGTTGTTCGATACGTTGAAATCGAGATAAGGAACTGGTGGAATGGTCATGGTAATCAGGTGTCGGCAAAGATGTCAAAGGACGTCCAATTAAAAAATGTCCGGGTGTCAATGGTGCCAAGTCTTCAGGATTCGATGAAAGTGGAGTCAGTGGTCTGGAGTTTAAAATAGCTTCTATTTGTACCAGCGTAGTATAAAGCTCTTCATAAGTTAGGTTACAAAGGCCCAACACCCTGACTAAATGATGCTTTGTTGACTTGACACCAGCCTCCGCAAGGCCAGCAAAATGAGGAGAGTATGCAGGGATGAAATTAAATTGAATTCCCTCTTTAGCCATCTCCTCAGATAGCGAGTCGCAATTAGTTTTAAGGAATTTTGATAGGTCATTGTATGCACCAACAAACGAGGTGCCATTATCCGAAAATATATTAAGCGGTTTACCCCTACGCGAGATGAATCTTTTTAACGCCATTATAAAAGTATTGCTGGTTAAATCACCGACCAGTTCAAGGTGTATTGATTTTGTCGTAAAACAAACAAAAATTGCGATATATACTTTTACCAATTTACAGCCTCGACCTTGTCGAACAGCAGACTGTATTGGACCCGCATAATCCAAGCCAATATTTTCAAAAGGGAAACCTCCAGCTAGAAGTCGCTGCCGTGGTAAATTACCCATGATCGGTGTGACAGTTTGACCTTTAAGACGACAGCAACGTACACACCTACGGTAGCACAACCTGGCTAAATTGCGACCTCGTATGGGCCAGTATGTATCCCGTATAGAAGCTAACAGCAGCTGAGGCCCAGCGTGAAACAACCGTTTGTGTTCATACTCGAATAGTAATTTGGTAAAATGATGACTAGACTGTAAAAGAATTGGACATTTTTTATCATAAGGCAAATCCGAGTTTTGTAATCGACCTCTAACGCGCATTATTTTATGGTCGTCCAAGAAAACGTTAAATTTCAATAAAGTACTTTTCTTTTTTAATTGTTTATTATGAAGTAACAATTTGTATTCACTAAAAGACTCCAGTTGACTAAATCTAATAATCAAGTTTAAAGAATTTTGTAGTTCATCATTACTAAAGGGACCATAGATAGACAGTTTTTTACATGCAGCAATAAAACGCAAAAGGTATGCTACCGTGCGCTGAAGCCTTAAAAAACTAGAAAATCGTTTAAAGTTAATAAATTCATTGGCCTCTTTCTCGTTATCGTTAACAGTACCGTGTAATGAAACATTTGATTTAATTTCCGGCAATAACTCATCAATAGATTGTGTAAATCTAGAAGGCCAACATGATACTTCATTCTTTAAAAAACTTGGACCAGACCACCACTCATCTAAAGAGGGTAACGAATTAATGTCTACTCCTCGAGAGACATAGTCAGCGGGGTTCTGATCGGTTGGGACATGTCTCCACTCACAGTTACCAGTCTTCTCTAAAATTTCAGCCACTCTGTTACGAACGAAAGGCTGCAGCTTACTTGGCAACATTTTAAGCCATCCTAGGACGACAGTGGAGTCTGTCCAAAAGAACGTACGCGGCCGAGTGCTTAAGCGTAATGATGCGACCACCTTTTCGTATATTCTAACTCCGACCAGAGCACCGCAAAGCTCAAGTCTGGGAATGGTGGTTGGTTTCAGAGGGGAAACACGACTCTTTGCTAACAACAAACGTACCAACACTTGATGTTCATTGTTGACACTGCGAACGTATAAGCATGCTCCATATGCTCGTTCGGACGCATCAGTGAAAACATGAATCTCTAAAATTTTCATTGAATCAATTAAAACATGACGCGGAATATAAATTTCATTTAATTTTGGTAAATTCAATACTAGTTCAGCCCAAACTTTCTTAATGTCCGGCGATAGCTGTTCATCCCATGACAGTTTGTGCAACCAAAGTTTTTGAAGTAAAATCTTCAATACTATAATGCATGGAGCTAGAAGCCCCAAAGGATCAAAAATTTGTGATATGATCGAGAGCATGTCACGTTTTGTATCGCTACAAATAACTGGTTGTCTAATGGGAAAACAGAGTTGATCAGATTGGGATTGCCAACCCAGACCTAAGGTTTTGGTAGACTCAGATCCACCGATATTCAAATCAAGTGAAGATTGGGGACAGTCAGAACCAATAACCAGACGCATATCATTTGACTTCCACTTTCTTAGGTTCATTCTAGCTGAAGCAAGAGTAGAAGTTACTTTATGCCGCAAGTCTCTTACTTCATTGAGATCATCGCCTCCCGTCAGCAAATCATCGACGTAGAAATCGTGTAGAATGACCTCAGCAGCCTTTTTATCAACGCAATCCAAGCCTAACTGTTTAATACACCTCGTTGCAAGGAACGGAGCGCTGGCGGTACCGTACGTCACGGTATTGAGCTGGTACGTTTGCAACTGAGCTGACGGGTCATCACGCCACACGATTTGTTGCAGATGTCTGTCATTGGGATGAACCACTATCTGCCGGTACATTTTCTCCACGTCGGCAGCAATAATATATTTATGTTGTCTGAAACGTAACAATATCGATAAAAGATCATCCTGTACTACTGGTCCAGTCATCTGTATACTGTTAAAAGAAGTGCCTGTAGTAGTGACGCTGCTGGCATTAAAAACCACTCTTAATTTAGTGGTGACACTGCTGTCACGCAAAACTCCGTGATGAGGGAGGTAATGAGCAGAATGTTCGACATTTTTACATTTCGACATATGACCTAGACTTTCGTACTCTGCCATGAAATCTTTGTACATCTTAGACAGTTGAGGCTGGCTTTTGAACCTACGTTCTAAAGAAGTAAAGCAATGTTTAGCCCTTATAAAGGATTCACCTAACATATCCGGGGAACATTTCAGTGGAATTCGAACACAAAATTGCCCATTCTCCAAACGTGTAGTATTATTATTAAAATGTTCCTCGCATAGCTTTTCTTCTTGCGAATACACTGATGTAGTACAGACCTCTTCTAATTGCCAAAATTGTGTGAGTCGATGATCTATGCTAATATTTAATTCATCGTTACCGTCAGACATAATCTTTGTAAAATTACATTTTACCATTTTTGATGGTGTTGAAGCATGGCTAATTTTAGTTGGACCTGAAACCAGCCATCCTAGTCGAGTTTCGCAAAGAATAGGTTGTCCATCTCCTAACTTAATTCTTTGGGATCCCAGTAAGTCCCAAAAGATGTCAGCACCGAGCAGCATATCTATTGGGGCCGGTGAGTAAAAGTTAGGGTCAGCCAGACAAATATTAGATGGGATTTTCAATTTTAATAAATCTACATGTCTACTCGGAAGATTATCAGTAATTGAAGGTAAAACAAAACAATTAATGTTAACGGAAAAGTTATCGTTTAAAGAGTTTATTGAGACAGAACACATCTTATTGATATACGAAGACGAATTATTAATACCTAATATGGAGTTGTTCACAGTATTGGCAGTTAAACCTAGTTGGTAGTACAGTTTTTCAGTCATGAGACATGATGTGCTGCCACTATCAAGCACAGCACGAGTAACGTATTGCTGACCGTTTTTACCTATGATCTTAATTAACGCCGTGGATAGCAATACGTCACCGCGTTCAACATTAGCAGTAAGAGACAAACCTGCACTAGAAGCTGATGGAGCAGGGGCACTAGTCGCATCATCACTGTTACCGGAAGTAGTAGCCAAGTCTGACCTCTTTGAATGATCTGCGACATGCACCAGAGTGTGGTGCTTGCGCCGACATATTTTGCAACATGTCTGTTTACAGTTATTAGCGTAATGTCCTGAAGACAAACAATTATAACAAACCTTAAATTTCGGTAGCAATTGTAACCGTGCTTCATTACTCAACGCCAAAAATTGAGGACAGTTGCTCAATTTGTGCTCACCGTTACATTTAACACAACACTTAGGTTTAGAAGAACTATTGTTCACCTGATTACTCTTATCTATTTTATTATTGGAATCTTGTATTACCATTGTCCTAACCTTAGAACTTTTATTAGTGTTTGAATGTTTATCAATTGTTGAACTTGACATTTCTAATGTTTCAATTAATTCAGCACGATTTTTAATGAATGTGAGAAACACAGTAAATGTAACATCGTAGTCCTTGTCAAGGCGGCCCTTATACTCTTCCCATTCACGGTAAGTTTTATTATCCAACTTGTATCTTATAATGTGAATGAGCAAAGTGTCCCAGTGATTAACCGGTTCACCGAGGGATTCCAAGGCACGCAAGTTTTTATTGATATGATCGATTAAGGCTTTTAAATTGACAGACGACTCTTTACTGATCGTCTCAATATTAAATAATGCTGAAACATGGTGTTGAATCAATAGATGTTTATTGTCAAACCGGTCACAGAGTAATTTCCAAGCGACTGAATAATTAGCGGCAGAAAACTGGATTGAGTTTATCACCACTGCAGCTGAACCTTCTAGTGATGACCTCAAATAATGAAATTTGTTTATGTCGTTTATGCCGTCATTAGAGTGAATAAGGCTGACAAATGTATCGTGAAATTCCAACCAATTTATGTAAGCACCGCTGAATTTTGGTAACTGAATAGTCGGTAATTTAACAAAGCTGTGATTATTTGAACGTGAACCTACCTCACTATCAGTTGGATTCCTTTTCCTATAATCATCGAGCACTCTCTGAGCTTCAGAGAGGGTTTTGTAATAAAGAGACTCAAACTCGCTACGTTCTAACATTTGACCATCCAAATTATCAGTGCTACATTCCAGTGCTAATTGCACCTCGTCATACTGGCCATACAATGACTCGAGCCTATTTAAGCGTAATTGCAACTCGCTTACCTCAGAAGGACTCATAGAAGGTTTTAATGAATTTAAATAATTCATGAATACTGTAACCCTTCCCTTGTAACTCGCCCTTTTTCTAATGAGCTCCCTATCCTCTGGCATTGCGTAAGCTGGTGCAGACAACCTGGAATGTATACAATTAAAGTTTTAACAGCGTCTACAATTGTACGATACGTGCCTGTAAATACCTACATTTGAAATACAAATTAACTGCAAACTTTTTGTTAATTGTTTTCCTATGGGTTGGTACTTACTAATTAACTACCAAACGTTTTAGCAATAACAAAATCAGTACAAAACCTAATTAAATAACTACTTTATTCACAATGCAATTATGAACCTATCTAACTTTTAATGTGATTACATGAATAAATGACTCAGTAACTGTTATCTACCTAATAAAGTTATAATAATGCAACTATTTGATAGCTACTCTTTAGAAGGTACAAATAACTATGATTATCAAAAGATAAATCGGCTAAAGTCTGATCAATTATAACAATTTGTAAGCACTGATAGGGTTTTACAACGATTAGGTATATAACTCTGTACTAACCTGGCTATTAACAACAAATTACTACTAAATACAACCTGATAATAGAGTGTTGGGTGAACTTATGATGATTTCGATTATCCAGACCACGGAAAATTCCAAATCTTCGCAATGACACAGCAAAATGAAGGTCACACAACCGACTCCGCTTGTAATTACGAGAAATCCACCAATCCTCTTGAAATCCTTATTAATAATAGCTGATCGAAGTTTTTCCAACGTGAAATCTTCTAATCCAGGCTCGATAGGACCATGTTCGGGATTTTACCAGGTCTTTTAGCAGGAGATGTAATAAAAACGACTTGGTTCTTCAGTAAAAATTGAGTGTATTAATAAAAGTAAAAACTGCCGGTAGAAGGTGAAAATTAATAATAGAAAAAAAGTCCTTAGCATAAACACACGTAGCTTCACTAGTACTATGATCATTTTAGCAGGCGTTCCGCGCAAACAGCTGTCAAGGAAATGAGTAGGTATCATATTGTTCTGCTCCATAGATTACGCTCTGGTCACTACCCATCCCGCAAGTTTGGTTATTTGATGAAGAAAGTGACTTCTCCCAATTGCGAAACATGCGGAATGGTTGAAGATGTTCACCATCTACTTATGGAGTGTACTATGACTAAGAAGGAAAGAGAGACACTGTGGAGCAGAATAAAAGTAAACCAATCTGATATTGGTCCATATGTTAAAGTTTTAGGGCAACCTTCATCTGAGATAGCAAACCTACTTACTGATTTGTTTAAAAATTAATAATGTATCGAACAGTTTAAGTTATGATGAGGCTGACTTGCCATTATGGATAAAAGCCTCCTACAAAAATTTAGAATAAAAAAAAAAGAAAAGTAAACCTTTATCTCTAGTTCCTAAATACAGGCGCGCGCCGACATCCCATTCAGCAGTTCAGCAGAATGGATCGCAATTAGGGATCGCTGACAAAGGACGACCCTAGACTGTGTCTATTTTGAACCACACAGCACGCTTATTTCAAACGTCGTTAACAATATGAGGCTTGCAAATGCGAACGTGTTACATGTTTTTTTTTTTGTTTTAAGGTATAATATACCTTTAAAGGTATGATTCCGAGCTTCGCTGCACGCAGCAGTGCTGCCACTGTGGTGCTGTGCAGCAGTGCTGCCTACCGCGCTTATTCCGAGCAAGGCAGCACTCAGCAGTGTCGCGCTATTCATGGTGCTGCACTGTTGTGTATTTATTCATATTTGGTTTGTGTTGACAAGATGTCAATCGATGAACAACTTTTATTTATGTTGTTGGAAAAGGAAGAAGATGACGATGATATAATGTTGTTGTTGTATACCAATAGTAAAAGAAAAGCAACAGATTCGTTTTATAAAAGCAGACTATGGGAAGGATGTTACAAAACGCTGATTAATTAACTGTTAACACGTATTTAATTAATTGTTCCACTTCTGAATCAGAGAAATTCATTTTTTCGTTGCTAATTTACTAGTCAACATTCACGTAGATATTATAATAATAATAATAATCAGCCCCCTAAAATCCTACCTTACGTCCCAGCTGAACACCTAGCTACGTGGGGGGCGGACACGCGTACTGTACAACTGTACAAAAAACTTATGCGGCTAACAAGGAAAGGTAACCCTTTATGGAGATGAGTAATAAGAGAGTATACAATTTACGGTCGCTTCCCGGGGAGCGCCGGGGCGCATCTGGAGCCGATGCTAGGTGCCACAGCATGCGAACCATCGGCGGTGAGGAGTTGAGCAAGCGGGCTCCCACCGAAAAAATTGTTACAGCTGGTCATAGTGAGTTGAACAGGCGGGCTCACTACGTAGAAGCCACAGCCGATTCTACGGGCGATGATACTATTTCATTATTTTCTTCCATCCCTTCGACTCGCCCCTCCTACATGACAAGAAGAACAGCTAGCTTGTCCACCACCAGCACGCTTGATAGTGTTGTGCAGGAAGTCAAGCTTGACTCTGAGCTTGCACCCACTACAAGCGCCCCAAGTACGCGCAGACGATGGACACCTGAAATGAATAAGTTCATACTGCGCACTTATCTTCAATTAACCGCACTAGATACAGACAGAAAAACCTACCTTGAACCGCTCCACCTAAAATTTATAGAAAAATACCTGAACATGCAGGTTAGTCGACAGAGAATAGGAGACCAACGTAGAGCTATAATAAACAATAAATTACTACCTCAAAAAACTATACAAGAAATACGAAACGAAGTAAAAGAAGAATTAGATCTTCTACAACTTAATCACTCCACCCAACAGTCACAAAACTCTATCGACCATGTACAACAAATACTTACACCCACACAATCTACCCAAATGCAACCGAGAACCCCAGAAACACATAATTTATTTTATTTTATTTTATTGTGTTTGGGTGGCTTACAGCTATCAGTACAAAAGGAATAGTTATATAATTTACGAAAAGCCATTTACAAGCCTCCACAGATAGCAATGGGGTATTGTTGTGCGAGTTATAAACTATGTTTAGATTAAATAACTAATTATGTAAGTGATAAATTAAACTTAAAACTAACTAAATACACAATTAAACTATTACATTAAGTAAATACATAGGCAGGAATGCATGATCAACTACTAATTGGATCTGGTAATACTAAAAATAGAACACAGACTCGAATGAGATGGACCAATGAACAAAATGAAGCTATAATGCGATCTTATTATCGAGTAACAGATTTAGGTAGAAACGAAACAGTTTATAGAAGACGCATGTATGAAGATTTTATCAACAGTTTTCCTGCACTTGCTCATCTAAGCGAACAACGAATAGCTGATCAGAGAAGAGCAATTGTAAACAATAAATATGTCACTACTGACAGATTAAACTCATTAAAACTAGAAGTATCTGAAGAATTACCACTAGATAATCTTAACTTTATCAACTTCACAAATGAAACGACGATAGTTAATCCGATCGATAGTCATTCTGAACCCCAATTTATAAATAGCATTGACATTAACTCCACCCAAGAATCTTCACTTACTGTAAATCATACTGAAATTAACTGCGCAGAAGAAATCTTACCTAACCAACATGCGAACCTAGATAGGGACCCATTAATAGATGACTCGTTCCAAGAAGCATTCCAATATTATAAAGCTACTAGCCCTATAAATAGAATTTTTATTCCCAAACAAAAACCCTCTAAAAAACTTGCCCGAATTGTCAGCTACCTAAACAAAATAATTTTACCTGAAAACGTCAATAAAGACACTGACTTCTACACTTTACAGACTACTATATATTGTGCAGCATGGACCGCGGCAAAAGTTAACGGAGCAAAAATGAACCTTCAACCAAGAGAAGTCACCCAAAGGGCAAAGAAAGAATACAAACCTAACTGGGAGACACGACTAGAACGAAAATTAAATGATTTACGATCAAAGACGAATGACATGAAAGATTGACGAATTGGGTCATTCTAGCTAAGAATGACCCAATTCGTCAATGGTAATAGAAGTAGGAAAATAGTTAAACACGTTAACAAGATAATAGAACAATATAAAATTCACACTGTTCATGAAGAACCAAATACACAAGCACCTCACACATTAGACACACTTAAGCAAAAACTGTCAGTCGTAACAGGCCGACTACAACGATACAAAGCATGTACCCAAAGGAAATTACAAAACACTAAATTCACCCACAATGAAAAACTTTTCTACCGCAATATTAGACAGGCGACATCTAACGTTCAGGATGATAACCCAAATGATGATCATAACAACCCTGACTCAGAGACGTTACAAAACTTCTGGGCAGGAATTTGGGAACACCCAGTCGAACATAATGCCCAAGCAGATTGGATACAAACAGAAGTGACCAACAGCCAAAAAAGTATTCAAGCAATGACATTTGACCACATATCCCCAGAAATTTTCCATAAAGTACTTTCTCGTTTACATAACTGGAAAGCACCAGGTTCAGATAACATTCATAGTTATTGGTACAAAAAATTTACCACTATCCATAGTTTTCTATATAATCACATAAATAGATTCATCCAGGACCCTAAAACAATACCATCCTACATAACTTCAGGTACAACTTTTATGATACCAAAAGATCGTAATAATCTCTCAAATCCAGCAAAATATCGACCTATAACATGCTTGCAGACCTTGTACAAAATTATCACATCTTGTATTTCTGAACTAATATATCAACACATCGACACTAATAATATCTTAGCTGAACAGCAGAAAGGATGTCGTAAATTCAGCCAAGGCTGCAAGGAACAATTAATCATAGACTCAGTCATTCTTAAAAACGTTCAAAAATCCAAAAGCGATCTCTTTAGCATGTATATTGACTACAAAAAAGCTTACGACTCTGTACGCCATTCGTGGCTTGTAAAAATTTTAGAGATATACAAAATACATCCAACTATAGTAACATTCCTAAAGGTCACGATGTCGTCTTGGACCACTGCCCTAAGACTAACTTCCTCTACTAAAACAGTAGATACCAGCCCAATAAAAATTCAGAGAGGGATCTTTCAGGGAGATGCTTTAAGCCCACTGTGGTTCTGTCTTGCTTTAAATCCCCTATCTAATATATTAAACGCAACTACTTTAGGAATTCCACTAAAACATTCAAGTACCGAAGGACATACTGAGGTTCAAAAAATAGAATTAAATCATCTGTTGTACATGGATGATATCAAACTATACGCCAAAAGTGAGACTCAACTCTATGAATTAGCAAACTTGACAGAACAATTCTCAAACGATATTAAAATGGAATTCGGCATAGATAAATGTAAAATAAATTCAATTAGAGCAGGACAAAATTACCAACACCAATACACTTTAGGTACAGGAGAACAGATAGAACCATTAGATGAACAAGATAGTTATAAATACCTAGGCTATACACAATCACGTCAAATACACTACAAAGAAACTAAACAAAAATTAACACTTCAATTTCAACACAGATTAAACACAATTCTGAAAACGCAACTATATTCTCGAAATACTATCAAAGCGATTAACACCTTCGCCATACCGGTTCTCACATATTCTTTTGGGATAATCAACTGGACCAAAACCGACCTGAAAAACCTTCAACGTAAAATTAATACCACAATGACCAAATTCCGCAAACACCACCCACGGTCTTGTCTGCAGAGATTAACACTGCCACGTAAAGAAGGAGGTAGAGGACTAGTTGACATTCTAAACCTACACAATAGACAGATAAAAGCACTTCGACAATTCTTTTTTTCAAAAATCGAAACCTCTATACTGCACAAAATGATAACACATAACGACCAAAACTTAACACCCCTAAATTTAAAAGATACATCTGAACAGAGAAATGAGATAGTAATTGACGACAAAATGAAGCTTTTAGAATGGGCCCAGAAATCTCTACACGGAAGACACCGCCAAGACTTAAACCACATAAATGTCGACAAAGAAGCGTCGAACGCGTGGCTAAATCGAGGCGAACTCTTCCCGGAGACTGAAGGGTTTATGCTGGCTATACAGGACCAGGTAATTGAAACTAAAAATTACAGAAAGTTTATCATAAAGAATTTAAATAATGACACATGTAGGAAATGCAACAGTTCTCTAGAAACGATACAGCATATCACAGGCGCGTGCAAGTCGATAGCCCAAACGGACTACAAACACAGACACGATCAAGTAGCCAACATTATACACCAAAAATTAGCACACCAGTTCAAACTTATAGATTCCGTTACACCATACTACAAATACAATCCAGAAACTGTATTAGAGAACCCCTCAACAAAACTATACTTTGATCGCGCCATTCTTACCGATCGAACTATTCATTTTAATAGACCAGATATTACACTGATTAACAAGTTAAACAAAACTGGATACCTAATAGATATTGCTGTACCAAATACACATAACTTGCAAACAACAATAGCAGAAAAACTGAGCAAATACATTGAATTAAAAGATGAAGTAGCCCGACTTTGGCATTTGCAAAAATTTATAATAGTACCAATAGTATTGTCTACAACAGGAGTAATACCGAAACAACTTCACCAATCCCTTAATTCCCTTAACTTACCTCCAAATACGTACCATCTGCTGCAGAAGGCAGCGATTCTAAACACATGCAGACTCGTGAGAAAGTTTCTGCAATGTGACTCAGAAAACCCACATCAAAACACAAATACTCTACCATCTTCTGTGCAATCTTCTGCACGCGACCGCAGCTAACCCAACTGGTAAGCACTTGGCTTAGGCCCGTGTTATCAGCTTTTTCCGGCTAATAATAAGCCGAGAATACAAAATAAATGACAAAATAATAATCACTTTATTATCAGGCAACTAAGGCCCATAGATAAAATACACAAAAATAATCTTAAACAATAATAACAAGCTAATACATATTAATAAACAGCTTAAAACTATAACTAAACACGTAAAGTCGTCGGCATCGTGTTTTGCTGCGAGGTGTCACGTAACCGTCCCCGGAAACGTCGATATACGACACCTTTCGGCCAAAAGTCCTCTTTCAAGCAGTGCTGTAGATGGTGCGTTGGAACTCGTACCACGAATGACTTAAAGTTGACGTCGTGGCGCGATTCCAACCTTTCGACCCTCAGAGTCCAGTTGGTCTTCACTTTCAAGTACTGCACCACTTCCTCAATCTTCGTGGAATGATGCAGACGCGAAATGTACAGCTGCGTCGTAGGCACAGCAGGGCGCAGCAACATGCTGGGTCCACTCGGTGCGGTACCGTACAAGTTACGAGAGCAGGGCTTCTTCTTCTTCTTTTCTACCTTCGTGAAACCCTCCTCATCAATTAGGCCGGTTCTTGGCAAGGAGCTACGGACCGCAGTCAGGGCAGGTTGAGTACCCTTTTTCAGGTTTTCCCCTTTTCCGGTTTGTCGCTTAGGTTGCGACGCACTAGATTTGCCAGTGGCAACAATATCAGCGTAGACACGTTTAGGGGTCGACGTACCCACGTGTGACGTTACCGCAGCCGGTGTTGTGGTGCGGGCGACGGCGGCGGCGGGCGGCGCTTGCTCAGCGTTTTCAGCAGCTGGTGACGTACTTGCGTTCGCCGATTCAAAACTGCCGATGGATGCATTTTGCGCCCCTCGACGCGTGTTCACCTTTGAGGCCTCTGGTGACCCAATTACTGAACCAACGTTGCGCAACAATGCTATTTCTGAACGTAGTTCAATATTGTTTCTTTCAGAAACCTCCAATCTGGACTGCATCTTGGTCATCTCCGCTTTCAAGGTAGTGATGTCCTTTAGCAGCCGTGTAACGTCGACGTGATCGAACGTGACGGGGGGCAGCTTACTCAGCTCCTTCGCCACGAAATCAGGCACGTCGTCCGGGTCAGACTTCTTCAACATATCTACGATATCTTGAACACTCTTCTCGGTTCCATCTCTGCGGCGAGACGGCATCTGGTCTAGTTTTCCAAGTGACTGGAACAGTAACAGTTTTCCGCTGCTGATCTCGTCTTCCTTGAAATTGGACCGACATATCTGCAGGATGCTCACCTCGTCCATGTAGTCGATAGCATGGACTAAGAATGCCAGCAACTCATTGACTATGAGTGGTTTGGAACTCATAGCGTTTACGGGCAGCGGCTATGGCCGCGCAACACGCGAATAAAATTCGTGCCGAGTACAGTGGAAACACGTCCGTGTTCGAGCGCGCATCGCACTGCAATGATATATAGCTTATGATATATAGCCTTTTTATATATTATAGCTGCGGCGGCAGACGCGTCACTACTGGTCTGTCGCAGTGGCGGGGCGACACTGTCGCGCAACAGTGCTGCCGCTGCATTGCTGCCGCGACATTACTGCTTAGCTCGGAATTAAATCTCATATAAACTTATAGAGAATGTATGGGGACCAGTAGTGCTGCGGCAGCACTGCTGCGTGCAGCGGAGCTCGGAATCCTACCTTTAGATGATTTTGTTGCATTTATGCCAATCATCTGCCTAGCCTCTTCCCAACTATGTTGGAGTCGGTTTCCAGTCTAGAGACTATTAGTATTTTACGTGGAGTGACTGCCTGCCTATCTGACCTCCACAACCCAGTTACTGGGTAATACGATAACCCTTGGTGAGACTGGTTGTCAGACTTTCAGGCTTTTAAGGACCCGGAACTACTGTCAAATTTACTTTCCGAGGCACGGAGGGCTCTTGGTATGTCAAGATGGTCACCCATCCACGGATAACCGCGGCAAGCGTAGCTTAACTTGATCGATAAACCCGTGCGGCTGTTATTACTTAGCCACAAGCCGTAAGATGTATTTATGCATGATTTCTTGCCCATTTGATTTCTTTCTGTTCATTCAAAGAAAATGGCTAGAGGCATTTGTTTGAAATGAAAACCCTGTTAAAAATTCGTATTATGGCTCGTGTATGTGTATCCGTCTGACATTATATATCAGCTATCACGTATCGGTAGGCACCTACATATGGGAAGAGGCTAGGCAGATGGTTGGCATAAATGCAACAAAATCATCTAAAGGTAGGATTCCAAGCTCCGCTGCACGCAGCAGTGCTGCCGCAGCACTACTGGTCCCCTTACACTCTCTATAAGTTTAAATGAGATTACATTCCGAGCTAAGCAGCAATGTCGCGGCAGCAATTTAGCGGCAGCACTGTTGCGCGACAGTGTCGCCCCGCCGCTGCGACAGACCAGTAGTGACGCGTCTGCCGCCGCAGCTATAGTACCTACGTGAATGTTGACTAGTAAATTAGCACCGAAAAAATGAATTTCTCTGATTCAGAAGTGGAACAATTAATTAAATACGTGTTAACAGTTAATTAATCAGCGTTTTGTAACATCCTTCCCATAGTCTGCTTTTATAAAACGAATCTGTTGCTTTTCTTTTACTATTGGTATAAAACAACAACATAATATCATCGTCATCTTCTTCCTTTTCCAACAACATAAATAAAAGTTGTTCATCGATTGACATCTTGTCAACTCAAACCAAATATGAATGAATACACAACAGTGCAGCACCACGAACAGCGCGACACTGCTGAGTGCTGCCTTGCTCGGAATAAGCGCGGCAGGCAGCACTGCTGCGCAGCACCACAGTGGCAGCACTGCTGCATGTTGCGGAGCTCGAAATCATACCTTTAAAGGTATATTATACCTTAAAACAAAAAAATAATAATCATGTAACACATTCGCATTTGCAAGCCAGCATATTGTTTACGACGTTTGCAATAAGCGTGCTGTGTGGTTCAAAATAGACACAGTCTAGGGTCGTCCTTTGTCAGCGATCCCTAATTGCGATCCATTCTGCTGAACTGCTGAATGGGATATCGGCGCGCGCCTGAATTTAGTAACTAGAGATAAAGGTTTACTTAAATTCAAACAATGTCATCGGTCCTCGATAAGTTTACAAAGTTTAAATGAAATCTGACCATTAAAATCGCGCCCTAAGGAGTCGGTTACAAACATACAAACAAAGAAACATACAAGTGAAGCTAATTCAGTAATGTATAAAGCGTGTAAAAAAGAATTCGTAATTCCTTTGAAAACGAGTTTGTTGCCATACCAATGTTGTTCGAAAGAGATACCGCGGCCCCTGGCACACAGGCAACTGGGGGAACACGGGTGGATTTTATTCAGTAAAAGTCTGACACGCCCTCCTGCTCCACCCAGAGCGGGAGAAGTAATTTGATGATTTCCCGACGAAAAAAAAACCAATGCACAATCCCTTCAATAAATAAAACACGAGAATAAAAAATAAGTAAATAAAATATTGTCTACATAAAAACATCGTCCAAACAAAGCTTTTACATCGCCAAAAGCAAATCAAATGAAAATAAAATAACGTCTTGGTTCACTACACATTTCTCTTACATTTTTATTGCTACTACTTTAACATCTGTCTAATCTTATGAAGTAATGATAGACAGACAGTCTTATGAATATGTAGAAAGGTTAGTTAATATATCATGTATGAAGTACCTTAGGTACAGTACCTTGGAAAGACATTGGAAATCTGTTACAGTTCAAAAGGAACCCTTGTTATGATGTGAAGGAAATATTGTATGAAACAATGAATGTCTTAAATAAAGGAATAATTAATACTGTGGATATAAAGGGGTTTAACGCGTAAAGCACTAACAGTAGGAATGACTGTCATTTTGATGGGTCAAAAACATGGTTTGCGTTATTTACGTTGTTGAGCTGATTTTTTTTTGAACTATAAAGCAATGGATTATCAAAAATCCTTCAAAATTATTTGAGTGTTATAGAGGAATGAGGAACACAGTGTAAAATTTACTCAACCTCCATAGTAAAAGGAGGATCCTCCGATCAGATGGGTGTTGTGTCTGGTGGGCAACTGCCTGATGATTGATGTCGGGAGGTTATTTTATCTCTTACACAGGTCCTCACCGAACACGGCTGCTTCGGGAGGTTCCTGTTCCGGATAAGGCGGGAGGAAACGCCCGGGTGTCAAAATTGTTTGGATCGCCTGGAGGACACGACGGAGCATACGATGGAGGTCTGCCCTGCCTGGGCAGAGCACCGCCGTGTCCTCGCGGAGGCGATCGGCGGCGGCAATCTCTCGCGTTCGGCCCTGGTCCGGGCCATACAGAGCGAGAGTGCATGGGAAGCCATCACCTCCTTCTGCGAAGCAGTAATGCTCGCGAAGGAGGAGGCGGAGAGCGTGAGGGAGAGTCAGTCTTTGCGCCCTCGTCGGAGACGCCCTGGGCGTCGGGAATCCATAGCGGACCCCCGGCCACCGTAATTGCAGGCTTGCCGACGGCGAGCAATAGGTAGCTCGCCGCCCGGTAAGAACCAGACCCGGCTCGATGGCGCCTCAAAGAGATGTCAGCAGTAATTGAAGGGGTCCGCTAGGATCGATACCTACCAGGGTCGCGGATTTGTTCGGAAGAGTTACCGTGTTCCTGGCACAGGCAACTGACGGAACACGGGTAAGTTTTAGTCAGTAAAAGTCTGACACGCCTTCAAACTCAAACTCAAACTCAAAGCATTTATTTCAATTAGACCATTTAAAGGTACTTTTGAATTGTCAAAAAGTCGACCAGTTGGAAAGTTGAAGCTAGTTGCCCATTCCAAAACGTAGATCTCTATGGAGAAGAACGGGCAAGAAACTCCATGGACACTCTTTTTAATCATGTTAAGTATTACAAAAACTTGGGAACAATATTCTTGTTGCTTCTATATGTGAGAACCATGTAAAAAAAAAAAAAAAAAAACAATTCTAAATATAAGATTTAAAATAAGCCATGGAAGTTAGGAGATGACCAGTCTCAACCGACGGCGCCCGTTCACGAACTTCCTGCTCCACCCAGAGCGGGAGAAGTTATTTGATGATTTCCCACCGACAAAAAAACGCTACATCACATTGGATGACGGAACATAACCTAGAAATTAACTTTAACAAGACAAAAATAATGATTTACCACCCACAACAAAAAAACCCTATATGTAACAGTAAACTTCAATTTTGAAAATTATAAGTTAGAAGTTGTAAATAATTTCACCCTATTGGGCGTAGACATAGACACACACATAAATTGGAAGTCGCATATCCAAAAATTAAAAGAAAAATGATCAAAATTCTCATACGCCCTACGGGAAATAAAAAAAACTACAGACATTAATACTGCTTTGGTAACACATGGCTTAAATACGGTGTCATATTGTGGGGTAATGTACAGACGCACCTACACTATTCACCCTACAAAAAAAAACTTATTAGAATGTTAGTAACTATTGAACAAACAGATAGCTGTAAACCCCACTTCCAGGAATTGGAAATTTTAACCCTACCGTGCATCTACATTTTTGAACTCTGTAAATTTGTACGTAGATACCCGGAATTCTACACAAAAAGAGAAGACACACAAACCAATTTAAAGCATAAAAATAGATTAAACATACATACATCCCGATTAAAATGCCCTCTTCAAGTACCTATGTCATGTCCTTAAAAATATATAATAAGTTACCAGAAAAAATAAGAAATATAAATATATCCAACATATTTATTAATAAATTAAAACTATTTCTGCTACACAAGAGTTATTTTAATATAAATGAGTATTCATTATATTAAAATAACTCTTGTGCAAATGATATGTAAATGATAAACCATAATTGCAATAAATACATTCATAAATATAGACATATTATATTGTATTTTTTTTTTGGGTGGGAAATCATCAAATAACTTCTCCCGCTCTGGGTGGAGCGGGAGGGCGTGTCAGACTTTTACTGACTAAAACCCACCCGTGTTTCCTCAGTTGCCTGTGTGCCAGGGGCCGCGGTATCTCTTTCGAACAACCCGCACCCCTGGCAGACATATATTGTGTGTTTTCTGTTTTAGGTTATAAATTTTTAGTATGTACTTATAGTTGTATTTCAAGAAGATTATTTAATTAAGCATTACATGACTACTAAATATAAAATAAGTAATAAAATTTACATTGTCTCAAATTGTGATACACATGAAACAAGATCTCTTTAAAATAATTTATTTGTAATCTTAAAAAAAATATCTCATAGTAAATAAGTGTTTTTAATAATTTCATAAACATAACTTTATCTAAATGTAAAAATTGGAGGTAAGTACTTTATTAAAATAGCAGTCCAATTATTATTATTTATGTTATTAACTTTTTATCCGATTTTACTTTAGTTACTAAGTTTTAGATTTTAGCTATGTATCAAATAATAGGTACCTTTTGCTCTGCCCTAATAGGGTCTACAACGGCTCTTAGCTATAAGCCTTTTGTTAACTTGTTTTTACTTTGTGAAACGCAATTAAATGAATATGAAATATGAAAAAATTACTAACTCGAGTTTTGAATCAGTATATTGGTTTTTTGCCTGACTTTTGGTATTCCGCGCGGTCTATCTGCCTTTGTTTTGTAATCTGAGCTTGACTGTAACATTTCCTAGAAAAAAAAGAAAAGCCAGTCCACTTCAAACAATTACCTACTTTAAACGGAGCTGGTGTGTAGTGCCTTTATTGTTTCCCTGAACTCCTGTATTCCCGGAACAAAAAAATTATTACTATGAGGCAGATGAGTAGCCAAATTAATGTAATTTTTCCTTCAAAACAAAAAAAAACAAGGACCTCAAAAACAAAATCCACTCATTTTATTCCAGTAATTGAACATAAGCATTTTCTCTGTGGCAATGTTCTACATCTGTTTCGAACATTAATTTAAAACAAACGACAAAATTAAAACCATTTAACACGACGTTATTTGATTTCCAGAAATTTATTTAACTAATTAGTGGCTACCTACTACAAAAAAGTAATTTAACATTTCGTTCACGTTTTATCATTTCGGTTTTTATTCCTGAATCACAGCTGAAAGACCTATTTTTAATAAGATAGCAAGGAAGCTTTTATAGTCAGAACCTGGAAGTCAGAAAAAAGGATTTATTTTGGAGAAACAGACAGACGAAAACAGCGACTATATTTACTTTTTAATATTTAAAGAAGACTAAAGATATGAAAACAGTCGTTTTCATATTTTTAGTCTTCTTTAAATATTGTAAGTCTACAAAGACGTGTAGTACGTGCACGTTAAAAGGGTCCAGAGAAAATTAAACAAAAACCTATTAAAAATAGAACAATAATACAATAAAAATAAGCCGTGGAAGCTAAGAGATGATCAGTCCCAAGTCCCAACTGACGGTGTCCGATAAACGAACATGACGCATGGTTAGGTTAGAGTAATATAGTATATAGTAAAAGTATGTATTTGTTTACATACGAGTATAATATCATTAATGACATCAACCACTGTACTAAATTCCATGTATTAGGTGACACATTTAGTTTATGTATACGACATTATAAAGGCATAGTTCCAAACTTCGCACCGTTAGAGAATTTAATTAATCTGGGGTCAGACCGGTACAGGACGTCGAGAATGGGGTTCGTTTGTATCTGCATTTCCTATTATGACGGTTTAACGAACGCCAAAGAGAATAGGTACACGAGATTCGTAGAACACTATGGGATATACGGCACGTTTGTTGGCAACACCAAGTGTATCAAAGGGTTAAATCAAATCAGTTACTGAAATCAAAATCCTGGCGTGGTTTCTGGCTGTAGAACAAACAACGAAACATCAAACATTATGAAATATATACAATATAATACGGAATATAGAAAAACAAATATAAATATGAAAATACGATTACATAAATAATAACATAATTTAATAATAATGAAAATATTAATTACGAATAATAATAATTACCTATTATTCCTATGTGGCACATAAAATTAAAATATTAATTACAAATAATAATAATTACCTATTGTTCTTATGCAACACATAAATTAAAATAACAAATACACTATACCTGTATACATAAATCTCATAATATACTTTACGATGTACATAATCATATATATACATAGATAATTATACACCCAACTATATACATCTAATAATTTTATAAAAATTAAATGAATTGAATTGCTTGAATGTGTACGTAGCCCACTTCCTCTCTCCTAATTTAGCTGTGCCCGACAGGGTCCATATTGATCTCACTGTATAATTTATACCATCTATGTAAAACATATGGAATGCAATAAAAATTGAGTATTGAGTAAAGTCAGTTTTTTTGCCTGAATCGTCATCGTCACAAGATCTACTTACCGGCTGTACACCGCAACGACTGCCAAAGATCTATGATTTTTGAATAACAGCTGAGACCAACTACTTAACGTGCTCTTCGAGGCACGGAGTGGGCTTAGAATGAAATAGATAGTCACCCAACTACGGAACGACCTCGGCAATCGTAGCTTGGCCAGATCGATCGACCAGCGTCATCGTCTATCCATCTGCAGCACGTGGTCATAAACGTTGTTGTGATCATCAGGAGGCTCATGTTATTAACGACCTGAAAAAACATTGGAGTCTGTTTATTAAATAATCATAAATGTCCGCTTTACTATATATTTAATAAATTAAAGAAACGTTTATAAATAAACGCTACTACATGATTCCTAACATCATAATGACGATTAATTTGCTGCACTCGGCAATTCCTTTCTCCACACTTGTAACAAGCCCACAGTAATTCCAGTACGCATAACCAAGTCGCTCTAGCTTTAATCATAAATTTCTCAGAAGCCATAATGTTCACGTGGCATAGTTTTCAAAACTCATTAAATCATATGCCGCTATAATTCAAAGTCGGATGCATGCACTAATGCTCCGGCTACATGGTCGCGATATGGCGAAGTGTAATACTTCGCTCGCTTTCTCTGGCTCACCGGTCGCCGTCTTGCTATGAGAGCTCGCGAAGTGTAGTTTGCTTTATCGCGACAATGTAGCCGTACCTTATGAGGTTTCCGAGCTCTTTATAGGAAGGTATGTAGGACCTACCTTGAATTAATAACTCTATGATTAATAAACTTTAACGGCAGCTAACCTACTTTAGTTGGTGAATCTAAGTAGGTACTTAACTACTGGGATGTAGAACTATCGAAGACTATTTCATGAAAAAGTCATTCAATGTATGGTAGGTACCTTTTCTTTAAATGATATAACAGGATTGTTTTGATGATTTTAATGATTACCTATATAAATAGCAACGAAGTCGTTGCTTCGTCCTTCGAGATTAGATAACATTGTAGTAATACATCTAAGATATCGCCTTTCCCCACTAAGTTGGAGTTGTTTTTTGTGGGTACTTCGTCTTCCTTCTCATTATGCCTGTAGTGTCATTCATTAGCGTTTTAGTGCGTCGCCGATCACCACTTTCTTTCTACTTTTCGTTGAAAATTTAAAAACGTAGTCACAAAAACGGCGACAATGATTATTATTTAAGAAGAAAGATTCGAAAACTTGAAAAGAAAAATAATAAACGTGTAAAACGGTCGCGAGTTCGAATATGTTCCGAATGCTCATCGGCGAATATTATTGTTTCGCTTGAGCAATCGGATCATGAAGGTAGGTGTTTTCTTATCAATGTTAGCAAAAGATTGTGAAAGTTTTTAGGGCTATATCCGTATCATAAATTGGCATGACGTCATATTCCAAATGTTGTTATTCAAAAAGTGTTGTGAACATCTTTTTCCCTCCAATGCCGACATCTGGTAGGTACTTATTATAGTTCAGATGAGAAGGAAGTTCAGACCGAAGTCGAGTCAGTCCTGATTTTTGAAGAACTGCAACCTGGACCGTCCTTTGTTGTCCCTGCTACAGATGCAGTAAAGACAGTGCAGTCGGAACTGCCCGTTGAAACAGCGCTCGATCCCCCTGAACTGGATGAGAAGATTCTGACTCTCTTGGGCGAAACACCTTCAAAGAACAAAAAATATGGACCGGATATTAAAGGTGAGTTATCTGTTCGCTGGTAACATATTGCAACGACCGGCTTGACAAAGGATGCTAGAAAGGAACGGCTAGAAAAGCATCTTGTTCCAAAAAAACTGTACAAAGATTGATGCACCGAAGCTAAATCCAGAAATAAAGGCCGCTTTATCGGATGTGCTTATTAAAAAAGACATAGCGCTGTAGAATATACAGGTGCAGCTTGCAGCAAGTATATCTTGTGTTGGTGAAGCTCTCAATATATTGTTTTCTTCGGATCACAAAGACCAGAAAGTAATAAAATTACTGATCGAAGCGAGTTGACTGATGTGTGACTCACAACACACCGAATCCATGACAAGACGTAGTTTTATATGTTCTACAATAAAAAAAAAAAGTTAAAGATCATTTGTTTAACACAGAAATCGATCTTTTTTTATTTGGCGAACAGCTCACCGATACTCTCAGAGCAGCAAAAGCCATATCCAGATCAGGCTACGAAATTAAAATAAACAGACCATTTAGAAGACCTGCACCAGCGCAGAGACTAAGACAGCCCCCTCAGTCTTTAAACCAGAGGCCTCCGTTCCCGCCAGCGCGGCAAGCAGAGGCAGCGAGGAGGACCGAGCCGGGGCCGCGCCCGCGACCTCAGCAGCAACCACGACAACCGCCACGCCTGCAATGATAATCGTCCTGCGGATCGTACCAGGTCTAACGCTGGGGACTTCGCGCTGAAATGGCAATAATTGATAACCAATGACTCTGTTATATTATCGTGGATAACAGGTTACGAGATACCGTTTACAAAACCGGTTTATCAGTCACACGAACCTAGTTCATCTACATTGTCTTTATCAGAATCCCTTCAATACAGGGTGGCCATCAGTGATCTTATAAGCAGCGGAGCTATTTCACATTGCGAACCATTTGTAGACATTTTCTTTCTAGTTATTTCCTGATTAAAAAGCCTAATGGTAAAAAAGATTATATTCACCGGGGCACCAATGTGGGCGCCTTCTTTGAGGCGCCCACATTGGTGCCGCCGGCTGAACGCGTCCCATAGGATCATGGCCATCTGGCTGATCCGGGGATACCGCACGATCTCAGGTGAGGCGGCAGGTTGCCGGATTGCCGCCATGGGATCTGGAAGCTAAGGTCCTCGCGCACACATGGGAGTGGCGCAAGGCAAAACGCCGGGGCGTAACTCCGCTGCCACGAGAAATCGCGGCACAGGTGACAGAGCTCCGGCGGGATCTCATGGCGACATAGAGAGTGCGATTGTCCCAACCCAGTACTGGGCAAGTGGGCACGCCACGATTGCGGCGGTAAGTCCCCTCTTTGAGGAGCGGATTAAGAGGCGCCACGGGGTCCTCACCTCTCACCTGACGCAGGCCCTCACCAGACACGGTTGTTTCGGGAGGTTCCTATTTTGGATAAGGCGGGAGGAAACGCCCGGGTGTTTTCACTGCGTAGATCGCCCTGAGGACATCGCGGAGCGTACGGTGGAGGTCTGCCCGGCTTGGGCGGAGCACCGCCGTGTCCTTGTGGAGGCGATTGGCGGCGGTGATCTCTTGCGTCCGGCTGTTGTCCATGGTACGGAGCGAGAGTGCATGAGTAGCCGTAACCTACTTCTGCGAAGCAGTAGTGCTCGCGAAGAGGGAGGCGGCGCACGTGAGGGAAAGGCAGTATATGCGCCCTCACGGCCCTAGTCGCCGCAGGAGACGCACTGGGCGTCGGGAATCCCAGGCTGATTCCCGGCCACCGTAGGCGCGGGCTTGCGGATGGCGAGTAATGGGTAGCCCGCTGTCCGGTAAGGACCAAGCCCGGGTCTACGGCGCGCCGTGTTCCACGCGCGCCTCAAAGAGATGTCAGCACCAGCTGGTGGGGTCCGCAAGGGCCGATGCCTGCCAGGGGTGAAGGTTGTTCGAAAGAGATACCGCGGCCCCTGGCACACAGGCAACTGAGGGAACACGGGTGGGTTTTAGTCAGTAAAAGTCTGACACGCCCTCCTGCTGCACCCAGAGCGGGAGAAGTTATTAGATGATTTCCCACCCAAAAAAAAGGCATTATCATAATATTGAACTTGGCTTTCATTTCTTATTTATGTTTTAGATGGGATACATTTTACAGAAAAGATATATTATTCACATTAAAAAACAACTAGACTACGTGTGTCCACTAGAAAATATTTACATAAAAAATTTAGATTAATTTTTCTGCATGTATGAATGATAAAAAACCCATAAAGACGTTTCTAGCAGAGCGTGGTTTCGATCCACGGACCTCTGGGTTATGGGCCCAGCACGCTTCCACTGCGCCACTCTGCTTGTGTAACAATGGGGCGAAATATAACGACACTATCTGTGGCTGATGCAATATTATAAAATATTGATCAATTAAACTAGCCAGAGGTCCTAGTTTGTCTAGGATAGGAAGTATTTACCTAGGCATACTAAAAATAACAATAACATTTTAGCATAGCGTCTCGTTTCGATCCACGTTACCTACATACAAAAGATGGGTTTCTTAACTATCTACGGCAGATGCGTTATTTAAAAATATTGATAAATAAAACTAGGTCAATAGTTCCCATTGGATTTAGGTAAAGTACTAACTACAATCTATTAGATTTATAATTTGAAAAATAGGGTTTTAGCAGAGCATGGTTTCGATCCACGGACCTCTGGGTTATGGGCCCAGCACGCTTCCACTGCGCCACTCTGCTTGTGTGAGAAAGGGGCGAAATATAACGATAATATCTGTGGCTGATGCAATCTTAGGAAACATTGATAAACCAGACTAGCCCAGCATACGAGTCCAGTAAAACATAAAAGGGGATATTTAGCAGAACGTGGTTTCGATCCACGGACCTCTGGGTTAGGGGCCCAGCACGCTTCCTCAGCGCCACTTTGCTTGTGAGAACAAATGGTGAAATAAAGCACATCTTTATAACCAAAGGGAACAATATTATACACGGTCTGCTACTCTCTTCTTATTGAATGTGACAGTACAACTTATTATACGCAAAATGGCTTAGGGAGTTTGATTGATTAATATTTTATAATATTGCATCAGTTGTAGATGTAAAAGCCACATTTCACGTAATAACCATAACCCAGAGGTCCGTAGATCGTAACCACGCTAATTTTTTTGAATGTGAAGATACAATTTCTTATAGGCATATAATATGTGTGTCCCATGCAGGTCCGCATAGCACAGCATAGTAATAGACTTGAGTCAATAACGACTCCCTGATGATTTCAAAATCTTACGTCCTCACACATATTTTGACAGCCGATTTGCCATTAGCGATGTCAAAATCTGTGTTTGGTCTAAAGACACTGTTTGTGTACACAAGATTAGGTAGTTTGATAGCTCAATATACTGTAATATTGCAGTAGCCGACGGCAGAGAAGTCAAATTTGAAAATACAATCATGCAAGCAGAGTAGCGCAGTGGAAGCGTGCTGGGCCCATAACCAAGAGGTCCGTGGAATGAAGCCATGCTCTGCTATTATTATGTTCTTTTTTTTAACGTGAAAATACAATTACCCGTAGCCAAAACAGTGTGTCTTATCTTAGGTATACACAAAGACACTTTTATCACCAACGAGTCGCTGGCGATTTCAAAATCTCACGTCTTTACACAGATTTTGACAGCTGACTTTGTCGCTAGCGATTTCAATATCTATGTACGGAAGTGAGATTTTGAAATCGTCAGCGACTAAAGGCGCTGTGTAAGTACACGAGATAAGGTAATTTTATTGATCAATGTACTGTAATATTACGTCAGCCGCAGATAGTGAAGTTATATTTCGCCCCTTTCTCACACAAGCAGAGTGGCGCAGTGGAAGCGTGCTGGGCCCATAACCCAGAGGTCCGTGGATCGAAACCATGCTCTGCTAAATATTGCCTTTTGTTTTTACTATTATGTTTTACAGATTTACTGCAACTATGATACAGAACTATTTACAACACATACGAGTCATTCGTCTTATTTACAGCGCTCGTATGCTAGGCTAGTCTGGTTCATCAATGTTTTGTATTATTTCAACAGCTGCAGATAGTGAAGTTATATTTCGCTCCTTTCTTACACAAGCAGAGTGGCGCAGTGGAAGCGTGCTGGGCCCATAACCCAGAGGTCCGTGGATCGAAACCATGCTCTGCTAGAGTCCTCTTTTTGGATGTAGGTAATGTAAACTTTTTGTAAGTTGCAAACTCATTGTCAAGTTTAGACATTACTGTGCAAAGGTGAACTAAACTCTTTATTATATTTTACCTTTATTAACCTTTTGTCTATGTTTTCGCTACCTATTGGTTATGATTTTAATTGACTTAAATATACTTTTGTTTTACTACCAAGAACCAGCGCCTTTTGATTTCGGTAGTTAATAATAACTTTTATTCATTTAAATAATGTGTGCTACTTAATTCCTTTCTGAATTTAATTAATTTCATTTCATTTTAGAAAATTAAACCACAGTTGCCCGGTTTAGCTATTTAACTATAATTCCAGCACTAACCATAGATACATAAATCTTGGATAACTCCCTCAGCTAAGCCACAAAATGGGCCCTACGTTTTAGTGCATGGCTGCGGCTAACGCTGCTGGTGTAATTATAAGGATATAGAGGTCCAATGGGAGAACTTTTAAAAGACCATCAAAGCCATTTGTTTCTTTGTCAATCCTATTTTAATGGAAGTTCCACAGACGACTGTTGGCAATAACAGTTTAAATTTTGAATTGTTTTCAAGTAAAATGTTTTATTTCCACTATTTAAGGGGCATTGGCAAATTGGCCAACTTTTCATCTGAAAAAAATCATAAAGTAATGTCTAGGATCAACACGATTTTCCTAATAAAAACAGTTAGCTTCAAAGACAAAAGGTTTTACTGATATGTATTGTATTATGCATTTAATTCTATACTCTAATGGGGTTAGGGATTGCGTCAATTATTTTACATGTTGTTTAGTTATATGTATAACTATGTAATTAAAGGTTAACTGCCTCGTTGGTCTAGTCGTCGCAAGCGCTACTGATGAGAACTAGGTCCTGGGTTCGATTCCCAGGTCGGGAAAAGTGTTATTTATTGGGTTTTATTTTTCAGTAGCTGCCTGGTTTCTGGATTTGTGCCCGGTTGGTCGTCTTCGGGGAAAAGGTTTTAATCAACTCAGCCTATCGCAGTCCACTGCTGGACATAGGCCTCTCCCATGCTGCGCCACAGCACCCTGTCTTCCGCGTTCCGCATCCAGTCTGACCCAGCCACCTTTTTAAGGTCGTCGGTCCACCTAGCTGGGGGGCGTCCCACACTATGCTTGCCGATACGCGGTCTCCACTCCAGGACTCGTCTGCTCCATCGGCCATCGGTCCTTTGACAAACATGGCCAGCCCACTGCCACTTCAACCTACTTACTCTGCAAGCTATGTCAGTAAATCCAGTTCTTTTCCGAATAACTTCGTTTCTGATTTTATCCCTCAAAAAAACCCCAAGCATAGCATAGTTTTAATCACCAACCATCAAAGAGAGTGAACCAGAGATTCAGCTGGGCCCTAATTAACTATGACCACTTAACGATTCCTTACTTCGAAACCACGTCAATTCCTTAGATCACACACATCTGCATTATTAAAATATCGACAAATTGTCTTGGAACATACAGAATGTGACATATCGATTCCTTACCGTTACATTGGTTTTTACAAAACACGATATTGACGTAGTGAACGTAGTAAGATTCCGCGGGGAATCATTATAACCATACAGAACTGGGGCCCTGGTATTAATTCAAATCATAATATTATTTTATGATTTGAAATGAAGAACCAACGATGTTCATCATTATACTAGATATCTTGTAGACATGTGTATATGACTATATGTATATACTTTTGTTTTCAGTGTTTGAAGAGGTCAGAGACCCTTGAGATAGGGTTGTTTACCTACGAAAAATTAAGTTATGTGGGGTGTGTTTTGATGAATAATAGGCATTCCCATAGGTACATTTCCGTACATTCATAATATTTATTATGAAAAGGAGAGGGGCGTAATAGACACTGCGGTATAGACACCCAGTCTATAGATAAGAAACGGGTTAAATAATCACAAGTCAACTTTAAATTATTAAGCATTTTAGTGGGAAAAGATTAAAGTGGTAAGACCACCTGTATCAGACCCAGAGGTCGCGGGTTCGATTCCCAGCGGAGGCAACATTTTCTGCTCGGTTTGGTTGAGGGTAGGGCCTGATTTAGGTCAACCTGAGGGGTAATAGCGTAATATTACACTATCAGTAGCAATCGCTTTTATTTTGACAGTTCCTCAACATTCATAGCATTATTTACGTTGCCAAGCAGATAATTTTTTCGAACATATGAATGAATGGATTAGCAATTACCCTCAACGTGATTCAGATTCTGATTAATAGTGTTACGCAATTTGGGTGCTGGCTGGCTACCACCATCTTATTTAAGTCTGTCGCCACTCGCCATAGCAACAAAGTTAATGGCATGTTATGTTTCGGCAGTTAGAGGTAAGATAAAGTGCCTGAAAATGGTTTAATTAAAATAAATGCTTTGAGTTTGATAGCCAGTTCCTCTGTGGTTGAGGATTCCGGGTGAAGCTCGCCTCCACGTTCGGCCTGATCTTCCACGTTGTGGTAAAAAAATCTTTAAATGTTGCCAATACAATTAAAAAAACAAAGAAACAAACCAAATGACGGGAACTGTTCATGGCTATTAACAAGAAAAAACTGTGGATTTACCTGTCGCTATCCAACTGTAATTCTAAATGTTGTTTTTTTATATCTGTGATTAAAATCAACACTCCAATTGCGTAACATACTTTCTTAAACGAATTCCTAATCCATTGCTTCATATGTTTGAAAAACTCACCTGCTCGACAGCGTAAATAACGCAATGTAGATTGTTGCACTATCAAACTGAAAGCTATTCCTACTGGCAGTGTGTTAAGCAACTACCCTACAGGACGTAAATACACCAACACCATAGATCACGCCAAGTTAGCTGCTTTAAAAAGCGAACTATAATTCCTCTTCCGCACTACAGCAGAATGTGTCGACACAAAATCCTTCATTATACGTAACAAAAGTCTTACAACTACTTTTAAATGCCATTTTCGGACGCGACCTTTGCGGTCAATCTGATGGCGACGAAGCTTTTACATACGAACAACATAATAAAGGGCCCTACCCCTAATTTGCATATATGTGACCCCGCTGGTCACTGGCCAGTTAATAAATAAATAAAGGTAGTTCCTACAATGACACAAGGGCTCCACAACCGGTAATCACTGGAACTCCAAGAGCAAATGTACATATGAGCTGTCTTTTGTTGTGAAGAACATGCATTCAGGGGTAGAAATGAAATGAAATATTTGTTTATGTAAGTAGATCTTTTAAGACACTTTTACACGTTAATATTTCAAAAGAATGGTGCTGGCATTTCGTAGCTGACTGATGTCTAGAAGAAATGCTGAGACAAACTCAGAGATCATGGTCTCTGTTAAAGTTCAAACATAATATCATTAGAATTTTATGTGAGGCGTTCCATGTCTGGAAGGGACTTTTGAAGAAAGAGCCATTGCAGCTTTGAGCTGACCTGTCTCAACAAACGGCATGCATGCTTCAGTCATCCTGTACCTCAACCCTCAACGACCATTACGGCTTAAGATGTAGTATCTTCAGAACCGCAGGACATTTGCGTAGGCCATATAAAAATACTCAAACTAAGTGTGTAAAGTAAAATGGAATAGAGGCCGACGGCAGTTGTGATAAACTAGAACAATTAAATATAATTATAATGTCTACATTACTTTAAACATTTTTGTATCATTATCTTTTCAAAATGGCTTTACACGAATTGTGAGACAAAAATTAAGGTAAGAACATTTTCCTGGCACTTTCTTTTTTATGTTTTACTTACAGAAGATGTAGCTGTAGAATTTATTTCAAATAATACGAGTAAAATGTAAGTTTCATTATCAACGAGTAAAGTAATCCCAGGTCTAGGGCCCATCACGTGTCAAAGTCAAAGCATTTATTTCAAATAGGCACTTAAAAGGCACTTTTGAACGTCAACATTTACATTAAAATAGAATTGATTCTAGTCGCCCCTTCCAAAATGTAGTTTCGTATGGAGAAGAATGGGCAAGAAACTCCACCGTTACTCTTTTAAAATGTTCCACGTGAAAAGTACGCTGGCCGTTTACCTGCGCACTGAGCGATTAATTTAATTCCAGCCTATTCCAAAGTACTTAATAAGTAGCTAGTAATATTATGATTCTACAATAAAACAATTACACTTATGTTATCATACAATAGCCTAGAATATGGTAAAAGTAATTTTAATATTATACTAGGTTTTGCTGGCGGAAAAGTATCCCACGGGAACGTACAATCGGGATAAAAAATGTTCTTTATATTAATCTAGGTTATGATCTATGTGTGCCAAATTCCATAAAATACAAAATTTCACATTTGTAATATTCGTAGGATAACACATCCTCTCCATTGTCGCTCAATCAGCGTTCTTTTAACGTGACGACAACTATACGCACAAACGATTTTTTTACGCCACGATCTTGTACTCAAGATTTTCAACTCTGGATATTGAGCCGAGCATTGAGAATCCAACCGAGTGCAGATTTTCAGCGATCGGCGCTAAGCAATGACTTCAAAATCCAATTCACGAAAAAAACATTACTTCTAATAATAAGCATGACTGCTAACCGATCGTCAGCTCAATTATCGTGCGATGAGTAATTGCTTGGGTCCTAATAGACACTTAATTGTAGCCTCGAGATCGAGATGTAGGTAATTACTGTTGAGATTAATTAAAAACAGCAAAAGAAATTTAACACAGCGTGGTTTTATTTAAGAGATTCCACAGAGTATATCTAACCATAGACTTACAAGAGAAGTACTTCTAAGTTAGTGTTGTCACTAAACTTGATAATATGCAGGCCCATGCAGGCTTATGTGAAATAAAATATTTTGATTTTGATTTTGAATACAGATAACCGGTAAAGTAGAATTTTATTATTACAACAATTACAGCTAAGTGTGCTACTGACTGTACACAATACTTCGTAGAAGAAGCATGTCTCGAATTCATGGTAACACTTAATAGCAGATAGCAACCACACAGGTCGACTGAGCAGGTAAGGTATGCTTGCTTGGCGCGATTGATCCGTGGATAGGTGACCATCTTCATATATCAAGACCACTTGGTGCTTCGGGTTCCGGCTGTCATTCGTGGATCTTTGACAGTCGTTACGGGTCTTCAGAAGCCCGTAAGTCTGACAACCAGTCTTACCAAAGAATGTCGTAATACCCAGTAACTGTGTTGTGGAGGTCAGATAGGCGCTCCATGTACAATACTGGAATTCAGCTGCATCCTGAAAGACTGGAAGCCGACCCCAATATATTTGGGAAAAGTCTAGGACGATTGATTTAGTTTTTGCGTCAATGTCCGTTACACCCAATATTTAATGGCTACAGTCTCAGTCTTAGATAGGTACATTAGGGTATAAGGTCACACTATCCCTGAGGCGTGCTACATGCTAATTTATACGGAGCTATAAACTGTTTAGTACCTACAAATATTATTAAAAAAGCAAAAAATCTGTCGACTCGAGAACCTCTCCTTTTTCGTCGGTTAAAAAACAGCCAAGCTCAAGTGATACTGGGCCGGACACGGTTACCGTATGTCGGGTGGGTGCATTGTGGGATCAGAGCATCACAACATGGGACACTGAAAACCTTCAACGGCATCGCGGAAGGCCCAGGCGGGATGTACTTGACGCTTATAGGCGACATTAGTTCTTAATGGTTCAAGATCGCCATGGGATCTGGAGCCAAAGGTCCTTGCGCACATTTGGGAGTGACGCGAGGAGGCCAAACGCCGAGGCGTAACTCCGCTGCCGCGAGAAATCGCGGTGGTACTCATACACACGGCAATTATCTCAAAATCTATTTTTATAAAAAATAAAAATAAATCCTGTTTAAATACCTTTGTAATGTATTCGTTTTGGAACAACCTACCCTCGAACTAAAAGTCGGGCGTTGGTAGCTGCGCAACAGTTTTAACTTTTATAGCTATCATCGTTTAACAGTGTTTGTCGTTGTATGTTTATGTTTTTTGTTCCCAATAAACGATTATATTAATTAAAATACTGATTTTAACTATAAAATCACATTTGTAAAATCAAGTAAATCAGTGAAATCGGAAAAATTCGTATACGGCTATTAATACGCTCCATATAAATTACACTTCATAGAGACTTTTACCACAGAGCAATCAGTTTCAGCAGTAACTTAAATTAATATCTGCCCATTTCCATAGCCTAAATCGAGGACAAGCTAACCGACCAAATAAAGTGACGTAAATACGGAATCCTTATACGAAAATAGACCGCCAATACTTTAAACAATGAAACCCACTCAGCCGCAAACCATCAGGACTCTAATTAAACTTTATTGTGAGTTTGTGAATGGTTTCCTCAATTTTGTCGACTCTTATTTCTAATGACAATCGTTGCGTAACCGATAAATGTTTTCCAAGTTCTTAGGAAAAAAATGATATCCTCGATGTGCTTACGTAGAACATGTACTGTGGAAAGTTTTCGGTCGAGATTTATGACCGTTGCTTAGCACATGCTTTGGCGAAGCACTATTCCTGTCACTGTCATTTGTCAAACTAAAAGTTTAAGGGAATATAGAGACGAAAGCATAAGACCAAATTCGCGCAGACGTAAAAATACCGCGGCAGAATTTTTTCACGCAAAGGAATTTCACCGCATTGCTTGGCTTCGAGAACTGAAAGCCGAACAGTGTGGTTTTTCAACGCGCTGGGATGCAATCTCTTGGATCCTCAATGCTCAGTTAAACACTGAGAGTTGAAAAGGAGAACGACACGAGAAGAGAAAGAGGTCTAAGAGCTAGCAACTAAAACGAGTTAGCAAGAAACGAACAGGGAGTGCGCGGCGCGGGCGGCTACAAGAGATTATTCGTTGGTCAAGCGTACGCGAGAGCGTTAGTCTCTCAGTGAGTGTACTGCCTGCCAAGCGAGCGTCGCTGAGCGGGTACTTTCTTTGATAGCTCTTGTCGCTGCAACAAACGAGTACTCGCCGCTGGATCAATTAATATAATGTATCTCTTTTACTTACACAGGACCGATTTTTACGTACACACCACCATTTTACGTATCTTGAGCGAGAGAATCGTTGATAGCTCATCGTTTTCTCTTCGGCGGCGGAAGAACAGGTGTGCTTAATGTAAGCCATAGCAACAATGTATAGCAACTTACTGAGTAACGGTTGTCAATCTCGGCCTTGAAGTTAAAAACTAATCATATGTTACCAGATTTTTCTAAGGAGAAAATTAGGAATTTCAGTCAATTAAAAGTTCAACAGATACTGCGTTGCAACATAATTAACAGTGGGTACAAGTCGTAATCACTGATGAATAAAAGCGGCTTTGGTTATGAGTGGAACGGAATCAGGGTGCAAGTCCCAAAAGTTAAATCCCTCGCTATGTTCATCCTTTTCAGTTACCCGAATTAATAAATTAGGTACAATAATTGGAACGGGATTGTGTTAAGATTTGAAAGTACACGTTCCTACGACTTTAAAGCCATAAGTTTAATATGGACATGTTCGTAACCAGTCGGGGTACTTTATGACCCGAGGCTCTTAGGTAACTGTTCTGCTTAACCCCTATGCGACACTGCAGGCCATGTAATAGCTCGAGGCAAGAGAAGATTCCATGTTATACATTAACGATGGAGGAAAACATTGTGTTCTAATGTTGGGTTTTGGTTTGACTACGGTTTCCAAGGATATAAACTATGTATGTAGGTACGGCCACCAAAAGTGATGAGTAACCAGGGTCGACGGATATACTTGAAGTTTAGTAAGAAGCCGATGGATGTTTTCGATTAAAAATTAATTTAATTAATAAAAAACAAACCGTTAATTTATCAAATTTAATTTAATTCGAAAACATGCAGCAGTTTCTTACTAAACTTAAACTTTATCAGCAGTCGGTTATTCTGTTTTTTATTTTGCCTTTTTATTAAATTTCTGCCTACCTTGTATAAAAACTGTGCACGCCACTGCGTGCCAGGGGTCTTGGGTACTGCCAGGGTCGCGGATTTGTTCGAAAGAGTGGCTGTTACCATGGCCCTGGCACAGGCAACAGTAGGAACACGGGTGGCTTTTAGTCAGTAAAAGTCTGACACGGCCTCCCGAAGCGAGAAGTCATTTGATGATTTCCTATCCAAAAAACGGGGTTTTAGATAGTGGACCTCTAAAGGGCTATGACATCAGGAAAGTTTTGAGTATAAATTTGACATAAACATTGATATTCAATATTCTGTGCACCACAAGCAATTTGAACTTTGGAAACCAGAAACACTTACAAAATCTTTTTAATCCGTTGCACAAAGTAACAATAAAATGGACGGCTATGCAAATAAAGCATTTCGTGATAATTCCAGCTTCATTAGTAGGTTCTGCCTTCGTATAATGAGAGATATAATGACCACAGCTCTGGATTCGGTTACTATTTTAATGGCAATTACGACGTGAGGCATGTTGGATGTTTTTGGAATAGCAGGATAATTGTATAACACACTAACAGTGGAAATGGCATTCATTTTGCCAGTTCAACAACATTCATTGCGTTATTTATGTTGTTGAGCAGATTTTTTTTTCGAACATTATGATTAAGTATTTATTTAGGATTTCCAACAAAGGATACATTTATATGTCACCGTAAAATTGTAAATACCGCTATATTACATTATAATATATCTCGCGAGTTTGTGAACTGTCGAAAGATTGTGAACCGTAACATACTGCTTACAATTTAACGCATAATTTTTCGGTATCTATCGAAGTGAAACCGTCAAATTGTGAACTGGTATCAAGTCGGATAGTGCCTTGCGCTATTACTAAATAGTCAAGTAACTGCCACTAACTTGGAACAAGCGCTCGCCGGCCGCTTGCACGGCACCCTTCGCTTCGCTCGCTTGGCTCGCGCGCCGGTCGCAATTCTAACCTAACCTAACTTATTCGGTTGGTAAGCAGTATGGTACAGTTCAAAATCGACAGTTTATAATCTCGCAAGATAGATTGTAATCTAACGGTATTTACAATTTTATAGTGACATAAATTATAAATCATAGTACTAACTATGATTTATAATGTAAAGAACCTTTTAATAAAAAGGGTTTTTTACGAGTGCTCCTACATACTATATGAAGCAATGGATTAGCGCCTATTGCGCATAGAGTATTGGGTTTAATCTGCGGGTTTTCTGTCCGTAAATTTGAGTAGCAGCCCAGAGTCAGGGTTGGTTTGCACCAGTCTCGCAGTTTCTCCTATATTACATGGGATTCAAAACATGATGTTGGAAATATGGGTGTAGCAACCATCCATACACCCTGCCTATCCTTTGAAAAATACAGGTGTGAATGAGGTTAAGCTCATAAATGTAGATAAAAGGGTAACGGTGAGTTATGCCCTGACACGATTACAAGTAGCGCACGTCAGGTCATGATTCTAGGTCAGGTACACGATGTGCGTCTACCACTACGGTTTCACGCTGGCTGCTTTGAATCAAATGGTAAAAAAAACTGCACTAATTTTACGAGACCTGGTGGCCTAGTAGTAGCGAGTCGTGAGTTGTTAGTCGTAAGTTCGAACCCAGACAGGCGTTTTACTTTGTGTAAATTATTTCATCACTACAGGGGCCCAAGTCTGCTATTTTTATAAATTCGTCATTCCAACACGATCCCATTGTCATTCATTTGTCATTTTGCTAAAAGTTCGTAATCTGCTATATTCATAATGGTCGATCATTGGTTGGTCAATGGTGTCGTAATAGAATTGTGTTATAATGGCATTTTCGTATTGCCATTATTATAAAACTCGTTAGTAGAAATGATTTTCGAAAAACTACTACTAAATTTGAACCCTTATTCATGCTAGATTTTATTTATATATTTTTTTACATATTATTTATTAGTGTTATAAGCAATCTAAAGTAGTAGGAAGTTCGTTAATTGAGTCAGTCATTCATTTGTCATTATGTACGAGATTCCCAATAAATGCCATTTCTTTCAATGGAGTGTCAGTGGCTGACCATTGGAAAGTCATAATGACGCCATTTTATTAGTAGACTACCAAACTTGACAAAATCAACAATGATGAAATCAATGATAGACCATTCTGACACTATTGTAATAGCAGACTTGAGGCCCTGCTCTTAAAACGGTGAAGGAAAACATTGTGAAGAAACAGGCATGTCCTAAAACCAAAAATTCGAATATATTTGACATCTACCAACCCGGGGAAGGAAACCTATGTCCCAGCAGTGGGAACAATATAGGCTGATTGGGATACTAGTTTTAAATAAATATGTTTGTCCTTTTTGATGTTGTGTTGTTTCTAAGTCGTAATGTTTTGATACTTAGACGTGTTGTCTTGCATGGATGTTCTTTTTTCTAATTGTTAATTTGTGTTGTTATTCATCTCTTATGTCATTAACTTTGTTTCCTTTTATTAGATTTTCGTGTTGTTTTTTTTTTTAAATTATTATTTTGATATTTTTACATTGTCAAACTTAATGTACCTGGATTAGAATTAAATGATGTGGTTTAATATAATTGGAAGCGCACACTGTATTTGTCCTTGCTCTATGTATCCTTGTATGTATTGTGTCTCTGTTGGAGATCCAATAAATAAGAAATGTACAATTATACAAATGTTTTAATAATAATTTAATATTGAAAAGTTTGGCAATACAAATATACTTACGTTTTTTTTTTAGTGAGAAATCATCAAATAACTTCTCCCGCGCTGGGTGGAGCAGGCGGGCGTGTCAGACTTTTACTTATTAAAACCCACTCGTGTTCCCTCAGTTGCCTATGTGCCAGGGGCCGTAGTATCTCTTTCGAACAACCCGCACCCCTGGCAGGCATCGGCCCTTGCGGCATCAGTTGGTGCTGACATCTCTTTGAGGCGCGCGTGGAACACAACGTGCCTTCGACCCGGGCTTGGTCCTTACCGGACAGCGAGCTACCCATTACTCGCCATTCGCAAGCCCGCGCCTAAGATGGCCGGGAATCAGCCGAGACGCCCAGGATGTCTCCCGCGGTGACTAAGGCCGACGGCTTGACGCGTCCAATTCCTAGGTCGGGCAACCGAAACCTAACCAAAATCCGGTGTTTTGTATCAAACGGAACTTCAGTAATAAAATTTTAGTCTACTAACTAACCTTATTCTCTTACATTAATTAGACCACCACACTATAATTGTAACATGTGCTTAATTTATAACTATGTAGGTATCTAGGTCTAATTATTGTTTGTAGGCAAATAACCTAAATCCCAATGTTTATCCCTATAGACGAAATTGAAGAAGAAGAATTGTTATTGAAAATAAAGAATTGGTCAAACGGAATACCGTTTGACCAATATTCAAATAGTATCACTATCACTATTAACAAAGTTACTGTCATTATTAGAGACCCAAATACTACTACTGGCCGTTTGCGACATAATGGTTCCATGAATGCCATTCGATAAAAAATAAAATAAAATAATTTCCTTAAAGGCTTCTCAAACAGGCACGCCGCGACATGCGACAGCGTGACGCAACACTTGTAGAACAATTTCCATGAAGTTTTCATTGCAATTGTTCTACGAAAGTCCCGTCGCACTGTAGCGTCGCGCCTGTTTGAGGAAGCCTTTGTTCGAATGTTTGGGCTATTTCGACATTATGAAGTAACAGCCAGTCTTTCCTTAATTCTAATGAATCTAATGTATTATATTATTCTTCTTTATTAACTAACTATTCTAGTAATTATTATTTTGAATTGCCACTTGTAGTTATTTTTATGTGCCTACTTAATTGCCATAAAAGAAAAATGTAGAATGACTTCTTAGTTGCTATTTATTAACACAAAACTTAACTTTTTCGATGTTACTCTCCTTTGGGAAATCTGGACGGACCCATCATTTTTTTAACAAAAACATAATGACGTTTAAAACAATAGTTACAATTTTTGGTCGATATGATATTTTTAAACGATTTTAAATGATTTTACATATTATGATATTTAATGAAAATTAAAGAAAATTCAGTTGGTCCCTTAAAACATAGGTACCTTTCATTATTATTTTCAGCGTATATATCAAAGTCCTTTATTTAAGAGTTGTTAGCAAAAAAATCTAGATTTTTTACGACCACGTATGTAGGTTATTTATTCCTGCAACCCGTAGGTTACCAGAATTTGGTACTATTCCTCAAAGGCAATTAAAGAATTTACTACCTCCAAGAAAGGCAAATCTGCCAAATACGCGGAAAGTAATCCTTAGCTATTCCTGTATCCAATGGTGTGAGGAAGGCAATGTATTACCAATAAATTGTTCCATGTGACTTTATCACTGGTCACTGTAATTGATTACCTGGCTCAGGAGAGTCTTTATCTTAATGTACAGGTATATAGATAGGTCTTAGTTACGATGGCGTAGGGCAAACGTTTTTAGGGTTACCTGATCGAATATGTATGTCAATGATATACCTCAACAAGGAGTAACGGAATAAACGCAAGTTGAAGGTGAGAAAGAAGGTGCCGGACGTAAACGAATAGCACCATCCCATTTCTTCCCGTGGGTGTCGTAGCAGGCGACTAAGGGACTTACTAGAGAATGGGCAGCAGCGTTCTCTATGAATTTTACCCCCATACTGCGATCGCCAACCCGCCTGCCAAGCGTGGCGATTATAGCAAAACCCCCCTTTTGGGGGAGGCTTATGTCCAGCAGTGGACGTCTTTCGGCTGAAATGGTGAAGATGATGATGAATAAAAAATTATCTCAGTGGTCTAGTGGTCACAAACACTGCTAAGCATGAGGATAACTGGCGAAATGTAGGTGTACTCCAGGAACACTTCTCTACCCCTTCGGAGAATACAACCGTAATGTTATGATGTTATAAAGTACAATAAAATACCCGGATTTTTCCAGCATTTTCTCTATAGAATGTACTCTGCAGTATTGTGACGTCGTGCAAGTCGCCGTTGGCCCCGTATCATGGAAATATTTATGATAATGCCACAGAAAGTTGGAAGCCTGAAAAAGTGTGACAGCTTGTTTAGGCCGGGATCGTAAAATTAAATTAAGTTGGCTTCCGGAACAGAAATAGCTACCGTTTAGAGAAAAAGAAGGAGCCTGTTTTGGTACAGGTAGAAAGATTTACTCAGAATGTTTTCGTAAAATGTGGGGTTATTTCATTACGGTGGGAAATTAGGAATGCTCATGGTATGTCTATATAGTTTCCCTTTACATAAAGGAATCCTAAACTAGGAACTGGTTTTCTGATAGTGCGTAATGAAATTAGGGTACAGACCTACTTATAGCAAAAACTAAACGTTATTTACGATCATCCCGTGTCGAGATCCAAACAGAGCAAAAAGTTAGTAGTGTCTTCACTAATTGGGTCAAAATTGTAAATTATACGATGTATCTATCAACTATCTTACACATATGACATAAGTTAGTTGGATAATAATACAATCAAGTAGATACTACGATACGATTATGTATTGTCTTGAGGCAACAAGATGTGAAATGATTTATTCCAATTTGTTAACGAATTTCAACAACAACTTTGAGACATGGCATGGTGCACACTATGGGACACGCCACTAGGACATCATGGCGACTAGACGCAATGAGAGTCTGCGGCCGACAATTTTCACATAGTTTGTTTAATACTATGCACACTTGGCGTCGAGTTGCAGAGTCGGAACGATAGGCACACTCTTGCTACGTACCGCAGGGACGATCCGCACCACTGTGCGGATCGTCCCTGCGGTACGGTGCACGCGCATATTCGACGACGGTACATGCGCCTTTGTCTTCGCATGATATATGCAACTAGAGGAATAACACGACCGTCTCTCTCGAACACTCAAAGAAAATAATCACTTCCTTCCTCCACGACGTGTGATAATAACTAGTCGTAGTCGCAAACGAAGCTCTGCGTGTAATCGCAGCGACAAGACGCAGATGCCAACGACAACGCACAGTTTGCGCTGGTACTTATACTACGGCTATATTATCGCAATAAGGCGAACAGCATTTCGCGGGGTCTCTCTAGCATAGCGCTCGACGTCTCGAAGTGTAGTTTGCTTTATGTAGCCGTAAGATGAATAACTCTTTAGGTATATCTAGATCTTGCGATCACTAATGTAGACAAATGACTAGTTCCTAACGTTTTCAGGCTGTCTTATCTGTGACATAGATAAAACTAATTTTGATGGATGGCGTCTGAAGAAAGAACAACTTCTAAGTGATCTGAAAAACTAATCATTGAAACAAAGTTTTTGCCTTTATTGGAAGTCGATGAAAGCTCGTGACTTATATGTCTAAAAAGATTTGTTAGTGATTGATTGAAATGGATCAAACTAGTGAAAAACATAAGAACAAAAATAGTCTAAAAATACCTACCCTTGAGTTAAGCCTGGAAATAAGTCATGAAGTGTCCTTTGTAAGTCCACGCTACGTTCGCATAAACGTGAAAATATCGCGGCGATAATTTTTCGCTCACTGGATCTAAACCGCACTGCTTAGCGCCTAGGGTTGAAAATCGAGCAGTGTCTTTTTTTGACCCGCTGGGATGCACTGTATTGGATTCTCAAAGTTCGGTTAAACACCCAGAGTTGAAAAAATCCAGTGCGCAATAAAATTCAGCCGCAAAATATTTACGTAAACGTGCGAACCGGTAAAGGTTTTTCAAGTATTTAAACGGAAAAAGCGAGTCACAGCCTGCCATCGTTTTAGGCAACCAAACCAATGTTATTTTTAATAACTCCGAAACACAAATTAAACAATGATTCTGAGAACATATAAATGAGTAATGCCCAAGTCTATGATATTATTATTGTGTATATTTGCTTAAACCTACGTATGCATGACGCCGGAAATTAATGTTCTTGCCGCAGGCATTTGTTTCTACCCAACTTAATAATGACAACGGTACAAAGTTCTTTTGGCGTGTGGCTAAATTCGGAACCAAAGCGGCCATCTTGTTTTTTCTATAGGTACAATTTCTATGATAATTTCACAAAACCTTTACCAAATGTATTAGGCAAAGCGATTTAATTACAACGCATTGTTTTAACTGTCGTTAAGTAACAGCAACCGCACGGTTAGATCGGTCATACTGGAATGACCGACATGAAGTGGCAGTGGATCATGTTTGTCAAAGAACTGATGGCCGATGGAGCAGACGACCGGAGCGAGGCGTCAAAATCTTGCATCGCTACGTAACATGGCAATAGTTTCTGTTTTGACAGGTCAACAATGTCCATTACCTGGCTAGGTTGTCGTGAACATGCATTTGCTTAACAAAGAGCGGAATGTATTGTTCAATTGACTCAATAGAAGCTTTTGTGATCGCAAGTGCGTTTGTGACTCGGGTGCTATTAGGTAGGTGCTAATTATAAATGTGTCACACATGGTTAGTTAGGGTGAGCGGATCCCGAATGCTATTTTAAACATATCCGAAAGAGTACCCTATTTCTGTACCACAGGGAAAATTCTCTAGAAAGAGCACATTCAAATTAAGGTGAAGTCTTACAGATTTTTACATAACTAGCGTTTAACCTGAGTTTTATCGGTATAAGAGGATAAGTTGAACATATTTATGGCTTACGATTTTGCCTTACAATAGAATAGAAAGTTCTATAAAATATCGCACGGACAGGAAGTGCTTATACTAAGACTTGAAGGTGGTTATCTTAATCCTGGGATATTTTTTATTGATATCAAGAGATAGATCGTGAAGTCCCTTTTCATATAAATTATAATATGTCAGAAGGTACCTATACCTACCATTCTTAACGCATATCCTTTTGGTCTAAGAAGAATTTCACATCACTTTCTTTATAATATTTCTCTGTCTAGAGTAAGAAGGGCGCTGTTGGGTGAGAACTAAAATCATCGGTCGCAGGTTTGCACGTTGATCTACGTTGGTATTGAAAAAAACCTTTTTTCGTGCATATTGCACCCTATTTTACACATGCAATCTGTGGGTAGATTACACTCTAAAATCGTACCTATAGCACATTTAATACGAACTTCGTTTTAATCCACCCATACTCGTACCACATACCTAAATCTTCGAATTACAGGCAGAACAGTTATATTGTGCGCGCAAGCAGGAATTTCAATGATATATGCAAGGAATATAATTTTTATCCATTCGAAATTAGTGTGAATTCGGCCAGAAGGTGCCCTAAATTTTTCAAGTAGCGGTAGGTTATATATTTTTTTTAATTTACTCATATTTATTATTGCAAACTTAGTATTTATATTATTCTTCTCTATTTAAGGCGATGTTTTTTTTCTTTTAGTTTTGTGCTCACACCATAAACTATTATTATTATACTAGGGGTGTTCAATAAAAAGTGATAATGAGTATGAAGCAGTTATATATTATTTATTGTTTTTTTTTATTTTTCGACATAATTACCTTTGAGGTTTATACACTTGGTATATAGTTTTTCTACTCGTAATCTTAAGATTCGCTTCTTGAAAAAAACTTCATCTTGATCGCTTAAAAATCATGTACGGCGGCAATCACTTCCTCATCGTTGTCATATTTGTGACCTCTCAGTTGTTCTTTTAATCGCGGGAACAGGTAGAAATCACTAGGCGCAGGGTCAGGTGAGTATGGAGGATGTTCCATCAATTTAAATCTAGCATCTTGGATAGCAGTCATCGCAACTCGGGTCTTGTGTGCGGGGGCGTTATCTTGATGAAACAACACAACTTTAGCAAGTTTGCCGCGGCGATTTTCGCGTATTTCCTGACGCAGTTTTTTTATTAGTTCTGCGTATAAGGGCCCTGTAATAGTGGCTCCATGATTGAGGTATTCAATCATTATCACCCCCTGGCTGTCCCAGAAAAGAGAGCCCATAATCTTATCGGTGGATGGAATTGCTTTAAACTTCTTAGGCGTTGAAGATGACGGCCTCTTCCATGTCATGGACTGTTGTTTCGTTTCAGGATCATAATGTTGGAGTCATGTTTCATCCATAGTTACGAAGCGAGCCACAAATCGGTCAGGATCTTGTTGTAACAATTCTAAATTGATTTGAGAAATCCGCAGTCTTGTTTGTTTATGCTCGTCTGTAAGCATTCTAGGCACCCAGCGCGCTGATTTTTTTTTCATGCCCAAATGTTCATGTATAACAGTATGGATACTTCCAAACCAAAACAATTTTTTTCAACTTTTTTATCATTTGTTCGGTAACTGCCGTCGTAGGGCGTCCCGAGCGCGGGTCGTCTTTAGTTAAAGTTCTTCCTCTCTTAAACTCGGCACACCACCGCGCAACCGTAGAATACGAAGGAGCACCCCTAATGTTCCTTTTAAGTCTAGATTTACTTACACAGTAGTAAATTTTGTCAGGCAGAGATATTCTATTACGGCGCTAATTGCAAATTTATCCATTTTGCGTACCACGCTCCGACACGACGAAAACAAATGATTTCAATTTTTAAAATAAGAAAAGAAAATCAATAATTTTTATTTTTTTATTTTATCAAATGTCTGGCCTTTCCCGGCCAGTATATACTTTTTTGTTGTTCAAGGAGTTTATATGCCATTATTACTTTTTATTGAACACTCCTCGTAATACGTCTATACTTGAGAATTTGTAATTGGTTTTCTGGTGACTATAGTTTCCTTTTTTTGTTTGTTTTTATTATCTATATGTCCTCCATGTTCTTAAAAAAAAATATTCCGGGTGGTGTGTGGCTGGCACAGTTTCTGGTGTCGCTAATGGTATTCATCTTATATACTTATATCAAAACTATGTGCTTTGAACTTACTTACAGTTTTAACTAACTTACAGTTAAACTTTCCTCAAATTTTTGAGTAAGGTTTACACAAGTTTATGAATTAATTTTAACCGATCCATCAATGAACACGAATATTTATGCACTTTTAATTGTGTTTCTCTAAATAATATATCCGTGTAAATAAAAGTATGATATATGGACATTATTTTTTAGAAAATATTTCAAAACAAAGACAAACGCATTGAAATATAATACGTATGTGGTAATTAGTTGAAACGATGTTCGAGTAACATAGACGCAAGAGTGTAATCACATGATAAGTTCACAAAGACATTCGGGTCTGTCAGACTAGGACCTCAGTTTCCTCTAATGCAATAGCTTTGTCGCGTCAGTCTGTTGGTAGTCTAGCATTCTGAGTGACTTACCTTTGTGCCTTTCTTGTATTTGTTAGCAAACACGAGCTTTTGTGCAACGTTGATGAAAGCAGAGCATGTCCTTTTGTCTACTTATATTATTTCAGAGAAATAAAAGCTGTGCTCGGGGCGATAGCTTGGTTGTTGTTAGTAACCAAGTGACCAACATATCGAGAGCTAACTAACTACAACATGCCTGTTTTCTTGAATCTAAGTTCTCGACATCTCCACTACGCTTGTCCCTAAAGGGGTAGGCAAAGTTGTACATAACACCCACAATAAGCCAGTTATATTGTAAGTCACATGTTATACGGTATGCCCATGACCAGTGTCCGGACTAAAATTTAGATTGCGGGCTTCTAAGAGAATTTACTCATGGAATCTAATGTTACTTTGTCCGATCCGGAGATTTAGGTACGGACCACGCGTTCTGTAGACTGCAGTCACACTTGCAGCAAATACGTCCCGTGTTCTTATAAGTGTAAGGTGTTAAAAAATTAACATTAAGAATTTCTTGTACGTGGTCGGTGTCAAAAAACTAATACATAGCAAAAATAAATAAAAAATTGGAGCGATTTTTATTTTTCAAATACAAAAACAATTTAGTAAAATATTTTTACGTACACTGTATACAGGGCTGCCCACACGACTCGGCGGGACCTTGCACCACTGCAGCGCCGGTCACGCCAACGTAATTTTTTTTTGAGCATGGTAAATCATCAAATAAGGTAATTTTGTTTTACACCTTGTACATATAAACGATCACTGCGCGAATACGAGATCGTGGCATTTAATTTTGATCAAACGCATCGCCGCGCCGCGCCGCGGTCCTTTTGTGCCTTCTAGTTTTCCGAACAAATGAGTGACATATAATTACGACAATCGTATATTCACGCTACGGTCGCTTTTAGGCTAAGAGTGCATACGCACAAGCAACATGCGTCAACGGGAGAGGCACTGCAGCCGTCGACAACGTGCTGCTCTTGTAATTTTAGTACGCTGTTCAAATAGACGAGCGGCATGTTGCCAATGGCAACCGCCGACACGCGACGACGGCTGCAGTTGCCTCTACCGTTGACGCGTGTTGCTCGTGTGTATCAGCACTTAAAGCTCATGCCTTAGAGTATACCAAGCTCTAGCTAGACCAACGAGGTAGTCAATATAAGGGTTAGGTAATACTATCCTTGCTCCTTTATTACATTACTTCACCTAATAACATATTCATGGAAGATAGCGATCTTAGAATGTTGATGTTTCACTGAAATGAATGTTTTTACGACGAAGGTTTGTTACCGTCCTTTATGATAAAATCTGGATTTAGGTTCATGTAAAATATGATGTGAATATAAAGATAAGTAATAGGCATAAGTTACACGTTTTGAATACACACAGGATTGTAGAAGGCCACAGACGAATACGAAGATTGGTATAGGTACATGCATGCAGTTAACTTATACTTTTTCAATGTTGTGAGCCACGTAGTTAATACTTTTGTGACAGTAAATACGTACACAATTAAAACGTTTAACAATTGCAGTAAAGTTGAAAGATGAAAAAATAAATAAACATGCAGCCCACGGCTGAGTTACGCACGTGTAGGTACTTAGCTTCGATTTGTATAAAAATGTGTAAGCGTGGTCATCCGCTTTGACATAATATATACGGCATGGATTTCAATATGTTGTAAATTATTGCATGAATTGTTAATTAACTCTACTGCCAAATTGGGACACTGTAATGATAGCGTATGTACGAGTATATCGGTAAATAAATCTTTACTACAAATGCAAGTATTCGTATCAATTTTAGTTTTTAACCTCTCGCACGTCAAGTTGTACACCATGTGTACAGATAACAATAGAATTTAATTAAACACGCGACGGTTTTTAACACGACAGTGCACGCGCCCATAAACACTCCTTGAACGCACACGCGGGCTACAGGTGTAGCCCACTTACGGGTCAGATATTTCTCTGAATAAGACAAAAAATTAGTAAAACACAGCATATAATTACTAAACATCTTTATTTTTTATAAAAATAGCTCATAAATTCAACAAAATTTAGCTTCTCAATTATAATTTGAAACTTATCATAAACTTCTTAAAAAACAACAATATTTGAAAGGTTTGAGATCTCTTAGTCTTATTATCGTTTAGGAACGTAATATTTACCATTATTGTCGTTTATAATAATCTAATTGAATCAATTATCAAAGTAACTAGTAAAAAAACACTCTATTGGCATACATTCAAGACACACGAATGCTTGATGTTCGCTACAAATACGCCTCACACACTTGCTGCAATGCATGCGCGTGCTGCGGTCGCGAGCCGTGCTGCAAAAAAGCTCACCGACCAACTCCTCTCCGAATAGGCATATAACGTTGCAGAGCTTGCTCTACCAATCCCAGAAGTAGTCTGCCTTTCAGTTTTATACCTTTTGGTTTATTGATATACGGCGCTCGGAACGGTAGGAGGGCCGTTTTAGTATCTTTTGCTACACCTATTGGGCCTGGTGGACGGACTAAAATGTTGTGAGATCAGGTTCTTGAAGTATATTGTTACATTTTAACATCACGCCTGTTTTTTCCGAAAGGTTAAGCAGAGGAGTATCGAAAACCGCATTTCGCCAGTTATGTTTAAAAGTCCCATGTAACAGGAAGCGAGCCTATTGCCTTTAACTGATCCCAAATCCAGTCGCTTGCCCACCAGCGTGGCTGCTACCGAGAAATTCCTAATGTAAAAAGCCAATAACGCCTAGCCCGGGAATTGAACCCAGGACTTTGGCGAATACGCGCTTGCAACGACAAGACTAGCGACTACTTATCTACTATTAATCTACTCCACTATAAAAATCTCAATTAAACTGCGTAATTAAATTATTTTGTTGGTTGACGGCAACTAAAACCTATGAAGTGCAGAGCTCTTTGGACGAGCTGTACTTTTATAGAAAAAAGTTTTAATGGAAGCCATGGACTTGCAAACCATCGACTTTTCTAGCGTGATAGTCTTTTCTTTTTTTGTACAAAACCATGTGTGCAACAACGTTATGCATTGCAAAAAGAGGCTTCGATGCTCCTGGTGCTGTTGTCGCTTAGATACCTACGGAAAGTTTCACGAAACTAAATTTTATGCAATTGTCTAACTTTTGAATGTCGTGAAATAGATTTCTACATTCATGCAAGTAGTTTCGTAATATAATTATATGTTTACTTTACATGAATGAACCCAAACCCTCCAACCCGCCTGCCAAGCGTGGCGATTATGGCAAGCCGCCCTAAATTGGGGAGGCCTATGTCCAGCAGTGGACGTCTTCCGGCTGAAATGATGATGATGACTTAACATGATTAAACAAAGTTGACAGTCCCTATAAAAAGGCACTGGGTACGGAGGCACGTGCAAACGTGTCTTGGGCCACGTATTTTTCTTGTTTGTTACTAACATAATTTTTAAGTCATTGTCACTATTACCTACTATATGGATTATGAGAACCAACTAGTAATCTGAAATATGGTTTATAGGTACAAATACTTTGACATAAGCGTGCAGATGGTGTGTCAAAAAAAATATCTTTACTAAATTGTCAAATAAATCTATGAATAAATCTGAATTATTCCACATTATCTACTTTCCTTACGACATTATTGTAGGTAATAATAATTTTCTACCAACTGACAGTTTAACGATGCGCACAATTCGGCGATTTACGAAGGTACATACGGTTTTTGCTTCTGAAAACCTTGTAACTGAGCCGTGTAGGTAGTTAGTTGCTTGTCTGGCGAATTTTAATTTATTGCTCCACCAGCCACCGTGGTAAAGACTAATATGGTTTGTGACATTAGCCTGGAGCCAATCTCGTTAACTGGTAAAAACTTACGGTAGTAATAAAAATAGAAGGCTGAAAATGTAGAACAAAATATAACATAATATTGCGAACTGGGTATTTCTAGACTGCCAGTATTTCTATGAACAGACTACAAAGAAAGGAGTTTAAACAGGCAGGTGTGCGGTATTTAATGGATAACCTTGAAATAGTTCATGGTAGAATTAGTGGCCATACCGGAAAACCATTTTTTATATGTATTTTTTGATGTAAAAAAAAAAGTCAACTGACTTCCGAAAAAAATTTAGGAATTCAAGCGGCATCTTTGGATATGTATTTTAATTTTTTCACCGCCTTCTGAAATTAAAGTTATTTTTCACTTTGTAGTGTTTTTTAATTTTTTTACTGATAAAAATATTTTTTTTTTTCTGAATGGCCATTAGTTCTACCATGTACCACTTCAAGGTTATCTATTAATTACCGGACAGTAGTAGAGTAGTTTTTGGTCCAATCTGGCGTCTATATTTAGGATACGAATATTCGATACGGCACGCCTGATTTTGAACTTCATGATGATACAAGTGTGGACCCAGCTTTAAAAGGGTTCATTTGTCTGTGAAAAGTGAAGGTTCCAAAACAATAAGTTTTTTAAATAGGACTGTATTAAAGTGAATCCAAAATCAGTTCAGACTTGACTGGGGCTTTATTCAGATAAAGGCACTTGTAATATCACTTCCTTGCCCATGCAGCCCTTAAAAAAGTTTTTGGATTGAATAGACCTTCAGGGGTGCGGGTTGTTCGAAAGAGATACCGTGGCTCCTGGCACACAGGCAACTGAAGGAACAGGGGTGGATTTTAGTCAGTAAAACTCAGACACGCCCTTCCGCTCCACCCAGAGTGGGAGAAGTTATTTAAAGATTGCCTAAACTCAAAAAAAAAAGAATGACCTATACTCCATTTGAAATACGTACGCCGTACGCCGTACTTGTGCAAGCAAAGGCTCTGTGATTTTGATAAGGAATAGATAATAGGCAAACCCATTTGGCATGTGCCCAAAGGCGTCTAAGAGTATTTCCGGTGAGCAGGGCTGAATATTAATTAATTTCTCTAGTTAAGCAAGAAAACAGTCTACTATACAGCGGTCATAATATTTGTGGCCTTGAAAACGATACCAGAAGGGCAATTCTCGTAATTTTAAGAACGTTCAGTCTGATCTCAGTCTCAATCTGTCAAAAATACCAAGATTTTTCATACGTTTTTGACATTTGCTTGTCGCTGAGATGAGACTGCGACTAGATTTTGAACGTTTTTAATTACGAGAATTGGCCTTCAGGTTCTAATTTCAAATTCAGCTGATAAATGATAAATGATTTTTTTGTGTAAGTAGGCTGGTACAAACACTTTAACACTTCAATTATGTTTTAAAACTAGATGAGGTCGGGGTTTCCTTTCTGACTAGTCTGAGAAGAAAGGCCGAATCCAACTCAGAGGTCACAGTCTCTTTTAAACTCCGCTCATAATCTTGGTCAGATCATGTGAAGACATGTAGATTGGTGGTTCCTTTTCTCCCTTGTCAGCAACAATCCGCATCAGCAACGTGGTGGAGCGGTTGACTGACCAGTAATGTCTAGTGTCGTGTGTAATATTCCCTGGCCGCACCTAAGTGACGTATTCATAAAACATGTTTCTAGAAAAATTGTATCATTTACGTCCTTTACATAATGAAGCTTTGGTGGTGCAGCTGGATAGTATGCACCCTGGCCGCTAGGGATTTCCCCACGGACAAAAAAAGTGGTTGCAAGTTGAAATTGACAGCGTCTTTGTTGTGTAGTAAGGGCGATTTTTATAGTGCAAGTATCCACTGATGCGCTCTAGTGTCGAGATTAGATTTTCCACGACAATTTAATAATACATTTTTAGACCTTATTTTCAGAATTCTACCCTCGAATAAATCAATTTGAAACAATCTTGTTGGCTCACAAACCCACAATCCACTTGGCGTCCATCTAATGGCCCACTCTTCATTATTCGATTCCGTTCGGGCAAAAACGCGCGAAATCTTTTATTCATGCCTTCGGGGCTAACTCTTACCTTCGTAGAAAGATGAATGTTGACAATGAGAGTTATATTTTTTTGTTAAACAACGTTCCCAGTCTGGCTTATAAAAAAAAAATCAAATATATCAAATAGTTTAGTCTTACTCCATTTACAATAGCAAGACAGAAGTTAAAAAAGGTTATTTTTAATGTACACTTCGTAACAAAATTACATTAAACGTGTTGCAGTTACGATTAATGCCAAAAAAAATTAAAGTGAAGCAGGAGTGAACAACACCGAGTAACTAAATTAGCAGATGACGACGAGGTTTTACCTACGTATTGTGGGTCGTAAGTTGTTATTTAAAATAAAATATTGTAAAAAAAAATCCTTATAATCATAATTGGATTTAAATCATGTGATTGTTTGTTTCATTCATTCGTTTTGTTGTAGGTTTGTAATGTGTAATGAAGATGTTATTATAAATAGAACATTATTTGAAATGGAAATTACTTTTACTTCGTTTATCTCAGTATTTAGTACTATCTTAAATGTACCTAAAAAAATTAGAACTTAACTTTGAAATAAAATGTTTTGCACTCCTGCTTCTACGAGCCTCTTTTTTCTAAAGCTATAATGAATGGGGTATAGTTTAGATCAAAACTTTATTGGAAAAACCCTTAGTCAGCCCATGTATTTAGTTTGTTTGAAAAAAAAAATCTGTTTTGGTGTCACGATTTGTTGATAATTTTTAAAATACTCCTATGCACTTTGATATACAAAAAACCCAAGATGCACAGTCTCGAATAAAAGTAACACTTAAAACCGTCCCCAATTATACGTACGTAGTGGTATAATTGGTATAGTTCTGATAAAATACATTTTTTTGCAAATTCAACCTTACACGCATGACTTAAAAGTGTTTTTTACAAAGCAATGTCCAAAAAGATTGACTGAAAGATGACTGACGATACTATTGACACATTGCGCCCTATTTATGCGGACGTGTTTCAGACGCTGATTGTGTATCTTGGATTTTTTTATATCAATGACTATGCACTAGTATTCTGGCAATCGACGGCACGGTAGGCGCAGTGGTTAAGCGATTGACTGCTGCGCTGCGTGTCGCGGGTTCGATTCCCGCACGGAACAAATATTTGTATGACCTACAAGTAGTTGTTTCGGGTCTGGCTGTTGGTGTATGTGAGTTTAAATGTTTGTAAACGCCCCCACAATACAGGAGAAATTCCTAGTGTGGGGCAACGTTTTTAAAAAAGAAAAAAAAAATGAAAAAAAAAACTAATGCATAGGAGAGTGAGTGTTGTCGTCTTCACATTGCATCCTGAATGATGATAATATTGTGAAAAGTAGGTGGGTACGTGTTTTGAGATGTTGCAGTTCTTCTAAAATAGTTTAATGTTACCTATTTCTGGGAGGTCAAATTGTTAGGCGTTGTATTAATGTTATGTCGAAAATACAATACCTTCCTACTCACGTTGTTAAACGTCCTTGATACATTATACAGGTAGTAGGTATAGCCAGATAATATTATGGTTCTTGACGACGAAATCCGAAACTGTGTGCGAGCGAAGTCGTTAAAGGAAGTTTGACCTCGTATTCTCGATTCAAAAGAGAAATCCATGGAATTAGTTAGTGTTGTGAGAAAACTGAATGGCAATTCCCGTAAAACGTCCAAATCTAGTCGTAATCTTATCTCAGCAACAATCAATGTCAAAAACTTGTGAAAGTATGACGAGAATGCGTTCTTTAAAATACGGGAATTGTCTCTTGTAAAATAGTTATGGTAATTAATACATAATTTGTACCTTTTGGGCCTGGGAATAGAACCCATTCTTATTTCTGTAAGTAGGTTTATACAAACACTCTTACACGTCAATCATATTTTAAAAACTAGATGAGATCGGCGTTTCTAATCTTTTTTTTTTTACTTTATGCTAAACTTAGACAGTAGTGCACGAAAAAGGAGCTAACTTTGTGAGAGACTGGTGCCCGAGGTAGGTTTATTGTATTACAGGTCAGCACTATCTGACTACTCTGAGAAGAAATGCCGAAATAAACTCATAGGTCACAGTCTCTTTTAAAGTCCAGACATAATCTTGGTCAGATCATGTGAAGACTATGTAGATTGGTGTCTGAAATTGTATTTTGAGGAAAGATCCACACAGATTGAGTGTACCTATCCAATGTCCAACCTATCATGGAACAGTGTTTGGCTTATTAAAAAAAACAACATTTTTCAGAATGACAATAATTTATTAAAACATTCAATCAAAAGTTCTATAACGTCTGTTCACAGCTAGACACTAAGACAAATACAATTCTTCGTTATTGAAATCTCAATAATTGAATATTAAAGTAATAACAGTTTTCTTACTATAATACTGATTATGTTGACAAATTGATTCATATTTCTTTTAGTTTTCACCATATTTTTTTTTCTATCGTCTACATACGTAGGTAGGTAAAGAAAACAAAGAAATGTGTGTAGATAATAAATAATATTTTTTCTAAGCGACTTAGATCGTAAAAAATGTTTTTTTTAAATAATTAGTAAAACAATGTTCAATTCGAAAAAATGATATTTGATTTAATTATATATTTTTTCCTAATCACCTAAACGATTGTGATATTTCCGATATAATAATAACATGGTAAAATTAACTAGGTCATAGCTACTTCTTTTTTTTGCATTTTATTAATTTTTTAATTATTTTTTTCATCACAAAACCAAACTCGACTGTTCCTTATCAATACTAATAAATTAAAATTATTGTCCATAATAATTTAACACGTTGTATGCTTTACGACCCACCGGTGGGCCTAGCGTACTATACCATTCGGGCCAAGCCAGAATCACGAAATCGGTAATTTTCATCGACTTGAGATTTTAATTCCAAAGTTTATAAAATGGGGTAATTGGTATGGAAAATAAAAATTAGCGACTTTTACCGTCTAGTTTCTAAGATATTATAAAAGGCTCACGGGTGGGCCCCGTGGCCTCGTATTAAGGGTTGAGCAATTTTCCGTTGGCGGGGGCCGCGGGGTCACGCTGTGGCCCACCCCGCGCGCGAGCAGTGCGGGCGTTGCGATTTACTCCGTGCGATCAATATCGCGCGCTGCGTCTACGAGTGAGTATCTGTTACGCGTTTCCCGCTAAAAATGGATGATTTTGACGAATTTGAGTTAACGCAAGAGGAGTTAACGCAGTTAGAAAATATCGAGATAAATCTTCTGAACCATAGTTTCCAAATAGATTCAGATGAAGACTTAGTTCAACCAACGAAAAGAAGATGCCGCCGAATTGTATTATCAGAGAGTGAAGATAGCGACAATGAAATGTTAAGGGTTATTGCCGATACTATTGGTAAGTAATATTTTAATTTAAACTAGCTATTGCCTACGGCTTGGCCTGCTTTATATTAATTTGACATGTACAGACGCCAGTACATCAAGCTACAACAAACTGTCAAATTTTCCCTACTGAACATGAACCTTACGGTTTTGGAATAAAGTTGAAAATCTATCAAAGAAATTTGACAGATTGGAGTAGCTTGATGTGCTGGCCTCTGTACAATTGCGTTTCTTCTGCTCTCATGGGAATTAGTCTTGAATTATTTCAAGAGTTCATAGGTGCCACTTAGGATTAACAGGTTTAGGAAACTGTGCCTACACCCCCTAGTAATAAAAAGACACATGCGCGATGATCACTAGCTTTATTAGAAAGGGGTAAGTCTGTACGTCCTCCGTCTGCTACAGGCCTCTATAGTTTATTGCAGGAAAACTAAGTGTATCCAACCCTCACTATTGAGCGATTATATAATCATTGATAATGAGTATAATGAGGTTGTATTTTTATTGTTCAGGTAATACATCGCCATCGGGCACCTGGTCAAAGCTTAAAGGTAATCAACGTAAAGTTATACCTTTTACTGAACATCCTGGCCTTGCCACTAACCTATGCTCAAGCATGCGTAGCAAATCTCCAACTGATTTTTTCCAACTAATGGTTCCTGATAATCTTTTTCAAGTTATTGCTGATCGAACTAACCAATTTGCACTATACAAAATAGCTAGTTCAGAAGAAAATTCACGCTTTGCAAGGCTTCGCAAATGGGTTCCAACAGATCTTGGGGAAATAAAAAAGTTTTTTGGCTTAATCCTATTTATGGGCATCACAAAGCTTCCTAGATTGGCGGAATACTGGTCAACGAATGATATCGTAGGCCATCCATTTCCACGCAAAATAATGCCACGGAATCGTTTTGAGTTGATATTGCAAATGCTTCATTTTTCACAAAACGATGAGACAAACAAAGAAGACCGCCTCCATCGTATTCGTTACCTTTTGCAAGTATTGAATGAACAATTCCAGATGCATTATACACCCGGCGAAGACCTATGTATAGACGAAAGTGTTGTCCCTTTTCGTGGCAGGATAATATTTCGACAGTACAATAAACAGAAACGGCACAAATATGGAATTAAAGAATTTAAGTTGTGCTGTGTCCCTGGATATACCTATAAAATAAGTATTTACGCAGGAAAGAACAATGAAACCACAAATACCACTCCATATAATGTTGTCATGGATTTGCTTAGCGGTCTTTTAAATAAAGGCCACACTCTTTATACCGATAACTGGTATACAAGCATTGAATTAGCCAGGGCTTTGCTAGATAACGAAACTCATTTGGTGGGAACAATCCGAAAGAATAGAAGGCACCTGCCCAAGAAAGTCGTGAGTACTAAACTCAAGAAGGGAGAATTTATTGCCAGAGAAAGTCGAGATGGTATTACTGCCATGAAATGGAAAGACAAAAGAGATGTATTGGTTTTGTCAACCAAACACTCGGACCGATTTGGAAAGATAAAAAAGCGTCAGGGCAATGTGGTCATGAAGCCGCAGATCATAATTGACTATAACAAAGCCAAAGGAGCAGTTGACTTATCAGATCAGATGGCAGCATACTCGTCCCCGTTGCGAAAATCTGTAAAGTGGTACAAGAAGCTGGCTGTTGATTTATTACTGAATACTGCGATGGTAAATGCTTTGATTCTGTACAAGTCAGTAACTAAAAAAAACATACAGATGGTAGATTTCCGGAGGTTTATCATGATGAATCTTTGCGAAGTCCAACAAAATGATGTACCTGTACAGAGACCGAAGAGAATTAAACACTCCTTGGAAAGAAAAGAGGGTTTGGCTAGAAAAGTTAGAAGAACATGTCGCCAATGTTATGCAGATAACGTACCAATCATGGGTAGCAAACAGGCTAAAACAAAGTCGAAAAAAGTATCCACTTATTGCCAAAGCTGTCCAACTAAACCATTCCTTTGTTTACCTTGTTTTAACAAGATTCACCAATAATTTTATACTTTTTTTATGCTTCATATGATGACTGATTATTTAATAATGTGATACTAAAAAGAAGTGCCATAGTTTTGATTGTTGAAATTGATAAATTATTTAGAAAATATTCTCAAAGTTTGTATTGAGTACTTACATAATGTCACCGATATTTTAACTTGGTAATGAAGGAAATGGTATATTCTTTTGTATTTTATAATAAATATTGTAAAATTATTTTATAGTTTTATTACCGCTATTACATCTAAATAATAATTTCTACCGTATCGTTAAGAATAACCCTAGCATCATTGCCATAACCTTGACAAAACTGCAAGTTTTTATTGGATTTGAAAACCACGCCGTTCGGTTCGGCTACAGGGCCACACGGCTCACTTCCATACGCGTTTTATTTAATAGCTGCAATCTGCGGCTTGTAGGAAGTGTTTTCGTTGGACCTCTCACGCGGCTCACTGGTGACCCCCATGGCTCGAATGGTTCAGTAAGATAAGGCCCACCGGTGAGCCCCGTGGCCTGAATGGAAATACTCGATTTTTCATACGGCGTTCAACGTGTTAAAAACAAATTATTCAGTATTATTTGGACATGCTTAACTTAACTTAGTGACAACATAAAATATTTAAACAAAACTCTGAAAATAAAAAAAAAAACTTATCGAATACTACTTAAACAAAATTAATACGGGGCCAATATGGCCGCATATTTTGTAATATCGGCACAATAGTGCAAACAATTAATCTTATTACACCAAATGTAATATTTAGTAAATATTAATGCATGCTTATTTCAAAGCTATGTGCGTATCTTAGCTTCATATAAATAATAAATACAGAACACAACAAACGTACAATTATTTAATAAAACGTGTAATGAGCAACACAGTTTAAAACAAGATTCTGAACTCTCTAACATACCCACACACCCGTAATATAACATCAGGCATGTATTCTCTGAAGGGCTAAGGCTTCTGCAAACAGGCGCGACGCGACAGCGCGACGCGACTCTATATAGTAGAACAATTTCAACGGAAACTTCATGAAAATGGTTCTGCCAGAATTGCGTCACCCCGTCGCGTTTCAAACAATTTTTCAAATTTGCGCCAGTTCAACTGGTCTTGTTGTGGTGTGGTTGAAGTAGGTACATGTTTTCGAGCCCTAAACTAGGTAAAAAAGTAAAGGATCTAATCCAAACAAACCAAAATTTTACTTGAAAAAAAATTTCTATCATAACTGATACCAAACCTCGTGTTTTTTTTAAATTAAATTCTTTACTCATTAAAAAAAACTATTTTTATCATCTTATTTGTAGGTAGGTATTAATTTAAATGATTTACGCAAACCACATATAATATTGATTATTAAATCAAATACAAGTCGGTAACTTGAAGCCGTTACATTACCAAGAATGTTCGGTTCCGTTGTTGTAAATTAATTAATTACTAATTATATATTATAATGCTCAAGTTCGTTCAAGTGTTATGGAATGTTAATTTTGTTTCGTTCGACGTTTATTTGAAAAGGGAACTTATTTTTTTGCCTCTTTTGTGTTGCGCAAGAAATTTTGAATTTTCTTTTTTTAAAGAATAGGTATCGAAATTTTCTTTTGTTTTAAGAAAATATTGTTTATTTAAACATAATTTGGCGGAGAGCTTTATTGTTCTAGGAAAAAAGGATTTTAACTTAAAATAAAGAGATTTTATAAATTTTCCCATTTTATCTAATTACTGAATTACCTAATTATGACATTGACGTAGATTGATTTTGGTCGTAGCGAAGGTAGTTTAAATTTATAAATATCGTTTTGAGTTTTTTTCAAACACAATTTAATGGGTTTTAACAATAGCTTAACGTAGGTAAAAAATAAAAACTAAATCAAATTGGATCAAAGATACGTGCAGTTTATAGGCAGTTTACAAATTCTGATGTCATTATAAAGACTTTGTCATGTAGATTGTCTATCAAAATAAACAATCTACATACAGAAGGCCTTCCTGCTTTTAAAGTACCTACATTATAACCGTATGCGGATAACAAGGCTGTCCCTTACATCCGGAATTCCGAACGCAGAGCCGGAACTTCAGATCCGGGATGGAATAATTATGCGGCCTTTTAAAAATGATATAAGTAGGTACCTGTAGTATATTTATTATTAAAATAACGGTAATTACTTGTTTATAAGTAGGTAACATAAATGTGTAACAAATATTTATGAAAATAAAACACTAAAATACCAGTCTAGTTCAAAATATGATGCCACTAAACAATATGTGGAATCAATCATATCGATTGAAATTAATTAATAGTTATAACTCAATTGACACTCTTAAATCATACACATAATAACATAATTATCTTAGTTACGAATCTAAATTTTTATATTTTTTTCGTCATTTTACTAAATACAATAAAAAATCTAAGACATACCATTTAATATTTATGAGCAACACATTTTTATAAAAATGATATTCGAACTAGAACAATTCGAATTATTTAAATTCATGTTCACCCGTTCCAGCACCACTTTATTTTTTAATATTTAAAACGCAACGACACCTGTGCACCTATAAATAATACTTAGACTTTATAAAAATACATTTAAACACTAATACAGCCACTTAAATAACACACGTAACTTAGGCCATCACTACAAAAATAGCTATTTGCTATCGTAGTAAATCATAACTGTTGGCACCTACACATACACAGTACACAAATGTCGTTAAAAATGTGAACTATCTACACGTTTTAATATCTGGCACGACTGCCCGTTAATTATCCTATATTATATTAATCCTATGCAGGCAAATTTTACGTAAAACTAACAATACTACGAGTATTCTAACATAAGACTTGGTACACACTAGGCCATTTCAGTCACCTATTTGTTGCCGGCGACAAATAATCGCGTCGCGGTCGCTAACGATAGTTTATTCTAGCTTTTCGTTTTAAATTAATTGTGTACCATTGAGCTCTAAAATGTCTGAGCAATGAATGGACAAATGCCGATGTCATCTGAATCATCCGCCGTCTAAATTATCTGTTTGGAACATATGTGACAAGACTGACTTAGATATTTTCCGATGTGGCCAACATACGTGTGTACATAAACTTATGGTCTATTTTTTAAAGAAATTGAGACAAAAAGCAACTATATTACCTTAATCGTATTAATTTATGTAATCTAGAACAATGATTAATTTTACTTACTACATTTTACGATCCAAAAAATAAATTTTCTTATTTTTTACCTTGGCACTCGTATCTTATATCACAGATCTTTGACTAATACCGTCATTCTTATGAAAGTACGTACATTTTCATTGCAGGTCAGCACTGCTCTTCCCTCAATTTTAAAATACTATTTAAGTATTTTAATGTTTTGTCTGTCGAAATAAGTGTGAGAATTGCTAAGAGCGGACGCAAAAACACTCGTTTTGAAAAATAAAATACAAATGATTAAATAAACGTTAGCATTTTTGGAAAATCAGTAAGTACCTGCTCTAGCTCTAAGAAATTATTTTTTAAACTTAAAAATAATATTCGATCATTCTTTTACATACTGCCCGTAAATTGTTCGCAAACATTAAGGGGTTTCAGCAGTCAGAAACCGCGTCTTGGTACTTATAATCAGTAAGTACTACATCTCCCTGTCAGTATCCAGTTATCTCCTAATAATTTGACATTGATCCCACAAGTGTGATGCCTCTTTAGAACTACAAGTTGTTATGGCCCGCTTCTTCCTTAGTCTCGCACAGATAACTCTTGAAATGATCATGTCCTTGTTTCGCCTCTTGATCAAATAGTTTATTAATTGTATCCTTCAAAAAACCTTTTGGTTGGATGAAACTTTCCAATTTCGTTTCTATCGACAGTTTCCTTTTTTTATTGTCATTTGAAAGGCGAGGAAAGTCTAAGGAGTAACTTTGTCGTATCATCTTTTGTTTTTCGGCGTTTTGTTGCTCGGTTTCAGCTTTGTGAGCGTCTTTATTGGTTTTGTCTGTCAAATGATCTTCGAAGGCGTCATTGCCGAATACATTGCTAGCACTTGGTTCTACAATTGCGTGTTCAGGGACTTTAGTGAATAGTAGGCTTTCAGAGTCCATAAAAGTTAGGACTGGAGATCTTTCGGTAACCACTTTGCAGGATTCACCGAACAGGTCTAGCTTTTTGACGTTCCCACCATTATTGCTACTGTCTTCATCGAATAGTGTATCAACAGATCTTTCGGCGTCGGAGTTTTTATTTTCTGGTATAGTACAGAGATCGGGATCCCTCGTGAAAGTTCGGTGATAATCATTGGTCGTCATCTCTGAGATATCGTCGTTGAAGATGATTTTCTTACCTTTAGAATGTTTGTTACTAGACAGATTGGTTTCTGATGAATTGAAGCGGGTCGTATTGTTGATGCTAGATAATTTGTTGGCTGGCGACGTTAGAGTATTGTTATAAGCTCTCTCAGCTTGAGAATTCTTTCCCTTGGTATGGATTCCAAATATCCTTTTGATGGAGTTTCTGAACTGTAACAATACATGACCGAGTTAGATGGTTTTATGATAAAAATAGACGATTTTAGGTCGGTCATTGACTTACTTGTGTATTCATTCCTACGTAAATTAGAGGGTCGTAGCAGATGGAGCTTTTGGCGACCAGTGCTGGTATGACACCGGCTCCAGGGGACACCTGCATGACAAAGAACAAAGAGTTAATGAATGTAATGTAATATCGACTTATCAACGTTATAGCTCTGTCTAAGAGCGTTTATTCTGAAAGTTGGCAACGTCGCAAATAGCTGTCAAATATTTACCTGTTTTTATTAATTTGTTAATATTACTGTATGGAAGTATGAAATATCGCTAACTAGTGACTAAATATGAATAATGATTGCAATTATAACTAAATTATACTAAATTTAATTATTATAACTAAATTTAGGTGTAAAAAGGGCATTTGGAAAGTTTCCAAGTTATTTTTTTGCATCTAAAACTAAATATTCGGTGTTATCATATTAATTATTGCATTTCTTAATCAATATTTTAGGATACTAGTTAGCAATATTTCATATTTCCATGCATTAATATCGCCAAAATAATCAAAACTGAAATATTTGACAACTATTTGCGACGTTGTCCATTTTCAGAATAAACGCTCTAGTACGCAGTAGCCGCGGCGAGACGCCGCGCCCTGGGCATCGGGAATCCCAGGCTGATTCCCGGCCACCGTAGGCGCGGGCTTGCGGACGGCGAGTAATGGGTAGCTCGCTGTCCGGTAAGGACCAAGCCCGGGTCGATGGCGCGTTGTGTTCCACGCGCGCCTCAAAGAGATGTCAGCACCAAATGGTGGGGTCCGCAAGGGCCGATGCCTGCCAGGGTGCGGGTTGTTCGAAAGAGATACCGCGGCCCCTGGCACACAGGCAACTGAGGGAACACGGGTGGGTTTTAGTCAGTAAAAGTCTGACACGCCCTCCCGCTCAACCTAGAGCGGGAGAAGTTATTTGATGATTTCCCACCCAAAAAAAAACCCTTGATAAGACTCATTTATAAACAGCATGATTATGACAGGTTTTATTAATTTTAATTTTATTCATAGGATTATTATTAAATATTGATTTTACTTTTGTATGAATATTTTCTAGAGAGGTTTTTTTTTTTTTTTTTAAATCATCGTCATTATTTTGGAATCAGCTTGGGATTCCCGACGCCCAGGGCGTCTCCCGCGGCGACTAAGGCCGTGAGGGCGCATATACTGCTTCTCCCTCACGTGCGCCGCCTTCTTTTTCGCTAGCATTACTGCTTCGCAGAAGGAGGTAACGGCTACCCATGCATTCTCGCTCCGTACCACGGCCCGGACCACGGCTGGACGCGAGAGATCGCCGCCGCCAATCGCCTCCACTAGGACACGGCGGTGCTCCGCCCAAGCCGGGCACACTTTCACTGTATGCTCCACCGTGGCCTCAGGTCGATCTTCGAGTGGAACCACTCGGGCGTTTCCTCCCGCCTTATCCGAAACAGGAACCTCCCGAAACAACCGTGTCCAGTGAGGACCTGCGTCAGGCGGAAGGTGAGGAAGCCGTGCCGCCTCTCAAGCCACTCCTCAAAGAGGGACCTTACCGCCGCTATCGTGGCGTGGTCAGCACTGGGTTACGACAATCGCACTCTCCATGTCGCCATGAGATCTCGCTGGAGCTCTGTCCGCTGTGCCGCGATTTCTCGCGGCATCGGAGTTACGCCCCAGCGCGGTGTTTGGCCTCCTCGCGCCACTACCAAATGTGCGCGAGGACCTTTACCTCCAGATCCCATGGCGGCAATCCGGCAAGGAGGCCCACTGCCTCACCGGAGATCGTGCGGTATCCCCGGACCATCCTGATGGCCATGACCCTAAGGGACGCCTTCAGCTTGCGGGCTGGTTTGCCCCTCAATGTAGGCATCCACACCGGTGCCCCGTATAGGGCCATGGACCGCACGACCCCCGCGTAGAGCCTCTGGCAGGAGGCGTTTGGCCCCCTAGATTGGGCAGCACCCGCTTCAAGGCAGCCCCGGCCCGCTCCAGTCTGGGAGCCAAACGTCGGAAATGCTCCACGAAGTTCCACCGGCTGTCGAGGTCCCAGGTACTTCATCGTCGATTCTAAGAGAGGTCAAGTATTGAAATACTATGTTCTTTTGTGTTTTGGTTGTAATCTCTTTTAGCTTTGAGAATTAAATAAAAAGCATTTTATTAACTGCGCGCGATACAGAAATAGGCTGTTCTACTTTTGACCTTTATTTGTAGTAGAGATAGAATTTGGAAATAATACAATTTAAAACGTTATTTGAGGGCTTATTTTTTTTATTTGTACGAGATTACTCCCCCTAAACGGGTGAATCGACACTTTTCAATAATGTTATTTTTTGTGTGTATAAAAATTAAAACGAAGCACTAATTTTTTTCACGTTTCTGATTTAAAAGTTACAAATGATGTTAATGCACAAAAAGATGACTCATTTTTTCCTACCCTAATCTAGAGAATACTATTCTTATTAAATAAAAATATTTAATACTTATCACTTCTGGACGCTCTAGTGTTGGTTTTTCTTAACTTTATTGCACAAAATTCAAAATATGCTTGGCTAATTTGTTTATTGATAGAAATGAGGAATATGAAAACTGAATAGACTACACAGAAAATATAAAACTATAGCTACTGTGTACGTATAATAGTGAAAACATTACGTTCTTTTAGCATAAATAAACAATCTCTAACCTAAAATGATAACAGATTTCTTTTATTATTTTTGATCAAAGTACGTTTTATCTTTTACACAAATCTTGTTATATCTTCATCTACCTTCACAGTTAGTTTATCTGAGAACAATCAGAATAATTTACCCAAATCAATAAAGGAAATCAAATCAATCATACAGAGGAGGTACTTGTGTATATCCAGGCACTCGAAATGAAATGATAATAAAATATTCACAAAATTGTCGTAAAATAAACTAACCCTGACAGTATTCTCAATTTAAGTAATGGTATCCTAATATAAAATTCTCGATTTCTCATATTATCAAAGGCTAACTTTTATAGCTTCAGTTAAATATTGTTAAGAAATCAGCTGTCCTAATATAAATAGTAAGAACTGCCGCCAGTGATACAGGTTTATCCTAGTACAGGCATCATACTTTGTACTACATAAATTATTTTTAAGATCTATACTGTATTTTACCAATTTTTATTTTTTGAATAAAATTTATTATTTGATATCACTTCATAAGTTCATAAGTAGTATAAAACAAAATCGCTTCCCGCTGTCTGTCTCTATGTATGCTTAGATCTTTAAAACTACGCAACGGATTTTGATGCGGTTTTTTTTTATAGATTCAAGAGGAAGGTTTGAGTATATAATTTGTCAAGTTTTTGTATACATTGGCTGAAATATATTGATATTTGTTGAAGGTGTCGGAAAAAAATAAGCCGTCTGGGAGCTTTCAACGAAAACGCTGCCTAATCCCTTTGAGATATAACAAAATGATGTATGGTGAAATTGTGTATCTTATAAAATTCTCGAGAAAAGTCCGCGATGGCATATGTCTATCTCTTAAGGATAACATACTATATCCATTTTAATACTTTAAAAAATGGGCAATTATAAAGCGGTAATTGGAAAGAAATGTACACAAATATGGTAAAATGATAAGTATTTCTTATAATTTTAAATAAGTTAGAGGCTTTATTTCCAACTTCCACGTGGGTGATGCCACGGGCGGAAGCTAGTTTATCATCATTCTCCTCCCCTCATCCCAATTGATTTATGGTCGGCGCAACATATCTTTTTCTCCCACACTTCTCTATTAGTCGTCATCTCCGTAGTCACAGCCTTTCTAACCATATCATCATTCACACAGTCCATCCATCGTTTCTTTGGTCTCCGTCTACTCTTATAGCCATCGATATTCATAGTCAAACCGTAAAAGGCATTACATTACATATGGCAAATAATTTAATTTTGTGTTTCGTAATGTTAATTACTTCCTATTGTATAGATAGATCTGCCTAGCCTTTTACCTCGCGCAACCCAGTTACTGGGTAACATGATACCCCTTGTAAAACTGGTGGTCAGACTTTCAGGCTTCTGACGACCCGTAACGACTGACAAAGATCTATGAATGACAGCCGGTATCAACGGCTTAACGTGCTTTCCGAGGCACGGCGGGGTCTTGTATGTAAAGATTGCTTGATCTGATTGAAGCTGAATAATTTAATTCCTTTGAATGACTTTTCCATGAAATAGTCATTCAATGGAATTAAATGAATTTAGAGAAATGTACTGATGATTTTAATTAAAGCCATATTTGTTACCGTCACGAATCCATACTGATTGACCCTGACCGGCAAATTGTAATAAACGCAAGAAAATTTGAATTTCCTAGGCTACCCTGGAGTTTTCATCTGAATGACAACTGTTTTCCAGCCCTGTCTTAATTAGCTACACGCGTTGATATACAAAGCACCCCAAGATGTAGTCTTGAACACACTAACACTCAAAACTGTCCCTAATTATACGTCAATGGTTATACTAGTACATAGTTATAATTATATGTATGTGTGTGTATGTGTATATATGTATATTGGCCAGCTGACATATGTATGACTAATTATTTAATTAATGTTCTGTGTCTCGTAATGTTTATTACTTTGCCTATGTATGTATAGAATCAAGTCCATCCGACCGAACAGTCAGCTGTGCTGCTGGGGAGTTTGTTGCGCCACTTCTTCCCAGCTAAAGCACTAGGAAGTGGTGAAGGGTGGGCGTTTTTGGGAGACTGTCTTATGTATTTTGACGTTTGAAAAGTGCTGATTCTCAGCCTAATTTGAATAAATTACTTTTGATTTTAGATTCTGATAAAACACATTTTTTTGCAAATTTAATCTTACATGCATGACTTAAAGTGGTTTTTACAAAGCAATGTCCAAACAGACTGCCTGAAAGACTGACGATACAATTTTACACTTGCGCATATTGCGCCCTTTTTATGCGGACGTTTTTGAGACGCTGATTGTGTATCTTAAGTTTTTTGTAAATACCTACACGTCAAAAAAGATCTCTATCCGAGGTACTGCCCTTAAAAACAAAAATATCATATAGGTAGATACAATATCCCGTACCAAAGGTATTACCTCTAAAGATGGAACAAATGCGAAGGGTTCAAATGACGTTAGAGTTAGGACCAAAAAAAACAACGTTCCATCAAAGGTCCTTCGGTACGGATCCGGAAGTATGCATCATTATAGGTAGGTACAGGTACCTTTGAGATTTATATTACCTACTTACGTACTTGTAAAAGGTTTCTCTTTATTCAGTTGCTAACAATATGAATTACATACGGAGGCATTTATGGGAATGCTTAAAGAATTCTAATACCGAGAAGAGGGGAAGAAATTCCAGGATTACCTACATACTTATGTCACTGTTTTATTTTTGTGAATGTTTATGGTTTGGGACGTTGATTTAAAATTGTATGGGATACAAGGTGGCAGAGATATCGACGCAGAAAATTGTAATCATGAATTAACCCAACGTAAAAAAAAATCGAAAGTTATAAAAAAAAATATCTGCTGTTTCTTATGAAACTGTAATTTCTACGCAGTCAAAAGTATGGAACAGCATTTTTTTTTTTATATTCGAGGCAAAAAATCAACGCAAGGGGTCTAGAATCATGTTCGGATCCATGGTTGCGCGTCGGCGTGTTGAGCCTGCAGAAAGGCTTCTAGTTTCCACCTTGTATATGAATTTGTATACTGAAAATTGCCTTCTTCGTGCTTACTAGATTTTTATACTTTAGGGAAAAAGAGGAAAGGAAGTCAAAATCAAAAGTAATTTATTAAATCTAGGCTGAGAGTCAGCACTTTTTAAACGTCATAATTACATAAGTCAGTCCCCCGAAACGCCCGCCCTTCACCACTTCCTAGTGTTTTATCTGGCGAGAAGTAACGCAATAAAAAAGGTAGTTAATAAGCTCTTAAAATGAAATGGGTTTCATAATGGCATGTTGCCCAAAGAGAGCAGTATTTTCTCTTTGGTTATGGTGGTGTCGTATTTACACGCTTTTTTTTTCCAAACCCTTCATTGTTTCAGTCTACGCATCGATGTCCCTGCTACCCTGGATATAAATATGAATAAATAAAACTGCCTCATTAACCCATTTCTTAGAAGGTGATGAGAAATTGGAATGCTAAAAGCGATCATAAAAGTATGAATATTAATGATCTCACTCAGAAAGAGTTGGAATTCAAGATCAAAGGAATTCGATTAATTAATTTCTAATCGTTTTCGTTTGAAATCTAATCGAATTGTTCATCAATTCTCTTTAATTGGAATTACTCCTTTCTTGGACTGCCTCGTTGGTCTAGTGCTACTACTGATTATGAGTTTTTGGGTTCGATGCCCGGGTCGGGCACAGTGTTAGATTTTTCGATCTGGAATTTCTCAGCAGCAGGACGGAATCTGGATTTATGCCCAGTTGATACCAAAAGACTTACGTACATGGGACTTAAATAAAACTGGCGAGATGTGGGTGTACTGTAGTGGGTGTCTGTAGTTACAGCTCTGCCCAATCCATCGGGGAAACAAAGCGCGATGTCATCTACTCCTTTTTTGCAGTCTGTTTATAGAAAGACTGGCAATATAGAAATACCCAGTTAATGAAAGAAATTCAAAAGCAAATTATTTTGCCGCAGTAGCGATTTTTTGTTCTAAAACTTTACAGGAGAAGAAGAAGACTGTAAATCACAAATGATTACCAAGAACCTCGGTTTGTCGGCAATATAAGTCAGGAGTTTATGGTCAGTCTTTGCATAAAAAAAATTCTAGGCTTAGAAATTTCCAATGTTTGTAATCACTCAACTGTCACAAATATTTAAACGATATTTAACAGTTAAAAGATGAAAAGTTTTTGTTATATTTCCATGTTCCATTTTCGATCTTGTTAGACAAATTGTTAGACCTTGTGAAGGCTGCAGGAATCGGTCGAAGTAGAGGAGCTCGGGGGAGGCCTATGTATTGGCAACAGCGAAATGGTTATGATTTGTACGGTTTTGAGAGTAAAGTGGCATCAAAATCTGACCCGGCAACTTTGACTACTTACACGACATATCTTCCCAAAGAGTTGATTATATGTATAGTTTGGAGAACTTTTGTTTTTAATTTCTTATTGTGCCCCCCCCCCAAAAGTGACCTCCATATTCAAAATGATTTTTGTTACACGTCCGTGTTTGGGTCACAGAAATTTATGTGTACCGAATTCCAACTTCATCAGTCCAGTAGATTCCGAGCAAATTGGCTGTGATAGACGGACGGATATAAAAGAGACCCTTTAAGGTGGAAGCGCCAGGGTAGCCCGCGAAATTCAAATTTTGTTACGATTTTTGCAATTTGCAGGTCAGTATCAGGTTGTATGGTGATCTAAATATGATTCGCGACCGTATCAAATAAGACTTTTCAGAATCATAATCATTAGAATCAGCAATACAACTCCATAAGTTAGAATTGCCCTCAAATGTCATAATTTCATGAAATAGTCATTCTTTAGAGTAATATGAACTTATAGAGATGTATTGCTGATTCTAATGATTATGATTCTGTAAAGGCATATTTGATACGGTCGCGAATCATATTTAAATCACCATACAACCTGACAGTGACCTGGAAATTGCAAAAAACGTAACAAAATTTGAATTTCGCGGGCTACCTTGGCGCTTCCACCTTAAGGGTTCCATTTTTTCTTAAGGACGTATGGAACCCTAAAAACAATTAAATACTAACTTTATGACTTACCTAGATAAGTAATCGTGCCAAGTTTCAAGTTTATTAACTCAAGGAACATGATTTTTCATACTGTACCCCCCTTTTCACTACCTTAAACATCGAATTTTCAGAAACCTGTTCTAAATGTTCCTCCACATTATAAAAGGAAGCCGTGTGCAAAATTTTACGTTCCCAGTCCCAGTAGTTCCAGTAGTCAGTGAGTCAATTTCTTCTTTTCAGCTTGGATTTAACGCATTGCGGGTTTATTAATATCGCACTGAATACTCTAATATTAATTAATTCAAATAACATACATTATCATTCAAGCATCTTCATTAAAATTGAAAATGGAGGTCGAAAACTATTGCCCAACTATTTAGCATAATATTCAAGAGAATATTTGCATGAATTACTAAGCTGATATCTAGAAACCTCTACGTATAATGTCAGAAATTAAACTTTAATAAAGTTAGCAAAAATTATGATACGACAATAATTCACAGTAATATAAAGTTTTGCTACTAAGTTTGTTTTGAATATCGAAACTTATAACTAAGTTATTAATTGCCAAAGTTTTTAAAATAATTTTATTAAGCTGAATAATGTTGTATTCACTCTAGATTTTTCCAATAGCAAATTTTTAATAGTAGATAACTCATAGTCTGTCTATTCTGTAAAAATCTCACCGTAAATACGTAGTGTAGTGAGGTGGGCTTGCTGTTGCCATAGATTCGTCCGCATACCTCGGATATTATCCCACTAGCTAAAAGATACTACTGGTTTGAAACGTATGATTGGTCCTTACCTAGGTCATGGTCTACCTGTGTGTATCACCATTCATTTCCATTTTTGAAGTGAAAACTTCTTTAAGCGTTGAGCACTTTTTGGGCAAACAAAAATCATGGAACCCGCGTCATCGTCACCGAACGCTTGAGCACACGGATGAATCGCGCGTTGATGTCTTTTGGAAAAGTCCATTTCTTTCATTAGGAAATTCTAATTATGCCTTTCTTTCCCTTTGTATTTTTATCGTAAAACTCTGTGCTGTTAACCTTTAATGGCTGAAGTCGATCGCTTGTTTATAATTTTTTACCGAGAGCAATCAGGATCCAAGGACCCAATGTGAAATCCTGTATTGAGGATTAAAAAAATACACACGTAATTGTTCAAGTTTTCACTTCTGTCGGCACTCCCGGAGTGCCACAATTTTTATTTTTTCGATGAAATCCGTTCAGCCATTAAGACTTGAAAAGATAACAGACATACAGAGAGAGTTACTTTCAAATTAGTATGGAATTGTGGATTAGTGCGGATTGGTCGAAGCTGTCTCCCAGTCTGAAGTAGGTATTTTAATAATTCTGCACTAGTATGTTAATACTTACAATTCCTTCAGTAGCAAACTGCTCCATCAGCGCGAAGAGCGAGTAAGGCGTCCACGCGACGGTGAAGGACACGATCATGATGAACACCATCGCTGTCGCCTTCGCCTCTGCTCTGGATACGCGGCCCAGGCGTTGGGAGTTCTGGAAACAATGCCATGGAGGATTTAGACACTGGTCCTACAGACAATTCGATTTGGTTGCGCTGATGGTGTAGGAAGATGTCAAATCTGGTACAATTTCATTAAACAGTGGTACAAGGATTTTTTGGCGCCCTGAATGATATTGATAGGAGGGCGGGCAGTGATGGAGGACATTTGTGAAAACCAAGATGGCGCCGTTAGTTCCGATTTCAGCCAGGCGCCAATAGAATCTTGTAACGTTGCTGTTCTTTTTGACCACTTTTATAGAGAATTATGCCCACAGATCACCCACGCTTTGTCAGACTTAAGCAATGACAGCCTGCAGATGGTGGCGTGGCGTGTTTATTATCACCATAGATAAGATATGATATACTAAAATTATTTTTTGTTTAAAATTACTATATTAGTAAGTAAGTAGATATAAAAAATACACACGAGCTTTTTGATGTGAAAACGTATTTTCGCTCGGTGTACTGGAAGTAAGTTTAATATTTTTGACCGACAAAAAAATTTACGATTTCAACTGCTAATAACTACGAGAGTTTAAGTGATAGAGTTATGGTTGAGCATTAAAAAGATGGATCATATTTTTGGAAAATATTTAAACGGGGCATTATTTGCCTATGACGTCACACTGTGTGTGCATGCGCATGCGCGCGACCCTCCATTTTTCACTATGAGTCGAAATTACGATTAGTTTAGCGCAAAAACGTGTTTAGTTAGAACACTGATTCTGGAATCGTTGTCAAGAGTTGACAAAGCACTACTAGGGCATAGAGCGAAACAACAAAAATATTGGCCAAAATGGGGTGAAAAAAATATTTGAAGTTGACAATAGTAAAACAACTCCATAGAGCGTGTCATATCGGTCGTAAATATGCTCATAACTGAAAAAAAAACATAATCGGTGACAGCTTGCTTCATAAGGAATACAATGAGCCTACTAAATCTAGTATCAGGCCAGTACAACGGCTATAGCTGTATCGGGAACCATAGGAACATTTGTTACCAAACCCTAAGTAAAAACATCTTGTGTAACGTTTTCACGAAAACAAACGGCGCTGACTCGAATTTTGCCTGCTTAATATTTTTTATTAAATAAAATGGACCAATTTCTTAAATGTGAGTCTGAAAATATTTGCCAAAATTTGCGCTAAGAATACCTGGTATTATTAGAAGTAATCTTGTTTTGCATACTTACACGCTAAACAAAAATAGTGAGCTATAAATAGTCAGACTGGCATATCTTGAGTAATCCTATTCCGCATACTTTCATTCTAAGCAAAGCACAGGCTTAAGCTAATTTACACGAAAATAAGTCAAAGGTTATGCAAAAATATGCCTACGTTTTTAAATCGCTAAATAATTTTATTTTTTTTACGACAACAAATAGAACACTGGCAGTCGTTACAAATACACTCGAGAGCAATGAATCCGGGTCACTTAAAGAATCCTAAAAATCTCGGAAACTAAAAATGCTAGGTTAATGCAATAAATTGTATTTAATAGACAATGTAATACTCCTTAAATGAAGGTATTAAAACTTCATAGTTATTGTAAAGTTATATCATAAAAAAATCTAATTTGAAAAAGGGCCACTTTCGAAGATGGAACTACGAAATTACAGCATTTGGTTTTGCTTTTGTTTGTAATCTGTCATTTATGTGGGTACATAAACCATGTTGATAGTGCTCTATATTCATTATTCAAGCTGAAATTATGTCGCTTACGCCTGAAGAATGCACCAGAATACTTACAATGCTGGAAACCGGCCGGAGTCAGCGCGATACAGCCAGGACTGTCGGTGTGTCGCTGTCAACAGTACAAAGAGTTCTCCGACGTTACGAAGAAACTGGTTCTAACCTACGCAGACCAGGAACGGGCAGAACCAGGTGTACCACAGCACGAGAAGACCGATACTTGGTGAACACCATGCTTCGAAATCGCTTTCTCACAGGAACTGAACTCACAAATCAGTTTCGACGCCTCGGAGGAAGTAACCCAAGTGCATGGACAGTAAGACGTCGGCTTGCTGAATCTAACTTAAAACCCCTTAGACCTGCAAACGGCCCTAAACTGGAGCGTGGGCATCGTATTTCAAGACTAAGATATGCCCAGAGCCACGTAAATTGGAGTATTGAAGATTGGTCAAAAGTTATGTTCTCCGACGAATCAAAATTTATGCTCTACAAGCACGATGGAAGACACAGAGTGTATCGAAGACCAGGGGAAAGATTCAAGCAAGCATGCATCGAAGAAAAAGTAGCCTACGGTGGTGGGTCTGTACTTGTGTGGGCCGGAATTTCTTCTGAAAGTCGCACAGAGCTGGTGATCATAGAAAACGGCTCTTTAACTAGCGTAAGATATGTGGAAGAAATCCTCAATGATCACGTTGGTCCATTTATGGTCAATTTAGGTGAGGATGCTATATTTATGCATGACAATGCCCGACCTCATACAGGTAGGATTGTGAATGACTACCTTCAAGAGATGAACATTACTCGTATGGAGTGGCCAGCGCGCAGCCCGGATATCAACCCGATCGAGCATGCTTGGGACGAGCTAGGCAGATGCGTAAAACAACGAAACCCTCCCCCAATCACGCTTCGTGAGCTCAAAATTGCTCTCACAGAGGAATGGGAGAATATTCCCCAAAATCGTATAAGGAACTTGGTGTACAGCATGCCAAACCGCGTAAACGCAGTAATGGAAGCACGAGGAGGCAATACGAAGTATTAAAATTCAAGAAAATCGTAATAAAGTTCAAAAATTTCATGTTTCCTATTTTTGTTTTAAGGAGAGATCAGCAGTTTTTTTCTTTATGTAATTTTGTGTTAATAAAATGTATGGTGACTCATATTTTTTTTACTTTCATTTAAGGAGTATTACATTGTCTATTAAATACAATTTATTGCATTAACCTATCATTTTTAGTTTCCGAGATTTTTAACATTCTTTAAGTGACCCGGATTCATTGCTCTCGAGTGTATTTTGGAACTATCAAATAAGTCCTAACAAGGGATTAAAAAGGTTTTCCAGTGATGGGCCGACTATGGGTTTTGCCAATTTTTGATTCGATCGGATAAATACACACTGGGAACGGCATTAAATATAGGTACTCTGTTTATTTTTTTCCGTATTGTTGTTTCCACCTTCATTTTGTCACTATACAGGATTTTTTTTTATTCAGTACGCAAACTTTAACCATGAATTCAGCATACCATTCTAGAGCCCCAGCGAAGAGATTTTTCGTCGGTTTTACAAAAAAAAACAGCTGTTTCATAGAATAGTGCAATACCTACGCGGTCAAAATGTTTGGAACAACTGTTTTTTTTTTGTATAACGGACGAATAATTTCTGCGCTGGGGGTCATGGTTACAGTTTGCGCACTGAATAAAAACTTTTCCTGTATAGCTAAATTAATTGCAATGAAAATTATCCACCGCCATTAAATAAAATCACAATGGCGCGCTGTCGCTTAAACGACCGTTAAGATCGTCCCACGCTGTTTGTAAACACGTGAGGGACGCTAATCGACCATTACCCGTATTTACTATGTAGACAGGTACGTGCTAATAATCACGCGATTAAACCTATGCGTGCCGTCCAGCCTATTGATAAGGGTGCGTAGAAAAGGTTCAGTACCTTCAAAGGTACCTACGTGTGTAATTTTTAATGGGAAATATTTGACTCATCCTCCAAAAATATTTCCATTTGTTTTAAAACAACTGAGCCTCTTTTTAAAATACTGGTTTTTACTCACAGTTTTTTTTCAGCAGTAATTAAGGCGGTGATTTCTTGAAAACGCTCAAAAAGGTGGTTTTTTTAAACCAGTGTATCTCTTTAACCGTAAATAATTTAAAAAAATATATATGATATTTTCAAGTCTTTTTTACATAGAGTGATGGAACTCAAAACATAATTAAACATACTTTAATGCATCAAAAAATTCATCAAAGTCACCTCTTAATTATCTTTAAAGCCAGTTAGTTTATCACTTCAATAACAATTATAGTTATAATTTCAAATATACCATAAAATTCCAAATGCCAAACTGCATCCAGTGATGGATTATTTATTATTAAGTAGTTAATATCAAATTTTATACGATTTTATTTGCATTTATACGACAATGTTTGCTCATTTATTTATTGAATTTATTGCAACAAATTTTAACCCGTATCGGATTGCAGTAAGATCTATTATCGCTCATAACGACAATATTTAAAGTTACCAGGGCCATAAGGTAGGGTACCAGGGCTAAACGGGTTAGGTTCGAACTGTGTCGACTAAATATGGGTAAGTTTGGTTTAGAACTGTGACCAACAGCCAGGGAGCTGAGCGACATCCTAGTTAGTCGCAGTTAAAGGACTAAAATAAATAGGAATGAAGTATTTGGAATTCACAAAAAGAGGCGTCAATTAAGTTTTTAGGAAAACAAACTGGGAATAATTTGAGTTTCGATTAAATACATATATTAATACATTTTCATTATTTCTGTATTATTTACACTGGATAAACCACTTAACTAAATTAACTGCCAAATTATTGAAAGGCTATATTATATTATAAAAGACAGATGACCATAACATTTTTCAGCGACAGAAGTTTTCTTCGGAAGCAATTTTTTGTCAGCTGAGCCGGCTGTATTTTTTTTTAAATCAAAATTACTAATAAAATTAAAGTCTACTTTCCATGCTAAATGAAAAACTTTCTAATCAGATTATTATTTTTCTAATTAATTTCGAAGTTGTAATAATATTATCTTTCTAATTACATGCCCTTGGATGTCAAAATTAGCGTACCTAATGAGTTTTTTCATAATTGATTTAGGAACCTGATTACTACTACGAAAATGTCCTTTTCGACTTACGGTAGGTAAAAAAACTAGATAGACAATGTTTTTCAGAAGACCGAATACTTTTATTTCAACGGGTAAATTACGTTAACATGACATGTGTGTTTTAGTAACTAAAAGTATAAAGGTAAGGTCGACTATTTGAATTCCAATATCTTGTGCATATTTAAAACCAACGTATTAACCTTGTTATATTGAATCAGCTTAAAATATTTATCGTTAAAGGGAAAATTAACTCGATAGCTACTATGATCCTTTAACTATTAATATAATGGCGTACGTCATTACTGACACAACTAAACGGTTCACTTACTTATGCTTTTCAATTTGGTTGAATCAACCAATTTCCAATTTTGTTTATTTTATCTATGGGCCGTACTTTGCCTCATAAATCATAATAAAATGATTATTATTAAGAAATTGAATCGTGTTAACGTGCGCCTTTACATCAAAGTTAAATTTATGTTAGTTTTTTGTATATAATATTTAAGAAATTTAATATTTTATTTTAAGAAATCAAACATTTTTCATCTTGTTTTCACACAGTATTGTCTATATTTCTTTTGCATTTATCCTTTTGCAGGTCTGCTGGAGGATATTTTTAAGAAATAATTAGTACTCTAATGTTATATTAAGTCCTATCCCTATTTATTTTATTGTGTGTACATACATAATAAAATAAGTAATTAAAGTTAAAAGCAATTTAGTTGAACCGTCAATATCGTCTAAACGGAATGACTAAAAGGAAAATGACTTTTAATGACAAAACTCGATGGTCTCCCAGACTTCAAAACAAAAGACGACACTGGACATTCGAAATTACTTTGTGTAAAACATTTAGGTGCTACGATTTGAATCTGAATGAATTCGAAAGGAGTCGTGGCTTCGTAAATAATTCAAGCTAGGATTGTCCAAATTGCTAAAGATATTACGGTAATGGCCGTACTAAAGAACAAACAATTTAGACTTGTAGTTTGTTTCACATAAATCTAGACATTTGAATACTTGTTTCTTTTTAGGGTGAAGTTTTTAAAGGAGTTTTAGGTAGGTACTAAAGATTGAGATGCAGATTGATGCTGCCCATTTGCATGGCACCCAAACCTAGACGTTGTTCTCATTGGTAAATCATTTGTTCCTTTGCGCTTCGCGTTATGCTCGTGAACGGGTGCTGCTTGTGGTGACTGGTCGTCTTGCTGACCATGGTTTTGTTATGCTGCTTGTGGTGACTGGTCGTCTTGCTGACCATGGTTTTTTGTATTAATTAACTTTTTATTAATTTTATTGCAAAGGTCCTAGTGTAACTTTTGTTACTTCAAGTTATAGCTATTTACATATTGCGGAATTGCATATGTAAGCGGGCATGCCCTTTATGCCTGCAGGCTTTTATTTAGATTGTAAGTTCTGTTTACGTTTTTTTATTATTATTTATTCTTATTTTACTTGAGTACCCATAGTTTTCAATGTTTTGTTGGTATATTGGCGTGTGCTAGCTGACATATCTATGGCGAATTTAATGTTTTTTGTGTTTCGTAATGGTAATTACCTACTAAAAGAATCAAGTTCTTCTAACTTAACAGACAGCTGTGCTGCTGGGAAGTTTGTTGCGCTACTTCTTCTTTCCAGCTAAAGCACTAGGAAGTGGTGAAGGGCGGGCGTTTTGGGGGGACTGTCTTATGTAATTTTGACGTTCAAAAAGAGCTGACTGACAGCCTAGTTTGAATAAATGACTTTTGATTTTATATCAAAATCAAAATATTTTATTTCACATAAACCTACATGGGCACTTGTGAAACGTCAGAAGCTAGGTGCACGGTTCCAATTTGTCGCTTCCTATGGCGAAGAGCCGGCAAGAAACTCCACGGTTACTCTTTTAAAAATAATTGGCTTTTACAATGTTTTCAAATTACAGTGATAATAGGTATGGGAGGACAGTGCAGGCCTGTCAATAAGTACCAGGTGTACTTAGAGGAATGAAAAAACAGAACAGAAAATCGTCTACAAATCTAGTCTGTAAGGCCTACAATGTTCTCTCATTCGCAATATGTAGAAGAGTCTACATAAATAAAATGAACCTATTTGAACCAAGTGACATGATTTCCATGACTATCACTAATAATAAATAGTCGAAATTAAAATTGATGTATAATGTCAAAAAATTACGAGAATATGTCAGACATTGTAAAAAATAAAAAGAATCAAATTTAACATTGTAATTTGGGAGCAGTTAATAGACTTTCACACAGTTTTGCTGTTAATGTGGTACCAGGGAAGCCACATGTGCAGAAGGAATTAATGCCAAACTTCCCTGTCTACAACGTAGTCTTTTATCTTATAATATGCTTTTTTGAAAAGGACACATTTGATGTGAGTTTTAAACTTTCCATCTCTAAGTTCGTAACCGACTTTGGCAACTTGTTATAGAAGCGGATACTGTATATTAGATTATATTAAGGGTTTGCTGTATTTGGAAGTACACTTGTTTTACAGAACATTTTATTCTTCCACTTATGAAAAATACCTTTCTGCGGGTTCAAGTGCAAGCGCATGTAAATTACTTTAGTTTTGTTATGCTGTAGAGACGGGAATATAGGTAGTTTGAACAACGACAAGCTAGGAACCTGTATATATTATACAGGAAAAGTTTTTTATCCAGTGCGCAAATTGTAACCATGAATTCAGCATATCATTCTAGACCCGTCAGCGCAGAAATTATTCTGGGGGCTCTAGAATGGTATAATAAATTCATGGTTAAAGTTTGCGCACTGAATAAAAACTTTTCCTGTATTGTGCCAGTGTTTCGCGTGTTAAAAAATAAAGTGCCAGAAGATGGTATGATACAGGCGTGCAACGCTTGTGGTATATAATTATGTTCCTTGGGCGTGCATGTTTTTTTTTTAGCAAGCATTTGGTATGATGTATAAGCTATAAGTATTGAAAAACGTAACACAAAGTACTCTCTTGACAGGTCTGATGATGTTGAAGTAGCTGATGGTAATGACGACGAGAAGCACGGTCGGTCCCATCGCGAAGAGGAACATGATATATGTAATTCAACGTATTCATTGATTCTAAATTACAATATAAAAAAACAACCGACTTCCAAAAAAACACTACAAAGTGAAAAATAACTTGCTAACTAGTCGGTGACTTTGGATATGTATTTTAATTAATTGTCACCGCCTTCCGAAATTAAAGTTATTTTTCACTTTGCATAAGATTTTATATTTCACTTTTTAGTTTTAGTACCTACCCCACACCAAATCGAAATTTCATCATCCTTGGTGTCAAAACAATGCATATTTATGCGATACCAGTAATCGTGGTTGATTTGCTGTCACTTTTTGAAGAGTTCCGTGGTCTGTCTCCGAAACTCATCATCAGATCCATATGAAATTTAAATGGAACTATTTCGGGAAAAAACCCCTTTCGAAAAAAATAAGAATTCAGCAAATCCGTTTAAATATGACGGAATTATGCCCGACCATACATAAAAAAAACATAACATGTCGAATTGATAACCTCCTTCTTTTTGAAGTCGGTTAAAAAGTAATCAACACTACGTACCCTCTTTAGTGTCCTGATGATGTTGACGTAGCTGAAGGTGATGACGGCGAGAGGCACGATCTGACCCATAGCGAACAAGAACATGATGTACGTCAGCGTGTTCATCGACTGTTCGTGCCAGTTCACTGAACAACTGTGGAAGGAAAGCAAGATTAATTGGTTTTCTTGTACTGTTAATAGTTACCTATTGAAGGTGCTGTTACACCCATACGATCGATCGTACAAACCGATTAACCTAGATGGATATAACTGTATATCCCTAAACCTAACCTACAAATGTGATTGATCTGACGTCGGTCGAACCCTATTCAAAGAAGTATTATCCAAATGGTTGAACTCAACATAAGCAGCCAAATTTTATCAAATAACCAGTTGAACCCGTATCTATCAACTATCGAACGGGCGCTGCTTGTGGTGACTGTCTTACCGACTAATCTCCGTCTTAATTACCTGTTTATTTATTTTACTTCGATGGTCCTAGTGTATCATTTGTGACTTCGAGTGACAGCTATGTGAACATAATCTATCTCTGCAGAAAATAATATCTACATGTAATCTGTCACACCTTTTGTGCCTGGAGGCTTTTATTTAGGTATTACAGCGCGACCCCTCTTAGAGTCAACTCCCCGCACTTTCAGAGTTCATCGTGTGCCGGCCAGGTTACGTAGCTAGTTACGGGTCGGCACAACACTATCAATTTATTATCAATGTCGCCCCGAGCGCCACCGATAGTGAGTCACAAGCGCCCGGAAAACGCGCACGCGCTCGGTATTAACAGACTCGTGCGCCTCGCCAGCCGTCCATTTATCCATTATGCTTAAAGTCTGTTAATAATAAGTGTTACACTTTTTTCTTGAAATGTAAATCGTTTTTACACGCTTCACTTGTATGTTTGTTTGTATGTAACCGACTCCTTAGAGCGTGATTTTGACCCACTTTAAACGGTCTGATTTCATTGAAACTTTGTAAACTTATCGAGGACCGATGACAATTCAATAATATTTTTTTTTTTGAGAAAAATGAAAAAAAAGGAAAAAATAAAATAATGAAAAAAAAAACGTTTTTGTAGTTAGCAGAACTAAAAAATAGAAAATAAATAATAGTTTAAAAAACTTAAAAACACGCTTTAAAAACCAAACTAAAAAATAATAGTTTAAACAACACGCTTTAAAAACCAAACTAAAAAAAGAAAAAATAATTTAATTCAATTAAAAAGCGTGGGGTGCTTTTTGAGGTATTTGTATAATCAATTAATGTCAAGCACCCCACGCTTTTAAATTGAATTAAATTATTTTCTCCTTTTTACACGCTTTACATCGGCTTCACTTGTATGTTTATTTGTTTGTTTGTATGTAACCGACTCCTTTGAGCGCGATTTTGACCCACTTTAAACGGTCAGATTTCATTGAAACTTTGTAAACTTATCGAGGACCGATGACAATTCAATAATTAAAAAAAAAATTAGAAAAAAAAACACGTTTTTGTAGTTAGCAGAACTAAAAAATAGAAAATAAATAATAGTTTAAAAACTAAAAAACACGCTTTAAAAACCAATTAGTTTGGTTTTTAAAGCGTGTTTTTTAGTTTTTTTAAAAACCAAACCAAAATACCTCAAAAAGCACCCCATGCTTTTTAATTGAATTAAATTATTTTCTCCTTTTTTAGTTTGGTTTTTAAAGCGTGTTTTTTTAGTTTTTTAAACTATTATTTTATACCAATACACAGTTTACATGCAGAAATAGTTGGAGTTTCTTTTGCATAAAGTACCCCAACTATAACTGGCGCCCAAGTTGGCACACGACGAACTCTGGAAGGAGAGTTGACGCTAATAGGGGTCGTGTTATAGTATTAAGGTTTTTTTTTGCTTGAGTTTAGTTTTCATTGTATTTGTTGGTATATATGCATGGCTAGCTGACATGTGGCAAATAATTTAATTTAATCTGGTGTGTCTCGTAATATTAAATACTTTGTATACCTACTATTGTTTAATCAAGTTTATCTAACTAAACCGACAGATGCGCTGCTGGCTTCTTCTTCGCAGCTTAAATACTAGTGAGAGGTAATTCATGGGCGGCGTTTTGGGGAACTGTCTTATATAATTTTGACATTCGGAAAGTGCTGATTCGCAACCTAATTAATCTTAAAAATTCGCACAAACTGCAAACGCTAAGTAGCTTTGTGAATCGCAAATACATATATGAACTATGCGCTCATAATAGCAGCATCGTGGCATGGTCGTTGGCTTAGTATCATCAAGGAATGTTTGCAATTTCAGTACCAAAATAAATTAAAATATTACGAGACCACGTTCGTCCTCAACCCACAAAAGTTGGAACGAAAGTAAGAATCTGAATTGTAGAATCGTACGTGAGAGACTCTACAGCATTTAGGTATTTCTTATAATTCTAGGGCTAAATAGGGTCTAGAAATATTCATGCTTCAAATGCTTATGGGCCTTGAATTCCTTTGATGTATGCTTTTAAGTCTACTTCTAAAATAGGTTGTATGTTTATGTACGAAGGTAGTAGTAATAGCTACCTACTGGTTGTACAAGAGCGAATGATAAAATACTTATTTAGGTTGGGGTAGCCAATGGGTTTTATATAATCATGCTACTGTCGGTTCGGTATTCAGTTGCTAGTTTAGCATTTTTATCTCACGAAGAGTGTACACACATACTGTGAATGTGTGCAAGCGCAGGAGCTCTCGGTAACGTCCGAGACGATGTCCAAGTAGCGTTCACGCACACATTCACAGCGTGTCTGTACACTTGGTTACTACAAGTAAAGCGCGCATCGCTTTATGAGAAAAAAATATTGAACCTAATAATGTGGCGAACCTATTGTAATAAATATCAGATATTAGGGCTTTTGGGTAGCGGCTGAAAACTAATAAGATTAATAAAACTGCTCGTGGGCTGAGATTCGAAACCAATATCTGATATGCAAAAGGTGTGCCGCTAGTGAACAGTAAACTGTATCATTGAGGAACTATGAGTATGTATGTATGTTTTTATGTATGTATATTCTCATACTGTGTGTATATTTAAATTAGAGTTTAAACTGTAATTTTGTTTTCCCTTCTACTGTTATTACACGCGTTGTCTACATCTCTGTTATCTTCTCTCCTATCGCAGGTGTGCTGGAAGAGATTTCTGTAGAAATAAGCATTACCTTTGTACGTATATTTCTGTTCCTTTCTTCTTGTCTGTTTATATGTGTGTGCATAAATAGTTGAATAAATAAACTGACAAAATTGTTGTTACCTATTTGTAGTTGAATTAATTTCTGAGAAAATTAAATTTCAGTGTGATTTCAGCTGGAAAACGTCTATTGCTAGATATAGGTCTGAAAACTGAGCACCAAAGGACAGAAAGAAATTGGTCTCTAGATATTCCCTTCCCAATAAACTTGGTAAAAAAACGTGTACAACTTGTTAAAATGGCAATTTTAACAAACAATTTCATTATTCTAGACGTCAAGGCACTAATTAATTAAACTTCTCAAATGAAATTCCCTTAAAGAAAAATTGGCGTTACTGCCTAACCGGGAAAACTAATATTTGAAACCTTTTTTGTGTAATTTGACTTAGCAACGCTACAATTAATTATGCTCAACTACTTTAGAAAAAATACTAGACAATATTTACAGGGCAAATATTTGTAAAATACGACATTAATGGAATCAGATTTAAAAAATATATTTTAACACAACGCAATAAATATAAAAGTTTAATGGCGAATTTAATTGGCGGTTAAAATAGCACTTTTTAAGGCATATTGTCAAGTTTTCTACTCGTACAGTCTTTGGAATTGCTTCACTTAAAAAGCTGTTAAAGTTCTTCGCGTTCAGTACAATAATGTATTCAGATTACTGTTGGGGCTGCCACGCTTTTGTAGTGCTTTAGGTATGGTCACGGACGCGCAAACTGACGGCTTCGCTGCGATCAGACGCAAGCGTGCAGCATCTCTGTTACGCAGAGTGCGCGCCAGCTCCTGGTTGTCATTGCTAGCAAGCTGGATTGCCTCAGTTTACACTTTTTAAGCCAGCTACGTGTATCTGCTAGTGTAGTGGTTTAGACATAGTTTTTTGTAAATATTACTAGCATAGCTTGTAAGAAAATTGTTACGAACATTATGAGTCTTGGATACTTGAAAATAAATGTTTTATTATTTATTTCCTTTATCTTCAACATATAAACATATAAATTACATTTTTAAATATTAGTATACAAATATAAAAACATTAAAAAATATAAAAAATTGTAGCCCACCGGTATCGGGAACAAGGTCCAAGCTACCGGCGGTCAGGGCTCCAGAGAGAGGGACCTCCTAACAATGCGAGCCGTGTCCAGGAGTACCGCTTTCTGAATCAAGCCCTGGACCCAGCTGCCCAACGAGTATAATTATTTATATTATTAGGAACCGGCACTGTTACAATAGTTTTCTGGTATCCCGTTCCCTTATGCCTGAACCGCATTCTATGAGGAAATATTGATTTTAGCTACATTTTTATTCAACTTCATCATCATCATTATTTCAGAAAGACGACCACTGCAACATTTTTATTATAATATACAAATATTGCTGGTTCATTTACAACAAAATGTGCAAAGAAGAATGGCAGTTTTGGTGTCGCTTAATTTCAGAACCGTTCATGAACAAATTGTATGTACATTAAGTGAAACAGTTACAAGGCTTTACTTTGTACTAGGTTGTCATAACTCAGTAGGCAAACGATTTATTTTCCATATTTTTACGGAATATTATTTGGCCACAAATAAGATACTTTTTATCCTGGTAGTACGTTCCCGCGGGACAATTTCCGACTTTCATGCGGGCGAAGCTGCGGGTGGAACCTAGTACTTAATAGTGCGTGATTATTCAGTAGTCGGGTTTTAGTTTTTGAACTGGTTTTTTTTTTGTTATATGCTACAAGATAGACGATGATGACGATTAAGACATGCTGTGCCGGACCCAAATAAATTGTATTAGGAGGAAGAAGTTAATATTCTACTTATCTTTAAATAGTATAAAACATAGTCGTTTTTCATGTCTGATCTTTAAAACAACGCAACGGATTTTAGTGCGATTTTCATCTATTGACAGAGTGATTCAACAGGAAGGTTTATATGTTTAACATACCGTCCTCCATGCGGGCGAAACCGCTGGAAAAAGCTAGTTAAAACGATAAATTCTAAAACAACTGTAGGTACCTGATATTCGCAGCCTCATTAACATACTGTCCCCATCCAACCAGCGGCGGTGTGGTGAGTGCCAGTGAGTAGGTCCATATGAAGACTATCGACATGATAGCCCCCTTGGAACTGAGGTGCCTGGAGTTGAGCGGTCTGGTCACCATCATGTACCTCTCGAAGGATATTACTGTTAGTGTTGTTATAGATGTTATTCCTGGAACAAGGATAAATTCTGGTTAGTATCAAGTATTGGTACTTATGCACACGTTTAAAGGGTTCTTCAAACAGTTGCGACGCGACACTTGTAGAACAATTTCCTTGAAGTTTTCATATAAATTGTTTTACGCGAGACGCATCGCGCTGTCGCGTCGCGCCTGTTTGTAGGAGCCTTAAGACTGTGCCATGGGAACGAACGTAATAATGTGAAATAACTGCGTTCGTTTCATCCATTGCTGCATCGCTAGTTATGCAATTAGCATGTGATATTTTTATGGATTCACTCTATAAATCATACGCTTTAGAAGCACGATAACGTATAGTTTCCTTGATTGAAAAAAATACCTATGTAATAATAGTTGATTCTTAATTTTTTGGAACAAACACACACAAAACTAAGACTTTCTTGGCTATTTTTAACGACTTCAAAAAGGAGGCGGTTCTCAATTCATATCTATGTTTTTTTCTGTGAGTATTTAAAAAAATACCACCAACTTCCGAGTAAAACACTAAAAAGGGAAAAATAACTTTAATTTCGGAAGTCAGTGACAAAAACTAAAATACATATCCAAAGACACCGACTTCCGAAATGTATGTTATTTTTCACTTCGTAGTGTGTTTTCGTATTAAGATTGTTACTAAATAAGTCAATTAGGTATGGGGAACCGAGCTATATTGCCATGGTCAAATCCTTATTTAGAAGAAGAAAACAGACCACCCACGCCATAATTAACGCTATTGTATCTTTGATCCACTTCCTCATAACAAAGGAATTATTTCAAGAGTGGACGGTTGTTTGTTTGCTTTTTGTCTTTGGCGTCCCTGAACTTTCAGTACCCACCTACAGGAAACATTTATAATGAATACCTACTGAGATGATGACTAATAGAGGTGTATGGAAGAAAATGTCATATCTCTCTCCTTAAGGGTTTCCGTGGGTCCTGTCGGGGTACCCCAACGAAGTTCCTTACGGTTTTTCTTCAACCCTGAATGTAACGTCGTTTACTCTATCTTTAAAATACTGAAATTGACTTGACTTCACTATCAAACACAGCATCCTCGAAAACCATGAAAACGAAACCTTTGTAGAAAAATTTGATCATCGCTATCGCCAACTTGGATTTTCATGTAGATTTCACTTGAAAACCATGAAAACCAAATCTGTTTCTCTGTCTTTTTCTAATTATCTATCTTCTGTTATATAAAAATGAATCCCTATTTCCCTTGGTCACGGCATCACGCGTGAACGGCTGGACCAATTTTGATGATTCTTTTTTTGTTGTGTTTGTTATTGTCAGGAGAAGGTTCTTATGAAAAAAAAAAACAAAAAAGTTGCATATTAATAATACCAATTCGAATACAATATTAATAGTTAAGGCAGGACGACGTCTGTCGGGTCAGCTAGTTATATATAAAAATGAATCCCTTTTTCCCTTGGTCACGGATCACACGTGAACGGCTGGACCAATTTTGCTAATTCTTTTTTTGTTGTGTTTGTTATTGTCAGGAAAATGTTTTTATGAAAATAAAAGAAAGTGGTGCATTTAAATATTTAGAGTTAAGACAGGACAACGTCTGGCGGGTCAGCTAGTTTAAAATATAAAAATGATTCCCTATTGCCCTTGGTCACGGCATCACACGTGAATTTAACTAGTTCTTTTTTTGTTGTGTTTTTTACTGTCAAGAGAAGGTTCTTATGAAAGAAAAAAATTAAAAAGTAGCGCGTAACATAATATATTCATAGACCAGACAACGTCTGTCGGGTCAGCTAGTACAGACGCCAGCACATCAAGCTACTTCAATCTGTCAAATTTCTTTGATAGATTTTCAACTTTAATACCAAAAGATAAGGTTCATGTTCAATTGGGAAAATTTGAGAGTTTGGGATAGCTTGACCTGCTGGCGTCTGTACATAATAAAAAGCCCTATAATATTTTTCTGTTGCGTGATGGTTCTCACAAGTTTATTCCTACCGCAAGCTGCGTTAGACTGTTTTTTTATATTTATATGTTCCCATTCCAATAATAAAGCGATAAAAAATTATAAGCCTACTTATATTAGGCTTATAATTTAAGTCGTTCGCAACTTGAAGTCGTTCGTAGTTACTTCTTCGTACTTTGTATTAGGATCGGGCCTTAATCGTTGTATATCAAATATGAAATAGTAATGAAATCACGTTCGTAATGTCCCACAAATTATTTTGATTTCACGAGGCCAATTACTTTGCAAAATGAGTGATGTAATAATGGAATTCCAAGTATCGAGAACAATTTCAGCATTATTATTTTTCACGAATGTCTTGAATTAATAATCGCTTCCCTACGGTTTGTCTTTGTCAGAAGAAGAAAAGGAAAATGAGGATTTTACAAGAAATCCCTTGTGATATTAATTTATACTAAGATTGTGTCTTTGTTTTTGTTCAAGGTCAGGAAAATATGATTTTTCTTTATTTAAAAAAAAAATGTGGTAATACCTATTATTGTGACTGTGAACTAGAGGTACCCGTTGGTAATAAGGTATAGTTTTTACAGTGCCTCTATGGAGTAAAAAATGTGGTGGGAAATCAACAGAATGTGGACTGGACTCACAACTCTTTCTTTTTTGTAGACTTTTGTTTTGATCCTATTTCCTACTAATATTATAAATGTGAAAGTTTGTATGTTTAGATGTTTGGATTTGGATGTTTTGGTTTAGTAGGATAGTAGGACATGTTTTATTGACATTGTTCTCTTAATATGCACAGAGGTATAATGGCATTTAACATGAAACAAAATATCGGTTAAATGCCGTTGCTTTATTGGCAGGAGTGCACTCTTTTGACGTAATTTTGTAGTAAATTTTTACGGATTTGGCGTGCAATACCTTCTTTGAGTTCCTCAGTTGTCTCTGGGTGGTTTGCGTAGACCTGACTTACCGCCAAGAAGTAGCGATTTAACTTCTTTGGGTTTTTTCCTTTGTGGTTTTTGAAAAGTAAAGTCTGTTTTAAGTAATAAAAAAAAATAAAAAAATACAGTACCTGGATGACCGAGCTTCGCTCGTTTTTTTTTGGTCTGACGTTTTCTAAAAATGAGACCTAGCTAGATCGATTTATCACCCCCGAAACCCCATGCATATCAAGTTATCCTTTAGCAATGAGATGATTATTTTAATTCAGTGTGTATGATAGATATAATATAATAATTATAGCTTTACATAAAAAATAAGGCTAATAGATTTACCATTTATCTATAACAGTTTATGAAAGATGTTTTAATTTCTGCATTTTCTTGGATCAATAGATTGAAAACTCTTAATTTTTGGTTTTAACAGTTAATGATTTCAGACCAAAATTTTTGTTAATTCCAAATATATGAATAATTCACATAGCGTCTACATCCTTCGGGTATTCTTCACCAGCAGATAACAAACAGGTCTTCATACCAATGCTGTGTGGTTAGTAAGAACATAATAGAGCTGATTTGAATTAATTAAAACAAAACAGTTATTATGTGATGAAGAACCACATAGCATTGGAGCAAGGTGCTTGCTGATGAGTTCTGAAGGCTTCTATGAACTGACAGTTGACAAGTGACAGCTTGCTGAACCGCAAGCGCTGCTATGGTGTGAAGTCACAGGTAATCAAGGAAGGAAGGTATGTTTTTCTTTGATTTTTGAACTTAAATCCGGAAAAATCTTAGGTGCTTCTTCATAGCTATGTGGTTCTTCATCACATAATAACAGTTTTGTTTTAATGCAAAACAGCTCTATTATTCAAAACATACGTATAGGAACAACATGTATCAATTCGAATTGGACGAATTTGCCGACTCTAAGTCAAATACAATAAGGTGATGATTCTACTTCAACATTTTACTTCGATATTTTATAAATGTTGATCCAAAACACATCCATAAAAAATGCTGTTCATCCATTTGCTGAAAATTCAATTCCAACAATATGTACACCGATTTTTTTATACTGGTAATCTTCAACACAACAATGGGCTTATCGCCACTGACAGGCGCTATTGTGGTGCTAAGACACCTCTCAAATAAAAATGGAGTATCCACGAACAATGAAAGTGAAATAACTCCAGTTTTTAGTAACATTCAGATGTCTGTCGTTTCGTTTTGTAGAGAAAATAGTTGTAGTCTTTGCGTCTTCATTTTAAAAGCCTACCTTGCTTTTGCCCGCGGTTTGCTCGCGTTGAGGAAAATATCACGCAAACGTACAACAGGGATATAAAGTATTATAAATGTCCTACGGACTTCTGTTGCAGCCACAACATAATATTATGTGACAGTTTCTTTCTTGCAATATTCTTTGCACAGCTTGGACGGGACGTGTTAATAAGACCTACATTATCACCAAAAATCACACTAATGAATACTTTGACGTGTGTTATTATGTTAAACATTTTGAACTAGGTATTGTGTTTTTTTTCTTATTGTGTATTATTTATTTATCATTTCTTAGTGTGGAGTAAGTAAGTGAGTTCGTATATTTCGGGAGTCTAAATTAACAAGGGATGGAAAAATTAATGGAAAGGAGAGTAAATGCGGGAAATAAAGTAAATGGTACTATGTATGCGATTGTGACCAACCAGTTGATGTCCTAAAATGCTCGACTGGCTGCACAATGGTGTGCTGGTGCCAATGCTTATACAAGGTGTAACAGAATGGACGCAAGACCTGAAAGTAGTTTGTTCCTAATTGACTACTGAATCGATTTCAGTAACTTTTAATATAAGTATTTTTTTTATGATGTATTTTGCCATACCTACCTCTGATTGAGCCAAACAAAATTCAATCTTATTTCACAAGAAATAAGACTCAATTTTAAATGCATAAAGTAATGCTTTATTCGACACGTTTTTCTTAATAATATCAGTCAGCTTTTAAAAAATAGTTTTGGTCATCGTATTATGCTTTTAACTCAATACTCTAATTGGGGTGTATGAGGTTTTTTTTTTTTTTTTGAGGGTGGGAAATCATCAAATAACTTCTCCTGCTCTGGGTGGAGCAGGAGGGCGTGTCAGACTTTTACTGACTAAAACCCACCCGTGTTCCCTCAGTTGCCTGTGTGCCAGGGGCCGCGGTATCTCTTTCGAACAACCCGCAACCCTGGCAGGCATCGGCCCTTGCGGACCCCACCAGTTCGGCGCACCAGGACACGTGGCACGCCGTGACCACCCCAGGAACCAAGTAACAAAAGGGCCCCAGACGAACCCGTGTCTGGCGCCCTTGGTCCCCCTGCGACGGGTCAGCACAGTGGCCCCGCCGCCTACCACTTTTCGGCCGCAGGGGATAGGGAGAGCGGCCAACGCTATACCGACACTCCTCTTCCCCTGCGGCCCCACCGCGTCCGCCATCAAACGGTGGCGGCCCCGTCCAGGCCACGGAAGGGAAGAGCGCTACTCAGAAGTACCGGCACTCCTCCTCTTCCGCAGCCTGTAATCCTCAGCCGCGATGCCTCCCATTCGACACCGCGGCCCGCCTCAGTTGCGGTGCACCTCACCGCAACCTACATTCTGGCCGCTACGTCGTCGGCTTGGAGACAAAAGCCCTGACGAGCGGCCCCACCTTGGGGTTCCTCTTCGCTTCACCGTGGGAGCGGACCACGGCTACTGAGCCCCCCCGCAACGACAATGCGGGAACCCACTGGGGGGGGGGTGTATGAGGTCTTGTGTTAATTATGTTACTCGTTGTATATGGTTGTTAAGTGTTGCAGTAGGCATATAACCAGGGCATGTTAACGAGCGACGTGATATTTGCTGTGTTTTATTAGTTTGTTAATATTTTTATCCAAAATTTGCCCTAAACTTTTTTTTATTTTTTTTATTTGTATTTTATTTTACTAATTTCCGATTAATTTTAAATTTTTTTTTTTTTTTGACATTGACTTGTATATTTTTATTTCACATTGTATTTATGATTTGATGACATTGTATTTATTTTTATATTGTGATTTGTATTTATTTTGTGTTTCGTAAGTTGCGATTGTATTATGGGAGAACCTGAAATAAATGGATTTTATTTTATTATATGAATGTGAATGTTGGGTGTGGTAAAAGAAGCATGAAAGTAAGTGAAGCATTCCATGTGTGGTGTGACTATGAATGATAGGCTGAGGAACGATGAGATAAGACAACGGTGTGGTTTAAAAGAAGATGTACTGACTAATTTGAAGAGAGTATGCTTAGATGGTTTGTTCATGTTGTGAGGATGAATGGAGGGCGGCTATCAAAAGGTTTTTACAAGACAGATGTAAGTGGAAACGCCGGGAATGGACGCCCTAGAAGGACATTCATCATTTCAGCCGAAAGACGTCCACTGCTGAACATAGGCTTCCTCCAGGCTCCTCCACTTTGATCGGTCTTGTGCTTCCCACATCTAGCGGATTCCCGCGACCTTCACAAGGACATCGGTCCACCTTGTGGGAGGCCTTCCCGCTCTACGTCTTTCGGTCGCCACTCCAGAACCTTTCGGCCCCATCGGCCATCTGTTCTGCGAGCAATGTGCCCTGCCCACTGCCACTTAAGTTTGGCAATTCTTCGGGCTATGTCGGTTGCCTTGGTTCTCCTGCGGATCTCTTCATTTCTGATTCGATCGCGTAGGGAAACTCCGAGCATAGCCCTCTACATTGCCCTTTGGGTAACTTTAAGCCTTCTGATAAGGCCTATTGTGAGCGACTACGTTTCTGTACCATAGGTCATCACTGGCAACACACACTGGTCAAAGACTTTCATCTTGAGACACTGCGCTATTTGGGACGAGAAGATATTGCGAAGTCTCCCGAACGCTGAACAGCCGAGGACATTATAGTGACCTTATTGGTGATGTTCTTCAGAAAGGCCAGGTGCGTAGTACTTACAAAAGGCGTGCGTGTATGACCAGATGTATGAACGTGAACGAGGCAAAAGGAGTATGTAAGGATCGTAGTAGGTGGCGTTCTGTAGTGTCTGCCTACCCCCATGGGACTAAGTGACTTATATGTGTTTGTTCTTATTGTGTATTTTTTTTCTTTTTTTTTTTTCTCTTCGCACGGTTTGTGCATTTAGCCAGTGTCAAGCAATTTTTCTTTTCGATCAAGTAAATGGCCCGATATCGGGCACGAAGTTACAAAACAGTCATAGTCGCCTTTAGTCAGTCAAGTCCAAAGTTATTGTAAAGCGGTAGTAACTTTACAACAATCTAATTTGAGTTTTTGGGGGGAACACGAAAAGTCCACGTTAGTCACTTATCTTCACCTTCACTACACTCATGTGCACTCACATGTAACTAAATTGAATAATTATCTACCAAAATTATACAATTTAATTCGCTATTTGTCAGTGTCATTTATATGTCATAATCAGAGATCGGATATACGGATGCATATTCACCTAAAGTTGAGATATTGGCTAACATGGAATGCGCTTTTGTATCGGAAAAAGTCTTAATTAAGGTAAGTAATAAGTAAACCACCCCTCCTCCAGTATCATATACATATTTGTATCGGGTTAAACATTAATTTTAAATGAATACACATCTGAATAGTTATGCAATCAAGAATCCCGGGGTTTTTAATAAATATTACAAATAATTTATAAAGCCGCTTCCATACTTTCATAGCTAAAAATTTTCTTTAGTTAAGTATGCATCCGAATATCCGATCTCTGGTCATAGTATACTGCACCGGTTGACGTAAACACGTCTACGTCGGCTGTCACTGATAAGTAGTGTCGAGGTGCTGTGTCGGATAGGGTCGTAGCATTATGCTGAGCGATGGCCGTTTTTCGTAGATGTGACTTACATTTTCTCCCAATGCCTAATGTGCTTTCGCTTCTCATATCCCTACACAGAGTGAGCTCAGTCCAAGATATTTTAATTTCGGTTCAACTCGTTTCCGCAAAGAAGCTTAAGTAGTAATAAGCACAAGTAGTCGAGAAGCTCTCAGTGCTTTACGAGGATTTTCCAAAGTGTAGTTTCCTGAAAGTAGTATAAAGTTCTAGGGTTAGTACGGTTAGTACTTAGTTTTCTGAAAGTTTTAAGTACCTACTCTTGTTAACAGCTGTTTGGCAGGCAACATATTACTTTTAGAGTTCCGTACCAAAAAAGGAAAACAAAACGGATCCCTTATAGGATTACTTCGTTTTCCATCTGTCAGTTTGTGAACCCTATTTCTCAGGAAAGCGTGGAGGTATCAAGTTGAAATTTTAACATCAAACGCGTAAGTACCGTAGACTTACGCGTTTGATGTTAAAATTTGGAGCTCTAAAAAAGTAAGCTTACTGCTGTTGCTTCTTGCTGTTGAAGAATTGACTGTGACGTTTAACGATGTATGGCAAAATATTTTTTCACATCACAACCTCGGGAAGATTCTGTTTGTCATTCGAAATCTGCGTGCAAAAGTGCATTTTACCTGCTAGCGTGGAAAGAGTTTTTGAAATTCGAACCTTTCTATTCAATAACTTTCTATACAGCCAGCTCCACTAAAAATGCATTAATACTTATTTCATGTCAGTGCGCCAACCCAATTTTTTGAATAATCGCACTGGCCAGCAGGCATCTCATGCAGTATGAAAAAAAAAGAAAATAAAAAAAAATGGTTTATTTTTTGATAAATCGTAAGAAATCATAAAATTTGATTAAGTCCAGCAGCGAAAAAGATGTAAATTTAACATGTGCAGAGTTAGTGTGAGCGTGCCTACATAATGGCGAATTAAGTTATTTTCCGAAAAAATCTTGCAATAAGTACTATCGGCCAAACTTCTGCATGCTCACCTCTAAGGCGATAATCTCATAGCACGGCTCACGACTCGATCGCACAATGCACGAGTTTTGACCAATAGGATGCACAAAGCGTATTTTAGTGGTGTTCGTATTAGTATAATCATGTATAGAATGTGTGACACTCACACTAGGAGAGTACTATGCTCACTTGTTTCTGCTAAGAGACGAGTTTTTAATGGGCACGGCCAGCGCGGCGCGGCGGCGGCGGCGGCGCCGGCGTGAGCTCTTTGTTATTGAATTGAATTGTTTTTTTATTATGGACAAGAATTAATTTTAGTACTCATATCTTCTGTTTGTTTGGTTTAGAAAATGTATTATTGATATTGCAGTATTTACAAAAATAATTTGTAATAACTAATAAACTACAATTTATATGTATTAATCCACTTTAATATTTTCCTCTCTCTATCGGGTCTATAGATATAGGTTATTTATGAACACTTTCACTGCCTCTCCAATTTTCACCATATCCTATGTGATGCCGCATGCCGCAGCAACCGCACCATATTCCCTTCACAATAAGATGAGACATTGAAACGAACCGTTTTATTACAGTCCGTTCCACCGATTTTGACTTCTATTCCGTAGGCTTATGGATGGCATTAAAGGCAAAAAAGTGGTTACAATACCAACTGTTTACTGCAGCTGCCATTTGTCATGCCACCAACACAATAGCATTCAAAATCGATTGAACGGACATTTATGGTTTGTTTACCTTTTATCTCACGGCTCCCTGAATACGTTAGGTATAGGTGCGTTGACCGGCACTGCATGAAGGTATCAAATGTTTATATTGAAATTTTTTGTGTTTAATCGACTTTATTAAAAGTAAATAACTATCTAAATTTCTATGTGTTTGTTTATACTTGGGCAATTTGGGAATACTTGAAAATTACAGTAATATTTGAACCAATACTCTGCGCAGTTCATACAATGTTATCAGAGCTTTTTGTTTGTAGCTAACGCAAGGCCGCAAGCCGCACAACTCTTGCAACTGAAATAAAAATAAGTTCATTATCTAAGACCCATTGTTATTTAGTGGGAATGTCTGGAAATTCGGTTAAACAATAGAGGACGGCTTAATACAAGGGCCATACGTTTTTTTATTACCTTAGGATTATCTCAAATGTTTTGCAGTTGTTCCTTGTATTTGGTTTAATACTTTTAACAGTAGGTAATTGTAATATTACCTTTTATTCATTAAAATAATACAGGGTGAAATTGAATTCATGGGCATCCTTTTAAGGGGTCATTGTACTCATCATTATGAACAACTTCAACTATGAGACCATACCTGAAATCGCGAAAAAAAAATCAGCTGTTCCCTACATTTATGTTTGCATAACTCGACAAAATGTAGGGAACAGCAATTTTTTTTTCTCGATTTCATTTGTTCCCATTGTCAAAGTTGTTCATAATGACTAGTACAATGACCCCTTAAGAGGATACCCATGAATTAAATTTCAGCCTGTATAACGAACAAGGTATCGTTGCAATTAAAATGCCCAGGCATGCCGTGCAGGATGAGCACTTTAAGACTGGATTATAATCAAACCAACACTTTACTCTTTTATAATTCATGCTCTAGTCAAAGTTTGACAATTCATGATTTTAAGCGAAATCAACGCTACAGGCGCGTTACCGGCATTGCATGTTAAGTTTTTTTTTGACAAATCTAACAATGATTCAGTTCCTATGCCACTTTAAAATTCAGAAGCTTATCAAGTAATTAAACTAAACTATAATTTGTGCCTTGGCAGCAGTGAGAGTGAAAGGATTGAAATAAAATGTTGGGTACTAGTGAAATATATATTTTTAGTTTGTGTTCATTTAACATTATGCAGGATTAAAGATTTATTTAGGTTGATATTTAAATCTTATCTGTATAATAAAAGATGTATAGTAAGTGCTTTTTGTATGAAACTATCGGCTGTAATCTCAGTGTGAAAAAATAAACAGTTAGTTAAAATCTACTTGAGAACAATTTTGAGGATTTGCTGTTGTAGAAAAAAAAACAATATAAGTAACTTAATTTATTTTTAATAGACTTTTTCAAAACATTAAAGATTCATCCAGAAATTAACATATTATAACAAAAAATTACACAGAAATTATCATCAAAATGCAAAATATTATAAGTGAAAAGATTCTTACTCATAATATCATTTATAAACTGTATTTATCTACACTTATATCGTAAAGTTCAAAATATGAAATCAACACAACAATGACAAACAGACAACACAACAACAACAGGCAAAAAGCCTGTCAGTAAATAAGATTAGGAGAATATTGCTCGTGCAGTTCTAATGAAATTGAAAAGTTTTAAGATTAGTAAAATTTAAGAATCTTAATAATTTTTATAATTTGCAATAATTACATTACACTACAGACTAGGTTTATCAAGCAAATGAGATCAATTATTTATGAGGTGGACGGATATGATGACACTACTGAATATGTAAAATAACAAACTAACGAGATCGGGGCTTACGACAACATTGATTGTAAATAAAACAACAAATCCACCAATAAAGGCAACATGACACTAAATTGACATCAATAATTTTACAAGAAGACTTCAAAATCGTTGGCAATATTTTAAACTATGATTACGGTCTACAGTCTACCCTGTGACATTAATCAACGAAGTAATATAATACAAATTGGAATAATAAAAATAAACCTAATAAAAATAGCTATACAGGGTTATTTGCAAGCCGCCGGAGTCGCGGGTTGTTCGAAAGAGATACCATGGCCCTGGCACAGGCAACTGAAGGAACACGGGTGGGTTTTAGTCAGTAAAAGTATGACACGACCTTCCGCTCCGCCCAGAGCGGGAGAAGTCATTTGATGATAAAACACTAATAAGCTCGTAGGACTATAATACTAACATCATAAATAACAACTTTTGTTGTATGACTTTTAATAATTCATAAAAAAATAATTTCATAATACAATTAAAAATATTTATTTTGATCGCTCTAAATTTGAACAACTCTACGCGGTACCAAAATATGTAAGTAGTTAAATAAACAAACAGTGCGTTGCGAATGCAGGGTCGCAGCGGTACTTACTACAAAATACAGATCTAAAAAGTGTTATTACAAATATTACAACAAAAACTTGAAAGTTTACTTTTGGTATTCTAAAAAGTCATAGATCAAAAGTGGTTGTACTAATATAGTCCTACCAGGTGTTAGAAAAATAACCCTGTATAATGTAATTATACAGTATGTTAATTAACGAAAGGCGTTCCCGTTAACCCGCAATAGTATAGCGTCCACATGCTACCAAAATATGACCATTCGAAAATTCACGAAAAAAAATCTGCTGTTCATTACATTTATGTTCGCATACCTAGCTTAACAAAATGTAGGGAGCAGCTGATTTTTTTTCGCGAATTTTTAAATGGTAATATTAATTGTAGCATGTTTGGACTATAAATTGCGGGTTAACGGGAACGCCTTTCGTTAATTAACATAGTGCATGTTAAAAATTATATTAACTTAATATTTCGTCGCTGCTCCTCCCGCATCTATCACAGCATCGCAACGGCTACGCATGGACCTAGCCAGGACTTCGCACAAATTCGAACCTCTGAATGTGTCCCAAACTTGTTCGCAATGTGTGACAAGTGCTTCCTTCGTTCTTTCTGCTCTACTATCCCATCTCTGGACCATTAAACCCCACAAATTTTCAATGGGGTTTAAGTCTGGCGATCGGGAGGGCCATGGCACTATTTTAATTTGTGGTTGCCCTCGCAACCACTCTTGAACAACCCGCGCACGGTGTATCGGGCAATTGTCCTGGAAAAAATAAAATTCTGGCACGTCCAGTTGTGGATACACCGTGCGCACTGTGGGTACCATGATGGTTTGTAGCACCTCTAAATACGTTTGGCCGTTTGCCCTCCCTGGTATAAAAGCGAGCTCGCCTGGTCCAGCAGCACTCATCCAGCCCCACATGTTCACTACAATTCTTCCCGATAGAGGCGTCTAATTGCAAAACCCACTAAAACGATTTTTTATAGAAATGGACTTTATGATTTCCTCTGAAAGTTCTCTCAATTATTTACTCAGTGAACAACTAATTTCCGAGCAAATTGAGCCTTCAATCCTATGCTTAGTAACAAAACCCGCTAAAAAGGTATAGGTAAATTTCAAATTCCTCTATAACGGAATCGACCAATCACAGCGCCTGGTTAGCACCATGTGACCTGACAAACAGTATGGCGATTTCTGTTGTGCAGTGAAGGAGTGCGATTGAGTTTTAATCGATTTAAAAAATTACAATGGATGAAATGATGCAGTTGGTGATAAAATGTGACCCTAAACATACGCGGAAAAGAAATATCAATAAAGCTTTATGGAAACGTGAAGTGGCTCGCGAAAAACGGTGAGTAAAAAGTTACCCTAATTTCATTATAATTAGTTGAAGAAAGGTTTTAAGCAACATGTTGACAAACAAAGAAATAATAATTAAGCGGGAAGTCACGTGCTGAAAAACTTTTTTGGTTTATTTAGATCACTAGCTTTTTAGCAATTGGCCGGTTTTTTAACAACTTCTTCGATTATTTTCAATATTTTTGTAATGCATGATTAATACATATCATATTTTTGTTGCTAAAACTTTAAATGTAAAGGATGTACCTACCTACGTTTAATTTTTTCTTCGTATTTATTGTTGACTTACACGGGATGTAAGCATACTATTCCTAAAAACTGACAGTGTATTCCTACCGTATCGGTGTAATCAGACTGTAATTTTATTCGTTTTCAAGTATAAATTAGACACGTTTTTTTTGGAATTCTAGGTATAAGCCTGCCGGATTACCTCAATTTCCAAAGTGCAATCATGACCAAAAGGCGTTCCGCTGCAGTAAATTGACATGTCAAGATATACGAAAGTTTCATAGAACGTTTTACACGTGTTCTACTAAATTGACTCAAGACAATTTTATATTAAAATACTGCTCTGTAACTAAAGCTAAATATGGCAAGGCTAACAGCAAAAGACAAAAAGCAATAAAATACACTATTCTTGGAAAAGATGGAAAAAATGTTCCTGTTTGTCAAAAAACATTTACGGGAGCACTTTTAATTAAAAAAGATCGTATTCAAGGTGTTTTGAACAGATTCTACAATAGCGGTGGTATGATGCCAGCAGAAAATAGAGGAGGTGACCGAATAAGTCAGAAATTTGAAGCAAAACGACTTTCAGTACAATGGTTTATAGAATCATTTAGAGGACAAGAAAGCCACTATTGCCGATCGAAAAATATTCACCGACTCTACCTTTCTCCGGAATTGAACATACGTAAGATGTGGCGCCTTTACACCCAGGATCGCGAACCAGACCTTCATGTGAAGCAAAGTTTTTTTAGAAAAATCTTTAACACGCACTATAATATCGGTTTTGGGTCACCTAGAACAGACGTGTGCTCGACTTGCACTGCAATAGATGAGCGTTTAAAATCCGAATCCGACTCATCTAAAAGAAACGAGTTGATGATTGAAAAAAGAATACATCGTCTAAAATATAAAGCATTTTACAAAATTCTCCAAGACGACAGTAAGAACGTTCAAACCATCACATTTGACTGTCAAAAAAACCAGGCTTTACCAAAATTACCTGACCAGTCAGCATATTATAGCCGGCAATTTAGCTTCTACCATTTTGCAATTGTTTCGGGGAATTCGAAAGCAAAACTGACAAAACAAAATGTACATTCATACTACTGGGATGAAATAACACATGCTAAGGGAAGTAATGAAATTATAAGCGCAGTCTATAACTTCTTACAGCAACTGAAATTAGACGAAGAAGTAAACATTTTGAGAATCATATCAGATGGGTGTTCCGGTCAGAATAAAAACACGGGGATGGTTGTTATGCTCGGAAAGTGGCTTTACACGGAGGCACCAAGACATGTTAAAAAAGTGGAATTAATTTTCCCTGTCGTTGGCCACTCGTTTATTCCTCCTGACCGAGTATTTGCTAAAATAGAGAAGACTCTCAAGACTAAAGAGGTCATAACTTCTCCTTTAGAATATGTATCTGTATTGGAAGAAAACGCAACATGCACAAGTCTTGCATCAATTCCAGTATACGACTGGAAAAAAGGCTATGAAACAATAGTCAAGCCAACGACCAGTTGGCATTTTCCATTCATGAAAAGCAAACGCTTTTTTTTGACCCGAACAAAAACAAATAATATTTTGGTACAAGGTGAGATAAATTATAATAGTGAAATAAACGAAAAGAAAATAATTACAAAAAAGAATAAAAAAATTACCATGATACAACCTGGATTGATTCAGCCCAACACAATTATACCGAAACAAGCAAAATTACAAGATGTTGTCAAGCTTTTGACGAGTCACTTTGGTAACAACTGGAAGGCCATGGAAATATTGGAATTTTATAAAAAAGTCAAGAAAGAGCGCAGACTCTGGACATGTGGAACAATTTTCATGAGGATAATGGAGATTCAGACGATGCATGTGATCTGTGTGAGGGCGGATTTGAGGAAATAAGATCGCATGTGTAAATTGGTTTGGTGGTATGGCATTTAGTTTTTAATTTCTGGGATTTGCGTTGTTTCTTACATTTATACGTTTTTTTACAATAAAACCCTCCACTATGTTGATGTCTTTTATTATTTTTTGTTAGGAAGTTATACATTTTTCAATTTTTCATACAAGATTTTGTTGCATAACACCATCCAAACTTCAAAGTTGATCTCATTAATGTTTATTGCAAAACCCGCTAAAATGTCATTTGTCAATATCATAACCCTCTAAAACTAAGGGTGAGATTCAAATCCCTCTACAATGAATTTGCTTTAGTCTATAACTTTTTTTTAAGTTAGTATTTGTCTATAGATTTCATATTTTCTGTTTTCCTAACCTTTACCGATAATTTTAATACATAATATGAATGCGTTTGCTTAGTCATAAATGCGTCAGAAGTTTTTTTTTGTTTACTGGTTTAAAAAGAAAAACGTTTTAGTGGGTTTTGCAATTAGACGCCTCGCATTCTGCATTTGGGTTCACATTTCGAGGTTCGTATCTTGTGTTATCTACACGCCATAAATTCCGACGACCTTGTTGGCTAGACCTAAAGCACTTTTCATCAGAAAATATGGCGTAAGAGAAATCGAAGTCCCTGTAGTCACGAGCGAATCGCACGCGAGCAGCTTTCTGCTCCTGCGTCAAAATAATTTTTTTTGCGGGACGTCTGTGATGGACTCCAGCTTGATGCAACTCGTTTCTAATAGTTTGCATCGAAACTTCGTATTCTTGTGCGAAACTGCGAGTGGGTGTGAACGGGTTCTCTTCATACGTGGCTATCATATTATTTAACTCGTTTTCGTTTATAGCCCGGGGTCGAGGTGCACGAACGCGTTCTGTAATTTCTCCTTCTTCATATCTTCGCACCCAGCGGCGCACCGTTGTTCTCTAACGAAAAAAAAAAAAAAAAAAACAATCAGCATCGATTTTTTACATAATATAGGAACTAAGTATAATAATACGAGTACACTACAAAAGTCTTATTCAAAGGGCACAACTAGTACACTATAAATAAAAATTATAAGTATTGAAATACTTAAGGTGTGCATTTTGGTTGACTTCATGATAAATAAACTCTTAACTTTTCTATAACTAATTTAAGTAGTTATAACATTCATAACTATATTTTAAAATACAAGTTGTAAATACAATAACTGAAAATCTCTTAAGGGGTCATTACTCATCATTATAAACAACTTTTACTATGAGAACCAAACCTGAAATCGCGATAAAAAAGCAGCTGGTCCATACATTTTGACGAGTTACGCGAACATAAATGTAGGGAACAGCTGTTTTTTTTTTCGCGATTTCAGGTTTGGTCCCGTAGTAAAAGTTGTTCATAATGATTAGTACAATGACCCCTTAAGAGGTTTTCAGATATTGCAATTTACACCTCGTATACCTATGAGTAAGAAAAATGCCATAGCGTAAATTCCAACATTGTATGAAACTGTCCCAAGCAAATTTGTGCTTTATCTCTACTATTTAAAAGTGTTTATCCCGTGCGGGCTGGCAACGTGGCATTTCTAAAGGTTTTTCGTGGTTAAATACCAACGATCTAGTGCTTGGCCGAAAAAATAGTAAGTACTTGCTATTTTATCGGCCAGCCAAGCACTAAATCGTTAGTATTTAAAACTATGTGTGCAATGTTTTTTAAGTTTTTTTGGTAAGTATTTACGAGCACTACTAACAAAAATTTACATTATTGTCAATTACTTTCCATCTGCAGTATTATGATAAAATAAATGTTAAAAATAATTATAAAAAACAATTATCTTGTGCTTGGGCGAAAAAAAATTGTAGTTTGAAATATAATGATCAAGCCTCTAGAAATGCGACGAATGCGCTCTGGTTTTTCTAATTAAAATGCGGCAACGACGCTGTGAGATAAGGCACCATTGTTTAGGTTGTTTTGGTTTAGGATTTATTATTGGGTCATAAAAGGCTCCAACAACGTCTTTGAAAGCAAAAATAAATAAAAAGAACAATCTTATTTGAATGCATTACTATAAGTAGGTAATATCTTATGAGAATTTAAAAAGATACCATCTGAAAGTTATAATAATGTTATTATTTTTATATATAAATCTGCCTAGCCTTTTCCCAACTATGTTGGGGCCGGCTTCCAGTCTAACCGGATGCAGCTGAATACCAATATTTTTCATGGAATTTGTTTTTAAATTGCAATATAAGGAAAAATGCAAACTACGAAATAATAATATTACTATCACTTTATTTATTTCTATATCTCTCCCTCTATCTGAATACAAAAACATAACTTACTTGCATGTTCAACTCCACTGCTATTTGGGATATATTTAACCCTTGTCTATGCAAAACAATAATTTGATTCCTTTCTTCCTGAATCAGGTTTCGGGTCGTCATGGTTGCACCACGTTAGTCACAGCCCACACACAATACACACACAGTCCAGGATACAAGCTAGGGTCAAGAAGAGGCTTTCGATCACAGTCCGGTATACAAGCAGAGGTCACAGTTAGGCAGGCAATCAGTCCGATAGAAATAAACAGGTCGTAAAATGAAATGGCGATAGGAATTTAAGGGAAGCGTCAAAAATTAGCGAGAGCAAATTGGCACTGCCGCGCTCTAGCTAATGTTTGTTATTTTATGTTACTCGCTCATTACTCACACAAATGCATATTGTCTCTAATTGGGGGAAACTAGGAAGGGGTGTGGTTTGTCACTAGCTGCGCTCTCGCAGGAATATTTTCTTAAGTGAGCATGCTTAACTTGGGCCGATAGTACGTTATACCGTACAATTTATTCAATGCATGGAGACATTCTAAAGGCGAGAAAACGTTTTCGAAGACTATAATGCAATGCTAACATACTTCATGGAACTACACTAATTTAATATATTGCTGTTTTTCTTGCATCTAGTATTTTCCTCGCTGTAGTGAGGTGAAAAATTGTGTGTTTCGTTCGGCAGCAAAGTTATTCTGCGTCTCGTACCTTTGAAACCATTGCTACGCTCAGGATTCTATATTTGAACCACTCGTTGCGCTCATGGTTCAATCCTAGAATCCTTCGCTTGCTCAGCTTTCAATACAAGTACTCGCGCCAAAAACAACTTTGCAGCCTTGCATAACAACTAACTTTTCAACAGCAAACTTAAGTTTGTTCTTGGGACAAATTCATCCCAACTACGAAACCCTTCATTGTGTGTGGTCCAACACGCACTTGGCCAATTTGTTTTCATTGTTTGAAATTATCATAATCACGAAATTTATAGGTACTGTCCATCGTTATAATAATAAAGTCAATTTATATAGCGATTCTCAATCGAAATATCTAAACAATGTGCAATTAATCTTCTATAGGTACTTTTTCTTTCACAGAGTTAATTTGTCTGTGGATGCCACTGCTCCTCAAAAGATAATTAATCCCACAGTCGCTTTACGGCAACTTTCGTGACGGGATAAATAGGAACGCCATTTTCGTGCAGATAGCTACATAATATGTTTTAGTATATGTACCTACATACGTATTCTGCGTTTGTAATTTTGGGGCTAATTTTTAAACGTTGTTGTAACGATTAGCGACTGTTAAGACACAGTTTAGACGTATAAACGTCTCTTCATTTTATGATAAAGGCGTTAGTTGCCAAAAATTTTAGATATCAAATATGTGCACCTGGAAAAATAACTTTAAAACCTACACATAACGTTCAGGTTGCACTACAAGTGACAAAATTTGAAAAAACCTTTTAGTCATCTATCTATATAAATAAAAAGAAAAGTCCTGACTGACTGACTGACTCATCAACGCCCAGCCCAAACCCTTAAACCTAGAAAGCTGAAATTTTGCACAAAGGTTCCCCTTTATAATGTAGACAAGGAATTAGGAAGGATTTTTCGAAATTTAACCCCTAAGGGAGTTAAATAGGGGGGCTAGTTATAAAATAAACTTAACTTACACTCACATAAAGTTGATAATTGTTTAAGTGGAAATAACATTAATTGGAAAAAAGATGTACCTAAATAGACTTCAGACAGAATGACAAGGTGTGAACGCTCGGGTCAATTTCAGGTATGCAGTATTAATAACAAAGGATTTGCAATTGCCTTCGAAAGTTAACAATGATGAAAATGTTCTACGAGATTGGTGTGTGACGGAAACAATTGCGCCTGGTGGTCTGTTTAATAAACAACTTCAATTAGCCACTAATGGCCGATTCCTATGATTTACGGACAGTTCTAGGTTAAAATTAAGACTCTTGTATCTTTGAATAAGTACGTATAGAATCAAGTCTTTCCGACTAAACAGACAGCCAGTGGCGTAACTACTGGGTGGCAAGTCGGCAAAATGCCACGGGCCCCCAGCCGGAAGGGGCCCCCGGTCAGAGGAGAATCCCAACTCCCAAAATTTATGATTAAACTCTTTCAAGTAAAAGTGTATTTAATAAGTCTTTTAAAATAAAAAATACTCTTATTGTTGGTTCTGCTTCTTTATATTGGAGGGGGGGGGGGGGGATCCGATGAATTTGCCACGGGCCTCGAACGGTATAGTTACGCCACTGCAGACAGCTGTGCTGCTGAGGAGTTTGTTGCGCCACTTCTTCTTCCCAGCTAAAGCACTAGGAAGTGGTGACGGGTGGGCGTTTTTGGGGGACTGTCTTATGTATTTTGACGTTCGAAAAGTGCTGATTCTCAGCCTAATTTGAATAAATGACTTTTTTTTTCAATAATGAAGCAAAGACCTAATACCTTCGCATAGTACACCCCTTTCCCTATTTAGAAGTAGCTATCACAGGTAAAATTAGCTTACGAGCTATTAATTATTTTATATTTATTATAAATTAGGAAGCATAACGATCCGTTTTTGTTTATAGGAACGGAGCATAAATCTACACTAATAGAGTTCCACTTTGTCACACAACTGTGGGTTGACAACAATTAGAAATCACAATTACTGATTCCCCCAAATTCCTAGAAACCTTCATTTATCGACTCTCCACCACTTCAGAACCAATTCCTCCCTGACCATTCACAGCATTGACTTAAACACTTTCAACTACCTTAACAAACGCTCAATTGTAGCAAGAGGCTTTTAACTTCAGTTATTTCCGAGACAAAATCTCCTTAAGCCTAACAGAATCAGGTCAATATAGATCTTATTCTTAATAGCAATAATGTCTACAATAGCGTGCAACTATTATCATCTCTCAAGTGAAATGATTTGACAATAATTATTTTCCCGACTTATGTCTGCAATCAGCGGAAATGTATTCTTGAATAAGATTTAAATTGTAACGGTAATGACATCCAGTCTCTTTGTATAATAAATTAAATTCGTTTTTCGTGTGTTTTACCGCTTTGTTCTTCTAAACTTTGTAATGGATTTTGTTGTGGCTTTGACCATAATTTTGGTAGATAATGTAGTCCGGAGTGTTTACCACACAAATATTAGGTCTTTACCTATGATTTTGCAGTACTGGCCATTTCAAATCAAAATAATTTTTGTTTGGGTAAGAATTCTAATTTCAAATTAATTTTATTTTAAAAACATGGATTTTTTTTTCCAAAAGTAGTCATTTGTTTATTGATTAGTGTTACATTTTCATCGCATTTCAATCTTTTTCGTCATCATGGATACGTTAAAAATTCGAGTAATTATGGAATATGAGTACCGTCGTGGCAGCAACGCGGCACAAGCGGCACGCAACATCAACGACGTTTACGGAGCTAACACTACAAACCAACGCACCACCTGTTATTGGTTTGCTCGCTTCCGTTCTGGAAATTTCGACCTGAAAAATGAACCTCGCGGTCGTCCGAAGACTTTGGTCGACAATGACGAATTAAAGGCGATTGTGGAAGCTGATGATACACAATCTACGGCTGAATTAGCAGCAGCTTTCGACGTTAGCGTCAAAACAATATTGGTCCATTTGCGTCAAATTGGCAAGGTAAAAAAGCTTGACAAATGGGTGCCCCACGAACTCAATGATCGTCAGCGCGAAGTACGCGTCGAGACGTGCCTTGCACTGCTCAACAGACACACAAATGAAGGAATTTTGAACCGCATTGTTACCTGCGATGAAAAATGGATTCTGTTTGATAACCGCAAGCGCTCAGCAAGTTGGTTGGATCCTGGTTCAGCACCTAAACAATGCCCTAAACGAAAACTTACCCCTAGAAAAGTGATGGTGACTGTTTGGTGGTCTAGCGCCGGTGTGATTCATCACAGCTTCTTACCAAACGGGGTGAGCATTACTGCAGATGTGTACTGTGAAGAACTGAACACAATGATGGAGAAGCTGGCACATCTCCAACCAGCATTGGTCAATCGCTCGTCTCCGCTGCTCCTGCACGACAACGCGCGACCTCATACTGCACAGCAGACGGTCTCCAAGTTGCAAGAACTGGGGTTGGAAGCTCTCCGTCATCCGCCCTACTCACCAGACCTTGCGCCTACAGACTACTACTTTTTCCAGAATTTGGATAACTTCTTGGCAGGAAAAAAATTCAATACCCGAGAGGCAGTACAAAATGCCTTTGAAGAATTTGTTGCCTCCCGTCCAGCTGATTTCTTTAAGAAGGGCATCAATAAACTGCCACTGCGATGGCAAAGATGCATTGATTGCATGGGTGATTACTTCGATTAATACAAATAAAAAATACATGAAAAAAATTCGTTTAAATTTTTTCTTACAAAACGGCAATTTCATAGGTAAAGACCTATTATTACACGTACACTACCATTCCTGAAATCACATCTCTAGTCTCCACTCTGGAATTCGTACCTCGATCCCTAAGATATAGACTAACTGTCTTATTTGGGGATAACTGGCAAATAATATAATTGAAGACCTTAATTAAAAAACCACCTTTGTGAAAAATTCCATGTATGAGTTAGTTACGCCACCCAAAATTTCTCGTGACTAGACTAGTTTTCGAAGAAATATCAGAAAGCTTACAAATTCCTCTACAAGATGGCGTAACATGGAATTTTTGACAAAGGTGGTTTTTGAAATAAAGTCTTCAATTGTAATCTAAATAGCTGTGGCTAGTATTTTAGGCTACTCATGTCGTCTAACTTGCTGTTAACCTGTGAACCTGCTTACTACTTATTACCTGTTACAATCAATATTTTATATTTCTATTAAACGTTTCAACATCATCATTTTCCTAGCCTTTTCCCGCCGGGTCGGCTTCCAGTCAAACCGGATGCAACTAAGAATACCCGTATTTTACATGGAGCGACTGCCTATCTGACCTCCACAACCCTGGGTAACTCGATACCCCTTGGTAAGCCTGGTTGTCAGACTTTCGGGCTTCTGACGACCCGTAACGACTGTCAAGAATCCACAAATGACAGCCGGGACCAACGGCTTAACGTGCTTTCCGAGGCACGGGGGGGTCTTGGTATGTGAAGATGGTCACCCGTCCACGGACAAACCACGGCAAGTGTAGCTTAACCTGATTTATCGACCAATGCGGTGATTATTACTTAGCCACAAGCCCCTTTTAAGTGTCCCATCATATTATAAAAGAAATCACGATGTTATGTCGAGTCTTCATTTAAACCGTGCGAAGCAGAGGTCCGACTCTGTTTACTTGTAACCACACAGCGACTTTAATCGGTGGCGACTTGCTAATTTATCGCTAGGGATGCCAAAATCTATGTGTAGACGTGAGATTTTGAAATCGAAACCTACCTAACAATAATAAAGAATAAAGCCAGGTTTATGAAAGCTACCAAAAACTTAAAAAAGTTCTAACATGTGTCCTCCTGAAACCTCCTTAGAAGTAACGTTTTAGTTGCTCTTAGGCTGATGCTCATAAATTGTGACATCCTTCCGTCGCATCTAATGTCACACAGTCTGTATCATTGAACACAAATTGTAATTTAAATGTTTAGAAGCAAAAGCTATGTATGAAAATAAAGCAATAGAAACGGCATTGTTTATAAATCAGCGTTGATTTATCAATGATCGTCGAAAGGTGCTCATGCAAGGTACGTTTCCTTGCTCTCGTTGTGAACACTAGCGACCTGATCAACGAAAGATCCACGTACACGGCTACTCTACTCCACTCCCTATTAGCACCAGCTGCTATATTCGCAACCTACATCATGATTGGCAACTACGTCATCAGCGGTTTTCGTGAAAAACAAGCTTCGAAGTTCCTACAAGCGTACTCACTAGTTGCCTGCTCCATCCTGCAAGGTGCATTATCTATATCTGTGTTTCAAGAACTGAAGAAGGTTGGCAGAGCTAGTTCTGCGCTCGTGTTAAATGCAGTGCTGCCAATTTTTACGTTAATGCTTTTGGCAGCAGATCTAGTAATTGTACTGCTTTCGAATCGAGAGCCAATGATGCTGCCTATGACTCCGTCAATGTCGAGGGAAGTCTCGATTGCCCGCACGATCTAGTTTATTGTTTTTAGTTTTTTATCGGTATATTTTATAGTTTTATTAAATTGTTTTACTTTACTGTATTTTGGCTTTCTTTCTTATTATGACCATAAAAATGAAGTAAAGAATAACAGACTTATGCCAATTTTACAGTAGATCCAAGCCGATAATTTGGTCCTTGTACCCATTTGGAATTCCGGATCTGAAATTCCGCCTGAGTTAGCGTCCGGAGCGTCCGAAATCGAACAGGACGTGGCGGTGGGATCCAGTTAATAAAGTAATTCTTCTCGCGTTTCAATGTCGGGTCAAACATTCTAGTTGGAAACTCCGGATGAATGTGGTCAAATGTATATTGGCCAGAGAATGGGCGGCGTTGCAGACTACACTACATTATCTGCACTAGTTTTTCTTCTTGTAAGTACGTTTCTTTAGTGTAATTAAGAAGGCCCATGAGGTAAACGTTTTTGAGGCGAGCGATCAAAATTAAGAATTTTTTTTTCATTTATTTATTTATTTAACCATTTATGCACACACATATAAACAGACAAGAAGAAAGGAACAGAAAAATACGTACATACGTAATGCTTATGCGTTTTGCTTATGCAATTTAGGCTGAGAGTCAGCACTCTAAGAACTTCTAAATTAATTATTATTTGCTAAACATATTTATCTATTTTTATTTCACATAGGGTTCTGTTAAAAACCAGTGTCAGGCATTTGGCGCAGTCATGGGGCACACAATCATCATTCATCATCATTTCAGCCGAAAGACGTGTCCACTGCTGGACACAGGCCTCCTCCAAAAGGGGGGTTTTGCCATAATCGCCAAGCTTGGCAGGCGGGTTGGCGATCGCAGTATAGTGGTAAAATGCATAGAGAACGCTGCTGCCCATTCTCTAGTAAGTCCCTTAGTCGCCTTCTACGACACCCACGGGAAGAAATGGGATGGTGCTATTCTTTTACGTCCAGCTCCACACGGAACGGGCACACAATAGATACTGTTAAAGGTAACTAAGTTTTTGTTTCTTTTTTTGCATGTTTATGGTGGTGTGCCTTAACCTGAATCAAATACATTTATTTTCTTTCACTCTTTTCTTTCCAAAATTACTAGAAACTGTCCACGAAAACGTCCGCTCGTCACCAATTCCTGTGTTTTAACTGGGATAGAAGAAGAAATGGCGCCACAGACTTCCTAGCAACACACCTTTCAGAGAGCTTTGAAAGCTCTAGTTCTCAGGCAAGCTGGGGCAACGTGTCAGATACAAGTGCATTATTATCATCATCATTATTTCAGCCGAAAGACGTCCACTGATAGACTTAGGCCTCCCCCAAGCTCCGCCACTTCGACCGGTTCTGTGCTTTCCGCATCCAGCGGATGCCTGCGACCTTCACAAGGTCAACGGCCGTGCAGGTCAAGTGCAGCATGACCACTTCTATATCAACTCTAAGAAATTGAAAAGACATTTATTTTCTTTATCTTCGACATAGCGCCGTAAAAATCTTTCTACACTGTTTCTAAGGCGGTCATGCTAAACGTAGATACTCGATAACAGAAGTCGAGGATCGAGTTAAATAAAAATCTCATTCCATTTATAACATTTGAATTTATTTACGTAAGTACTTGGTATGGAACTCTTGTAGTACAATGACCAATGAATGATGATGATACTTATTCATCGTTCATTGCCATTAAACACGCGTAATGTAAAATTAAATCTCATCGTGAAAACGTAGGTGAAGTGAACTTAAAGTGAGCTGTCATTCCAGATAATGCTTGGGATTGACCCTACTGACAGCTCAAGTTTAAGTTCACTTCATCTACGTTTTTACGGTGAGATTTGAACAGAATAGCTCGGCCGGTCTCCAAGGTGAAGAGCATTGAGACATTCACTTTTGGTACATATACTCATACCAGCGAGTCGCGCAGTCGCTGCTCATTGCTTGCCAACTCGTTTTTAGTTGCTAGCTCTACTCGCTTCTCGTTAGTCGCCGGTGAAACAGCCTAGGTGTCTTAATTAGTAATGATAATTTTCAAATATTGAATTTCATAAAAGGAGTAATTACTTAGGTAATTTATTAGGCTCGTTAATTTGAATTTACTCGTATTTTAGTTAAAAGTGTTAATATCATTTAGAATGATTTAATGGGTAAACATTCCTGGGTATTACCCAATTTGAATTAGCTAATTAGGTATTTTATTTAATTGAAACGTTATTTAAGTGGAAATAAGCCTACTATTAGATATTATTATGTAAAGTTAATTGCCCTTTAAAATCATTAATATGAACATAAATATAATAGGTTTCATTTCCATAGGATTTATACCTAAGCCTAATTTCCGATATTTCGCAAGACTACGAGGTGCGAAACGATTTAATTTAATTTGCTATCTAATAATTAATTGCTACATGTCTATTATAGAATGGACACTCGTGTCAATTGAATAAATTCAACTTTAGTAATTATTTTATGGTTTTTGTTTTATACTTAAAAACAAAACTGCAAAATAAACCTTAGGGCGTTTGTCCATCACCGCCGTCACCTGGACGTCACTGAAAAACGAGGTTATTCGAATCGAACATGACGTCCCGGGGTGACGATAAACAGTGTGTCTACTTCTTCGGTATCATTATCATCATCTGCCTAGCCCTTTCTTAACTATGTTGGGGTTCGCTTCCAGTCTAACTAAATTTAGCTGAATACCAGTATGTTACATAGAGCGACTACCTATCTGACCTTCGCCACACAGTTATTGAGTAATACGAAACCCCTCGGTAAGACTGGTTGTGAAACTTTAGGGCTTCTTACGACCCGTAACGACTATCCAAACAAAGATCCACGAATGATAGCTGGGACCGACGGCTTAACGTGCTATCCAAGTATGTGCAGCTGGTCACTCATCCACGGAGCAACCGCCGTAACCGTAGCTTAACCTGGCCGATCGAACCAGTCGGCTGTTATTACTGATACAACAAAACAAAAACCAGGTGAACAACGCGTTGCGATTGCAGTGTATGGACAAGGTCAAATGTGTTTTGTGTTGCTGGCACAGCGGTCCATCACAATCTCGGCCTAAATTACTTGAAACTTCGATGGCTGGGATATGACGGATGCGCTCGGATGAGGAAGTGTGCCGGTTACGATTCCATAGTAAATGTATGTATGTATCGCTACTACGGTGACGATGGTGGTGGGTAACCACCCTTACACGTGTTAAGTGTTTAAACTAAAATCACGGCCACTTATTTCATACATATAAATATCTTGAAAAACTTTTTGTTGAATTCATTGGATCAATCGCTTTTCTGCGAATTACTTTCACTATGACTCAAGATCCAAACATGAGGAAAATCGACATATTAAGTGGCACGTGTAAAATTATCCCAGTTACGCAATAAATAATTGGAATTATTAGGCCGTTTCACGTGATGAAGATTATTTTTTTCATTCATAAACTCGTAAGATCTTGTCTACAACCACGGGTACTGCTCACCATTTAATTCATGTTACTGGTTTAAAATAAACCTTTCCGTATGAGTTTTAATATTATTGTGTTATTTTTTTTGTGATTAACATTATCAAGAATGAACAAATATTTTATGAACGCCCAAAATATACATACAGGTTACAGCTATATTTAAATAATGCAGAACTGCATATTATGTAAGCGAGCAGGCCCTTTATGCCTGAAAGCTTTTATTTAGATTTTAAGTTCGCTTTACGTTTTTTTTTTAATTATTATTATTTATTTCTGCTTGAGTAGCATAGTTTTCAATATTTTGTTGGTATATTGGCGTGTGCTAGCTGACATAATTATGGCAAATTTAATGTTTTTTGTGTTTCGTAATTTTAATTAACTACTATTGTTTAGAATCAAGTTTTTCTAACTCAACAGACAGCTGTGCTGCTGGGGAGTTTGTTGTGCTATTTCTTCTTCCCAGCTAAAGCACTAAGAAATGGTGAAAGGCGGGCATTTTTGGGGGACTGTCTTCAAAAGAGCTAATTCTCAGCCTAGTTTGAATAAATGACTTTTGATTTTGATCGACGCGCAACCTGTAACCACGGATTCAATACATGATTCTGAACCACCCACCCCCCAAATTTTTCAGCCATTCCTTTTAAATTGCCGTTCCATATACATAGATCGCTCATTGCTATGAAACAACAGATTTATTTTTAACAAATGTATGGGAATAGATCCAAGCACTACATACGTCACATGATCCTGTTCAAACTTGCTTAGTGGGCACAATTTTCGATAATCAAATGGGGCAGCACCCTTGGTTGACTGTTAGAGAATGCCTAAGGCATTAAGTCCGCCTTTGTACCTTTTTTGTGTGCGAGAAGTTTAAATAAATAAGTAAATAATAAACTTTTAGAAAGAACTTTATCGTTGAAGAATTTGAACGTATTTTAAAGTTTCGTCCCGATTCACGCCTGCGTTCCGATTCACCCTATTTGTAGTTAAACCTCGAGTGTGTGTTATAAACGCCGTAGTTTTTGGAGTAAATCCGAAAAGTTGTGTACAACTTTGCACATAAATAGTAGCACACATATGTGGCAGACGTCAAAGCACGTGTTGCGTATATTAATAACTTCATAATGGAGGTAAAAATGCTTTGGCGATAAAATATGGTCACCGAAGAAATAAATTGATTAAGGGATATACACTCGAGAGCAATGAATCCGGGTCACTTAAAGAATGTTAAAAATCTCGGAAACTAAAAATGATAGGTTAATGCAATAAATTGTATTTAATAGACAATGTAATACTCCTTAAATGAAAGTAAAAAAAATATGAGTCACCATACATTTTATTAACACAAAATTACATAAAGAAAAAAACTGCTGATCTCTCCTTAAAACAAAAATAGGAAACGTGAAATTTTTGAACTTTATTACGATTTTCTTGAATTTTAATACTTCGTGTTGCCTCCTCGTGCTTCCATTACTGCGTTTACGCGGTTTGGCATGCTGTACACCAAGTTCCTTATACGATTTTGGGGAATATTCTCCCATTCCTCTGTGAGAGCAATTTTGAGCTCACGAAGCGTGATTGGGGGAGGGTTTCGTTGTTTTACGCATCTGCCTAGCTCGTCCCAAGCATGCTCGATCGGGTTGATATCCGGGCTGCGCGCTGGCCACTCCATACGAGTAATGTTCATCTCTTGAAGGTAGTCATTCACAATCCTACCTGTATGAGGTCGGGCATTGTCATGCATAAATATAGCATCCTCACCTAAATTGACCATAAATGGACCAACGTGATCATTGAGGATTTCTTCCACATATCTTACGCTAGTTAAAGAGCCGTTTTCTATGATCACCAGCTCTGTGCGACTTTCAGAAGAAATTCCGGCCCACACAAGTACAGACCCACCACCGTAGGCTACTTTTTCTTCGATGCATGCTTGCTTGAATCTTTCCCCTGGTCTTCGATACACTCTGTGTCTTCCATCGTGCTTGTAGAGCATAAATTTTGATTCGTCGGAGAACATAACTTTTGACCAATCTTCAATACTCCAATTTACGTGGCTCTGGGCATATCTTAGTCTTGAAATACGATGCCCACGCTCCAGTTTAGGGCCGTTTGCATGTCTAAGGGGTTTTAAGTTAGATTCAGCAAGCCGACGTCTTACTGTCCATGCACTTGGGTTACTTCCTCCGAGGCGTCGAAACTGATTTGTGAGTTCAGTTCCTGTGAGAAAGCGATTTCGAAGCATGGTGTTCACCAAGTATCGGTCTTCTCGTGCTGTGGTACACCTGGTTCCGCCCGTTCCTGGTCTGCGTAGGTTAGAACCAGTTTCTTCGTAACGTCGGAGAACTCTTTGTACTGTTGACAGCGACACACCGACAGTCCTGGCTGTATCGCGCTGACTCCGGCCGGTTTCCAGCATTGTAAGTATTCTGGTGCATTCTTCAGGTGTAAGCGACATAATTTCAGCTTGAATAATGAATATAGAGCACTATCAACATGGTTTATGTACCCACATAAATGACAGATTACAAACAAAAGCAAAACCAAATGCTGTAATTTCGTAGTTCCATCTTCGAAAGTGGCCCTTTTTCAAATTAGATTTTTTTATGATATAACTTTACAATAACTATGAAGTTTTAATACCTTCATTTAAGGAGTATTACATTGTCTATTAAATACAATTTATTGCATTAACCTAGCATTTTTAGTTTCCGAGATTTTTAGGATTCTTTAAGTGACCCGGATTCATTGCTCTCGAGTGTAGTCTTTATTTATTTTCTTAGTTATAAATTTTGTATGTATGTATTTATGTATCTATTATTTAGGATATTTCTATGTATCTGTTTTAGTATATGGTATACATATTATTTGCACCAACGACATCCACATTTCATGTCCAGGCTAATCACTGTCCATTCCATGGTTGCCTGGAAGAGATCGCGGAAAGCAATATGACCGCCCATTGTATATTTTATAGTGTATTTTTTTTGTGGTGTACACACGGCTACACGTGAAGCAAGGAAATGTATAATTTCCAGTTTACGCCGATCTCGCACTATACGGAAATCCAATGCGATATCAGCTTATACTGGAAATTTATAGCTTGATGTGTACCCGTGCGTGCAATAAAGTATAAGTATATATATAAATAAATAATTCACAACCGTAGCACGTGTACAGGGTGTAACAGAAACCCTATTGCTATCCTTAAGCACTAAAGATAACAGCTGGTATAGAATCACTATACATCGTTTCAGCTCAAAATAAAATACTCTAAGAATTGATATCTTCGGTTTCATATGTTTCTTAAATTCAGATCATAACAAACGTGTCACCGCACTACGTAGGTCAATAAATTTCCACGTTACTTGCCAATATCACGATATTATATCTCTTACGAGTGATGTGTTTATTTTAATTTGAAAAGTTCGTTTTCTGGTATCCACTACTTCCGTAGAGATAGGATTAAAAAAAACCTTTTCAATATCGTTTGATATCATCCAAAGAAGCCGTGCCCTTGGTATGTATATTCCCTTTCCATTACACGTTGTATATAAGAATAGTCAGTAAAATCATCAATTCTCATCAATCATCATAACTATTTAAAAATACCAGCGCTGCAACACTTTTTTATATGTCGCATCATCATGCTGATGCGATGCAATGCGGCATTCCGTTTTACTGTAGTAGTATTCGTGATATTTGCACGAGTGATTGTGCACTGCAACCAATTGCAGTTTAGAACTGTCATCATAGATTCCACAGTAAACTTTATCGGTCTGTATTTAACCGGCTTCGGTTGAAAGACAGTGTAAAATCACTCTTAGTCAGGGGAAAACAAAATACATTATTTTGGTTAGCTTCCAGCCGTAACAAATGTGGTCTAAAATCCTTATTTTTCACGCCCAAAAAATCCGCAAAGAGCATCCTTTACAAACAATGCGGTCACAAGGTTTCGTCCAGTAATTTTCAAATAATTTACCCAAAAATACAAACGAGTATTTCGTAAACTTTATTGTTTTATGATTAGAATACAATCTGAATTATGTTGAAATAATCCTAAGTAAACAATGTGGTACGCTAAGTACGCTGTTATGGTCAGTGATTAACTGCCTCGTTGCAGCCGTTGGTCTCATGGTGCAAGCGCGATAGGTGGACACGGGTCCTGGGTTCGATACCCAGGTCGAGCAAAGTATTGTTCTAATAATACCTATTGCGTATGGTAAAGAGTTTGGATCACACGTCAACATCCCGTTTCAATAAAATGCAATATGAAAATTGTCATATGATCCCAAAATTATACGGTGAAATATAGTACTGAATATCACCGTGTGAGAGCAGTGGTGGAGAAGTGATTGCCGCGACTTACGAGTTGTTGGTCGTAGGTTCGCCCCCAGACAGGCACTTTACGTTGATTGAATTATTACATCACGAGTACTCTGAAAATGTTAAGGAAAACATCGTGTGGAAATCGGCTTGATCTTGAATCAAAAAAATTAAGACATGTGACATCTAGCAACCTTTACTTGGCCTGCGTGGTAGGTTACATCTCTCCCTGTCACCGAGAGGAGGTGTATGTCGCAGCAGTTGGAACATTATGGTCTGATTATGCATCCGCGTTTGATCGGGGTTTTAGGTTTCATTGCTAGGAATTGCTCAGTAGCAGCCCGCAGTCTTAATTTGTCACTGTTCAAGGCAATGTCAGCTTGCCCATATAACTTTTCATTTAAATAAAACTGCCGAAACGTAGTGAAGAAAACAGTTCTGCTCACCCCTTGAGCGAATACAGGCGTAACGTTATTTTTATGTTGATGCGTATGATTTTACAGGCTGATGAGTCTTCTGGCACAGCGGTATTTGTTATGCATGTTCCATTAATATAATGGCATGTTTTCTCTGACGAAACATCGGTGGGAAATAAATGGAAGGAAAATGTGTGGGTTTTACTTTTAAAATGGTGGAGTTTTTCCTGGTATGAGTACATACGAGGTCTCATTTACACCGCCTTTTTTTAGGTTAGCGATGACAATCAATATTGTTTATTTAATCGTTTATGTGGTGCGAACTCACCGATCAACTGAACGCAATCAGAACTTCAAAACCGCGGTCAAGGGCTATTATTGTTAATGCAGTTGGAACATTATGGATTAATCATCTGTCTACATACCACTGCTGGGACACAGGCCTCCTCTCTGTGAGAGTGAGTGTGTCGCAATCCACCTTGTGGGCAAAGTGCGGGTTGGCAAATATCATACGTTTTCGAATTTTCGGTTCTTGGATATGCCGGTTTCTTCACGATGATTTTCTTGACAGTTTTAAGAGCAGTGGTATGATTAAACTGGATTACGGCCTTGTCCCTCTCACAGAAAGGTTCTCAGCATTGGGAGAACGTTATAGGCTGATAAAGAAAAAAAAATTATAAATATATCCCTTTTTTATAATTTTTTCCCGTCTCTCACAATTCCTAATCTATTTAAGAGAAGCTTAAAGATTTTTTCTCATAAATAAATAAATAAGGTAACCATTTTTGACACGTGCAGCGTGTATATTTATACACGATTCTGCCCGCGACCTCGTTCGCGCAGACGTCATAAGACACCACAATAACAACTACTTTTTTTATAAAACTTCCGTAAACGTAGGATACTTTTGTAGTTTTGTTCTCAACAGCCAAAATATACAGAGTCAGGACTGGTGATGACGCAGGAGCAAGCTACGAACAACTGTCTGTGTGAGAAGCATCTGAGGTCGACACCCGCAGCCTTCGGTGACTGCCCCTGTGACTTGTTGATAGTCATCGCGAAGCATGCGCTCATTAGGCACGCGCTCAAACTGGAGGGGGTAATTGTAGGGAATTATTAGTATACGTGGTATAAACACTGTCTCACCAATGCAAAAACCTGGTAGGATTCTCCCGGCTTGGTGATATTTCTCTGCAAAAACACGATTTTGAGCCGGGTTTTGTTACTTCGGCGGAGTTAAGTTCCGAAGAAACATGATCGGAACACCGACCTTCAGCTGAAGTGTACTTGCCGTTAGCGAATTCAGAAATTCTTAGGGGTAATGTGTGGCGTCATCTTGTTCATGATCAAATCGTCAGACCTCGCAAAAAATACTTAAAAAAAAAAACTGTTTTGACGTCGCTAAGATTTTATTACCTTATGTAGATATCGATTTCGTTCAAAGACAGCGAAAAAGAAAAAAAGAAAAATTGTATCTATCGAAAACGCTTTTCTAGTCTTTGATCAAAATATAGGTAGCTTATTTTACTTCTATTTGGTTACTAAGCAGAAAGATAGATATAAAATATATATCATTGCCTGTAAGACTGTTTAAATGATATATTTTATTTGTATTTACGGTTAGTCCACTTTCGTACAGACGAGACAATATCACGACGGGATTTTTACTCGCACTGAATCTTCAACGCTCTGAGCAGCGCCGAGAATTGAAAATCGTACAGTGTGTTTTTTCGACACGCTGGGATGCACTTTATTGGATTCTCAATTCTCAGTTTAAAACCGAGAGTTGAAAATGCAGTGAGCGATAATATCCCGTCGCGATATTTTTTACGTCAATGCGTACGTGGTCTTAGATGTCTAACAATACAGTGGCGGCCATCTACAATGACACATGCGAACTACAAAATCGAAGACTAGAAAAACACAAAAAGTATTGTGGCGCCATCTACAGTGCCACATGCGAACTACGCAAGACTTCACGTCACACAAATCCTGCATCGCGCAATCAAAGTTTACCGCGCGACTCTCATAGATACAACATCCGTCGGGCAGTTGCCCACCAGACACAACACCCGTCTGGTCGGAGGATCCTCCCTTTTCTATAGAGTATGATTGGACTTCACACCCTGTTCCTCATACCTCTATAATACTATCGGGATTGTCACTTCAATGGACTAGTTAGGAAAACTTCATTTTCAAGTAGCGAATATTCTGTAAAAAGGTAACTTGCTCATTGAGTATTTCTTGTGTTGTGTCTGGAATATTTAGTTTTAAAAGTAGGTAGGACGACTTACTCCGCGTTTACATTAATATACAAGTACAAGTTTCGGTACTAGTTTTGTCTTTTACGAGTCTTTGAAAAGACATGTTCAAAATATACATAACATTTCATTACGCCTGGTTTCCCCAAAGGGTTAGGCAAAAGTGTCCTATATAGTAGATATCTACATTCACATTACGCCAGTTATGTATAAGTCCTATGTAATAGGGGCGCAAATATAGACTCCGGCCTGCTACAAAGAAATTCATAATGAAAAAACCCAATAACACTTTGGTCGAATTTAAATCAAGCTCAGAACCTGATGCTCAGCAGCTGCGCTTGCTACCACTAGAACAATGTGGCAGTCAGTATGTTCAAAACTTGTCATGTATCATATATGTATTGCCGTTTTTTTCACACATGTATATTTATTTATTTAATACTTCACGCACAGAAATGTACAGAGGCGGACTTAATGCCAAAGGCATTTTCTACCAGTCGACCTTTGGGTGATGCAGAGACAAACAGTGGTAGGTGCAATTACTCGTGTTTTGAATATTTTCAAATATAAGTAAATATAGGTACTAATATTATTATACTCATACATATGATATACATACTTAATTAAATATAACCAAAAATAAACATACTATCTATATTGCTATCTATTTTGATAACCTTATTGATTTTTCACATATTATTTATATTTAATCATAACTAACCTAGAGCACATTACGAGCAGTGATGGCCCAGTGGTAATCCCGACATGAGCTTCACTTTGTTTAAAACATTTCATTAAATCATTTCTTAAAGGTGAAAGAAAACCGAGGACACCAGCACCAAACCGAGGAAACCGAGGACACCAGCACGTCATAGAACCAAATATTCGAAGACATATGACATCTACCAACCCACACTGGGCAGACGTGGTGGACTACCCACTCCCACTCACCGAGAGGAGGTCCACCGGAGCATAGTATACTCGTATGTTTGATCCCTTTGCATCGATGTCAAGACGACCAACGAGTGAGAATCTCTTAAGTAATTAAACTATTTAACTCCGACCAGAGCAGCAATAATATAAGTTTTCGATAATGATAGTTATTTCAACGTAATTGTACTGAAATGCATGAGGCATTGCTAAGAAAGAAATGTTAACAAAAAATAGTAAATAAACAGGAAATATATGTACATATGTAAACATCAGAACAGCCCAAATGCTGGTTTCAACGCTTGAAACAATTCGCATCGCAATCGCAATCGCGCAAGAAAAGATAACGAACACTTTTTGCCAACGTTATTAGGAGGAAAAGGAAACACTGATGCTCAAAATGCAGCATTATACTCGGATATTTTTTTTGTTACAATATACAAAGCAACGTATGAGTGAATCGCACCGCGTGGTGTGTACAGACTTCATTAATCTAATGGTCCCAAAGATTTGCACTAGCCCCTGAAGCCTCTTGTTTTATGCCATTACTTGACCGTTGCATATCAAGGAGTAGTCCGGGGTTGCTGTAATGGTAGGGAGGACGTGTCCTTAGGATAGGGAAGGATTGTGATCCGTACCGGATATGCATCCTGGAGTAGACATAAAATACAATATTCTAAGCAACAACTAAAATACAGAATTGATAGTTTTCGAAGATGATTCAAAATATCCTTAAAAGTTAATGAATTTTATGAAAAAAGGCCAAGTTAAAAGCGTTTTAAAATTACGATATCCCTTGGTAAGACTGGTTGTCACGTTGTTGTAACTTTCAGGCTTTTGACGACTCCTATGACTGCCAAAGACCCACGAATGACTGCCGGGACCAACGGTTGAACGTGCAACTGAAGCAGAGAACCAAAAAACTCCTCGGTCTTGATAAGTAAAGATCCACACAAACCGCGGCAAGCTTAGCTTAAGGTGATCGGTCGACCCGTGCGGTTCCAATTACTTACCCACAAACCAGATTTTTCTAAAAGTCTTACTATCGCTTTAATAAACCTTAAAGTGACAGAACTACATGAGACGCCACAACAACACAAACATTGTATTCATTTTGAGCATTCAGTGTTAACTAATCACAGTAAACACGTAACCTCCTTCACCTCGAACTTATTTTTAACCCCCTATCCGCAACCCCCCCAGTGGGTTCCCGCATTGTCGTTGCGGGGGGGCTCAGTAGCCGTGGTCCGCTCCCACGGTGAAGCGAAGAGGAACCCCAAGGTGGGGCCGCTCGTCAGGGCTTTTGTCTCCAAGCCGACGACGTAGCGGCCAGAATGTAGGTTGCGGTGAGGTGCACCGCAACTGAGGCGGGCCGCGGTGTCGAATGGGAGGCATCGCGGCTGAGGATTACAGGCTGCGGAAGAGGAGGAGTGCCGGTACTTCTGAGTAGCGCTCTTCCCTTCCGTGGCCTGGACGGGGCCGCCACCGTTTGATGGCGGACGCGGTGGGGCCGCAGGGGAAGAGGAGTGTCGGTATAGCGTTGGCCGCTCTCCCTATCCCCTGCGGCCGAAAAGTGGTAGGCGGCGGGGCCACTGTGCTGACCCGTCGCAGGGGGACCAAGGGCGCCAGACACGGGTTCGTCTGGGGCCCTTTTGTTACTTGGTTCCTGGGGTGGTCACGGCGTGCCACGTGTGCCGATGCCTGCCAGGGTTGCGGGTTGTTCGAAAGAGATACCGCGGCCCCTGGCACACAGGCAACTGAGGGAACACGGGTGGGTTTTAGTCAGTAAAAGTCTGACACGCCCTCCTGCTCCACCCAGAGCAGGAGAAGTTATTTGATGATTTCCCACCCTCAAAAAAAAAAAAAAAAACCCCCTATCCGCAAAGCCAAAGACACAGTTTCTCTCAATGCGATATTATGTCAATCAATCTGTGTCAGCCACTATACTCTATACGTCCATTAGAGGATACATCAGTGACAGAGGAACAGAGTGGCTACTGACTGACGTGCCTGATTCACTTGAAGATTGAAGGTTGAATGGAGGCTTAACAGAAAAACATTGAATGAAATTGTCTGTGACGGTCTCAGGAGGCAGCATTTGTAAATATTATTCAGACAAGTAAGAAAAGGCTGGTGTACTATACAGGATACAATTTTAACCAGTGCGCAAACTGTAACCATGAATTCAGCATATCATTATATAGCCCCTATATGGAACAGCTGATTTATTTTTGTTTAATCGACGAAAAATGTCTATGCTAGCGGGTCTAGAATGATATGCTGATGCTGATGCTGGTTACAGTTTGCGCACTGGTTAAAATTTTGACTTTAAATGTCTGAATAATATTTACAAATGCTGCCTCCTGGGACCGTCACAGACAATTTCATTCACTCAAAATCACATAACATCACGCCTGTATTGCTCAAAGGGTAAGACAGAGGTGTACACTCACGTTCACGTTATGCTAGTTGTTTTTAGGTCCCATTTAATACGGGGCGAGCCTATTGCCCTCAACCGGACACAAATACAGGCGCCGGTTGCCGATGGCGAGATTTTAAATTAAAAACCTAATAACAATTTGTTCGACTCAAGAATAGAATCCAGGACCGCATGCTTAGCAGTAATGCTTGCGAACACTAAACCAACGAGGCAATGAAATATTGATTGAGAAATTGTGTATGGAAAAACTTTTCTTTCGTCTTTCTAAATACATATACACACTGACATATGTATGACGAATTATTTGATTTATGTTCTGTGTCTCGTAATGTTTATATTACTTTGTCTATGTATGTATAGAATCAAGTCTATCCGACTAAACAGACAGCTGTGCTGCTGGGGAGTTAGTTGCGCCATTTCTTCTTTCTAGCTAAAGCACTAGGAGGTGGGGAAGGGTGGGCGTTTTTGGGGGACTGTCTTATGTATTTTGACGATCGAAAAGTGCTGATACTAAGCCTAATTTGAATAAATGACTTTTGATTTTATTTGATTTGAGATAAACGAAAGATCAAAAATATAAAACAATTGTAATTTGACCTATGTTTACAAATAAAGCATTCTGATTCTGATTCTGAACTACGAAAAGAAAAAGCATAAAACAAGAAAACATTCCACGTTTAAAAATATAGGTCTGATGGCATTCGACCGTAATGATAACGTATTTCCCATTAAAAATGTATGCACCCACATACATGCTCATATACTTGACTACATATTATACGTATTATAGCCAGTGAGATTCAAAACTCTCTCTTGCTGCCGTAGTCGGATTCAAAATATTGTTGATTCAGATCGTTGATACTAAAAAATGCGAAAGTACGTTTTACTTTATGAACGTAAAACGAAAAACTTGGTTATTTTTGAAAAGTCGTAGTCGTTTCAATCGTCGTAGCTAAGGTCTACGTCAGCGTACCAACCGCTACGAAAGCGTAGCTACGTGCTACGATGGAGTTATTTGCAAGTAAGTCATTTTATTGATTGAACTCCGAAGAAGTGTTGTCGGTGGTTTAACCTAGGTCCAACCGACGGGCACAAATTATTTTAGTTCGACTGCAAATAAATTGCAACGATTTATTACTTTAGTTATTTTCTGCCGCCAATGGACGCGAAAATCGATGCCACATGTTTCTCCTGTTATTGAAAAATAATATTCTAATAAATACATGGCTTTAACCATAACATTATAAACGAAGCTTCTGCGCGGGATTTCTTGTTTTAACATAAAATAATATATCCTATAGCATCGCATACCCCGCCCGCGATATTTTTTTTTCTCTTAGTGTTCTATCTGACTTTATTTATTTTTACTTGGCTCTTTAGGGTTGCAGCGCGATGTAAAATAGCCTATAACCTCTCTCAAGAATTAGGCTATATGTTGCAAGAAGAATATTTTTTACACGCTTTATATTAGCTTCACTTGTATGTTTGTGTGTATGTTTGTATGTAACCGACTCCTTTGAGCGCGATTTTGACCCACTTTAAACGGTCAGATTTCATTGAAACTTTGTAAACTTGTCGAGGACCGATGACAATTCAATAATTAAAAAATAATTGAGAAAAAAAATACACGTTTTTGTAGTTAGCAGAACTAAAAAATAGAAAATAAATAATAGTTTAAAAAACTAAAAAACACGCTTTAAAAACCAAACTACATAAAAAAAGGAGAAAATAATTTAATTCAATTAAAAAGCGTGGGGTGCTTGACATTAATTGATTATAAAAATACCTCAAAAAGCACCCCACGCTTTTTAATTGAATTAAATTATTTTCTCCTTTTTTAGTTTGGGTTTTAAAGCGTGTTGTTTAGTTTTTTAAACTATTTTTTTTAAAAGTCGTAGTCGTTTCAATCGTCGTAGCTAAGGTCTACGTCAGCGTACCAACCGCTACGAAAGCGTAGCTACGTGCTACGATGGAGTTATTTGCAAGTAAGTCATTTTATTGATCGAACTCTGAAGAAGTTGTGTCGGTAGTTCAACCTAGGTCCAACCGACGGATACAAATTATTTTAGTTCGACTGCAAATAAATTGCAACGATTTATTACTTTAGTTATTTTCTGCCGCCAATGGACGCGAAAATCGATGCCACATGTTTCTCCTGTTATTGAAAAATAATATTCCCATAAATTCATGGCTTTAACCATAACATTATAAACGAAGTTTCTGCGCGCGATTTCTTGTTTTAACATAAAATTATATATCCTATAGCATCGCATACCCCGCCCGCGATATTTTTTTTTTCTTAGTGTTCGGTCTGACTTTATTTATTTTTATTTGGCTCCTTAGGGTTGCAACGTGATGTAAAATAGCCTATATAACCTCTCTCAAGAATTAGGCTATATGTTGCAAGAAGAATATTTTTTACACGCTTTATATTAGCTTCACTTGTATGTTTGTATGTAACCGACTCCTTTGAGCGCGATTTTGACCCACTTTAAACGGTCAGATTTCATTGAAACTTTGTAAACTTGTCGAGGACCGATGACAATTCAATAATTAAAAAAATAATTGAGAAAAAAAAACACGTTTTTGTAGTTAGCAGAACTAAAAAATAGAAAATAAATAATAGTTTAAAAAACTAAAAAACACGCTTTAAAAACCAAACTACATAAAAAAGGAGAAAATAATTTAATTCAATTAAAAAGCGTGGGGTGCTTGACATTAATTGATTATAAAAATACCTCAAAAAGCACCCCACGCTTTTTAATTGAATTAAATTATTTTCTCCTTTTTTATGTAGTTTGGTTTTTAAAGCGTGTTTTTTAGTTTTTTAAACTATTATTTATTTAAATCTGACTGGCAGTACCAGAGATTCCCCTACATACAAAATAAAAACAACCTTTACCTTTTTAATATTAGATTAGTTTATAAGCCAGTCGTAAGCAACGATTTCTGACAGCCTTTAAGACAGCTATCCATTTTCTGTCACTCTAAAGCCCATTTATATAAACTGGGTCACACTATGTTCTCATTTGCTCCGTAGTAAAGGCATGTACAAGGTCTTATACGATATTAGATAGCAGTTTAACACTCCAGGGATCAGGAGCTTAACATCCCATTCAATATTGTTAACAGTTACTCGCGAGCATAATATAATACTTAAATGATGTCCTTTTTTTGTATTTTTTTCCTGTTTATTATATCGACTTTTTTTTGCTCTTTCTCATACATGTTTGCGTGTACAATTTAGTTGCACGGTTATAAACATCTATACAATACATATACAGAATTATTTTTTAGTCACCGTCCAAATTTTTCAGGGTGATAGTACCCGTGAAATTGAACAACTTTCTCCAAGGAACATGGGTCGAAATATGAAAAAAATAAATCGACCTCCCATGCAAAATCAATAGTTAGCTGGTCGATTTTGTATGGGAGGTCCGATTTTTTTTTCATATTTCGACCCATGTTCCTTGGAGAAAGTTGTTCAATTTCACGGGTACTATCACCCTGAAAAAATTGGACGGTGATTAAAAAATCAGCCTGTATACAAATAAATAAAATTGATGTTTCTGTTTGTAAAACAGAACGGCTTTTTAGTAAATGCATATGAAAGAATATAAGGTACTTATAACGAATAAATAATCATAAAAAGACTGAACTTTAAATTAAAAAAGATGGAAACAAGACACTTATATTATAAAAGGATGACTATTAGACTGAAAACTATAAGCATTGTCATGCAGTCGGAGGCATCTTCTTAATTTTAACAATAAAGATCTTTATTGCCTCCGAGTGCAGTAGTAGACTATTAAGTCATCCTTTTAAAACAAGTTTCTTGTTTCCATCTTTTTTTATTAAAGTTCACTTTTTAGGCAATAGGGTTTTTGATTTTGTATTTTTTTTCTATTTCACCGTTTTAGTTAATATAATTATGTGTGACGTTAATGAGACCTATTTATACGTTAATAAACCCTTTTTTGACACCTCACTCAATAGGTTTTAGAAAAAACGTTTTTTTTTTAAGACTATGGCGCCAAACATCAGGCATTTTTGTTTCAATTTTGGTATATCCTGTGTCACTTTCACAATTAAGACGAATAACGGCACCTCTCAAGCTGAAATCGATCAAGCCGTTTAGGCTACAGAGCGAGCCAAAGAAATATACATACATACTCGTACACTCGAAAAACATAACCCTCCTTCTGGCGCAGTCGGGTAAAAAGGTAAAAAGGTCTATTTGGTCCAGGTAATTTCAGAAACGGCTGGACCGATTTTGACGGGACTTTTTTGTCCTGGTAGCTCGTTTGTGGGATAACTTCCGACATCCACACATGAAAGCTAGTAAATAGCTAGAAATACGGTAGGGTTATACCATTTAAAAATTCGCGGACGGTAAAGACACCAATAATTATAGACGTGTTGCTGGTTTTCAGAAAGGTGTTTTAAGAAGTTGTGCTCAAATATTTTAACACCATTAAAATCTTACACGATCAGCAGAATGGTTTCACCAAGGGATGAGTTGTGACGCGGGTGTCACATTATTATCGTTAAAAGCGTGGGAATCATCCCACGCCGTAAATGTGTGTTTACACCCAAGACGCCATAGGAATCTTTTGTGGCCTCTCCAAGGCATTTGGTTGCATAAATGATGATGGATAACTAACAAATTCAAACAAATGGTGTCAATTCATTCGGTTTTAAAGTTAAAATAAGTGTTCCACAAGGCTCTACATTGGGTCCTGTCCACTGCTTAGTATAAGTATATTAATGATCTACCTACCGAATTTGTTGGGAACCCAACCACAAATAGTGTTATTTGCTGACGATTCTTCTATAATTTTTGAAGAATTAGACGTGCATCGATAAAACTGTTCAAAACTTTAATGGGGGGTTCCATTTAATATCCCTAGCAAGACGGCTTAGTTCAGAGGCATATATTATGCTGTCAGAAAAACCCGCCTATAATTTACTGATGGAGATACTGCGAGGCTATTATTTTTCAGTTACTTTAATAGTATCATATATTATTACGGTATTTTACTTTGTAGGCGGGTTGCAGCGATCGAGTCTATTTTTTATTCTGCAGAAAAGAGCCCCCAGAACCATATATGGCCTCGGCCCTACAAGCACGACTCTCAAAGGGAACTGTTTATAGATATTACATTAACATCATGATGGTAACTTGTCAATATGTCCATGAATATTTTTTTAGGAAAAGTTCGACTTCTTTTTAGTGAAAGTGGATAAAGACCCTATTACCTATATCAATAGAAATAGGGATCTAGTTCAAACAGGTTTCAGGCTGACTAAAGTAGGTATTTGAAATAAATGCTTTGATTTTGAGTAACTTAGGCACAAGACGAAGTAATGAAAAAAACACACAAAAATTAGACACTATGAGCAATGGAAACTAGAGTACAAGTCTTCGCACAAATCGTTATTACTGAAATGTAATTGATTTTTTTAATCAGTTTGCTGGACATTTCCTATCTGATTACCCATGTGAAGAAATGGCGAAGAAAACTTAAGACTCAGTCTCTTTTATCGCCTAGACACAATCTTTGTCAGATCAAGTTTTGCAATTTTATTGTTATGTTTAATGTTCTCTTTCTTTTTTATATATGTTTGTTGCTGTTGTGTTGTGTCTGTGTCGAATAAATGTTTTCTATTCTATTCTATTCTATCATGTGAAGACAATGTAGATTAGTGGCTGAAATGGTATTTTCAGGTAAGAACCACACAGATTTGAGTGGACCAGTCCTGTCAGTGCAATCATTTGTCAGTAATTGTGTAGCTCAACTCAGAACTTGAGGAGCTCAACGACTCGACGAACAATACCAAAGAAAAGACATTTGAGTAGGCTGCAAAAGTAATGAACCTGCCTGACCAACATTAAAACTAAAAGAGGTACTGTTTGAACTACGAACAGACAATGAGAGGCATTCAGTCTCTCAACCAATCGCCACAATGTCAATCAAATTCACCGCAGTGACGTATTTTCACGGTGAGCAGGGACTCTGCATGAGACCGTAACTGAAATTCGAAATACAAATGTGAGGCATACGTGGTTAACCAATCGAGGCGCATGCCTCGCAATGTCTGTACTCGGCTTTAAATACCTTAACGTTCTCCGTGTTCGATATTGATCTCGAAAGGAGAAAATACTACGATAGCTAAAAAAATAAAACGTAGAAAGGTCTTAGTCAGTTAAGTTCCAACGTAAAGTATGTGTGCTTATCAGCAGCTTAATATCATAAAACTTAAGTGAGGAGGGCATAATGGCCTTTTATTTTATACCTCCTTTCGCATGTACTTTGCTTCGATAATGTAGACGTAAATATCTGTTCAGGTTGAGAAATAAATCCTTTGTGAAAGTTTGGATGTTTGTTACACAGTCATGGTTTAACAGCGGAGTGGTGGCCTAGTGGTAACGGCTGCTACTTTGTAGTTGTGTATTATAATATGTCGTAGCTTCGAACCCAAACAGCTGCTTTACTGTGTGTAAATTATTTCATAACCACTGCTTTCAAAACGGTGAAAGAAAACATCGTGAGGAAACTGACATGTCCTAGAACCAAAAATTCGAATTCATATGACATCAATCCGCTGGCGTGGTGGATTACGGCCTACTCCCTCTCACCGAGAGGACGGCAGTGTGCCAGCAATGGGAACATAATGTATACTTATTGTTAAATTAAGAGTGACGATTCGCCCGTTTTGGGCGAGTAAATTAGTGCGAATCGAGTAATACGACCAAAATGGCTGTGGCTTCTCATGTTTTGTCATGTGAATGTTTGATGATTGCTTGTTAAATGTTCCTTTTGTATTTTAATATCCCATATTAATTGTTTTCTGGTATCGTGAAACAATTTCTGGTTCCCAGAGCTCTTAAATTGTTCCAAGAAACTGGCGTGTGTACCGTGTCGGCAATAAAAATAACATCGTACATTATTATAAGGTGTTCTATTTGTGTTGGTAGGTGTATTATTTTAACTAGGTCAACTTGAAAAGAAGCAAAAAAGAAATATAAGTACTAACAAATGGTATGACGTTTCTAACTGCTAAGAAGTAATGAAACTTAAAGTTTCGTGTGAACTTAGATGTGGGCAAAAGTTAATACTATATTCATTAGGGTTTTATTTTGTAAATTAATTCCTACCTAATAACTGCTAATAAGTCTCTTATTTAGCCTAAATAATTTTACACAAATTAACATAACATATTAAATACATTTAGTTTTTACGCTAACAAAGACTAGCAATTATCTTCATATACAACCTGCAACCGGAGAATGGGCAGCAGCGTTCTCTATGCATTTTACCACCATACTGCGATCGCCAACCCGTCTGCCAAGCGTGGCGATTATGGCTAACCCCCCTTTTGGGGGAGGCCTATGTCCAGTAGTGGATGTCTTTCGGTTGAAATGATGATGGTGATGATGACAACCTGCAACCTGTATGTTGCAAATGCTGTATGCTGAAAATCAGCGTCAGATGATACACCTTTTGTTTTTTTTTTTTGGGTGGCGAATCGTCAAATGACTAATTCTCCCGCTCTGGGCGGAGCAGGAGGGCGTGTCAGACTTTTACTGACTAAAACCCACCCGTATTCCTTTAGTTGCTTGGGCCAGGGCCACGGTAACTCTTTCGAACAAATCCGCGACCCTGGCAGGGCCCTAATTCACTATGACCACTTAACGATACCTTACTTCGCAACCTGCCAATAAATATCAACAAATTGTCATGGAACATACAGAATATGACATTTCGATTCCTTACCGTTACATTGGTTTCTAAAAAACACAATATTGACGTAGATTGAATGTAGTAAGATTCCGTGGGGAATCATTATAACCATACAGAATTGGGGCCCAAGTCACGTGATGCACCTGACATTATGCTGAGCTGAGGTCTTTTTGGCATTACAATCATTGTTTTCAGTTTTTTTTAGGTTTATGTTTTTTTTTATGTAAAGCCAATAAAAGCATTTTTCTTTTTAAAAACGTACCTGCCCTTTATTTACACCCAAAATGGAGGGAGTGGAACTTCGCGGAGCACTTCCGACGTTTGGCTCTCAGACTGGAGCAGGCCGGGGCTGCCTTGAAGCGGCTCTTGCCCAATCTAGGGGGCCAAACGCCTCCTGCCGGAGGCTCTACGCAGGGGTCGTGCGATCGATCGGTCGTGCTGCCGCGAAAAATCGCGGCACAGCGGACAGAGCTCCGGCGGGATCTCATGGCGACATGGAGAGCCCGATTGTCGCAACCCAGCGCTGGGCACACCACGATAGCGGCGGTATGTCCCCTCTTTGAGGAGTGGCTTGAGAGGCGGCATGGCGTCCTCACCTTCCGCCTGACGCAGGTCCTCACCGGACACGGTTGTTTCGGGAGGTTCCTGTTTCGCATAAGGCGGGAGGAAACGCCCGGGTGTTTCCACTGCGAAGATCACCCAGAGGACACGGTGGAGCATACAGTGGAGGTCTGCCCGGCTTGGGCGGAGCTCCGCCGTGTCCTCATGGAGGCGATCGGCGGCGGCGATCTCTCGTGTCCGGCCCTGGTCTGGGCCATGGTACGGAGCGAGAGTGCATGGTTAACAGTCACCTCCTTCTGCGAAGCAGTAATGCTCGCGAAGAGGGAGGCGGTGCACGTGAGGGAGAGGCAGTATATGCGCCCTCACCGCGGGAGACGCCCTGGGCGTCGGGAATCCCAGGCTGATTCCCGGCCACCGTAGGCGCGGGCTTGTGGATGGTGGGTAGCTCGCTGTCCGGTAAGGACCAATCCCGGGTTGACGGCGCGTTGTGTTCCACGCGCATCTCAAAGAGATATCAGCACCAACTGGTGGGATCCACAAGGGCCGCTACCTGCCAGAGGTGCGGGTTGTTCGAAAGAGATACCGCGGCCCCTGGCACACAGGTAACTGAGGGAACACGGGTGGGCTTTAGTCAGTAAAACTTTGACACGCCCTCCTGCTCCACCCAGAGCGGGAGCAGTTATTTGATGATTTCCCACCCAAAAAAAAAATATTAGCACAGCCCAGCCCAAATAACAAATATATAGCTATTTCTTGAAGATTTTTCTGCTATTACATAACAACCTAAAATATTTATCAGATGCGTAGATACTGAAGGGTAACAGTATTCCATGAATTGTATATGAGCACGATATATCCTGTCCGGTGCTCTCTGTTGGGTCGGAAACGAATTAAAGTTATCGGAAAAATATTGCCGACTGGCTGAAATATACTTAGAGGAACGTGTCAGTCGCAGTTCGCTGGAAAAGTGAGAGTATTTTCAGTACATTTTCTTTTACATAACATAATATAACGCCGGTATTCGCCGAAGATGTGGGCAGAAGTGTACATCCACATTTCGCCAGTTTTGCCATGGACCAAGCATAAACCCAGCCTCCGGTTACTGAGAAATCCCATACATGCAAAGTCTAAGTCAAAGTCAAAGCATTTATTTCAAATAGACACTTAAAATGCACATTTGAACGTCAACATTTACATTAAAATAGAATTGATTCTAGTCGCCCCTTCCAAAATATAGTTTCGTATGGAGAAGAATGGGCATGAAAGTCCACCGTTACTGTTAAAATGTTTTAAGTACAATATTTAACATTAATTCATTATATAATTATGTGTGAAAACGATGCACCCTTAATAAAATTACCATACCAAAATCCAATAACACTTTGCCCGACCCCAGAATCGAATCCAGGACCTCATGCTCAGCAGAAGCGTTTACGACCACGGCGATCGTCGCAATGGAAACACCCGGGCGTTTCCTCCCGCCTTGTGCGAAACAGGAACCTCCCGAAACAACCGTGTCCGGTGAGGACCTGCGTCAGGCGGAAGGTGAGGACGCCATGCTGCCTCTCAAGCCACTCCTCAAAGAGGGGACTTACCGCCGCTATCGTGGCGTGCCCATTTGTATTTATCTTTGATAAATAATTAAGGTAATCGAAAAAGAATGATTACACAGAAATCTAAATGCGTTTAAAATCTACCATGGCTTCGGGACGTACAGTACTTTCAATCAACCATGATTGCATCTTTTAAAAATCGCCATAAGGCCAGTAGCTTCGGGGCTTATGAAAATTTTCAGTTTATACAAGAAATATCATTTCTTATTCTATGAGAAGGTTCATCCTTATCTTCAAACTGAGAGCTTTTCATCGTAATAAGCGATTGGGTTCGGATTTTCGAGTAGACAATGAATACGTTGAGATGCCTTTAATACCAGCCAGCAATGTGCCCTTTTAGGTAGACCCTTTCTGGTGAAAATCTATGTAACCAACCTTGTAGTGATATGACAAAAAAAGATAATGAACATTCTAAAAATTACAAGTTATTCAATTCAAATTAAAGCGCAGCTCGTGGCTTAGTAATAACAGCTATATGGGTCGATCGGTCAAGTAAAGCTACGCTTGCCGCGGGTGATCCGTGGATGGGTGACCATCTTTAGGAACCGAGACACCTCTGTGCCTTGGAAAGCATGTTAAGCCGTTGGTCCCGGCTGTCATTTTTTGAATCTTTGACAATCGGCCGCCATAGGTCGTCAGTAGCTTGAAAGTCTGACAACCAGTCATACGAAGGGTATCGTATTCCCCAGTAACTGGGTTGTTGAGGTCAGCTAGGCAGTCCCTCCATATAAAGTACTGGTATTCTGCAGCATCCGGTTAGACTGGACGCTGACCCCAACTTAGTTGGGGTAACCATCTGGTTATGTTAAGGAAATTACTAATATAATAAAAAAAAATAAGAATCATAATTGATAACAATAATTAATAAGAATCACGCAATCTGTAAGTATATTTAAAATATATTAATAATAAATTATACAACAATAATAATTAATTATTCATAATCTCCTAAAACAGGGCTTCCTGTCTCCTACCCTTTTGTTGTGCCCTACAGGGTCCATAATGATCTCAATTATACAGCTTGAAATTGAAAACATGCGACAAACCGTAATGGGAGATTGTACTCATCATTATGAACAACTTTTATTAAGGGACCAAAGATGCAATCGCGAAAAAAAAAACATCTGTTCCCTACATTTATGTTCGCATGACTCGTCAAAATGTAGGGAACAGCTGTTTTTTTTTTGCGACTGCATCTTTGGTCCCTTAGTAAAAGTTGTTCATAATGATGAGTACAATCTCCCATTTCGGTTTGTCGCATGTTTTCAATTTCAACCTGTATAGTTACCACCAATATGGTAAAGCAATAAAGATATTGAGTATTGAGTACTCGTATAATGATTATTCAATGGAATCAAATCTATAACATATCATTAAAATATTCACTTACTAATAGAAGCACTCTGGATACTGGATTATACAGATTACCGGTAACATATATACTATATGTGTACTTTTTGGGTGAACAAAAAGCGTGAAACTCGCGTCATATCAGATTATGAGCCACCGCAGGCGTCTATTTAAAATGGTGGTGGGGTGAACGAGCACACGGATGAGTCGCGCGTTGATGTCTTTTGGAAAAGTCCCTTTCTTTCATGAAATTCTAATTCTTTTATCCCTGTCTTTCTCTTTGAATTTTTATTGTAAAAATCTGTGCTGTCAACATTGACCTGCTAACCTATATAACCTTAGAGGATCCTGTTCCGAAAACCCAAATTCAATATCAGATCTAATTAATCCAACAAATCTGACATATTATTAATTTAATCCCAACTTGTGACACGATCCCGAAAAGTTTTTCAATGAAATCTGCCTTCTCAACTTGTAATTTCAATCACTTATAACTTTTAATGGTGCTTGAAATATGACATAACGACGTCTAGGCGTCGGTGTGACAAACTTAGAAAATATTTAGGAATAGTTTAATTGGAGGAGCAGCGGTGGTCCAATAGAAACGGCCGCGATTTTCGATTTTGTTGGTCGTAAGATCAAACCGAGACAGGCGCTTTAATTTCTGTATATTATTTTCATTACTGGTGCTGGCAAAAAGGTGAAGGAAAACATCGTGAGGATACCGGCTTCTCTCAGAACCAAATATTCGAAGAGACGTCCACCAACCCGCACTGGGCCTGCGGTCTGGCTCATTCCATCTATCTATCATCATCTATCTATTAGGTCTTTACCTATGAAATTGCCGTTTTGCAGTACTGGCCATTTCAAATCAAAATAATTTTTGTTTGGGTAAGAATTCTAATTTCAAATTAATTTTATTTTAAAAACATGGATTTTTTTTTCCAAAAGTAGTCATTTGTTTATTGATTAGTGTTACATTTTCATCGCATTTCAATCTTTTTCGTCATCATGGATACGTTAAAAATTCGAGTAATTATGGAATATGAGTACCGTCGTGGCAGCAACGCGGCACAAGCGGCACGCAACATCAACGACGTTTACGGAGCTAACACTACAAACCAACGCACCACCTGTTATTGGTTTGCTCGCTTCCGTTCTGGAAATTTCGACCTGAAAAATGAACCTCGCGGTCGTCCGAAGACTTTGGTCGACAATGACGAATTAAAGGCGATTGTGGAAGCTGATGATACACAATCTACGGCTGAATTAGCAGCAGCTTTCGACGTTAGCGTCAAAACAATATTGGTCCATTTGCGTCAAATTGGCAAGGTAAAAAAGCTTGACAAATGGGTGCCCCACGAACTCAATGATCGTCAGCGCGAAGTACGCGTCGAGACGTGCCTTGCACTGCTCAACAGACACACAAATGAAGGAATTTTGAACCGCATTGTTACCTGCGATGAAAAATGGATTCTGTTTGATAACCCCAAGCGCTCAGCAAGTTGGTTGGATCCTGGTTCAGCACCTAAACAATGCCCTAAACGAAAACTTACCCCTAGAAAAGTGATGGTCACTGTTTGGTGGTCTAGCGCCGGTGTGATTCATCACAGCTTCTTACCAAACGGGGTGAGCATTACTGCAGATGTGTACTGTGAAGATCTGAACACAATGATGGAGAAGCTGGCACATCTCCAACCAGCATTGGTCAATCGCTCGTCTCCGCTGCTCCTGCACGACAACGCGCGACCTCATACTGCACAGCAGACGGTCTCCAAGTTGCAAGAACTGGGGTTGGAAGCTCTCCGTCATCCGCCCTACTCACCAGACCTTGCGCCTACAGACTACTACTTTTTCCAGAATTTGGATAACTTCTTGGCGGGAAAAAAATTCAATACCCGAGAGGCAGTACAAAATGCCTTTGAAGAATTTGTTGCCTCCCGTCCAGCTGATTTCTTTAAGAAGGGCATCAATAAACTGCCACTGCGATGGCAAAGATGCATTGATTGCATGGGTGATTACTTCGATTAATACAAAAAAAAATACATGAAAAAAATTCGTTTAAATTTTTTCATACAAAACGGCAATTTCATAGGTAAAGACCTATTATTTAATGACATCCCAACCTCAAAAATAAAGTTCGCCCTGCTACTTAAGCTTGGGAAATCTTCGGGCTAAGTCGGTTACCATGGTTCTCCTTTGGATCTCTTAATATCTGTGTCCCCTTGTTTCGCAGACAGAAATTTCATAGAATTTCTTTTCACAGAAAATGTTTCAAATAATATTTGGTCCTTTCGAATATTATTGTTTTAAAGACTATTATTTACTTGAATGAAACATATTTCACAGAAACAAAATTCAATCAATTTTTAATCAAATTTTTTTGTTTAACAAACTTATCAAACATTATAATTATTTTTTAACGAATATTGTTTGTTCGATGTATTTTTTCATGGTATTTTATTTCAACGAAGTAAAATATTGTTTTAAAAAGTCCATATTATGTTGTGCTACAAAAGTTAGTGAAAGAAACGAATCGCTGCAAAACCGACTCCACGTAGACTTGTTTGCCATACCCCTAGTAATGTAGTGTAAATCTATATCCATATCCATCCCACTGTAATGTAAATCCGCGTAGGCGCGGAAGGGCGAGGCGGTCCGCGAGCTGAGGAGCAGGTGGTGAGCGTGAATACCATCTGCTACGATAAGCTCGCGATGTTGCATGCTCGCTTGCATGCCGAATGCTTGCTTGCATGCTGCATGCTTTCTTGCACGCTGCATGTTGGATGCTCACTTGCAGCATGCAAGCAGTAGGTTTGGTTGGAACTGAGACTCCCAACAGAAATTACCAACAACCATAATAAGAATAAAATAATAAACATAAACAATAATAAAATGTTATAAAAATAACATTTTATTATTGTTTACCAAAAGGTAATAAGTTTTATATTAAATATAATTATATATAATAATAAATCAAATATTCTTTTAAGAATATTATTATATTTTATTTATTGATTTGTTAATATAAGATAATTATGATTATTCTAACATTAAACATTATGTGAAACAAAAACCTATGATTTAGAAATCTTCAAAGTAAGTATTCTGCGTATTGATTATTCTATGAAACGAAAATATGATAAAAAATTCTATAAAACTATTAGATATAAAACAACGTACTACCCTTAATTTCTGATTCGGTCACGTAGGGAAACTCCAAATATAGCCCTCTCCATTGTGAGCCACCACAAACTGATATTTTTGTATTGTTATTCAATAAGAATTCCATCTATAACCACTATTTTGTTCCGATAATTTCGCTAGAAGTATGTATAAATTATCTCCCAAAGCTAACATTACCATGATATTAGGTACCCCAAACATTCATGGGACCACAAAATAAACAATTTAAAGGGTGAAACCGTTTCAATAAACATTTATAGCTATTCAAAGCACGTAATCTTATTAACAAGGAACTAATGAACCTATTTAGATGGAGCCTTAAGATAGGAAATACGGAATATGGCGTTTTATGTGAGGTGTTCATAATGTAGGTTAATTCAATATTTTTGTGGATGTAGGTTGGGTTATTGGGTTGCCGACATTGTCGTACTGTCGGCAATATAATAAAAACTTTTCACTTCTCATGCTCTAAAAGTACGCCAATATAACCCTACGATGCGGGACTAAAGTGACCACTTTAGTCTCTAGGGAGTGTAATCACATTTTTTTGTTTAACAAACTTATCAAACATTTTAATTATTTTTTAACGAATATTGTTTGTTCGATGTATTTTTTCATGGTATTTTATTTCAACGAAGTAAAATATTGTTTTAAAAAGTCCATATTATGTTGTGCTACAAAAGTTAGTGAAAGAAACGCATCGCTGCAAAACCGAATCCACGTAGTCTTGTTTGCCATACCCCTAGACTGTAATGTAAATCCGCGTAGGCGCGGAAGGGCGAGGCGGTCCGCGAGCTGAGGAGCAGGTGGTGAGCGTGAATACCATCTTCTACGATAAGCTCGCGATGTTGCATGCTCGCTTGCATGCTGAATGCTTGCTTGCATGCTGCATGCTTGCTTGCACGCTGCATGTTGCATGCTCACTTGCAGCATGCAAGCAGTAGGTTTGGTTGGAACTGAGACTCCCAACAGAAATTACCAACAACCATAATAAGAATAAAATAATAAACATAAACAATAATAAAATGTTATAAAAATAACATTTATCACTTCTCATGCTCTAAAAAGACATCATTATTGCCCTACGAAGCGGGAGTAAAGTGACCACTTTAGTCCTTAGGGAGTTTTAAGTAATAAGTTTTTTAATTTCCTTCATGTGACATAGACAAACTCAAACAGCCAGTAAATATACTATTATCTGTGGAGTGTGGACCATCTTCATTGCGAAAATGTGGAGAGTTTTAGTTTCATGGTTTTTGCCAAGGTGGCGGCATTGGTTTAGAAGAAAAAACTAACCGCGAAAATTTCAGTTTTTTTTTCGAGTGTTAATTTGTTCGGTTTTAAATAAATTTATTAAGAATGTCCAGTGACCGTTGTGGTATATATGTTCCTTGGTGAACAGTTTGACGTCGAGCAAAGAGCAAAAGACATAAAAGATATTGTGATTTTTATTTTATTAAGTAATATTTATTTAATGTTTATGTACACTATTTACTATTTTTTTCGCACTCAAACTGAAAAGTACAGTTTGCACCTCGAGACTAAACGCCAACTTAATATACCCTCGGTTTCATTGACTCTCTCGCACGCTCGGGAGTCAAACCACCTCTGGTATTATTATGGCGTCGTTTAATCCCTCGATATAAAATATACTATAACATTACCCTTAAATGCAACGCAGGTCTTGTGGTTGCAAGCTCGAATTCTGAGCGTGGGGGTTTTGGGCTTGATTTCCAGGTCGAGCAAAGTTTTATTTATTTTACTTTATTGGAACATCAAATAGTTACACATTACAATTTAAGTGTGACACAGTAAATTAAAAACTAGCTAAACGTGCAACGCACACCAATATCCGTGAAATAATGGTTTGTACTTAGTTTGTAATTAATTCATGCGTTTATTTTTACAAAAGAGTAAAGAGTAGGTACTTGAACGTATTTTCGAATAATTGGTATAAGATGGCTATTTCAAAGATTCAACAGCCAATTTCTTGAACTTAAAGTGTATTTGGTGTTATTGTTCAGGCAGTGATTTCTTGAAAACGCTCAAAAGGGTGGTTTTTTAAACCAGTGTATCTCTTTAACCGTAAATAATTTTGAAAGAAAAACCATGAATGATATTTTCAAGTCTTTTTTTCATAGAGTTATGGAACTCCAAAAATAATTAAACATACTTTAATGCATCAAAAAAATCATCAAAGTCACCTCTTAATTATCTTTAAAACCAGTTTATAGTTTGCTAATATTAACCTTCAATAACAATTATAATTATAATTAAAAATATACCATAAAATTCCAAATGCCAAATTGCATTCAGTGATTGATTATTTATTATTCAGTAATTAATATAAAATTTTATAAAATTTTATTTCCATTTTTACGACAATAATGCTTGCTCATTTATTATTCGAATTAATTACAACAGATTTCAACCCGTATCGGATTGCAATAAGAACTATTATCGCTCATAACGACAATATTTAAAGTTACCAAGGCCTTAATGGGTATTTCCATTAGGAATTTCTCAGTTACAGCCCGGAGTTTGGAATTTGACGGTTTGCCTCGGATAGCATATTAAACTGTTGGTTCTACGCCCCTGATCTCACTCCGGTCGTATCTGATTGCCGTCCCACCAGACTTTGAGAGAGCGAGGAAAGAGAGAATGCATTTGTGTCTGCACACGCACTTGTGCACTATAATATGTCTCGCGCTGAAGACTAGTCCCCGTGCAGATTGCCACCATGGCCGAAATACGGTCTAAAAGACTATATATTAAATCTTTCGATATAATCTTATGCATGATCAAATATTTACTATTAAGCTGTGCGCAGACTTAAGTCAATTCTTTCTTTAGACAGACTATCAATTGATGATACAATGTTGCCGCAAACTCCCAACAAAACAGTCTGGAAATTTAGAGTTAAACAAAATGGCACCCTACGTCAATCTCTTATGTTATACAATGAAACTTGTAATGAAAAAGAATGAAAATTGTAATCTAAAAATAGAAATAGGACAATTTCAGTAGGTAGGCAATTTTTTTAACAAATACTTAGGTACTGTTGTTTACAAAACAACCCGTATGACACAAGAAAATATTAACATCTGAAAGGGGCTATTCAAGTATTACGTAAGCACTACAGGGGGGCCGGGGGTCTTTGCTTTGCTTATTTTTGATGACATGGGGGATGGGGAGTCTGGATGGTGATTACGTCAGCAGTATTTAAGTTTTTAGATTTTCTACAAAATTTTGTCGAGTTTGGTTTGAACACATCGATATGGCAACACTACTTGTCTATGAATGGCTCGAAGAAAACGATGACGATATAAAACACACTAAAGGAGAGAGAACATTGAGCAGTAAACATCCAATGTTATCGAAGACTTCAGAGTCATGGATTCGTGTGTCATGGACTGAAGACTGTTGATTTGAATTAAAGTACTTAAATACATATTTTATGCGTTAAAGTCCTGTATTCCAAGCGTAATCCTTTTTCTAGACTTATAACTGTTGCTCATGGATCAATAAATAAACCAGAATACATTGAAAAATGCATGTACCGATGTTTACGTGAGTATGGGGGGGGGGGGTAAGAGCTTTGCTTACTTTTGCTGACGAGGGGGTGCGGGGGGGGGGTTACAAATTGCAAAAAAATCTGCTTACGTAATTCTTGAATGACCTCAAAGTGGTCGCATGCCACTTTGCATTAAAGCTTAGGTATATCACTATCGCTTACTTCTGTTAGAATATATTATTTCGTTAGGGTAGGAGGCATAGATCACGGCTTTCACATGAGAATATAGCTAAAAACAGTAAAATGTACTTAGGTACATTGCATTTTTACCCTTAAGGTACGCCATATTAACTCAAGTTAGTAGAAGTGTACGATAATGTTGTGAAAGAGCAGAGCCTTCTAATACAGGCATTGTTGCTTAAAAGGAGGCTCCAAATACGTGTAAATGTATTGTAATTTTCTATTTGTCACAATAAATTATTTTGTATTTGTATTTTGTATTATTATCATGTTTGATACTTTTTAGAGCGTTTTTTTTTTCAGTAGTGGACGATCAAGCTGCTTCCAACGGGTCCTCATTACTTAGTTATATTCTGATAACTAATTTAGAAGTAATGATGCAACAGATGAACGTAGATACATACATATATACCCAATGACATACCGGTCAAAATCATAACCCTCCTTTCGTTTCGCCGTACTCGAATAAAAATGATCGCCAAAATGTTTTGAGAAAAAGCATTTAATATTCGTTTAGCCCACTTATTTCTCTTTATCATAAATTTCGCTTTTGCCCGTCTCCAATCTCGAAATCTCCATCGTATAGCTTTCACCTTTTAGTAATGGCTTAATTGAAGAAATTGATGAAATATAATTAAAACAATAAACCATTGGTTTATAAATAATGCAGATACACGTGTAATTGAATACCGCGACTCTCAAAGAAACATAAATCTTAACAAATTCAAGAGAGTAACCTTAAATTAGGTAATAAATTCCGGTACTGTCGCTGGCAAAATATGAAACATTTCATAAAACTTATATAATACGACTAAAATAAATACTGTTAACAATAGGCGGTTCAACTTGAAGGCGGTCTATCATGAGGATTAGATGTTTTGGCGGTAGGCATTTACCTGTTTCAAAAATTAACAAAGATGTTAAAAAAGTACCTAGGTACTTGGTTGTTAGTGGTGCCGATGACCATGGTAATTCCATAGTTGTTGGTAACCAGTTCATTTTAGCCACCCAAACACATAATCCAATATCTTTTTTTCCATATCTTGCAATAGTCCAACACAAACTGGGGGTTGTCCTTGGATGCACTTGCACACTGCATACAGGGATAATCGTCGGTTGGTGCCTCATTCCATCTATAATGTCTAAGGGGCCTCTGCGAGTTGGCTCGTACGCCTTCCCAAGGACCGGGATCCCAAGGTCCCGAGCTATGTTAACATATTATATAAAAATAATAATAATAAACCATTTATTTTCAGGTTAAAAAGACCCATAAATAAATACCTTAACCTAAATATACAGCATGATGAATTTAGTTACGACGTAGTTGCGTCGAAGAAAATCTAAATTCAACTAAATCTGACAGCTCTTATTTATTTCCGTCTCTTTTTTGTTTCATTATAAGGAATAAGGTAGTAGTACCCTAGTAGGACTAGCACCTAATAGACTATAATCTCTACAGCACATAAACCCAATTTCAATAAAATAATTCTCTGTTACTAGCTCTGACGCATGAAATAAAATGTGGTAGATAAAGAAGAAATAAATTTCTTGGGTGGACCACCATTTTCTATTATACTTACCTATCTTCAACAAAACCATTTTTACTACTAAAATTTTCAATTTATTACCTGTACCTACACTTCATACAAACAACCTAGATTTCATACAAACATTAGTGAACGTACAAGTAAGCGATGGTACACAATTAAGGCGTCCCCTTGTACTTATTAGCAATATTAGCTAGCGCAAAATGAGACGCCACCCGGTGAAACTTGACGCATCCCTTAGCTACACTGAAATTGCTGATTATTGTTGTCGCTCTCATGTTAATTTAATGACGTAGATTAGTGATTCGGCAATACTATATTTCGATCAATCTGCCTAGCCTTTTCGCAAAGTCTATCTTGGGGTCGGCATCCAGTCTAACCGGATGCAGATGAGTACCAGTATTTTACATGGAGCGACTGTGTTTCTGACTTCCACAATGCAGTTACTGGGTAATACGATGCCCATTGATAAGACTGGTTGTCTGTCATTCGGCACGGGCGGGTCTTGGTATGTAAAGATGGTCACCGATCCACGGACCAACCGCGGCAACCGTAGTTCAATACACAGGCCCCTCTTTACCTGTTTTGATCGCCTGATGGAAATATTGAGCTATTTTGCAGCACGATGAGCGATTTTCTGACGAAAACATTGATCTATTTTCAGATAAAACTCATGGCTGCATAAAATCATTCTCAGAATTGTAGCAATCGAATAGGTAGTCCTACGAACCTACAGTAATTCTTCTTACTTCGTTAGATACAACAGGTCGAACGATAAATAAAAACACCCCTCGGCATTTTCATGAATAAATTACTCCCATCGCTGTCTAGAAGTCTAGTCAAAAGTTATTGATTGCTGTATCCATTTTTATAATAAAAAAACTTAGACCAGATTCTGTAAAATAATGAGGATTTCGTTACCAAGTTTTTAAAATTAAATCTGGTCTGCTCTTTTAATTTTACTTAACAAAGCAATTCATAAAAAGAGTTGCCGAAGTGATTAAGTTCTTTCACTTTATTTAAGCAAGAATAGGAGCTTGTGGCTTAAGAATAACAATCGCATGGGTCTTTTGAAGGTTAAGCTACGCATGCCGCGGTCGGTTCGTGGATGGGTGACCATCCATTACTTATCGAGACTCCTTTAAGCCGATAGTCCCGGCTGTTGTACATCTTTGATAGTCTAGCTGACCCGGCGATCTTTGTACCGCCTCAAAATCAATAAAATAATGTTGTGTTTAACTTATTAGCAGAATTAAATTCAGTTTTTTCACAAAATGAGGTAGGTAAGTTCAATGAAAATGAAATATGTTTTAATTACATTGAAATGAATGTAATTCATGTGGCAGCATTTGCATCATTGAAACGGATCAAAATGCTCGGAGAAATCTTTGGCAGATGGATCGTTTAGCAATAGAACTCTCATGTTTGCCGTCAGCTGAAGTTTCTGTACTTCTCATATTATTGCTACAGAGTCGATGATTTGAGGCAAGCGTTTATTTCATCGGCTGCGGTCGATCTTGGAAATACTCAGAATTGACATCAGAATCATTGCGCCTACAAGACATTGAGTCATTGCGCATGATCTCCTACCGAGTTATGACAACCTGGTACTTCGAAGGCATTAAGCGTTTTCTAGATGACATAACTATTTATGTTAGGTGTGCTCCTACAGAGTATTATAAGTCGAACGATAAATAAAAATACCCCTCGCCATTTTAATGAATTGAAAATGAAAATCTGACCACCAGTCTTACCAAGGCGTACCGTGGACGTCAGATAGGTAGCCACTCCATGTAAAACCCAAAAAACAAAATGTTGGCAACAACTTTTTTTGATCCCTTTGTAAAAGTTGTTCTTTATCACTCCTGAAGTAAGTGGTCTCCTCGTACAAACTAACACACTGTATAATTAACTAACACTAGCTACCAATAAAAGACACCCAATTACCGTAGCGGTCAGTTTGAACGGTTTGAGCAGAATATATTGCTGACCGCCCGACCGTTATCGTAGCGTTTGCAGCATCCCCAACCAACCAAATATTAATTTGGTTATTTCGCATTATTTGACACGATGCTACAGGCGGCAGATTTCCAATTGAATTCCGTTCAGCTGGGAGATATGTAAATGGTTTCGGGAATGTATTTTGAACGGTTCGATAAACAATACAAATAAATACACAACAATCAGTAAAACTGTTGTGATTGATAAACCAAATAGTCATTAAAATCCGTTGTCATGATTCAAAATCAAAATCAAAAGCCATTTATTTAAATAAGGTTGAGAATCGGAACTTTTAGAACTTCAATATTACATAAGATAGTCACCGAAAACGCCCGCCCATCACCACTTCCTAGTGCTTTAGCTGGGAAGAAGACGGCGCAAGAAACTCCCCAGCAACACAGCTGTCTGTTCAGTTAGAGTAACTAGATTCTACCCAATAGTAGGTACCCAAATAACTAACCTTACGAGACACAGAACATTTAATTAAATAATTTGCCTTTTTGATTAGATTTTGCAAAAGGTTGAATTAAAAATCATATTTTCAGGGCTGATGGATTTATTGATCCAATTTGACAAACGACCCCTACTTTGCAATTTGCGTCTGGTAAACGAGTGAATTTTTATAACATTGAGGAGCTCGTGGTATAGCCATAGGGTTGATCGAAGACTTATTACAAACCGAGACTCATAAATTTAAGTCGATAGTTAGAATCCCGAAAGTTTGAAAACCAGTCTTACCAAGGGGTATGTTATTACCCAGTATCTGGGTTGTGAGGGTCAGATAAACAGTCGCTCCGTGTAAAATACTTTATTCAGCTGCATCTGTTTACTTTTGAAGCCGACCCCAACGTAGTTATGAAGGGATAGGCAGATGATGACTGAACATCGAAAATTATTATCCCAATATTAGATCATTTCACTTTCAGTCGAAAGCCCGCAGACCAGAAACCACAAAGAACACGTAATATGAGACATAATAAGGAGGCTGTGGTCTAGTTCTGTCGATACGACTGAGGCTCTTGTAAGCGTCTGCGGTACGTTCGAGCCGAAATTTCTTGGTCTTGTCGCGCCATATTACTGTACGACAGAAGATCTTGATTGATAAATGAGAAAATTATTATGTCTCTCGTCAAAGTTGTAGTTTAAATAATTTTGATGGAATTTACCACAGTATATAGTGAGAAGTTTGGTATCTTAAAAAGGATAAAGGGACTCTTCATTTCGGAAAACTGATCCCCGACCGACCCTTGCTCGCTGAAGCGCCAGCCCGCACCGCAGCTGAGCCACTGAGTTAAATTCCCCTATTAATAATAATAATGCCAATATTTTGATCCAGCCTGTCCCCACTCGCTGTGCCCCTAACAGTGACGCCCTGAGCCGAGGCCCGTACCCCACAGGGGGTGCCCTCAGCGTACAGTCGCCTAGTATTTAAGTAGTTTTAAGCCCTGGCTGGAGGCGTTAAGTTAATTCTTAATGGCAGCCCCAGGAAAGCCCGGTTGAGTAGTCACGGCCTCTCAAAGTCAACTACGAGATGCCCGACAAAAAAAAAAGAAGGAAAACTGATTTACTTCATAACGTGATAATTGTTCTTTTTCCAACTGACAGAATCATTTTTCCACAATCAGCAGTTACCGTTCCAGTTTGATTTACAGATATTAGGAAATGGTGCAGTAACAGAACATCTTTCCATAACAGCAACGGAACCCTGAAATTACCACACTGTTTATAATCGCGGATTCACCTCTGCAACGTTCGAATTTCAAAGTAATATGTAGAAAATAAGCCCCTTTTCGCATGCTCTGTTTAGCGTCCGTGGTGAATTTGTTGGTACAAACTGTGTGAAAGCTTTCATTTATACTCTAAAGCCGCGTTATCACAGTTGTCCCGGACGACGTCGCCCGACGTCGCTTGCGACATGTACGGGTCGTGGGACTTGTCGACAGTCGCCCGACAAGCTTTAAATTGTGAGGGCGCGTGTCGCTTTGTGTTCCGCGAAATATGAGCCGCACTGAACAACACTACCTCCACGGGCGACATACTAATCACCAGTAAGTAGTGGGAATAAGGAAATTATCGAAATCAGAAATCAGAAAGCTTTATTTGTAAACATAGGTCAAATTACAATAGTTTGCGAGATGTTACAGATAGGTAGATCCTCCATGTTTTGCCCAAAGGCGTACAAATATATTTAATTACACAAATACATTGTCGATTTTAGGTACATGCATATCAATACAAATTGCAGAAAATAGAATAAATTTCATTACATGTCAAATAGAATAAAGTTACATGCCATAATAATGCTAATTAATGTCAAATAAAATTCTAAATCGTCAAAATAGGTGAGATTATGTAAAATTTTCTGAAGCAGTAACCATAGAATTGTCGTCCAAATATTCCTGTAGTGAGTAATAGCATTTATTTATCAATATTCTTAATAGTTCTGTTTTAAAATGGTCCAGACTTAGCGTTTTTATTTTTTCAGGGTTTTGATGTTTTTTGGCACTTGTCTCCTAGTGAAACAAGAAGTGACAACAATTACTGGTATTCGTAACATGTGAAAGAGCATTAAAAAAAAAACTAAAAAACTCAAAGCATTTATGTCAACCAAACCATTTACAGGGACTTTTGTACTGTCAAAAAGTTGATCAGTTGGAAAGTAGAAGCTAGTTGCCCATTCCAAAACGTAGATTTCTATGGAGAAGAACGGGCAAGAAACTCCGCATTATACTATGATTCGGGCCTTGTTCACGACCTTGAGCGATACGACTTGCGTTAAGCGACACGCGCGCGCGTCACCTGTTTGTGTCCGTCACCGTCGCGTCGTTCAGAAGTCGCTTTTTGGTGACGCGAGAAAGGCTTTAAAAACCACTTCTTTCATTTGTTTTGTCGGCAGTCGCTGTTGTACGACGCGTCTCGCTTGAGCGTTAGACATGGGTCATATTACGTGGGCAGATTACATTACAACTCATTTCTGAATGTTATCCTTTTGACCTAAAACTCATGTTTACTAATACATATGTTACCTTTAGGAGGAAAAGTCTTATTTTAATTGTATTGCGTAGAAAAAACGTAGATAGGTTTTTTCTAGAAATACTTAGTATCTAAAGTACAAACTTGTTGTGTGTGGTGATAGAAATGAACAAGTGATACCTATTCACAAAAAGAAGAAGTTAATAATTCATAATAATGTGCCTCTAAGAAACGCCACGTAGATTTCAATCAATTTAAGTACGTTCAAAAGCCATTTACGTGACAGGATGTGGCGTGATCATCAACTTGCTATTCAAGAAAAATATTGAATCACAAGAAAAGATGCGCAATGAAAAGTATTGAATTGAAAAGTTTTAAAGTGGTTTTAAGAAACTGCCATCCATCCTCATATTTTTTTCCGTCTCTCCAAGGAGTTTCAAAGAAAATTAAATTACTTTGGCCTAGTGGAGATAGTTTATCATTTATTATTAAAGTTGACTTTAATGTAAACTGCTTCTAAGGAATTTCTACTTTTTTGCATACGTGCTTATCTCGACTCCGAATTACCTACTAGGTATGTAATTACTGTTAACAAAACGACTGAACGTTGTCTAGTTCCAAGACAAGACAATTTTTAAATAATTTTTTCTTACCCTAAAATATATTTTAACAAGACTTTAGTAAGAAAATTTGCAATTAGTATTGAAATGAAAGACTTACCTAATAAAGCCATAAAGAACCCGTAGAGAACACACATGGTCTTCCCGAAGATCCAGCGATGGAAGAGTGCTGATATGAGGGTGAAGGGGTTGCCCAGTACTGACACTGAGAAGTCTGAGCAGACGAGGTTGAACAGGATTATGTTCAGCGGTGTCCATAACTGGAACAAAACAAATACAATTATATTAAACCTCTAGGTACAGTGTTGGCACTATCTATCTATCTATCTATATATACAAATAATAACGCAGAAGAGTTTGTTTGAACACAATAATCTCAAGAACAACCAGTCGGATTTGAAAAAAACTTTTTGCATTTAATAGCCTATCTTTCGAGAAAGGCTATAGGTTATTTAATATTACGCTAGGACCCTCAGGAGTCGACCAAAAATATATAAAGTTAGATAGAACGTAGGGATAGGACGGGCTGGTGACGCTGCGGGTTTGGGGCCAGAATTTCACGCAGAGAAAGTCGAGGGCAGAAAATGGTATATAATAAATTATCGCCAGCGCCGGGGTTCACCTAAGCCGTAAAAACGTACATACACGACTACGGCTAACTTGTGCATTTTGTTTATTTATTTATTAAACCATTTACAATGTACACACATATAAACAGAAATGAAGAAAGGAACAGAGAAATACGTACAAAGGTAATGCTTATTTCTACAGAAATCTCTTCCAGCACACCTGCGATAGGAGAGAAGATAACAGAGATGTTGACAACGCGTGTATCTGCAGGCATCAGGCCGCCACGCTGACATGGCGTTAGCGGTAGCGTTTCGTTACAAGTTTCCATTTGTCTACGAACTTAGCGTGACATCACGTGTCCTTTCCTCAGGTAATGTCATTCCCATACATTTTGGTGTTTGTCTAGGCCTGCAGATGATTGGATCCTTTTCTAATTTTTTTATTTAAATATTATTCGACGCGCCCCTGCTTCGCACTGTTGCTACGACTTTGACATAACATCGAGAGTTCTTTATTTTATTTAAGTTTAATATTTATGTATTATCCACATAAACCTAATAGAATTAATTCTCTAAATGATAGTGAAAATCGCATCAAAATCCATTGCGTAGTTTAAAAGAGACGAAGAGCAACGCGGTAACACATATAGACATGAAAAACGATTTTAACATAATTATGTAGGTTAAGTGTTAAAAGAAAAAAATATCAGACAATTAATTCATAGCTCAAATAAACACACGATAAATTGTTAAAATACCTATTTATGATTTATCGTAATCTGACAAATGTGCTGAGACTTTGAAGCCAATTAGCTACAAACATTGAAGGTCACCAGCCTTCTGCGTTCAACTGCCAGGCACCAAGTTACAGGTAATACCACAAATTCTTGATAGTTACATACGTTGTTGATATATACATAAAAGAGGTACAAGGTTGCTAGCTGTATTAATTAGTTACCTGAAAATTACTTGTTCAGAATTCACGTGAGAATTTAATCGCTAAGCATTTTGACCTCAAATATTATTTCCACCAGTCAATTTGTATACTTAACTATCGAATTCAGTCATTTGTGTAGAACAACGACCGTCGGGCCAGGTTAAATTTTAAAGGGACATTTAAATGCAATGTCACTTACGATATTTACCACCATCGAAGAGAAGAGATAGACAAAGCTGCCATGCTGTGTTAAACATTACCGTTCAGATACTGCCAGGGGTGCGGGTGTTCGAAAGAGATACCGCGGCCCCTGGCACATAGGCAACTGAGGAAACACGGGTGGGTTTTAGTCAGTAAAAGTCTGACACAGTCTCCTGCTCCACTCTGAGTGTTGACAAGTTATTTGATGATGTTCCACCCCAAAAAAAAAGAAAACAAAAAAACAAAGCCCGTTAAGCTATACTATTCTCTAAAAGACAATGTCTTGGCTGTACCTACTCTACGAAGTGCTCGTCATCGAGACAGCCTTAAGACCTACCCAGTGTACAGTGCTAATTCAAGTGTTTTTCACTGTCGCTGATGAACTTTAGGCTGTAGTCTCCCGTCGTTGTTTCATAGACGAATTAGTCATGAGTTTAAGTTGATATTCACACGAATGTAATAAGATCGCACTAGATCTTCAACGCACTGCTTAGCATCGAGAGTTGATAATCGAACACTGTATTTGTTCAACGCGTTGAGACTCTCTCGCACTGCACTCGAGAGTTGAAAATCGAACACTTTGTTTTTTCTACGCGTTGAGACTCTTTCGCACTGTACGCGAGAGTTGAAAATCGAACACTGTGTCTTCTCAGCACGTTGAGACTCTCTCGCGCTGCACTCGAAAGTTGAAAATCGAACACTGTGTTTTCTCAACGCGTTGAGACTCTCTCGCGCTGTATCGAGTGTTGAAAATCGAACACTGTGGTTTTTCATAGCGTTGATACTCGCTCGCGCTGCACTCTGTTGGATTGTCAATGCTCGGTTCAACATCGAGAGTTAAAATACAATGCGCGAAAAAATCGACTTACGGGTTTCAAATATTTGAATAGAATAGTCCTAACTCACGGTCGTCACAGCCTTGAGCGCCAGTGTAGCTCTTCACAGCTTAGTGTACCACACTGTTGTTTCGCCGCTGCAGCACAGCTGCGCGCAAGGCTGTGTCCTTAGAGAATAGCAATGCAGCACAATAGAGTGTTACATAAACAGTTACCACTTATTTCACAGAAATCGAGTTATGTAGTTGCACACGTGTCCCAGAATGGTTACAACACCTGTCTAAAGCACACGGCTGTCTAAAAAATATTGAATAAATAATTATCCATACGCTGAATTTCAAGTTTTGACATAGGTAATACCCCTAATAAACGCCTACTTAATTAATTGTTTTTCTCAATCGGTTTGAATAAATCTTTCACTGAAATCCATCTTTTTCCCTGTCCAGTGATAATTAAATATTTTATTTAGACCGATTACAGTAAGTATGAAACCATTCAAAAGTAAAATTAATTATAAATCATCGAAAATTGGTTCTTATTTTGCATTCAATAATATATTGATAAAATGTCAACGAATTCTTTTCAGTATCATAATTTGGGCATTTCGGGAATTTCAGCCATTTTCAATGAGGGTGTTCATGAATATTGAAGCCACCAGTTGGCGCCACTTTGACAAGAGGTCTTCCAGTTCAGCAATGAACTTAAAATATTTGATGTCATTCGTTTCATTGTTTCGTTCACCATTCAGTCAGTTCAGGAGCTTTGACACTTTTTACAGATGCCCGGTCCTGACATCTCAGTGCTGCCACCTAGTGAACGTCATTTCAGATACCCTCATTGATCAAAGCGTGAATTCTATGAAAAACGTGGTATATTTTGAGTTTGACTGCCCTTAATGTCACATTGCAACCTATTTGTAATTTATTCAAGTCTACATTTATAGAATACACAATGGATCACGTTGGACCAAGCTCAACGTGCATAACTCCATTCATTACTCCGTCAACGTGAACAATTGAATGCCCACATGCCCAGCCATTATGATTTAATAAATGAAATTGGTTCTGAATTCGGAACGTCAGTGTCAGTAGGAACTGGCTATATGGAGGCTGATGTTGTAGTCTTGTAAAAGATTTGCTAAAAAACGAGTCGTATACAAAAACATGTATTGCAATGTTCCAGATATGTATTGTTACTATTTTGTTCAGCCTTTCAGATTTTTTAAAAGTTTTGTATATAGGGTGACTGGTAATTAGTGACCGATATTTAAACACATGATTGTACTCATCATAACAAACAACTATCCCAAAGAAACGATTTCTTATTTTATTTAACTAGCACATGTCCCCAATCACCCCAATAGAATATTGAGTACCTAACAAGAATAATACACCATCAGCTGTAAATTAATTTAGTTGCCAACAATTAAAAAAAAACTAGTTTTACGATGCTCAATTTTTTTGTCATTAATTTAACCACCTTACGGAGCTGATTAGCTGTGAGTCGCTTGGCCCCGACGTTAAGCGCGCGCGCGCGATCCGTTGTTAAATTAATGTAGAAAAAATAATGCAAGGTAAAAGTGTTTTTTTTAACAGTCGGTAACTAAATAAAATTACAGCTGATGGTGTATTATTCTTGTTAGACACTCAATATTCTATTGGGGTAATAAAATTGGCGTCAATAAGATAGACAAAATAAATAGTTTCTTTGGTAAAGTTGTTTGTTATGATGAGTACAATGTTTTGTTTAAATATTGGTCACTAATTACCAGTCACCCTATATAACTTAGCCCTTAGCATAATCAGCCTATAGGTAATCTTCCCACTGCTGGGATAAAGGCCTCTTAGCTGTGAGAGGGAGCGGGCCGTTATCCACCTCGCGGGCCTAGTACGAGTTAGTCGATGTCACATGTCTTCTTCATGGTTGTAAGACATGCCGGTTTCCTCACGATGTTTTCCTTCACCGTTTTGAGAGCAGTGGTGTTGAAATAATTTATACAAAGTAAAGCCTGGCTGGATTTCAGTCTATGACCTGGAACTCGTAAGGCCACCACTGCTACAACCTTACTTAGACTTTATAACTTATTTTATAGGTGTACACGATAAACAGAACCAGCAGATTACACGTTTTTTTATCTTGGTGTAATTGCGGGAATCTGTTATGGTAAGTTAGTTACTTACTCTGATACAAAGTCTTGTTATTGGTAGTTTTATCGCAAAACTCGAGATTCAAACCCTATATGCCATATCGTCCACAAGCGCCCAATACCTCCTATCTGACTCCGGATTGATTTTACATAGTAGAGGATCCCAAGTAAGACCGACCTTCACCAATTTTGGTACACGTTCACAAACATATTTTATTTGTTAAAATATAATTTTCACCTGTTTATCAAATTGGTGAAGGTCCTTCTTACTTGGTATTCTCTACTATGTAAAATCCACCCGGAGTCAGATAGGAGGTATTAGGCGTTTGTGGACGATATGGCGCTTTAATGTTTCTTACAAAACATTTGGAATATAATTTCACAATACATGCAATTAAACATCTGTTTCACAATCAGCTGCCTTCGTCATTAGTTTACGAGATTTCGTGAACCAAATTCTCGTTCGTCATTCCACGTTGTAAGTGAACCTACAAACGAGGAATGCCTGGCATTTTCGAAATAGTAGATAGGATTGCAATGGTAAAAAGCCTTTGTTATCAGCCTTTGGCTTGGGCTCGTAACGAATAGCAAATAAAACTGGAACAAGAATTTTCCAACCACAAAGAGTGAAAATAGATCAGAACAAAGCATTTGACGACTGTAATGAAACTACGGGCATAATAAAAATATGAAAAATGAGGAGTAGTCCATTGTCCTATAAATTCTATTGTCTTTGAAAAAGACAAGAATATAGAGTAACTCACAAATTAGAAATTCCGATAAAAGCAAGGTATGTCAGTATATAAATATAATGTTATACAAAATACAATATCATATGAGAGTAATATTTATTCAATTTTTACACTCAAAAAACGCACAATGGCGGATTCAATGCATTATAATTTAGTGATTCTCTACCAGATAAAAAGGCCTGGTGAAGAGATCAGGTGCTCTGTTTGAGAGGACCAATGATAAGAAATATAATATATCGTAATTAATCTTATCTTCTCTTAAAAATAATTAAAATTGAAGTATCTGTTTGTAATGTCAAAATTAGGCTACAGAGCGTGCCAAAGAAATATACATACACCCATACACTCGAAAAACATAACCCTCCTTCTGGCGCAGTCGGGTAATAACAGCTTTTTACTAAATGCACATAAAAGTAAATACGGTACATAAATAAAAAAAACAACAGTAAAAAAAAAATCTATCTGTTTGTTCCGGCTAAATTTCAAAATGGCTGGACCGTTTTGACGGAACTTTCACTGACACATAGCTAATGTTGTAAGGAGTAACATATTAAGCTACTTTTATCCCAGGAGCTCGTTCACGTGGGATTAATTCCAACAAGCACGCGGGGAAGCCGTGGGCTGCAACTACTTATAAGTATAACAGGTAGTCAAGCACATAAATAGGTCATTAGCTTATAACACACATATGTACATAATAAACGGTGAGATTAATTTACCCAAGAGTAGGAATATAAACAATGTTAACCTACTTATGTAATACAATAACGAGCATATTAATTAACACACTATTACAGTGTTAGTTAACGTTTAGTTACAGCTTTAAAATAGAAATGAAAGTGTGTGATGGTTTCGTAAAATTACGAGCCGATCTCAGTGAGGTTTCTGAGATCGGGTCACAAATTTGCTAAAGCAAATAAATTGGTTGAGTTTTAGATTAAGCAAGCTTTTGCCAGCGGTTTCGCCCGCGTGAAGGTTGGAAATTATCCCGCGGGATTGTACTACCGGGATAAATCGTACCCTATGTGTTACTTCAGGCTATAAACTATCTGTCTGCCAAATTTCACTGAAATCCGTTTCGTAGTTTTTCCGTGAAAGAGTAACAAACATCCATCCATTCTCAGAACCTTTCACATTTATAATAATTACTAGTTTCCGCCCGCGGCTTCGCCCACGTGGAAGTCGGAAATTATCCCGCGGGAACTTACTACCGAGATAAGAAGTATCCTATGTGTTAATCTAGGTAATAATCTATCTGTGTGCCAAATTTAATCCAAATCCGTTCAGCCGTTTTTACGTGAAAGAGTAACGAACATCCATCCATCCATACTTACAAACTTTCGCGTTTATAATATTGGTAGGATTACTAGGATTTCGCATCGCACTAAGTGTTTTTTTTAAACTTATCATATTTATGGTACACCTTTGCAGAGAGTCTATAGGTTTTAAGTATCTTGGCCTTAAATTGACGAAATTCAAAGACGATTGAACGGGAGCAGAGGGCGTTGTCGGTTAGAGCGAACATGCTGGCTCGCAGGTTTGCACGTTGCTTATTTCCTGTTAAAATCACGCTCTTTTGAGCCTACTATAGTACTTTTTACACGTGCAGCCTGTGGGCTAGATGTTCACAAGGATCGTACAACAATGCATTTAGGATATTTGTGGGGCTATTCCGTTTCTGTAGTGCGTCAGGAATGTTCGCAGATGCGCATGTAGATTGCTTTTACGCAACAATGCATAAAAGGTGCGCTTCCCCGGTGCGCAGGGTGTGGTTCCAATAGTATCTTAAGCATGATTGCGAGTCGCCTGGATTGTGTATACGTGGGTCGCTGTTGTACCATCTCTCATGGGATATCGCAACGGTGACCAATCGTTATTTCTTGTATTGTTTTCCTTGTTTTGTGTATAGTCTGTGTTTACTAACATAGTTGTAAGTTTTCCTAACAATCTTGATGAGTCCTGGTTACTCCAATAATTAAATATTCTATTTTATTCTATGGCAGGCTTAGAATTACACCCGTTGTAAATACCGTATTTGAGGACATGTTATCTTCTTTTTTATTAACGCTTTACGGTACTGTAAAGGTTGTCTGCGGAAGAGGACCTTATCTTAACAGGCTGGTGATAAAATCAGCTTCAGTCAAGCATAAAAAAAGGAATGTTGTGCTGGCACCTACGCATAAGTATGAATCCGCTTGAGGTAGGTATATATGTTCTGTGGTATGAATTTAGAATAGAAGTAGAATAAATTCTGTGGAAATACGTGCCTTGTGAAGCATGTGTGGTGTGACTATGAATGATAGTTAATCTTTATTTCTCTAATTGCTATAAATTGTCTGAATTACAAGACGGCCGTAACACTTTTAAATATAAATTCTATGTGATTTTCTATTGGCTTTTGCCGTCAGTCGGCGCCTGCTTCTCATTACTTGTCACAGCGCTGCCATAGAGTGTCACAGACACTAAAGGCATAGACAAGTAAATAGATGTTACGTGGCGTGCAGACACGCGGATTACAAAAACATAGATTCTGTTTTAGTTATTTTACACATATTAACTTATTTTTATGTATTATTTTATATCTGTAGCTATCCGTGACATCACAGTGGGCTATTAGAATACCAGCGCTGCGACACTTTTTAAATGTGTCTGTCAACCTCCTTCTTTTTTGAAGTCGGTTAAAAAAATAAGAGTCGTCGAAAGATTCTAGAAATACTAACGAAACTCACTCAATAAACGTGTTTCATTATTAGATCACGGGAAAGGGAGACCTGCTACCAAGAAGAACCAATCCGGGCCAATAAAATCAGGAGAAAATTTAGCTCAAAAACCTTGCTTATTTTCCTCCAAATCCCTCATGCTTTTCAATCAAATATTCATCGCTATAACGGAACTTCATACTTCCAGTCAATTTTCCAAGTTTTCAGTAACATAGGAGAAACTGTAGCGGTCTTAGAAACGTGTCGACAAACGTGCGAAGGCACCGTAACGTGACCACGTCTCTATGGGCAGACTTTGTTGTTACCCATTCATACTTCTTCGTTTCGAACTGGAAACTTAATTTAAATTGTTAATGAATGTTGCTACTATAAATTATGAACTAGCTCTTGCCAGCGGTTTCGAGCGCGTGGAGGTCAAAAAATATCCCACGGAAACGTATTACCGGGGTAAAAAGTATTGTATGTGTTAATCCAGGTTAAAATCTATCTGTGTGTAAAATTTCATCCAAATCTGTGCAGCCGTTGTAGTGTGAGTGAGTAACAAACATCGGAACATCTTAATTTCCAAACATACAAACATAGTAGTATAATTAGGATTGCCTTCACTTAGACCTAACTTTGTGGCTTTATGCTTAGTTACTTAATTTTCAAAGGGTTCTGTTTGTTAGCTCAGTACCTAAATGAAATTAGGGCGTCGTTGTTTGTTAGATATTCGTAATTATTCTTCTTATCGCGTCATGGTAACATGAGCATCATCCTAATATTATAAACGCGAAAGTTTGTAAGTATGGATGGATGGATGGATGGATGTTTGTTACTCTTTCACGCAAAAACGGCTGAACGGATTTGGATGAAATTTGGCACACAGATAGATTATAACCTAGATTAACACATAAGATACGTTTTATCCCGGTACACGTTCCCGCGGGATAATTTCCGACCTCCACACGGGCGAAGCCGCGGGCGGAATCTAGTCACCCTATAATGTTCCCACTGTTGGTACACAAGTCTCTTCTCTATGACAGAGAGTGAGCAGTAATCTACCACGCCGGTCCAGTTTGGGTTGGTAGATGACACATGTTTTTTGGTTCTAAGACGTCCGCGTCTCGTCACCAGCAGTCGGAACATTATAAAGTAATAGAGGTACGAGGAACAGGGTGTAAAGTTCACTCATACCCTATTGAAAAGGCAGGATCCTCCGACCAGACGGGTGTTGTGTCTGGTGGGCAACTGCCCGACGGTTGATGTCGGGATGTTGTACCTATGCAAATCGCGAGGTAAACTTTAACTGCGCGATCTAGGATTTCTTATGATGTGTGTCTTGCGTAGTTCGCCTGTGGCATTGTAGATGGCGCCACTTCTCCTTTTGTATTTTTAGATATTGTTGCGAAGTATTTTTCTGTAGTGCCGCTATAAGGTGATGATGCTCATGATGCTCGTGATGAAGTTTGTCATCTACTGTCGGAACAGTAGATACCAAAATTCAGTGGGGACCAGACAAATCGAGCCTAGCGGGGAGGCTCAGTTCAGCCGCCTACGCCGCCGCGCCGTCAGAAATGTAAGACAATACACTGACGTTGATACAGTTCGGCTAGTAGTTATTTTCACAGCGTTATGTCCTACGGTATTCTGCTGTGGGGCAAAGCCGCAGATATTTAAAATATTTTTGTCCTTCAAAAACGTGTTGTTCGTGCAATTTACCTGGCCTCGAGTTGTAACTCGGGTGGTAACAATAAGTGAACATAACCCAGCATTGCATAAGCCATCACGCCTTTTATACCAGGAGGCTTTTATTTTGGTATTATGCTTTATTTACATTTATTTTTTATTTTTTATTCTGTGTGCTTGAGTTAAGTTTTAATTTTATTTGTTGGTATATTGGCATGGCTAGCTAATTATTTAGTTAATGTTTATTACTTTGCCTATGTATGTATAGAATCAAGTCTATCTGACTAAACAGACACCTGTGCTGCTGGGGAGTTTGTTGCGCCATTTTTTCTTTAAGTGGTGTAGGGTGGGCGTTTTGGGGGACTGTCTTATGCATTTTGACGTTCGAAAAGTGCTGATTGTCAGCCTAATTTGAAAAAATGACTTTTGATTTAGGTTTTTTGATTTCATGAGTAAGGAAGGTATCTTATTCAATAATATGTAACCACCAGAAGAATGTCCATAAACTATAATAATTCAATAATAATTCTATAAACTGTTCTATAACAGAGATATTGTCTTTGGTTCGTGGGTAAGGGGCGAAATAACTTTGTATGAGTACCTACTTTCCGAATTCTTGAAACTGAAACTATCTATTGAAACTTAACTGAAGAAACTCAAAAGGTCATTTACCTTTTTAGGTGCTTTGATGAGTTTGAATTTGAAAAACAAGATGTTTGACTGAAGAAAAGTTTAGTATTACATAATTGTAGATATTATGATGGTAGCGGTGTTTCTATGTAGGAGTAACAAATCGGGGTTACTTTGATTCGCGGGATGACTTTGATCAAAACTTCCATTTCATATAAAATCGCTAATTGCGTAAAACGAAACGCAACATGGTAGTTTTTTTTCTAGGTTAGCAACACTGAAGAACTGTCAATCCTTTTCTGAGGACACGCTGGAAATTCTCTAACAATTATAATTAAAAATATTTAATAATTTTTCCTGTTGGCACTATTTGATTTTGGCATTATAATTGGGGTTACTTTGTAATTACGCAATAAAATATCAAAGTAACCCTTCATCCAAAGTAGAACTCTGATCAGTCAGTTTTTTTTATTTTTTTTCTCAAAATGAAGCAATATTTTTTCACGTATTATTATTACAGGAATCGAGAGTTATAAAAAAAACGATTATAGGATTTTTTTTTTGTATTTTATGTAACCACAAATTTAAGAAATATGAACCTTCAAAATTCAATATTGATTAAAGTAACCCCGGTTTACCGGTACTTAATTTCAAATGTCGATTTCATTGTCTACTGGCTTTCTCCAGTAGCCTCGCCTGCGTGCTGGTCGAAAATTATGCTAAGGAAACGTACTACCAGGATAAAAGTTTCTTATGTGTTAATCCAAGTTATAAACTATCTGAGTGCCCAATTTCATTAAAAACCACTTGTCGCATGTTTCATATACCTAATCACATACTTTCATTATCTTTCACTATTATTAATTTTGAATATTTTCTTAAATTATTAATTATTAACTGATAGATGTAGTATTCTGTTCAATGATTAATCATTTGGAATATTTTCTTAAACGATTAATTATTTTATAATATAGGTATGTACAGTTCAAAGCTGTTCATAATGACATTCTATGCGGCAGGTCTATTCTCAAAGGGATACGGATTCCGGATGACATCACAAGCCTGCGGTGACACTTGACATGCCCCTGATAAACAAATGACCTACATATTCTAAACGCGTGGGATTTATAATAATAGCTTTATTAGTGTGTGGCTACCAGCTTACTCGTACGATTACTGTGATTTATATAAGGCTCAAAGAGCGAAAATCCGCAGTGGTTCGTGGCCTAGCTTCTAATGCATTATTTACCGGTATTAATCTATAAAAAAGGAAATTCGAAAACCCGACTACGTTAAAAATGAATATTGAAATTCTTATTCAATGATACCCCACGTGACATACTCGTTCTAAACATTATAATATAATATATAAAGCTAAAATAAGGCTAAACTAAACTAAGAAATCTGATGGATACAAAACAAACTGTAATATTCAAGTACACAAACTTACTTATTCTAGTGAACTTTAGTGTTAATCCTTGATGACTTTAATTTTAAATATCTTGACCTATTGGACACACCCACTCTTTCGGCCTTTGACTAAGCGCCAAACTTATAATATTCAATAATTAATTTGCTAAAACTTCAAACGAAAAGAAGCCTTCTGAGTTTCACCTCACAGAAAATATGGTCTAGAGAGGTTTTTTTTTTGATCGGTCGCTTTTTGTGTGGCCGCTAAGATCTTGTCTCAGCGGCCGCACAGACACAATATATTTTTAAGCAGTCTGCACCAGAAGGTCATGTATATAAACTTAGATAAAGCAGGAATGAAATCAGTGGTGATCCAGTAATAACGGCCCCGACGTACGTTTATATAAATAACTAGCTTCCGCCCCCGGCTTCACCCGCGTGGATGTCGGAAATTATTCCACGGGAACGTACTACCGGAATAAAAAGTATAGTATGTATTAATCTAGGTTATAATCTATCTGTGTACCAAATTTCATGCAAATCCGTTCAGCCGTTGTTGCGTGATTGAGTAACAAACATCCAAACATGTTCACAATCTTTCACATTTATAATATTAAGTTGGATTTCATCATCACTGCTCTCAAAACAGTGAAGGAAAACATCGAGAAAAAATCGGCAAGTCAAAATAAAAATAAAAAACACATGTGACATCTACTGACCTACACTGGGCTCGCGTCATGGCTCACTCCCTCTCGGAGGGACGAGGCTGTGTTACAATAGTGGGAACAGTGTAGACTGATCATAGTAAGTAGAAATATCGAGCCATCAAAAACATAAATGTGAAATGAGAGCCAAGTTCAATATAATGATATATGCCAAAAGAAGTGAGATCTAAATGGGTGCCAAGTTCAATGGTCAGACAACAAACTAACTTAACAGACAGCTGTGCTGCTGGGGAGTTTGTTGCGCTACTTCTTCTTCCCAGCTAAAGCACTAGGAAGTGGTGAAGGGCGGGCGTTTTGGGGGACTGTCTTATGTAAAGAGCTGACTCTCAGCCTAGTTTGAATAAATGACTTTTGATTTTTTTAGATTTTTTTGAGTCATGAAATTTATTTATAACAACATAAAATATATTATAATAACTCAAAATATAATTTCTTCTTATAACTTAGGATAATATATTGAAGCCTAAGGTCTGACTTGGCTAGTTGTCAAATACAAATTATATTATAGCCTTCGCAAGTTCTAAAGCTGTAAGTTCTTATTTAATTCTTCCGAAAATCTGGCTTGCTGGTAGAGACTAGCCATCGAATATAGGGCTCTTCCTTGACTGTTTTCGTTGGTACTTAATAATAATTCGTATATGAGAACTAGCCAAGTCAAACCTTAGGCTTCAATATATTCCTATAAAAGAACCGTCATAAAAACCTTCACTCACGTACCTATTTAAAACACGTAACCCTCCCTTTAGATTCGCCGGTGTCGGAAAATCCCAATTTTCTCTCCCGGAAAACTTTATTTGATATCAAACGTTTCCATCAAATTATTAACGTTTATTTGTTCTAATTGCTTCATTTGTTCAATTTGTATAGAACAAACACCCAAAATTGAGCAAATATACGAAATTTTACGCGAAATTAAAGCTACCTTTTTCATCCAATCAGGTGAACCCAGGAAATAGGTACAGACAAAATTGTTGATTACTACTATAGAATTCAGTATTTTCTACTGTGTTTCGCTACAAATGAAGGTTTTTAAAGACTCTACCGATTTATGTAAATTATTTTTGTTGGGTTTAAACATGATGAATGTTGTTGAGCTGTCAAAATGAAAGCCATTCCAACTGTTATAGTGTTACGCAAAGACGCCGCTGATGTAAGTTTAGACGTAAATGACGCAAAGGAGTGTGTAAGGATCGTAAAGGTACATATACAGGCAATTTTTTGAGCAATTTATTGCTCGGTAACACTAATGGATCAATCTGGAGCAACAGCAATAAATTGCGGATATGTTCCGGGAATATTGGTTCCGATTGCTTCATATATTTCATGAGTTGCCGAATATCCTTAAATTGCTGGATGCGTAGTCGTGACGTCATAGTTGACGAGAATTCACCAGGATGGAGCAATTTTAGTTGCTCGTGTAAGCGCACCTTAATAGGTGGTGTTCTGTATTTTGTTTACCTCCATTGGAAAAATGCGTGAGTTTATGTATATGTTACCGGCCAAACCCAATTTCAGGCACAACTAGTTTGTCCTACCTATCCTATCCTACCTATGTTAAATTTTAGTTAGTTTGTTGATAGTAGAGATTATAGCAATTAATTCAGCTTGAGTCGGGTGTTTTCCGGCTGATACGGTAGCGAGAAGGCTTTGCTTGGTTAAACTACTTTAAACCACTAAATTAGTCAAATACCGACATTAACAGCACTCATTTGTTACGTACAAGCGTATAATAAAACCTATATTAAGTTAGGGTAGCCTTTTTTGAAGTTAGAATAAATGATTCTTTGGTGATATGTAGATCAAACTTATAATTGTGGGGAATTTAATCTCTCAAGGTTTGTTTTTCCTGTAATTTGCTTGAAAATAAACAAACAATTTGATCAGATAGGTATTATTGACGATCTGTCTATAGTATAGTATATCTGAATATACAGGGTGTAATAAAAACCCTATTGCTATCCTTAAGCACTAAAGATAACAACTGGTAGATATAGAATCACTCTCAGATTATAAAACAAAGTCAGATAGACCGCGCGGAACACCAAAGTGAGGCCAAAAAAACCAAATACTAAAGCGACGCATTGTATGTTACATTCAATGCCACTTTATAATCTGAGGAAAAACTATACATATTTTCAGCTCAAAATAAAATACTCTAAGAATTTTCGGTTTCATATGTTTCTTCAATTCAAATCATAACAAACGTGTCACCGCACTACATAGGTCAATAACTTTCCACATTACCTACTTGCCAATATCACGATACATCTCTTCCAAGTGATGTGTTTATTTCAATTTGAAAAGTTCAGTTTCTGGTATCGATGTATTAAAAATTCTCATAACTTCCGAACATGTAGAGATAGGATTAAAAAGCCCTTCCAATATTGTTCGATATCATCCATAGAAGCCGTGCCCTTGGTATGTACGAGTATATACCCTTTTCGTTACACGTTGTATAGACTCTATATTAACATTTATGCTCGAGACTACAGTACAATACAACCCCGATGTTACGTAATATATTTTTTTCCTCCGATCATCGCAGTATAAATATCTGTGTTAATTAATCGAATAAATATGACAATGTGTGTAAAAGTAATTAATTTTTGGGTTTTTTAAAAACCCCGTCGATATGGGAAGTTTACTAGATACAACGGAAATGACGATGTTTTGACTGATATTATTAAGAAAAACGTGTCGACCCAAGCATTACTTTATGCATTTAAAATTGAGTCTTATTTCTTCTTAAATAAGATTGCATTTTCTTTGGCTCAATCAGTGGTAGGTTAGGGAAAAAAAAATACTTATATTAAAAGTTACTGAAATCGATTCAGTAGTCGATTAGGTTCTTTCAGGTCTTGCGTCTATTCTGTTACACCTTGTATATGTTACCGGCCAAACCCGATTTCAGGCCAAACTAGTTTGTCCTAGGCCAGACTGGTTTATTAAGCCGGGGCACGCCGATTAAATGGGTTAGGTTAGGTTAGGTTAGAACTGTGACCAAAAGCGCGCGAGCCGAGCGAGCGAAGCGAGCGGCGCCGCGGCAGCGGCCGGCGAGCGTTACTTCCAAAGGCTGTAAACGAAATGGCTAATTAAGCTAGTTGGCTGCGACATATCACGCGTAGGATAAGTCTGTTTGGCCTAGGACAAACTAGTTTGGCCTGAAATTGGGTTTGGCCGGTAACATATATACACTTTATAATCTGAGAAAAATTGTAAATGAGTCCGTCGTCTTAGTATCGTACAATGCCCATGTAACATCTACTCTACGTTATGGAATTATATACTGGGGAAAATTCTACAGATAAACTCATCGCATTCAAGGCGCAGAGGAAATGTGTACGGTCTATCTTCAAGCAATCAACTGACAGTTGCTTGCCATTTTTTTTAAAGCATACGTTGCTGACCCTACCTTGTTTTTATATTTATGAGGCAGCAGTTTTCATAAAACAAACATACATCAATTTGAACTACATAAGTCAAAACTTCGCAACAATGAAATTTGCGCTAATACACACAATACAGCATTATACACAAAAAGTTTTTTAGGTATGGTACCCAGATTGTACAGCGAAATACTGAAAAAATTCGAGACAAACGCGATAAGTAGCTTCTTAGTGCAGATAGCGTACTATTCAGTTAATGAATACCTAGAAGATAATAATGATAGCTATGTATAAGGATAAATATGTGCAATAATAATTATATATTTTTCGTTATTTGTAAGTAGTGGCAGTTTTTCATTTTAAGTAATTATTATTTTTAGCCTGAATGTGTTATAAAATGTAGATTTAACTAACTATTACTTACTATTAGTATTTAAATGATATTTGTACGCCATAAACGGCAAAACATAGTGTACTTGTACATATTTAGTAAACAACACCTTTTTTACCTATGTTTTACAAATAAAAAACGTTGACTTCGACTTTGACCATTTGTTTAAAAACGAAACAGATTATGATTAATCGTGAGTTACGCAATTAAAGTGCTGGTGTCCTGAAATACAGGCCCAGAGCTTACTTTAGGTACCAGTCTCCCACAATATTAGAATGTTGTCTGACTCTGATACCATGTAATAAATGTATTCTGTTATATTGTGGTGAGAAAAAAAATATACATTGAAGGTTAACAATGTAATAAGCTAAAGAATATAATAAGCCAAAATGGAACCGCTCCTTTTTCCTTTATTGTTTTCGCATTAAATCACGGCCAAGAGTCATCGACTCATCGTACAACGAATATGAAAATAAAGACAAGCTTATTGAAGTATTAATGGATTAACGCTTGACATACAATGTTGGATATTGCTATGGGCTGATGAAATCACGTAAATTACTTACCTAATATTTGACAATATGATTTTTTTTAAATTATTTCTTGCCATCCGCGTAGATTATGGATTGTAAAAGCAATTTGCATTAAAACACAAAAAATATTGAATATTTTTACAAAAAACCCTAAATCAAATTATTTCTGTTGAGGTTAGAATAATAAGATTGTAAACAGTTTCAATTGGCATAAATGACTGGGACGTCATACATCTGAGGAGCGTCGGAATAAAAACCGATACATCACATTTTCAGTTTTAATTTATGATCTTAATAAGATATTTCCAAGCGGTTGGTTAACTCTTCACGTGACCAAAAGGCTGGCCTATATTTCGGCCAAAGAATCAGCATTGCCATACAACGTGGCAATGCTGCCAGCCTTTTGGCCACTCTTCCCGTTGACAACGATGCGGACTTATTTTTTGATGCATTATGATTATTTTATTTTTTTATATACCTGTACATATTATTAGCTTCGTTTTGTGTTTAACTTAAGGACTAAATTAAAATTAAATAAGTAAAAATGATCTCAATTGGTTGTTCTCCTACATATCTTTCTTTGTCGTCAATGTAACCTGCACCCTAATTGCGTAACGCACGATCAATCATAATCTGAATCATTTTGAAACAGATTGCTAATCCATTGCTTTAACTGTTCGAAATATGTGTCTGCTCAACAACGTAAATAACGCAATGAATATTGTTGAACTGTCAAAATTAAACAGATTATGATTGCTCGTGTGTTACGCAATTAGGGTGCTGGTCGAAAACAGATAAATCCGCTCCAAATCCTTCCGCGAAATACCGGGATCTGAACATAAGCCGATAAACACGCCAATCGTACCAAACGAAGATGACGATCGGAACAAAGACCGATAAATCCTTAGCATCTTTCATTCTTGACTCTTTTGATTCTGTCAAAAACTGTCACATTCATAGATGTGTGGCGCGTATCTTATGTCTATGTCATATCTTAAGGTAATATCTAGATATTCAGCCGCATTATATCAACAGTATTTTATGAAATAACAATAGAATTATCTCGTTGGTTTGGTCAAAACCCGATAGGTATGTACATTTTGTTTTTTTTTATATCTCAACAAGTACCGTGCACACGAATGCAGAATTTAGGTTTCCAAACAGTGATTCCAACATCAATAAATTGATAGATTTCGTTTAATTCCAAATTAGAAAAGCATGAACTTGGCCATATTTTTACAATTTCCCACAAAAAAACACGAAAGCGATTTAGCGGTTTTTGTTCTGACGCTCCTCATCTATAAACTATACATGTCTTTGCTTGCCGTGTGCCATGATATGCTACTGTATCTTGGTGTGCTACTGGACAACAAGTTGTCACTTAATCAACACGTGGAAAGAATTGTTAACATTTCATTTAAAATGTATGGCTTTGTCATGAGATCATCTACCGAGTTCAAACGGCCCTCCACCTATCTCTACTTATATAAGACGCTTGTACGCTCGCAGCTCGAATATGCGGTCCCAATCTGGAACCCGTTTTATAAGAAATATATAGATATGGTCGAGAAAGTCCAGCGTAAATTTCTTCGCGCCATGTACTATAGGTGCTATAAAGGGTGTTTGTCGTATTCGCAATTACTAAGCAGGTATAATATGTTAACATTAGAATCCAGACGTAAGTTTCTAGAAGCTAACATACTACATAGTATTGTTCATAATCACTTCGATTCCATTGATCTCACGAGTAAGTTATGTTATGTGGTCCCCCGCACTGTAAATAAGCGTAGTGTTCGTGCAGGTACATTGTTCGCTGTAAATACTTGTCGGACTAATTCAGGATTGCGTTGCCCTGTTCGTCGTATAGTGGAATCGTATAATCGCAACTTCATTGACATTGACATTTTTGTATGTTCCAAATCTAAATTTAAGTCTAATGTTTTAAAAATCTTATCTAATGATAATAAGAAATAGCATGTGTCCTTTATTCTATATTTAATTTATTTCAACCGTTTTAATTATTTTTATTAATGAATTGTCAATTCCGTTTCTTTTATTTTCTTTTATAATCTTAATTCTTATTTGTGATAGTAAGAAACAATCCCAAATATGTATATAATTTTGTCCAAAAATTAATATGTAATAATTTTTTTTTTCCTTTTATTTTCAAACACTTAATTATTTAATTGTACTGTATTTTAATCGTGTATTTTAATAATAATTTTTCTTAATTTTAAATAATATAATTATCTGAGTAATGATACTCTAGTGGCACTTTTTACCTAATTTTAATTTTGTTAACATGCGGATAATGTAGTGGGCTGCAATATTGTTAAAACTGTATTTATTATTCTTATTTGTAAACATCTTATATTGTAGCTGTTTATTGTCCCATAATAAATAAAATAAAATAAAATATACAAACATGTTACGTCATTCGACTCACTATTTGAATGGCAATGCTGCCAGTCTTCTGGGCACGTTTCCTGATGACAGCTATGCGGACGAATACTTCGACGCCTAAGTGTCCTTTTGTTTTTGTATTTATTTCTTTACTTAGTTAGTTTAAGCTTTTTATCCTTTTCTATTGTTAAAACAGTAACGGTCCTTATAATAGACAAATGAAGACTATTTCCAAAGCTATTTCGAATACCCATTCTGATTGTATTTACTAACTGTATTGTCGCTTTATATAAGGCATCCAGCTGCACGAATTAATTTCAATCTACATATATGTAGCATATGTTTTATTGTTAAAGTGTGTAATGGAGTTACCTATTACATGATCTGCCTATAACCACGCGGGCCGAGTGCGGCTTGGTAGATCTCACATGTCACCGAATTTTGGTTTTAACGATGTTTTGCTTCACCCCGTTGAGAAAAGTGGTGGTGAAGAAATAATTTACACGAAATAAAGCACCTGTCAAAGAGCAGTGATGGCTCAGTGGTATTAACCCTGACCTAAAACTTGTAGGCCGTGGGTTCGAACCCAGCCAGGTGCTTTACTTAGTGTAAATAAATTCCTCACCACTGCTCTCAAAACGGTGAAAAAAAATATGCAACAACATTGTGAGCAAACCGGCCATGTCCTCGAACCAAAAATTCGAAGACGTGATTTGACATCTACCAACCCGTATTGGGCCCGCGTGGTAGATTACAGCATACTCCCCGGAGGCCTCCGTCCCAGCAGTGGGAACATAATATGCTGAATGCATGTATGTAAAGCGCCTGCATGTCAGGGTTTGAACCTACAACTCGTTAGTCGCGGCCGCTTCTACTAGGCCTGCACTGCTTGCCACTCATATATTCCTATTATATTGCCTGAATAAGCAACGCAATTTGTTTTGCAGAACTGAAGGATTTGAAAAAGTCCTTTATTGCCTTGCAAAATAAAATTACTTCTGAACAATTTTCAGAATGGCAATGATTGAATCCTTATCATACAAAGCCACCACAAACATCAATTTCCAGGAAGGATTGGGACACAAGGACCCTTATATCTTCCGCCTTTAACTTTGCCAATTGGTTTTGTTTTATACAGTACCATTGGACTTCCTACTCACGTCCTAACATGTCGGAAATTCAATTGAAAAGATCTTTGTAAAGAGTTTCAGGCTCTAAGCGACCAATCGTCGGTTGAATGAAAGATTGAGTGACAATATATAATGAAGGAAATTTCTCGCCGGCTGGTCGACACTTCACGTGACCAGAGGGCTGGGTCGTTCTTTGGCCAAAGAATTAGCATTGCTATTCAACGTGGCAATGCTGCCAGTCTTCTGGGCACGTTTCCTGATGACAGCGATGCGGAGGAATACTTCGACGCCTAAGTGTCCTTTTGTTTTTTGTATTTATTTTGTATATCGTAGTTTTAATTTTTTATAATTAACTTCCAAGCCATGTTCAAGATCTTAGTAATGAACGTTATGTTAAATATTGTTCTTTTAACATTTTAAAAGAGTAACGGTACGGTGGAGTTTCTTGCCCATTCTTCTCCATACGAAACTACATCTTGGAAGGGGCGACTAGAATCAATTCTATTTTAATGTAAATAAATGTTGACGTTCAAAAGTGTCTTTTAAGTGCCTATTTGAAATAAATGCTTTGACTTTGAATAACGTGTTAGCAGCGTTTACCCTCAATTTTGTCACATGAAGTGGTATTTAATAAGGGGATATATTTAATTGAATATTTAGTTTTATTTAATTATTTTTTGTGTTGTATATTTGAGTGATCTATACATTGTGACTTATAACATCACCTTGGATAGATCTGTTAAGGTGTTATACATGTTAATAAATAAATAAATTTTCTACTGATCCTCTAAAATCCCCATTCCCATGTAGGTGGGTAGGCAGAAAATACAAAATGCAAACGCTGTGATCCATACATAGGGGCCATTCAAGTATTACGTAAGCCCAAAAGAGGGTGGGGGTCTATGCATTGCTTATTTTTGATGACATGGAGGATGGGGGAGTCTGGTCGGTGATTACGTCAGCAGTATTTTTTTTCCTTTTTTGAATTTTCTACAAAATTTAGTCGTGTTTGGTTTGAACACATATGGCAACCCTACTTGTCTATGCAAATCCAAAATCACACGAAAAGTGAGCAGACACCCAACATTGAGCAGCAAACATCCAATGTCATCGAAGACTTAGAGTTATGGATTCGTATGTCATAGACTGAAGGCTGTTTTAATTTGAATTAATTTACCAAAATTTTAAAAGAAGTTTTTTTTATTCGTTAATTTAAAAATATTATAATAACTGAATACTATCTCAATAAAATTTGCTTAAATGTACCAAAAACCATTGTTGACGTAAGAATGGTAGGTGGGGGGCAAGAGCCTTGCTTATTTTTGCTGACGAGGGTTAGGGGGTGGGGGTTTAATAATTGTAAAAATCTGCTGACGTAATACTTGAATGGCCCCATAGGTACTCCTTTTGCTTCGTATATTTTCATACGTCTGGTCCACGGGTGGATACACGCCTGCCGGTTGCGAGAACTACGCACTGGCCTTGCTGAAGAACATCACCAATTCGGTTACAATATGTCCTTTAAGGTGAACCTAGTTCACATTTTTTGCATACAAACTTCGGGAGTGTTTCACTCCACTGTCTGACATGGCACATCGAAAGTAAAATATGATATCGTTTTGTCTCATTACTAATATTGTCTGTACGGAAATAGAATACTAAAATAAAAACTCATTAAAAATTTAGGAGCCAACAAAGATTCGTTGTTCTTGCTAATTTTACTTAACTTTGGGCGTGTTTAAGTAATAAAAGAAGCGTAAAATCTCCAAAACCAAGTCGGTACCGACAAAGTTCAATTATCGAAAAGTTCAATGAACTTTATTGGTCATTGATTTATGCTTTGGCTTTTTCATAAAACCCGATCGTCCAAAGGACTTTTCTTAATTTTTTTGCGAATTTTTTACTATAAATGATCCTGCATCTCACTCAATAACGTTGTGCGTGTAGACTAGCGTCTAACTGCTCATCACTGGTACTATCTCTGTTGGACACGAATCCTGGTGAGACAGCGTGATTTTTAGCCAGGCCCACCAGTGAGTTCGAGCCCGCGACTAGGTTCTCTTTAAGAGCGTCTCCCAGTGTTTTCACTCAAATCAGCCCTGCATATCCTCTAAATTTCAGCTTTAAAAAATGATGTCAGGCGAGATTTAGTCGACCCTTATCTGCTTTAACAGTATTTTGACTATACAAAAGTAGATCTTTAAACAATTAATTGTTTAAATAGATCTATTTTTGTTTACTTAAAATAAACAGAACGTTCAAATTATCTTGAATCCACCATTTTCTGTTAATTGCGCTCGATAGACAATTATATTTTAGAACGATTAGTAAACATTTACAACTAAATCATTATTGTTCTAAGGCTTGTTCTATTTCTGTATAGGTAATCAATAAACGAGGAGGTAGTCTGGAGAACAAACTACCAATCAGAAACATTAAGGCATTGCTGAGATAAAACAAGTTTACCGAATGTTTTATTTTAATTTTTTTGCTAGGTTTTTCCCGTGGCTTCGCTCGCGTTAAGTTAGAATTTGTCAATAAATTCAGGTTGTACTCTGCTTGTAATAATCCAATTCATACATGATTCGAAAGACACGTAGCGCCATCTATTATCACAAGAACGTTACTATTGTTATCCTCGGGAACAGTACTTTTTTCCGGGTTTAAAGGTATCCTATGTCAGTTTCTATACACCTGACAATGTTTAAACAAAATTTCAGGATGACCGGTTCTGTGGTTTAGCCGTGAAAAGGTAACAAACAAACAAACTATCGCATATAATATTGTAGTTACGATTGCTGAATGACCACTCAGACTGCATGCTCCTGACTGTGGCCAAGTAATCACAGCCGCACGGTTCGATTGGTCAGGTTAAGCTACCCTTGCCGCGGTTGATCTGTAGATGGGTGACCATCTTTACATAATAAGACTCCTCCGTGCTTCGGAAAGCACGTTATGCCATTGGTCCCGACTGTCATTAATGGATCTTTGGCAGTTGTTACTGACAACCAGTCTTACCAACGGGTATCGTATTATCCAGTAACTGGGTTGTGGAGGATAGGTAGGCAGTCGCTCCATGTAAAATACTGGTATTCAGCTGCATCCGGTTAGACTGGAAGCTGACTCCAACATAGCTGGGAAAAGGCTAGACAGATGATGATGGTCATGCTATGCTCCCTGACTTCGATCACGGCCGATGTGCTCTTTTACAATTATATCTAACTGGACGACAATATTATCCTGGACACCTATCCACGTCCATGAAATGTATGGAAATACGTGCACGCTATAACGTCATCGTGGACGAAAATTTAAAAGCGTCTTCATATATTTCCACACATTTTACATCCCTGTGTTTAACGTGATGCTGTGGATGTCATCAATAATCGTCACGTTAGAAATTATAAAACGCCCAATAAAAAGTAAGGCATGTTAACAGCTTACCATTTTTGTATGAAATATGTCCTGGATTAAGAGTATCCTGTCTGTTAGACACGTTATTTTTAATCGGTTACTTACCTTAAGAAAAGAGAAGTTTATTGTGGGTGGCTTCGGGCTGTGTATGATGAATTGATGACTTAGACAAAGAAGATTTTTACCTACATTGAGAAGCGTGAAAAAAGTAATTTATTCTAATGATCCTGAGAATCAGCACTTTTTGTACACCAAAATAATATAAAACAGTCCTCCAAAACGCCCGCCCTTCACCACTTCATAGTGCTGTAGCTGGGAAGAAGAAGTGGCGCAACAAATTCCCCAGCAATCACAGCAGCGCATCAATATTCTAAACCACAGAATCAACAAAGAAATTTAATACCTGTCTCTCTTAAATACAAGTTCCCTGCCCAAAGCTGGCCAGACCCGGCTCTTGTAACGAACCCACCTAATCTAAGAAGTTGCAACTCTTAAGCCGAAAACTTGGAAGCCGGTAGTCGTTATCTCCGTCAACTTTACTGCCGATCACCGCTTACACGTGCCAACATTGTAGGCACGCCATTTTATATCGGACGAATTATAATAAGATTATCTTGGATTAATTGCTTTTCATTTATACAGGGTGTAAGGGAAACGCTTACGAAAACGAAGACAGGTGATAGGGCTAGTGATTCTCGGTGCAGTATCATAAAAAAATTTTTTTTTTTTTTTTACCAATTTTTATTTGCATTTTTTGTACACTATAGTTCGATTATTAGGATAACGCAACATTATTTACGTCAAAAGTCCAAATGTTTACAGCTTCTGCTATATAATTGCCAGTATTATAAAAATAATTGCACGATTTTATTTCAAACAGTTATATTTTATTCTTGGATCGAAGTTTACGTCACTTAAAAGTTGAAAACTGTGTTCAATATTATATTTTAGCTGTGTAAGATATGCCTACAATTTTAGCACTAAGTTATAGTACTTTGGCAAACTACACAATTGAGGTTATTACTTAAAATTGGCAACACCTTTGTTAACATTTTTGATCTCGAATTCGATTTCTGGGTTTAGCCATCTACAATTATACTCAACATTTTCCGACGATCTCCTTGAACGACCTGCGAGATGTCATTACAAAAAAAAAACGACATTTCCCTCATTACAAACTGCGATCACCATTTTCATTTTTCACAAGATGAAAATGGTTGCTAAAAAGCTAATTACTAAACATTCCGTAACATTTTTTTTTAATAACAAAAAAATATTGAATCAATCATTTGTCGATGTTGCAGTGTATTTATTTCTTACGGTGCAACTTGCTCTAATGTGCTCAGAAACATCGATCTTAAACGGACGGACTACCTACACCACCAGAATATTTCCAAACCATTTAACTTAAAATACGTTGCCTTTTGTTTCTAGTGGTATTCGTCAACTTTGTGTTTTACGATGCCGCAGAATTGAGGTTTATTACTTTAATAAATTAAAGACTGAATAAATTATATTTTCTTAAGTTTTAACTCAATGGTGTTTGGCGAACTTTTGGGCACAATGTAGTCATTCAATGAGCTGTGGAAATAAGATGGAAGTCTAGTCATTCTATGAAAAGTACCTACTTAAGATACTGCCACATCTTGTGAGACTGAAAGAAGACCTCAAACATTTCTTTGGTAAAACTATTAAAATAATAGTTGGTAATAAATAGGTCAGGTCGAGTAGAACTGAAACCTTATGTGCGCAGCCGTCAATATTTCTTAAGTATTATAGCTGGGAGAGCCAGGAAAACTTACATAATGTACTTAAAGGAGGTCGCTCTCGGCGACTTTTTGCAGAGATCCAGTAGCGCGATTCGTTAACTCGCATTTCTATCGTTTGTTTTTTTTTGCATCGATGCAAACGCGCGACTGCATTGATTCGATGCGATAGTAGCGATGCAGCGTCCTTTCGGGGTCGAATTAATCACAATAATGCCGTGTACAATCGACTGGCGGGTCAAAATACTCGTACAGACATCATTGACTGACGGACTGACATGGCCTGTTCAGAACAGGCTCATATTGCCTAACATTGTCCGACGGCAGCTGAGCAACAAAATATGACTTCCGAAGTTGACGTTCAATGCGTTAAGCAAATTGATTTGCTATTATTTCGATAAATAACAACTAACATGAAAATTGACAGCTGGTTTACTGATCACTGACTTGATAATCGGCTTATGGCCGATTCCTAGAATTTACGGACTGTTTTAGGTTAAAATTAAGACACTTGTATACTTTACCAATAACGAAGCCAAGATCCTGGCATAGTAAATCCTCCTTATTTGGAAGTAACTAACACAGGTAGAATTAGTTTATGAAACAATTTATTTGGTCAGTTTGGAAATAAAAAATGCTATCTTACTCTTTAAATGTTATACAGCGTGTAACATAAACCCTATTGCTATCCTTAAGCACTAAATATAACAGCTACGTATGTTTCTTAAATTCAATTCATAACGAACGTGTCACCGCACTACGTAGGTCAATAACTTTCCACGTTACTTGCCAATGTAACGATAAATCCCTTCCGAGTGATGTGTTTATTTCAATTTGAAAAGTTCGGTTTCTGGTATCAATGTACATAGTAAAAATTATCATAACTTCCGAACATGTAGAGATAGGATTAAAAAATCCTTCCAATATCGTTTCATACTATCCAAAGAAGCCGTGCCCTTGGTATGTATATATACCTTTTCCGTTACACGTTGTATACACAGATAAAATGTATACAGGGTGTCCGGTAATTAATGGATAACCTTGAAATGGTTCATGGTAGAACTAATGGCCATTCAGAAAAAAACATTTTTATTTGTAATTAATAGGTAAAAAAAAAATTAAAAAAATTATCAACTTACTTCCGAAAGAACACTACAAAGTGAAAAATAACTTTAATTTAGGAAGTCGGTGTCTATAGATTTGTATTTTAATTTTTTGTCACCGCCATCTGAAATTAAAGTTATTTTTCACTTTTTAGTGTTCTTTCGGAAGTCAGTTGATTATTTTTTTTTATTTTTTTTACCGATTAATTACAAATAAAAATGTTTTTTTCTGAATGGCCATTAGTTCTACCATGAACCATTTCAAGGTTATCCATTAATTACCGGACACCCTGTATACATTGGCAGTTATACCTTACTTTAATACTATTGTAAGCCATCGTTGAATATTATATGCATGTTAATTAAATTGAATTAACTAATAAAACTTTTTGAGACTGAGATTTTCAGTTTTGTATTTTGGTAGGTACCTGCTGTAGATATCTTAGTCTACTTAGTTTTACCATGCATCTTTCATGAATATTTTATAAATTGATGGCATACATTAAAAAGGAAAATCGATTCTAGGAATAACTATTCTTTGAATACAAAATATATCTTTCATTGAACGACGCGGTACCTAATATAAAACTCGAAGATAACTAAAATTGTTACTAACTATGGACTCTGGCCTGAAATAAAAGTTTCCTATTCTATTCTAATGCACGCAGAATCCTTTTATACTGACCAAAGCCTTCCAAACAAAGCAGATGAAATATTTCTTCCATACACGACCATACCTCCCTCCATAAATAAATGATTTTTTTTATTACGATAAGAGCTAATCGATTAATCGACAGCGAATTAATAACCCTTCCGCTCTGCCATACTCAGATAAAAAGAAAGCTAAGCTGGTAGATTCCGCCGTATTAATTAAAAAAGTACCTATGGGTTTGTTGGTTTAGGTTTATTTATGCAAAGCAGATTATATGATCAACCTGAGTTTTGTATAGGAAATCTATGTTCAGCGGCAAATCTGTTGTCAGACAAGGGTGTGTAAGGAATGATAAGGACCAGAGGGTGAGTGAATTTAGCATCGTAATGGTATATTTTAGTATCCTTTCAACCATTTTGAGAGAAAGCAATTACTGTGTAAGTTTATCTTTGACATCACAGACAACTACGGGCTAATATCGGATAAAGTCTAGTGTACCTACTTAAGTTTTAGTAAAAATTATCTACTAACACATCCAATATTTGTTCACTTACTGTCTTACTCATAAAAAAAAGCTTATTGAAGCTATAAGACATTCATTCATTCATTGGACAAACATTGCGGTTTCGAGGATATACCTAAATACAAGGAAGAGTTCATTTCTTGTACTTTTTAAAATAAGATTTACGTGTGTCAACCGTTTTTAGCCCAAACATAGATCTAATGCATCTCTTTTGGGCCTTAAATGCCGTGCTAGCGTCGGTTGAATTTCCCCAAAATATGATGCCGATATGAAAATTTAATTGTTTTAATAATGACGTGCGCTGTTTTTTGATGCGAAAATTGTTCAAGATTAAACAACAACACAACACACAACATTTCACGTGTATATCCCAAAAATGTATATTTTCACTTTAAATCACATTTTCTCGTTTGATCGCCAGATTGTAGCTAGTGACATCTGTCGTCGAAGAGATGCATTCTAACCACTTCTCAGCAATTTTGTGTTATTAACTAATGCTAATGCAACGCATGTTATGACCAATTTTCAAATCGAATAACTTGTATAGGTTTATTTTGCTCGCTTTATGTTATTTAATAGATAAATTACATAGTGGAGACATGAAACAACATGAATTAAAAAAAGAATCATTTTTTCCTCCACATAATTGTCAGATTATGGGTTAGGATGACAAAGACATCAAGATGAAGCGTCTGTATAATAATCTGACGCGTTTGAGAATTTCAAGGTTACGATTTTTTTTACATTGTCACAAATCGGCCACGACTTTTGGTCGCTTCCAAATCGTCAGTCTTTTGAATAGGAGCTACTGGAGGGTTCACTTAACATGTCTCAATGTCTGACGCACTCGAATATATTTTTTCCCATTTTTCTACCCCTTCGTACGGCCACCCCCACCATGCAAACCGGTAGATTAATATTTTTCCGTTATTAGAAACACGTGGAGCGCATACACTATTAATATCTGAAGCGCTCGAATATTTCTTTGTGACTGTTTTTTTTTTACATTTTTGAAAACTTGTATACGCTCCCCCCCCACCAGTGAAATGGTATATATCTTAAAAACTTGTTTCTTTTTAGCATCTAACCTTCACAATAGGCCCCACGCCACTCGAGTAAATTCCTATTTAGCCTCTTGGCCTCCCCTACTATTATGAATAACACTGTTAGTTTGCAGGAAAAGTTTTGACATTGACATTTGCCTTTGACTTATATTCTGTAGTGTGAAAAATACAGGCTAGTATTATTATAGTTAGATATTATATATGTATATTACACACTACTGCTATCATTTGTTTTCAACACAATTTTTTTTTCTTAAGTTGACGCTTCAGGAAAACATGCACATACGTAATGAGATGAATCTTAGTACGAGGGCGATACATATTCGTTTCGATACAAATTTGGTACATAAAGGTGGACGAATATTAAAGAATTCTGAAAAAAAAGTTCACTACAAACTCTTTTTTTATCAAGTTTTACCTACACTTTAAAAGCTGCACAATGAAATCAACATCTATTTAAAATAAAATATTACTAAAATTGCGTAACATTTTACTGTATGGATTTCCAAAAAGTGTAACGAAAGTTGCCATCTAACTATCATACTTTGAAGATACTCAATTTTATCAATATATTTATCACCAACGCTCTATAAACGGGAAATTTCATCCTCCACTACTATGTTCTATACCTATCTAAATTGTTTCCTACTTCTGTAGAACTACAGGAAGTTTCAAGTTCCCTTGGGATCACAGGAAATTCAAGTTTGTGCCAGACATTGTACGGGCGGATACTAAAGGGACAGACTCGATTTACCCAAATCGAGATTTTTTGATAAAAGTTCTAACTTTGTATGTTTGTTTTTAGTTTTACGTTTGAACATTTTTTAAAGAGAGATAAAACTTTGTTTCGATCAATCGTTTAATTCTAAACTCAACGATACTTATCGATTCGTTTAAGGCGGTGATTTCTTGAAAACGCTCAAAAAGGTGGTTTTTTAAACCAGTGTATCTCTTTAACCGTCAATAATTTTGGAAGCAAAAAAAATATATGATATTTTAACGTTTTTTTTGCATAGGGTGATGGAACTCAAAACATAATTAAACATACTTTAATCCATCAAAGAAAACATCAGTCACCTCTTAATTATCTTTAAAACCAGTTTATCCCTTCAATAACAATTATAATTATCTATAATTAAAAATATACCATAAAATTTCAAATGTCGAACTGCATCCAGTAATGGATCATTTATTATTAAACAGTTAATATCTAATTTTATACGATTTTATTTGCATTTTACGTTAATGCTTGCTTATTTATTATTCGAATTTATTACAACAGATTTTAACCCGTTTCGGATTGCAATAAGAACTATTATCGCTCATAACGACAATATTTAAAGTTACCAGGTCCTTAAGCTTCAATTTTCTAGAAGAACGGTGGACGTCACATTGCTGCAGCATGGTTTTAGCGGTGGATGACGTTACTGAAACGTTACTTATGAAAGTAAGTTGGTATGTTTTCCTAGAGGGTGTTTATTGACATCTTAGGGTGAAAACCTGGACACTGCCATCAGTTTCGTGACAGTCACTGCGGCCGTTCTTAGGCGGCCACCGCTAATATAGCTAATAAACACCGATAATTTTGATCTTTTTTTCCCAGAAAATCGAATTGTGAAAATTTTGTTACTGAGTTGACATCAATTCATCAATTTTCTCCGGAAAAATATGTGTATTAAACTTTATACACTTCCCCAAATAATTCCGATGCACCCCATCCCTTGCTGCTCCTGCAGTGACACCCTAAGCCGAGGTACGTACCCCACAGGGGGTGCCCTTAACGTATAGTCGTTTAGTTTTTAAGGTCTGATGTGGGCCTTTATTTATTGAGACAGCCACAGGCAAGTCCGTTTAAGCAGCCAACAACCTTTGTTGACCTTGGTTGACCGGGAAAATACCACTCATAAAATAAAAATGCAGTAGAGATTGATTTGTATGTTACCAAAGGAATCTCTACTGCATTTTTTTTTTCGAGAAAGCGAATCCCTTTCTCTCGGAGCTCCATTCATTAAATACCTTCTTGAATACAGCTCTTCAAAGATTCTTCTCTCGAGAACTCTATGTTAATGCATCCACCTGCAATCCTGCATTCATTCTCTACAAAAAGTTACCTAAAACATCCTAAAGATAATGAGGAAAAAACAATTTACTACTCACAACGTTCTCTCGAAGGAAAGAAAAACAATTGAAGACACCACCAAGATTCCGTAACAACACAAGATTCATCTTATCCGTACATAGTTGGTTGTATTGTCTGTCTCACTTGAAATGTCTACGGCTTTATCTGCCAATGACAGCCAATCAAAAGCACTGAGCGGGTGAAATTGGGTCACAGATAAGAAAACGGTGGTGAGCAAGTCTACTGATATTCTTGCAGTGTAAGCAATGTTTGGTCAAGTTGAGGGAAGCAGTAATATTATCTGATTTAGAAGTTTTGTACGCTATGTACAGGAAAAGGTTTGGGTCTGTTTTCTGTCGGTACTATTTAATTTGTTGACAAATCTTTACGGACGGACAGGTATCGTTGAATAAGTTGTTACTGAACGAACTGAATGCCACTTATAAGGGTAGCACTCGTCAACATTAAACTAAACCTTGAAATGCGAAAACATATCAGCTAGGTTTACTTCATAAAAACACTTTTACCAACAAAAAAAACCAACCGACTTCCGAAAAAACACTACAAAGTGAAAAATAACTTTAATTTCGGAAGTTGGTGTCTTTGGATCTGTATTTTAATTTTTGATACCAACTTCCGAATTCGTTATTGACATTGTAGTGTTTTTTTTAGGAAGTTGGTTGTTTTTTTTGGAAAATATTTTTATTTTTCATTTTTGAATTATGGACCTACCCTACACCAATTCGTATACCACCACTTGCTATGTAAACAACAATGACAGGCAGTAGTAGAATGTCATCAAGATGCACCAAATGGATCGAAAACGTACTATCGAAGCCAATGCACAAACCACCGAAGAAAAGACCGGTAGCTAGCCGGTGGTTCTTTAAGGAACCACCAAGTAGTGTATCCATCAAGAGCGATTCTTGCGGTTCGTATCTTTATTTTTTAATATGAATAAGGTCCTTATATCGTCTGCGATAATTTCATTCTATGGCCAGATAGATATGAAGCCTTTTTGGAGTCAATTTAAAATGTAATGTGTCTTTTTGTTGTTTCGTGATTTTAGGGTTGGTCCCATAGTGAAAAGTTATTAATGACCTGTTAAGAGGTTTTCAGTTATTTCCACTATAATTAATATTACATACTAAACCGAAAAAAAAAGATCAAAAAGCTATGGATTATTTAAGGATATTTTGTCATATTTACACGCTATTCGGTATTTTTAATACATAGAATGAGAAACAATAACACATAGAAATAGCATGTGATTTCAGCACTTTCGCTGTTGAAATCACAAACTCTAGGTCACTGTTTCCATCCGATAAACCCACGATAAACCAGTCCATCCAGATTCGGCGGTATAATATTTATGGTTCCATCTGGTTGAGCAATCTGTACTATCTGCTGACTGAAGTAGGTGATTATGGCGGGCCCTTGCAAAAGTGTCACATACCTAATAGAAAAGGGCAAAGTTCAGCAGAAAACAAAATGCCTATAATAATCATTTCTACTTAATATTATTATAAAAGTAAAAGAGTGAGTTTGTGTGTTCGTTCTACTCTCAGGCCTTGCCAATTACTGTAAAAAATGTCAGTGAGTCAACTCTGTCTTAATGTAACAAACTAACAAAATATGTTATATAGGCTTTAGGAACCCGAAGTTTAATCTTTAATCATTGATGATGATTGATCATTGATCATACCAACGGAGTTAACAACTTTTATTCAAACGGAGTACGTAAATGAAGACATACAACCAAAGAAAACCTACTAAAACAATAATGTAAAAGCTCACCTGGCGATCCTTAAACATGAGTAATATCACCATCAGATTCAAGAAAAATCCAAAAAATCCGATCAGGAACAGCACAAACGCTGACACCACATAGCCCCATCTGGGCATCAATAAGGGGAACCCCTCATCGATCACTTTCACCACCGTATCGTTGAAATGCTCCGGGAATGACGTCATCGTCACTCACTCACTTACTCATTTACTCACTGTCTCACTCACACTACACTAGTATAGTCTAGAACACTTAACACTTCACTTTTCAAACACATCGTTTTTGGAACTGGCCGGATTTTCCTTTACCTGGAAACAAAAGAAGTTTTTATTAGACTTGACGAATAAATAGTTATGATGGTATTTATTTTATTTCATAAGAAAACCTACAGCTAGGATACAGATAGTTGACCGTTAGTGAAAGAAGGCCAATTAAGTTTTCACTGACAATTTTAGGGTAGCACAAGAAACAGCAAACAGGCAAACGAAAGTAAGAATAAGTAAGCACTCGAAGAGAAAAAAGATAATACTGAACAGGTTTTAGTAATCTTCAAATAATTTTTACACAGTATTTTTTTCAGTTTAGGAACACTGGTGGAGAATAAGTCAAGATCATCAACACTCTAACACATCGAGTTGTATGCCCTGCTAGCTCTTATCATATAAGAGTTTTGTCGATATAATTATACACTGCACATTCCCGTTTCTTCCCGTGAGTGTCGTAGAAGGCGACTAAAGGACTTTCTAGAGAATGGGCAGCAGCGTTCTCGATGCATTTTAACACCATACTGCGATCGCCAGCCCGCCTGCCAAGCGTGGCGATTATGGCAAATGCCCCCATTTGGGGAGGCTTATGTCCAGCAGTGGACGTCTTTCGGCTGATATGATGCACCGCACAGAGAGAACGTACAGAGGTTGATGATTCCTTAAGGTGAAGGATGGAACACGCAGCCCAATTTTACTCATCAATTCAGAACAGTCGGTTGAACCATTTGCCAAATTGAACAAGAATGCCATGTCGACAATTTTTCTCCGCTCAATTAGTGGAAGAATGTGAAACTTCCTGCAGTGGCTGTAATAATTAGGCAAATAGGTTTTGGATCCCACCCATGTCAAGTTCTTTTTTGACCTGAAATGTGGTTCCTAAATAGCACAACATTTCTGATTGATTGGTATGAAATAAGCACAACAAGCACTACCAATACTATCCGTATGAGTCTTACAATATTTGGTTGGACAAAAGCCGAAAGTCTGACAACCAGTCTTATCGTACTCGCCAGTAAACTGGAAGCCGATCATCATGGTTGGGCAAAGGCTAAGCAGATGAAGATGAGGGTTGGAAAAAATACAGTAGGTAATTTACCAACACACACTAGGCCCGCATGGAGGATCACGGCGTGGAGGAGGGCTGTATCCCAGCTGTGGGAACGTTATAATTTATGCTGATTATTTTACAAACACGTACCAGTAGCTTCCAAAATACCAAAAGTCTTCTTATTTTATTTGCATACCAATAAGGCTTATTCAATAAAAAAATATATTAAGTAGGTAAGTACTTCATATTCTTCAAGTGTTGGTGCTGTTTTCTTTAAGTGTGAACTCAGACAGATAAGAGTCTCATCATTCATTCGTTGAATTAAAAAGATAAGTTGATTCGAAAATAAAATTTACTTGATTTATAGTTATAATAAAAACTTAATGAAGTTTACTTCAACGACTTTTTGTGGATGGTAAATTATTTTAAGCCATGTCGGAATATAGGGAAAGAACGTAGTTCAACTTTGGTTAATATACCTAGACGGTAAAGATTTAACTTAAGATTTATTTATGTTTTTTGTTTGAATTTTGTGTACCTTATTCAATGTTTTTCTTTTTTTTTACTGTTTTAGTGCTCCATACTATAGTCATTATTTTAAGAGTATTGTACTCTCAGGGCGAATTTGGCTTCTGAAACGAAATGCGGCTTAGAAATGTTAATCGTGTTCAGTTTCATTGGTGAAATTTGCACTCACATGAAAATGACACAAGTGTTAACTATGACTTTTTTTATTAATAAAACTAGCTTCGGGCCGCAGCTTTGCTCGCGTGGTATGTGGATGAAAATTAACTTATGTTCTTCCTCAGGGTTCAAAGTATCCGGGTACCAAATTTCATTAAAATCGGTAATGTCGTTACGGAGATTAGCTGGAACAAACAGATAGACAAACAAAAAATGTACAAAAAACATCAGACTTTAAGTCTACAATGTGTGTTTGGAAAAACTATATGTTAGTGGTACCTGATGCTATCTTTGCTAAGTATTTTCGTATTTCATTTCAAATCCCAAAAGTCTTCAGATGAAGTTTCACCAATTTCACGACATTCTGTTGATCCCAGTTCACCATCCATTGGAGAAAACGAACAACATTGATCTCTTAATTTTTTCATTAAGGTTAAAGGGAAATTGACACGCCATCTCCCTAGACGACAATATCGAAGCACGTGGCTTATATTCGTGTGAATGTTGGAAATTTACTGGAAATCTTCACGGTATCCGATTTCAGCACAAAAGGGGATCCCTGTGGAATGCACACACGGCATGGCACGTGTCAGAAACCAAAGATTGACTCAGCTGTTACAAAACTGCTTGCTATGTAAGTTTCTACTTGCTCAGAAGTGGCACACGTACGGTGGGCTGCATCAATTGGGTACCCCAGTTGTATTAAAATTTTAATACCATTGGAGTACCCAATTGATGCAAAAAATCAATGCAGGTATCCGTACCTGTAATTATCCTTCTGTTGAACAAATAGGCATATTCAGGCATGAATTTAAGTTAATTTACCTACTCACAATCGACTCCCAAAAAAAAAACACTACAAAGTGAAAAATAAGTTTAATTTCGGAAGTCGGTGTCTTTGGATCCGTATGTTAATTTTTTGCCACTAACTTCCAAAATTAAAGTTATTTTTCACTTTACAGTATTTTTCTTGGAAGTGCGTTGTTTTTTTAACGAAAAGTTTTTTATTTTTCACTTTTTAGTGATAGTGGTATCTACCACCCGGTGTATGTGTGACAAGAAGAAATCGTTTTTTTTTACAGAATGTTGATTACGCAACAGATTAGCGCCAAAACTACCCAACAACATTTAATGAAATTTGTATAGGTCCACCTCTGAAAAACAATTTTCGAAATCGATCCACAATTGCCGGAGATATCGCGGAAAATAAAAAAGAAAACAGATGAATTAAGAATCTCTTCCTTTTTTTAAGTCGGTTTAAAAAGTGTTGATAAGTACGAACTGAGACTCCGAATGATTTGAGTGTTTAAAAAACATTATTTCCGTATTCGTTTTCTGACCATTTATTTTACATAAGTTACACTTGAATTTCTTAATCTAAGTTGATTAAGTCTAGTCTGTGAATTACTTGTTGCTTGAAAACGAAATCTAGATATATTTCGTTCAAATTAATTGAATCAGTGTCATCCTTACTGATTTGAATGAATAAAGGCTTGCCATCTTTCTGTACGATCTATTTTAGAAGCAATTTCGGTAAAAGCGAGCGATCCAAGAATAGATCTTCTCTGCAATATGGTTAGAGACACGTGCAGAAATCGTCAATTGGATTTATGTACAATACGCCGTTGGTGCACAGATTTATTGAATAGAAGATCTTTCAATGTTTGTGTAGGCTTACGCAGACATAAGAGGAAGCTTGAAAGTGGCACCGATAAATGAAAAGTGGTGTGGAAATCGGTTGTCATAGTATGGGCATGTGATACGGAGGAATGAGGTAAATGTCGTGAGGAAAGTTTTTAGTATGAATGTCGATAGCTATAAGAGTAGGGGGCGACCAAAGAAACGATGAATGGAATGTGTGAATGATGATATGGTTAGAAAGGCTGTGACTACGGAGATGACGACTACTAAAGAAGTGTGGATGAAATAGACATGTTGCGCCGACCATAAATAAATGAGCGTGGAACCTAAGATAGAAACACGCTTGTACGATATGACTACACACAGAAAGCAAAGATAATAGAAATCACTATTCCTAGACAGCACGTTTCACCGAAAACCCTGTTGATAGAAAACATTGTTCGTAGACATCTCGGTACATAGGAAACACTGTTGATAGAAATCACTGTCCTTAAATAGCACTTTTTGCCGTAAACTTTGTTCATAGAAACCATTGTTTTCAGATACCTCTGTTCACAGAAAGCGCCTCTGGAGAAGAAACTATTAATATTTATTATATTACTAAATTCAGACACATGTTATGTTAGCCGCTACGTTACATAGTATTCATACATTGGGATAAGGACAGAAGAATGAGATGATGATGATGTAGACTTTCGCAGACTGTTACAAAACTGTTGTTATTTTCTTTTGGTAATGTCATGGAAGGAAACAATAGGAATGAGTTTAATCGATTTTTGGGGCAACGCTATCTACCAAAAATACAAGTGCCACAAACATTTCTGTCAAAATAAAATTTGTGAATTTTAGTTTTTTAGTCGTGAAGCTGCAAAGTTCTCTTACTGAATGTATACACCCAGAAATTTTAATGGTTGTTTTCCCACGGCGGAATAACTTGCAATAAGGAGTACTTTCGAAGCATAGATTAAAGGTATAAAAATAAAGACGTTTTTGTTTTAAAATAATTAAAAAAATATTCATCTACTCGAAAAAGTGAGAATCAATAGTAACATAACACTAGAGGTAACTTGTAGGTACTACTCGAATCGCACGCGCCGCCGACAAAGTGAACAACGATGCATAAATGTTCAAAGCAAAATAAACTCTCGCACGTGGTGATTTTTCACAATGGTAATCTGCCATTTTTTGTTTCTATTATTTTATTTGTTTATAAAACGATTGTGTTACGAAAACAAAACCATTTCGCTGAGGGAAAACAACAATTAAAAGTTCTCGGTGTATGTAGTCTAAATTATTTTATCCCACAAGATGCGTTTACCTACGGCATGAAGTCAAACTAAAACGGTCGACCGACAAATTCTTTAAAGCCAGAATTAAAATTAATAGCTGAAAAAGGCGGTACAATTTTGGCTGGCTCCCAAGACGTTACTAACTGACATCATGATAAGTGCCATTTTTACTCCATTAACTTTTACAGCCTTTGTGATGAATGGGCCATGTTGGCCACATTTTATGTCTGTCCCACCATTCGCTAACCATCCATAAAATAAATATGTGTCTTGAAAGTGCCGTTGAAGTGGTGACATTGTCTATGAAAACATGCCAGTAGCAAAAAATCCCGACTGCGTAAAAAGTGAATTTTAAAGAAGATGGAAACAAAAAACTTTTGTTTTAAGAGGTTGACTACTACTATAAGCAATCTCATGCAGTCGGAGGCAATAAAGGTCTATATTGTTAAATATATGAAGTTGCCTGCTGCATGCTGAAGCTTAACCTGGTCGAACAAACATAGCGGCAGTTATTTATAAAAAATAAAGTTAATTTAGCCACAAGAGTCTCCACATACACTCATACAAAGTTCTGTAATCTGGTGCCGATGACTATATAACCTCTAATTCTCTTTGTCTGGTGCAATCACGCAAAATGTTCTGATTTTCTATTCTTCAAATACTAACCTACCGCCGCGGTAGGTGGTGAAGCGGATCTCATGTCGCATTGGTCTCTAATAAATCCGTTGATGCCTAACACACGTACGCCGCCCGACCGCGCGGACGAGTGCTATGCCGCCGCGGCGCGGCGGTGCATGGTGCCGTGTGTTAATCGCCTTACCCATTTAAGTACATGCATGCAGATTGCAAATACGTACAACAAAGTGGAAATAAAAAAAATCGTTTTCAACTTTGGTCACAGGATATTTGGGACTATAGGAATTTCATGTGAGACACTACTTTTATTGTTCACCAGGCAGGTATATTGTGTTTTAAAAGTTTCTTTGAGGTAGCTCAATGGATTTTGTAATTATATTTTGGGAATGCTTTTTGACTGAGTTGTTTTTTAATTTAGTTTTTTGTTAGGATGTCCAGCGTTTACACACGATTTACTACGATAGAGTTTTTTTTATTAACAATAGCTTTGGTTTATCAACAAAGGCAGAAAAACTCACGCTTTTAGCCATGAGTAAAGGTTACTACATCACTAACGTACTGCCTACTGTACGTGGAATCACCATGTTGGTACAGTAGGTAGTACGTTAGTGATATCGCTTTGACCTTGAGCTAGTCTAGCGCAGTAGGCAATTTTAGTACAGCAATTGTTTTTTTTTTTGGTTGGTAAATCATCAAATAACTTCTTCCGCTCTAGGTGGAGCAGGAGGGCGTGTGAGACTTTTACTGACTAAAACCCACCCGTGTTCCCTTAGTTGCCTGTGTGCCAGGGGCCGCGGTATCTCTTTCGAACAACCCGCAACCCTGGAGTACAGTTATTGGTTACACGTAGAAACAGTGAAAGAAAAAGAAACAGGTCCAATCAATCTGTTTGGTTCTTTTCTCAAAAGACAATTTAAGACTACAAGGTCTTCTTATGATTCGACCATGATAATGTCTGGATTCTAAACGGGAAAACCTTTGAGTTTGTTTCGGCCTTTCTTCTCAGATTGACGTGTAAAAGTGGTTGTACAAACTTAATTATACAAATAAAATATTTATCATTTGTAATTGCAACAGATGGCTTGTGTCTAAGTAATAAAAGCAGTACGGGTCCATCGAATAGGTTAAGCTACGCTTGCCGCGGTTGGTTCGCAGATGGGTGACTATCTTTATATCCATGCTTCGGATTGCACGCTAAGCCGTTGGTCCCGGCTGTCATCTATGGATCTTTGACAGTCGTTACGGCTCGTCAGAAGCCCGAAAGTCTGTTAACCAGTCTTACCAAGGGGTATCGTGTTACCCAGTAATTGGGTTGTGGAGGTCAGATAGGCAGTCGCTCCATGTAAAATACTGGCACTCAGCTGCATCTGGTTAGACTGGAAGCTGACCCCAACATAGTTGGGAAAAGGCTGGCTGATGACTGACCTCAGTTCACATGGATTCAAGGTAGCAACTAAATCGTTTTAGACTTGTTCGTTACGATAAACCTGATTTCCCTAAAGATTATTGAATGGAGGTCAGATAGAAGACGCTGTTAATTACTAGAATAATTATTGTGTTAATAAGTATTGGTTCTAGGTTCCAAACTTCGTATCGATACTATCCATGGTCATACTCTTTTAGTGTGAATAAAATGTTAAAAACTCTGGGTCATTATGCAAATCATGAAACGGTAAGGTCAATATTGGAATAGGCACTGTGAGTTAGTTACGAAGAAGGTTAAACCCTTTATCTAAGTGTTAAATTTTCACTAACACCACTATCATACCTAAGTATAAAGGCAGTTAGATCCTCAACTTTCGGCGCTGAGCCGACTGTTGGTAATCCAACAGTGTGCTTTTATTTAGATATCGGCAAGTTCTCAAGCTTGTGGTTTATTGGTAGATATTGACTAGTGATGTACCGACTAGGCGCCGACTAATCGGGAAAGCCGACTAGACGGTGACTTGTCGGCTATAACCGCCGACTAGTCCGCCCATTTTTCATTTTTTTGTGCAAAAGACGGTGATTGAATTAATAAAATTGAAATCTTTACTGACAATATTTTTTTATTACAGAATCAGTTTTGCAGTTTACTTTTAGTGCAATCTAGAATAGGATAGAAAATTAGAATAGGCAGGAATAGGAACCTTTCGTTTGGTCCATTAATTAATTAGACTCAGATCCAGAAATGAAATAAAGTCAAAAATTAATTAATACTTCTAACAAAAAAGAAGAAACTCTATAGCAAACAATTGGCAATAAGTAGGTTTGCCATTTTTAACATTGCCGATGTCACCCGAACTCAACCGAAAGCAATACCGACTACTCGGTCAAAGTCATAGTAGCCCATCTCTAGTATTGACACTAACAAAATAAAATATAACGGATGGAAAAAATGTCAACACAACATAGAAAGGAGCAACATAGAGCATGCTTAATAGAAACAAAAAAGACAAAGTAAAAAAAAATATAAGAAGAAAGAAACGTTACAGACGTCACCAAAATTCACGTTCGCTCGGACGTAAAATTATGGCGGTGGCATTTTCCGCGCACTGTATCTTCAACGCACCCCTTAAGGGGAACCTAGTCGCGGGCTCGAACTCACTGGTGGGCCTGGCTAAAAATCACGCTGTCTTACCAGGCTTCGTGTCCGACAGAGATAGTATCAATGATGAGCAGTTAGATGCTAGTCTATACGCACAACGTTATTGAGTGAGATGCAAGATCATATATAGTAAAAAAATCGCGAAAAAATTAAGAAAAGTCCTTTGGAAGATCGGGTTTTATGAAAAAGCCAATGCTTAAATCAATTACCAATAAAGTTTATTGAACTTTTCGATAATTGAACTTTGTCGTTGCCGACTTGGTTTTGGAGATTTTACGCTTCTTTTATTACTTAAACACGCCCAAAGATAAGTAAAATTAGCAAGAAAAACGAAACTTTGTTGACTCCTAACTTTTTAATGGGTTTTTATTTTAGTATTCTGTTTCCGTACAGACAATATTAATAATGAGACAAAACGATATCATGTTTTACTTTGGATGTGCCATGTCAGACAGTAAAGTAAAACACTCCCGAAGTTTGTATGCAAAAATGTGGACTAGGTTCACCTTAACGCCGAGAGTTGATAATCGAACAGTGTGATTTTTCGATGCGTTAGGATGCACTCTGTTGGATTCTCAATGCTCGAATCAACACCGATAGTTTAAAATCGAACAGTGTGATTATATTTTATTTAAAGTTAAAACAAAAAGTTTTTTATATTTCTTATTTTAAATTTTTAGGTACTTACTTATTTTTAATTTTGACTTATATTTTTTTTAAATCAGATGATTTTTTAAATTGTTTTATATAAAGTAACGAAAACAAGACAAATGATTTGTAATCAAACTAAACATCTAAAAAAAATCATATGTGAGTTTACGCTGCTACCTGCAAAGTAAAAAAAAAAGCGGCCAAGTGCGAGTCGGACTCGCCCATGAAGGGTTCCGTAGCATATTTGAGTTGATTGAATGAAAGGTAAATTGCGGTTTACGATTTATGACGTATTAAGAAAAAACTGCCTACTAGATCTCGTTCAAACCAATTTTCGGTGGAAGTTTACATGGTAATGTACATCATATATATATTTTTTTAGTTTTATCTCTTATTTTAGAAGTTACAGGGGGGGGGGGCACATTTTACCACTTTGGAAGTGTCTCTCGCGCAAACTATTCAGTTAAAAAAAATATATTAGAAACCTCAATATCATTTTTGAAGACCTATCTATAGATACCCCACACGTATGGGTATGATGAAAATAAATTTTGAGTTTCAGTTCATTCTGTAATGATGTCGTAAACACGCCGAGACGAGCCTGCTTCAAATTTGTTTATCATATCACAGCACCATTCCACCCGGGCCTGCTTCTGAGCATCTGTGAGGTGGTGCGGCACCCAGCGTGAAACTATCCTCCTCACGCGAAGATGCACGTGTGGAATTTCGTGAAGGCTTCCCGATCCAACCTGCAGTATGTGCTGAATCTCTTGATACATAATTCGCATATTGTCATGGATTACATTTTTCACTGCTGGCACGTTTTCTTCCGTAACAGCCGTCAAAGGGCGACCGCTTCTTTCTTCATCCCCCATAGTTAGTCGACCGCGTTTGAATTCGTTATACCAACGATACACGGTTGCCTTAGAAGGGCCTTCATCCATGAATGCCATTTGAAGTCTATCGTACGATTCGTCCGGTTTCAGGCGACACTTGAAATCGTGAAAAATCATAGCGCGAAAATGTTCCTGGCGCAGTTCCATTTTTGAATAAGACATAATAATTTAAATTAGCTCGCAAACAATGTGGAGGGAAATTTTGAAATTGGAACGTATCTATTTTTACTTACAAATAATCATATTTTCAAAATAGACAAAACCAGTCTTTCACACATAAAAACTTTTTTTGCAATACTTTCTGAGTGGCCTGGTATGTATGAGCATTTCAGTATTTTAATTTTAGCAATTTTTTTAAAATACTCAAACAAATACGATATCAATCTGCCTGACCTTTTCAGAACTATGTTGGTGTCGGCTTTTAGTCTAACCAGATGCAACTGAATAACAGTATTTTAGAGTAGAACAGTATCTAGCCTCCACAACCCATTTATTGGGTGTACCTACATGATAGGTACCCCTGGGTAAGACTGGTTTGTCAAACTTTTGGCCTTCTATCTACCCGTAACGACAGTCAAGGATCCACAAATGACAGCCGGGACCTTCGGCTTAACGTGCTTTCGAAGGCACGGAGTGGTTTAGATATAATGGTAATCCATCCACGAACCGACCGCGGCAAGCGTAGCCCCACGAGCCTCTCTTAAGTTTTAACAAAAAATATAGAATTTTCATAGATTTATTCAGTACCAATATCACTTAGTTAAAAAAGTTCTAACTTGTATGCGTGGTTTTGTCTGAAAACTTTTAGGTGATAAGCGTCTGAAAAGTTTGTATAACTCAATTAAGTACCAACCTGTAATATTTAGTTTTTTTTATGTCTGAATATTATACCGTTGATGTAATATAGTTACCAAAATTAAATAGGGAAATATATTATAGAATAGGGAAAGAGAATCCGTGCCAATTTCAGTCCATTTATAACATTTATGGATATTAACATAAATAGGTAGGTATTAATTCTATAACAGAAAAAATAATTGTTCAGATATCAAAATTGACACACTACGGCAATTTAGCGTGTTATTATATTTTATATTATATATATCTATTCATTTCATACAACTGTTGTAACAAAACGAAATTTGTGGATTTTACGAGCAATTTATTATACGTTGGTAGTAAAGATAAACAAAATTATCCTAACTTCACTAACCTGTTATTTTGTTGGAGTATTCAGGCAGCCAAAGTTTAAGAAACCATGTCTCTTTCGTTTTTTTTTGTTGATATTTTTGGTACATATTTTTTTTAATACGTATTACTTTCGGTGCTAATACGGATCCACGGAATCTCTTAGCAACGAACATCTGGTAAATAACAGTATAACCTTGGGTGTTTGAAAACACAGCTCTTTGTGATATATTCTAATAATATTGGCATAATATGGGGCAGGCTTGTTATCGGGAGACCCAAATAACAAGCACGAACTATTTTATACTTACTGCCAATATTTTTATCGGTTAAAATGTGCTGCAAACGTTGACGGTCTTATTCATAAAAAGTTATCGAACATCTAAACAGTTGCTAAAGTCTGGTTTCTCTTTGACTTTAGCAACTTAGACGTTCGATAACTTTTTATGAATAAGGCCGTGAGAATATACTTACATCGGAGGATGATCTTGTAGATCTGAAAATATTATGAAGCCGTGGTATTAGGGGCTTGTGGTTAAGTAATAACAGTCACACGGGTCGATTAATCAGGTTAAGCTGCGCTTGCCGCGGTTGGTCCGTGGATAGGTGACCATCTTTAAATACCACGACCCCTCCGTGCCTCAGAAAGCACGTTATGCCGTTGGTCCCGGCTGTCAATCGTGGATCTTTGACCGTCCTTACGTCGTCAAAAGCCCGAAAATCTGATAACCAGTCTTACCAAGTTGTATCGTGGAGGTCAGATAGGCAGTCGCTCCATGTAAAATATTGGTACTCAACTGCATTCGGTTAGACCGGTTGGGTCTTCCAACCGGTCTAACCAGTTAGTGTAAATTGTGAGAGTGCGCCGGTTAGACCGGTTGGGTCTTCCAACCGGTCTAACCAGTTAGTGTATTGTGAGAGGGCGCCGGTTAGACCGGTTGGAAGACCCCAAAATTGTTGGAAAAGGCTAGATGGTGTGTTTTGCGATTTTCCCTTTTGTCCTGTTAGCGGCGATTAGCCGTTCCCCTTCCAGCAATTTTACATACTTTTAGAACTCATTACTATTAATAAATATATAGACACAGAAGGGAGTAAATAATTCGGCAATGACTAGCTCTAGACTGTTTTGTAGAACAACCTTAATACCAAGGCTGTTCAACAAAATAGCGAGTAGAGAATTTAAATATATTCAACCTATTTTTATCCAAAATAAACAGAAGTCAAACGTTTCATCCACAAATAATACTAGATATTCACAAATAAGCTCACCAAAGGGCCGGGAGCGTGTTCCAAATTTTCATACATTTTGCTTATTTCCTTTATAGCGTACAAACAGCGCTTGGATTCCTTTCAGTTCTGTGTTTTGCTTTTAAATTTCCAATATTTCTGCTCAATGTAGAATGAAAACTGAAAATGAAACTGGAATGGTTTTATGAAAGGAGTTGAGAATTTGGGCTGCATATTAAACTAGAAAAGGAAAGTTTGTTTTATAAAATTTCAGCGGTTAAAGCTGAATTGAGATATCAAATGCCAACCCTATCTGAATACCTACTAGCGCTGTGGTATTTGTATCTTTTTTCAAATATCGCAGCTTCATGCTGAGATAGGAGCCCTTTTGGCCCTACAGGTCCTCCTTTTTACTGGACAAACAGAAAAGTTTTTTTTTTTATTGTGTCCATATTTTTTTTCGATTAGATGTTCTTTTTTACTGTTGGTATTTTCTGTACGTGTCCCAAATAAAATAATTTTCTTTCTTTCTATCTATGTTAATGGAATTTTATTGCAAAACCGTTAATAAAATTATAGTACAGTGCACTGATCAAAAGTATATTCAAGTGACACGAAAAAAGCTTGATGGGGTCAATTCTATTCTAAATCTTAGTAGGTACAGGATCATCATCATCAGCGTAGTCTTTCCCAAATATGTTGGGATCGGTATTCAGTCTAACCAGATGCAGCTGATCACCAGTATTTTACATGGACCGAATGCCAATTTGACCTCCACAACCCAATATCATGATTATTGGTATAAAACCCAAAACTTAGATACGGATATTAATGATAATAAACAAATGTGAATAAAACCTTTGTGGGAGACTGGTATCTGCACTAGGAAAACCTGTCACACAGATTACCAGGCCCCCCCCAAAAACAATGTATGAGTACAACTTAAATCTTAAAGAGTAACAATAATTTTAACCTTTGGTCGGAAACATTTGCGAAACTAAAATAAAGAACCAAAAAAAAAGATACAAAAAAAAATAATAATAAAAAATTGTTATTAGTGTGTTTGTGTGTTAATATGTGGTGTGGTCTAGTATAGTGTAATGTAGTGTAGCGTGGTGTGGTGTGTCGTGGTGTGGTGTGGTGGTGTGGTGCAGTGTAGTGTGGTGCGGTTTGGTGTTGTGGGTTGCAGTGTGGTGTTGTGATGGACAGGCTAAAAACACATTTAACTTAAAACAATTAGGAGGGTTTCAGTGCTAGCGTAATCAAGGTTCAGTAGATACGTTGTGAGAACTTGCTTGCACTTTGATTTAGTAAGGGCGTATATTTTTAAAGTCGAGTTTATTTTGTTGTATAAATGACTGCCAAGGAAACAAAAATTGCGGTGTGAAAGACTACTTTTACACAGTTGAGTAGAACAGACATTTGTCTTAATGCGTTTATGAGCGTGCAAGGATGAGTTGTAGCATAATGAGGAATGTTTACGCAAGATTGTTTGAAGGATAAACAGTTGCCGAACAGTAAGGACCTTGCACATAGCGTACAGTTCAGAGGTAGGGTAAAAAAACGGTAAAGCATGGGCCACCTTGAGCACTGCCCTTTGAGCTCGCTCGATTTTAATCATAAAAGATTTAGGGGCACCACCCCAAACAGAGATGCAGTAGTTGAGTACAGATTGTCCGAGTGAAAAGTAAACTGTTTTAAGAACTTTCGAATCTGCAACACGTCGTAGGCTTTTGAAAATGAAGATGAGCTTCCTAATTCTTTTGGACAACAGATCGATGTGGGAATTAAAGTTTAGGTTTTTGTCAATAGTTACACCTAGGTACTTGAGGGAGTCCACTTTTTCGAGTTTTGGGCATGAGCATGAGTTGGAAGATTTGTTGTTACACGAGTGGGCCGTGATATTTAGTAAGGGGATTTGAGCGAGGCGAGTGTTTGTTAGTGTAAATGTTATGTATTTAGTCTTGTCTGTATTAAGTGAGAGTAGGTTGTTGTTTAGCCAGGCCATGACCAGCGAGAAACCCATCTGAGCAAAGTGGTACACTTCCTCCCAAGTATCTCCATAGAAAAGAAGAGCCGTGTCGTCCGCGAAAGTAATAATTTTGCCATTAATAAGGTTTAACTGGCAGAGGTCATTAATAAAGATTAAAAAGAGGGTAGGCCCTAAAATACTCCCCTGTGGGATACCAATATTGATCTCGCAGCTATCACTCAACCACTCATTGACCACAACACGTTGAGCTCTCCCCTTTAAGTAGCTTTCGAACAGTTTTAGCTGTTCGCCACGAATTCCAAGGTGTTCAAGCTTCTTCAGCAAGAGTGGCGCAGAGACGGTGTCAAAAGCCTTAGCCAAGTCGAGGAAAATCGTAAGGACCTTTTTCTTTTCATCCAACCTAGAAACTATGGTATCGGTAAGTTGATGTACAGCATCGCTAGTTGACCTGCTTTGACGAAAACCATATTGATTATCCGATAAAAGTTTGTTTGTTTCTAGATATTTGATTAATTGCTTGTTGATAACTTTTTCGAGAATTTTGGAAAGTGTAGGCAAAATGGATATTGGACGGTAGTTATTGACACAGTCCCTGCTACCAGACTTGTGGATTGGGTGAATTAGGGATTTCTTGAGATCCGAGGGAAATTCACCAGTGGATAGGCAGATGTTGCAAATGAACGCAATAGGATTAGATAATATGTTACAGTATCTTTTAATTAATTCACTAGGAACGTCGTCACACTTGATGGCACGAGTGGTTTTAAGAGATGCTATGATGATTTTGATCTCATCCACATCAGTGGGCAGAAGGACAAAAGAAAAGAGACAGGGCGGCATAGAAGAAGTCTGGTATGTGGCAGGGTGCAACCCTGTGATAGAACCCGCTAAAGACTTATCGATTCCTACAAAGTATTGATTTATCTCATTGACAGAGTTAATGGGCTGATTTGAATCAATGAGATCCATGGGTGAACTTTTCTGTTTAGTGGTGTAGGTGATTGTTTTGATGGTGTCCCACAATTTCTTAGTGTTGCATTTAGAGAGTGCATCCTTATCATACTCTTGTCTAACTTTTTTTAGAATGTTATTACAAAAATTACGATAGCGGGTATAGGTTATTTTTGCAACTTCATCATTAGGATGCTTTTTGGACTTAAGATGAAGGTTGTCTCGATTTCGCATGCACCGTAGTAGTCCAGGAGTAATCCATGGTTTAATTAATCGCTTACGTCTTGGAACAGTGATCTTTTGAGTACAAGTCATCATCAAAGTGGTTAGGGTCCTAAGGAAGAAAGATACAGCTTCATCAGCTCTACCCAAAGAGTAGATACCGTCGAAATCAAAAGTTTTAATGTTTTCGTCAAGGGATGGATAATGAATACGTCTTATGGTTTTTGAACGATGGTGTGAGGAGCTCATATGCGAAAGGCTTATAATGACGCTATAGTGGTCGGTCAAGGTTGTATGGGCAACTAAACATTTCACCGAAAGTTTTGTCTTGACAATTACGTGGTCAAGGCATGTTTGAGAATGGGTGGGAATGTAGTACGCAGGCAACATACCATGAGAGGCTAATAGATTAAGGTAAATTTCCGCTCTTGCATCTGAAGAGGATGGCGCTATGTCTATATTAATATCGCCAGTAAGTAAAATATTATTGTATGTCGATAAAGTAAGTAAAATATTGTTTAATGATTCCAGAAATTTTGAGATATTTCTTTCCCCCGGATTATACATAAGCAAAAACATTTAACGTTTAAATCCGAAAACAAATCAAGATAATATCTTAGATATAAATTCGATGCGAACTGTCAATCAAGTTTAGGATTGTGGAATTTATCGGATATTCCAGAGTTTGCTTTAACGTGTTGGGTCCAGAACATGTCAATCTTTAAATAAAAAACCAGACATGTGCGAGAAGGACGCCGTCTCAAAGCTGTAGTCAGCTTGCCCGCGGCTTCACTCAAGTGACGCGTATAAAGCAATTCCGGACTGAAGGACAAACTTAACATTGCAGTTGAAAAACACGTGCTCTCATATTATTTCAACTGCAAAAGTAAGTTTTTACGCACATCATTGAGAGATTTATCATGTATTTTTAGACCATAGCATTTAGATTTTTTTGTAATCTGTAAGTAAATAACTATTTTCCTTATTAAAAATACTCTAGACTCATACATACTCGGGGATAAGTCACGAGTCATGTTATAAGTGTTAGTTTTTGTTCGATCGTACGGGACCCTAAAAATGTCAAGAATAAACGTGGTTCTGATATTTGATCGGGTCACCAGTATTGAAATTTTCAAGATCTTTTAGGATCGTTAAACAATTTTATTGGTTTACATTTTCGCTAAAATAATTATCAGCTTGCCATACAATTTATACAGTGTAGGTACAGTTACCAAAAGAAATAGGTAACCAGGGTCATCAGATATGGTTGAAAACATTTATAGGTTTCTTACTAAATTTCAACCATATCCTATGACCCTGATTCTTACTACTAGGTACTACAAGTACTTATTTCCTTTGGCGACTATACAAACACAGAAACCAATCTACTCGGTACATGAAACTCATAAAATCTCTCAGGACTTTCTTGCTACAACAAGTTGACAAGTCCTACGAAGCCTCCCTTGGCGCGCATACTTATATTTAATTCAAGGTTTTCAGACGGCTGACGTAATATAAAATTAATTAGTCTTGCATTTTAAAATGTATAAAGCCGTCCGTTTCCTTTGTGTTTTATAGAAACGCTGTTGAAATGTCCATCTTGGACTTTTGAAGAGTTTATTTTTGTATTTTTAAGCGAAATCTGCTGTGCAAAAAGTCATCTTTCGGTGGGTAAATAATTAGTATTAATACCAACTTACGTGTCGTAAGTCGGCGTTCAACGAAGGTCGTGAATTCACACCCAGGCAGGCACTTTTTTATATTTTTTTCCCGTGTTCCTTCAGTTACCTGTGTGCTAGGAGGGGCCACGTTATCTCTTTCGAATAACCCGCACCCCTGGCAGGCATCGGCCTTTGCAGATCCACCAGTTGGTCGACCCGGGCTTGGACCTTTCCGGACGGCGAGCTACCCATTACTCGCCGTCCGCAAGCCCGCGCCTGCGGTGGCCGGGAATCGGCCTGAGATTTCCGACGCCCAGGGCGTCTCCTGCAGTGACTAGGGCCGTGAGGGCGCATAGATTGCCTCTCCCTCACGCGCGCCACCTCCCTATTTGCGAGCGTTATGGCTTCACAGAAGGAGGTGACGGCTACCCATGCACTCTCGCTCCGTACCATGGCCTGGACTAGAGCCGGACGCGAGAGATCGCCGCCACCGATCGCCTCCACGAGGACACAGCGGTGCTGCGCCCAAGCCAAGTAGTCCTCCACCATGTCTTCCGGATGATCTACGCAGTGGTAACACCCGGGCGTTTCCTCCCGCAATATCCGAAACAGGAATCTTCCGAAACAACCGTGTCCGGTGAGGACCTGCGTCAGGTGGAAGGTGAGGACGCCGTGGCGCCTCTTAATCTACTCCTTAAAGAGGGGACTTACCGCCGCAATCGTGGCGTGCCCAGTATACTGGGTTGCGACAATCGCACTCTCCATATCGCCATGAGATCCCGCCGGAGCTCTGTGAATTGAGCAATGTGAATTGTTACTGAATAAATAAATTGAATTGAATGAGCCTCAAAATTAACTTTCTGGTCTTTTCTCGAAGTTAGTCGCAGTAAGTCGACGTCCACAACTCAACAACAATACCAACTCTCAGTGTTGAACCAAGCATTGAGAATCCGACAGAGTGCATCTCTGAGCGTCGAAAAACACACTGTTCGATTTTCAACTCTCAGCGCTAAGCCGAGCGTTGAAGATCCAGCGCGCGAAATAATCCCACCGCGATATTATTAGGTACATGTGAACGTCTAGTAACTAAACTTAGGGCAACCCCAGCAAATAGGTGAGGTTAGAACTGTAAACAACCGCGCGCGAGCCGAGCGAGCGAAGCTAGACGGTGCTGCGCCAGCGGCCGACGAGCGCTACATACAACTTGACCGCAGTAATGGGAACTATTTAAATCACTAAAAGAAGCACACACAGCGGGCCCTATCCGAATACCAGCGCTGCAGTAGTTGTTTTTTACAAATATCGCAGCATTATACTGAGATAAGACAGCACAGGCCTTACTCTTAAAAAATAATTGTTGTCAATATTTTGTTATTCTAACGTTAGATAAACTGAAAAGTTTAATGTTCTTCTTCATTGTTGTAAATCTAGGGCGTGTGTCAAATACAATATTTTTCTTTCTTTCAAGCAGAGGAAATCAAATTATTTAGGGCTTGATTAAATGACAATTTATGCAATTGTTCTTCTCTCAAAATGGAAACAAATGTTTCAGGTAAATAATGCCGTAAAAACAACAAGGCTAAAATATTGTAGCACAACCAAAATACCTAGATACGCAATAAAATTAATCTCAACACATCGACATTCATTACTTGCTGTCAATGAAAAATTACCTTAAGTTGTCAACAAGTCTTACCACACTTTAGGGAATAAGTTTTGAACGAGACGGGGTCTAGACGGTATCTTTGGAAGTCCCCGAAGAGTTCCCTACATCGCAAGAACCGCTAAACAACATTACGTTGTCTGGAACACTGGCAAATTGAGGTTATTTATCTTTAAAAAAAAATGGCGGGCGCTAATGGGACAGCTGATCAGCATGATATCACCGTCGGCCGGGGTGCCAGCTGTTCTAGAAACCAATGGCTTGGCACGAAACGACGGGAAGAAACCTGACGAAATGACTATAACGCCTTCGAAGTTGAGTAAGCCATTAGTGTGGGATGCTACCGGTGTCGACAGGTCAACACTCTCGCCTCATCCCGTCTTCTTAGCACGGCGGGCTGTACTGGGTGGCTGCTGCAGGTGCAGAAAACCACAAACGACGCAATTATAACAACCTTATTAAGAGCTTTATGGTTGAGTCATTTGGGGTTGAAACATGGGGAATGACATCTCGCAAGTCAACCTATGGGGTTTTTGGCTGCTTAACTGGACTTGCCTGTAGCTACCTTAATAAATTAAGGCCTCCAGACAGAGTTTAAAAACTTTAAACTAGAGTGACTACTCGCTAAGGGCACCCCCTGTAGGGTACGGGCCTCGGCTTAGAGCATCGCTGGTAGAGGGCAGCAAGAGACAAGCTGGATCGGAATGAACTGGGAACGTGGAGTACGAGTGACATTTATAACCATTTCGGGACATCGCCAAGCGGTTGGCCGGCTCTTCACGTGACCAGAGGGCTGACCTATTTTTAGGTCAAAGAATAAGCATTGCCATCCAACGTGGCAACGCTGCCAGATTTTTGGGCACTTTTCCGACTGACAGCGATGCGGACGAATTCTTTGATGCCCAGTGAGCTTTTCCCTTTAAATATTTATTTTAGTGTTAAATAATAATTGTAAAGATTTTTTATGTTGTTATTAATCAGTGATAAGGTACACCAACGACTTATTCACTAGACACATTAATAAAGGAAAATCACATTTGGATAGAGTTATGGTGAATTTGTCACTTACAGGCGTACACAGCACTTACTTAAAAAATAGCTTCTTAAATCTACGTTTTAACAAGATTTTTTACTCGTAATGAGGAGGAGAAATTAATTAAAAACAAAGGACAAAACATTTAGTAAAAAACAAAATCATAATCGAAATAAGAATAAAAAAATAAATTTAAGTTATTACTAGAATCAAAATTAAAAATCATAATCGCAATGAGAATATTACTAGAATCAAAATTAAACATTAAAATTAAAAATATAACAGTCAAATAGAAATTCAAAATTCAAAACGTAGAACACGATAACGAGTGCAAAGAGAACATTAAAAAAAAAAATAAGTGGCAGTATGTGGGAAAAAACCTAAAAATGTAATAGTAAAAAGTAGATTATAAAATTATGATGCGTCGCTAATAGTTTTTAGTTTTCTGCGAAATTGGGTAAATGTGTCTGTAAATATATCAATATTGTTACAGATATCTATTTTATTAAAATTTTCCATTAATCGATTCAAGGGGGCATCAAGACCAAGGTTGGTTCGTGATGAGGCCGGTGTAAAGGTATTAATTTTGCGTAAGAATCTAGTTACGGTACGCCTAGGTACAGTTATATTAATTTCTGATAATAACTCAGGTACATCGGCCAGGTTATGGACGATTTTGTAAAACAAGAGCTCGTCTACGTTGCTCAAGTGGTAACAAATATTGAAGTGATTAAGCCTTTGGGAATAATTAGCGTCATGGGGGCAACTAGGGCATCTAAAGCGTAAGTACCTGGTGAAGGCCTTCTGTATACGTTCAATCCTGTTAATATGGACACGATATGTGGGATTCCAAACCGGAGATGCGTAGTCCAGTATGCTACTGACAAGGGTGTAGTAAAGCACTTTTAGTGCCGATGTGAACCAAAACTCCGAACAAGTTCTCTTCACAAAACCCGAAATCCTTGACACTTTGGCCACAATCGCGTCGATATGATTGATTTGATTTATGTATGTATTCCCCGAACGGTTAGGCAGAGGTAGGTACACCCACAGTTCGCCAGTTATTGTCATCAACCAGGGGCAAATCCCGACTCCGGGCTGTTACTGAGAAATTCCAGGTTAATCAGAAGACAACAATTTGACGTGGATAATATCGTGAGGACTTATAATTAAAGAGCAGGCTACACCCCCAGCTAGCTAGCGAGCAAGTGAGCTGGCGAGCCAAGCGAGGCGGGGGAAACTATATAAACTAAGCGGAGCTTTGGCGAGCTAAACTGTGTGAGTTCACATCGAAAACTATGGACGGACGGGCGAGCGAGAGGGTGGGCGCGAGAGCTAGGGGAGCGCAGTTGCATAGCGCACGTCAGAAACCAGCAAGCATCGTTTCACCTCTTTACAAACTTCGGTTCACACCGCTAACTACAGAGCAAAGCTACGCTAACGAGGTGAACGAATAGCATCGCTGGTATCGTCGAACATTTCGTTCACATCGTTTGTTTCACTAACTTACCCTATCTCTGTAGTTCGGGGTGTGAACCGAAGAATGAAAAGAGGTGAAACGATGCTCGCCCAGCTCGCTTACTCGCTCGCTAGCTGGCGGTATGGCCTGCGCTTAATGATAAACGATTTTATTTCTGTAAGTAGGTTTGTACAAACACTTTTATACGTCAATCATATTTTTTTAAACTAGATGAGGTCGGCGTTTCCTATCTGACTACTCTGAGTAGAAAGGCCGAAACATACTCAGAGATCACAGTCTCTTTTAAAGTCCAGACATAATCTTGGTCAGATCATGTGAAGACCATGTGGATTGATGTCTGAAATTGTCTTTTGAGGAAAGAACCACTCAGATTGAGTGGACCTGTCCAATCAGTGCGCGCATTTATCAGTAATCATGCAGGTCAAACAGATCATATGGAGCATAACGATTCGACGAACGCATAAACTACTCAAACTGCCAGATTAACATTAAAAATTAACTAAAAAGAGATGAAAAACAAAAAGGGAAAACATGATCTACACAGTTCTCACATGCACGATAATTGAAACAGTAATAATATTGTACTTCTCCAAGTAAATATTCATTGCAAATTTTATATAATAATCATCAAAATGTCAAAGAGTTTGTAAAAAGAAAAAAACAACATTTAGTATGCAAAAATTGGAGCAGCTCAAACCCAAGCTTTTTTGTCCTCAATATAATCTTTAACGGTATAAAAGGCTTACAGGCACAACTAACGTTTAATGAATGATTTAAATTTATTGAGACTTAGATCTTGAACATAGCTTGGAAGTTTATTATAAAAGCGTATACATTGACATCAGAATGAGCCACCTATTTTCTTGAGCCTTGTTGGTGGTACAACAAATGGTTGATAATTATCTGTGAAAACATGTAAACAATTTGTACAGACAACCTCTCCGGGAGACTAATAACTTAACATGACCCTTAACCAGAAACATTCTTTATTAAATTATTTCGTCCCACGTCGGGGGTCCTGGTTGATATGTGGGTCAGCAGTGTAATACATTGCCCAATTAGTGAGTACTTCGATGGATCTGTCTGTGGTAAGTGCTTATTATTGTTTGCGGTTTTCGTTTAAGGATTGCCAGACTTGTTCAAAGTAAGACTGAACCTTTATTCATGAGCCAATCAAGAGAACAGGTTTCGAGTTAAACTTGTCTTGAGAAATAAATGAATGGGTTGAATTTCACTTAGCTACTGATGAGCCACCACCTGCTTTTGTCTTCTAGTAAATATGGACACGCCTGGCATGTATCTGGTACGGTTAACAACAAAATCCGATTATAATCGACTTCGAAGTTTCGGCAAAAATATTCTATGCATAAGTAGTGTAGCATTTTAGCATTTCATAATCAAACTGAGAGTTTGTATTATTTTAATTATTCCACATTAGTTCAGATTTATTGAAAACTTTGTTATTAGTAACTAATTATGATTGAAAAAGCTGAAGTAATAAAGAAGAAAAGAAACAAAAATAGTTTAGGTACTCATACTGCACGTTGCAGAAAATTACATAATGTAACATCACGCCTTGTGTCCCCAGAGGGTTGGGCAGAGGGGTACCTACGTATTGTTGGTACAGCCAAATTTTGCCAGGTCTCATATAACAACTCAATACAAATCTAAACTCCGGGCTGCTACGGAAAAATTCCAGATAGGATAACCCAGAACCCAACAACACGTGTCCCGACCTGGGAATCGAACCCAGGACCAGTCAGACAGACCAGCTCAGCAGTATCGCTTGTGAACACTAGACCAACGAGGCTATTAAAAAATATAGACTGTCATTATAAAGTCAAAAGCCCAGATTTAATTGACTATAAATAGTTGCTTTTGCCGACATACCATTGTCGACTACAACAATTTTGCAGTGAGATAGGGGGACAACCGCAAGCCATAAAAATAAATTGGCGTGAAAACGTGGCTTCCTCGTACGATGGCGTATGTTATCGGTTTAGTGTAGATTGGAACGAGTTCGATCACGCCAGGCCAGCTTACAGAGGTAGGTACAATTGTTAATCAGTACAGTAGGCCATACGTCAGTAGTAACACTTTGACCTTAAGCTAGCCTAGACGTAGTACGGAGTTTCAATAGAATAAGAGGCCAGATAATACTGGTTTAGCGTGCGTCTTTGCGTCATGCTGTCAATTGCGCTTAGATTGGGACGAGTTTGACCAGACAGGGCCAGCCCAAACACGTATCCAGAAAAAAATCTAGTTACAAGCTTTAACAGCCAGACAGCCTGTCGGAGAATTCATGCAATGTTAAACAGGCTAAATAGTGTAATACAGGCTAATAATGTCTATAGGACACCCATGAAGTCTAGTTCGAAAATTCTTTCGTAGATTTTACTGCATAGCGCTATCGATCTACGTGAAGCTACGTGATACGTAATTAATAATTCTAGGAACGAAAGGCTAATATTCTCGGTTAGGTCGAAACCATTCCAGTGAACATTTAAAAGTAAACCGTTACGTAACAGTGTAGCTAACCACAAATTGACCTCGATATCGATACGTTCTGTGTAATCTAGTCTATCTAGATGAGTTGCGATAATGGCGGTCAAACTTTGAGAGAATTAGTGAAGGGTTTTGTTGGATCTTTAGGGTCCTAAGTAAACCCTAAAATGTGAGGGTTAGTCGATTATTTAATATGATTGTCTTTCTCAGTTTTTGACCAAAGTCTACTGTTGATTTTGTTGCGTAGATAAGACGTGTGTCTATGTCGGCTTTTACACTGCTGTAATAATATCGCGTCGTTTTTTTGCGCACTGGATCTTCAATGTACTGCAAAGCGCCGAAAGTTGCTGAAAATCGCACAGTGTGTTTTTTTGAAGCGCTGAGATACACTCTGTTGGATTCTCAATGCTCGACGTGGATTCTACCAAAGACGAAAGTTTAGCAGGTTAGTGAAATATCTAGAATCAAATAACTTACTATCCCAGTTTCAGTTCGGTTTTCGTGCCGAGAAATCGACGGCCATGGCGGTACACGACCTGACAAACTTTATTGTTTCTTAGATGGATGATAAAAAGAAGTCCTTAGCCATCTTTTTAGACCTAGCTAAAGCCTTTGATACAGTGTCAGATCCAATCTTGCTACGTAAGCTTAAAAACCATATGTGGAAATCAATTGTCACTCTTCAAAGATTACCTAACTAATCGCACGCAATTTGTTAAAATTGATAACCACTTTAGTGATACTCGTCCCGTAGCTTTTGGAGTCCCTCAGGGAAGGATTCTTGGGCCCACGTTATTTGTGGTGTATATTAACGACCTAGGCAACCTCTCTCTTCAAAATGGACGTATAATTACCTTGCGGATGGCACTGTAGTTCTTTTCAGTGCAGATTCATGGGAAGAGGTAAATAACTACGCTCAAGACGATTGGAAAAATATCACGGCGGGATTATATCGCGCACTGTGTTTTCAACTCTCGGTGTTCTCAGAAAACGATATCTAATGAACACACACCAACTTATTATCATTAATAACGTTTCAGTAACGTCATTCGACGGTAAATTGTTGACTCTATATGGCGCCACCAGAGTCATAGGAAACCCTGGCTTAACAGCTGGTTTATTATAAAACTACTTTTGTATATCTAACAAGTAGGTACCCCAAGTTTAGTTATTTCACCTTAAATTGATTTCTATGGGCCTTATTAAAAGGCTAAAAGTTACCCAAAGGGCAATGAAGGATATGCTTAGAGTTTCCCTATGTGATCGAATCAGGAATGAAGAGATCCGCAGGTCAACCAAGGTAACCGACATAGCTCAAATTTAAGTGGCAGCGGGCAGGGCACATTGCTCGCAGAACAGATGCCCGATGGGGCTGAAAGGTTCTGGAGTTACGACTGCATACCGGAAGACATAGAAGTTGGAAGGCCTTCCATAAGGTGGACCGATGACCTTGTGAAGGCCGCAGGAATCCGCTGGATGCGAGAAGCACAGAACCCGTCGAAGTGGCAGAGAGTGGAGCTTGGGGGAGGCCCATGTCCAGCAGTGGACCTTTTTCAACTGAAATGATGATGATTATCCTTCGATTTACCGCAACATTATTAAGACAAATTTATTGTATGCACATGTTAGTTTTAGTTGCGTTGAAGCTATTAACACAATCACGGCCGCGCTTGCAGAAGGATCGTCACACTTGAAGAAGATGGATTGTCGAAATCAAACAAGGCGCAAATGACATCTGGAAGTGACATATTCAAACGAATGTGGATGTCATGCAAAAGAGGTCTAAAAGTACCGTAATAAAGACTAAATATGACATTCTACACATCGAAATGGAAAGTTTCGTCAGAATATTTAAAACTCAGTAATTTTTCGGGGCCAAAGGCATATTTTTTGCAGTAAATGAACGGCGTGTCTTGCTGCCATTACAATGAATCACATGTATGCTCCCAAGATTGATGGACGCGTCAAAAAATATATTGACTGGTCGAAATTGTTTTTCAAAGCGAATTATTGGTTTTTGTGATTTATTGTTGTTTAACTTTACTGACCGCACAATGTCTGGGTAAAAACCAATGACGACAGATATGATTGGTGATGCTCTAAATTTGTTATAAGTATTTTTATAGATCGGTAAACAGTTTACAGGGAAATTAATATACATTTTATATTGTTTATCAAATTCCGCAAAATATGTACATAGGTTGCTAGATTGTCAGAGTTATTTTCGTGGAAAGTGGGACTTTTAACACGGGATTATTTCTTCGAAAGCGGAACAAAGTCGTAAATTATCAGCAGTTTATTACTACTTATCTTTTTATTTGAGTTACAAATTAAGTGGTCAGGCAATATGTTTTCAAATGCAGGGAAATTATGTAATGATTTAGCAAATTGCCTACCATCTTAAATTAGCAGAATTTTCAAATCACCACCGTCATTTTTTGACAGTTGTATGTAATGGCTATGCCAAATTGAGTTAGTGTATCAATTTGCTTGTTAACAATTTATGTCTATGTCCCTGACGGTACTGATAAAGGTAAGTATCTAGTTTGTAAGAAACAGAAAGACTGTGTTTTCTTCCAATTAAAAAAAATAGAAATCCATGTAGATTGAATCTGAACAAAATTAAAACTATTAATATCTTCTTTTTAAAAATGGAACGCAGGTGATGATATTCCAAATTGCAATCTCCGAGCGGAACACTGAAATGCCTTTTTTGTTCGAAAGGAGTTTATTCCGAAATGGTCCTATTTAAATTTCATATAGATCTGATTATGCGTTTCGGAGACAGACAACGGAACTCTTCAAAAATGACAGCTAATCAACCGCGATTGCATAGATAAGCATTGTTTTGACCCCAAGGGTGATGAATTTTCGAGTGTGTAGGGTTTAAACTATAAGTGAAAAAAAAAACAACCGACTTCCGGAAAAACACTTCAAAGTGAAAAATTACTTTAATTTTGGAAGGCGGTCACAAAAATTTTAATACTTATCCAAAGCCACCGCCTTCCGAAATTAAAGTTATTTTTCACTTTGTAGGTAGTGTTTTTCCGGAAGACGGATGTTTTTTTTTGGAAAAAGTTTTCTATATGTAGACATCATAACGACATCGAATGATTACACACAGCATTTATTTCTCTGAATTTTATTTCGTGTTATTGAACTACTTAAGACATGTGTATCATCTCCATGTGGTGTTTTGATTCGATTTATGTTAATTAAACTCAACAACAAACCAACGCCTCGTTGCCTCGTTGGTCTAGTGAAGCAGTAGCTTGTGACCATGAGGTCCTGGTTGCTGCGCATGAGGTCCTGGGTTCGATTCCCGGGTCAAGCAGTGTAATTGGGTCATTTTATCTGGAATTTGTCAGTAGCAGTACGAAGTCTGGATTTGTGCCCAGGTTGGATGGCAAAAGGTTAGCCCGTATTACATGGGACTTAAACATAACTGGTGAAATGTGGGTATAGGCACCTACGCCTCTGCCCTTCGGAGAATCAAGGCGTGATGTTATTAATGTTAGCAAATCAGCATTGCCGTGCCCTAACACGGTTCATGTACATACCCCAGCACATCAAGCTACCTCAAATTGTCAAATTTTCCCAATTGAACATGAAGTTTATGCTTATGTAATAAAGATAAAAATCTATCAAAGAATTTTGACAGATTGGGGTAGCTTGATGTGCTGCTGTACAAAAATCAACAAAGTACCTTTTGTAAAATGTGCATTGGAGTAAATAAATAATTGCTACAAAGTCGCAGCCGACAGTCGAAACATCAGTCCTTTCTGGAAAGTTTTATGAATGAGAACTTGAAATATTTAACAACTCTTGTTGCTAGCAGCGCCTTAAATAGAATGCCCTAATTCAATCATGTGCCAGTGTGACTACTTGCTTTCAGTGCTACTACGTACTTACTTTCTTTATTCTTATATCAAACGCTTAAATAATGAAAGACTGGAATTTATTTCTGACTGATTAAGGAAGGTGATTCTAATACTTTTCAATAAATGGAAACCAAGATATATAATACTTGAAAAGTTCTTTAAATTTGTACAGGCTGTATAACGGCCTCGAAAAAAATCAGAATCTCATTAAATATTTATTGAAATAACAAATTCAGTTTCTCAATAAGTGGAATGTGAATATAAAATTAATAGCTACACTATTTATTTTATGTTCATATTCTACTTATCTCAACGAAATAAAAAGGTTCTAAGGTCTTCGAAAATACTCACTGTTTTAATGGGATAATTGAAGCTGGCCTGTTTCGGTGATAAAAAATAAAGAGACCTAAATTAAAAATAAATACATTATTTTTTCTCTATTTTTAGTGGTAACCGAAATATTTTTGACAAAATCTGCCAGATACTGCCATAAAATTAGGTCCTACAAAACCGGACAAAACCCATGGTCGACTGAGCTAGGTCTTCGAAAATACTCTTGCGAAAAGGAATGACTTATAATTGTCCTACTGATATAGTCTGTAAAATAATGGGGACACCAAATAATTAAAAAAATCAAAACATTTGTTTTTCTCTATTTTTAATGGCAAACGAAATATTTTTTTGACAGCAACGGCCAGATTTTTGTACATTGAGTGGGTCTCCAGCAGTAGACGTCTTTAGACGCCGAAATGATGATGACGATTCAATGACAGAGTAGCAAAATAGAATTGTGACTAAGATTTATTATTGAGATCTCATGTCGGGTTGTAGGCGATTATGACATTATAACAGAAATGGAATGAAAACTGTTAGTTTTCATTCCATTTCTGTTTCGCCCGAGGGTCAAATACTTATTTCATACCTAACAGATGATGTGTTATTAATCAAAATACCTCAAAGGTTATCCAAACCGAAATTGTTGCATAAATACTTGAGTAATTTATTTTCTTTCTTAGTTAATTTGATTCAAAGGTTATCCAAACTGAAATCCGCAAAGTAATTTGATTTCTCAGTTAATTTACACTGCGTTCCTTTTAAAGTCCACCCTGTCCCGTGATTGTGTATAATTCATGACCATCATTTTAATGGGTAGCTCGCTGTCCGGTAAGGACCAAGCCCGGGTCGACGGCGCGTTGTGTTCCACGCGCGCCTCAAAGGGATGTCAGCACCAACAGGTGGGGTCCGCAAGGGTCGATGCCTGCGCAGGGAAGCATGTGGCGAGCTGATGGGCAGTAGTAACCCCACGGACTCTATCTTTCGGGAGAAGTCTTGTTCCTCAATTCTGGCTTGCCTTTATTGGCCGGCTGGAGTGAACACTGACGAGATTCAGATCTCTCATCTCATTCTTGCCTTTATTGGCCGGCTTGAATCGAGATTTGCAAGCGCAAACGTGCTCGGAGGAAGGAAGTATTCCAGTAAGTGTTCGCAGGGATCATGAACATCTTCCGGACTCTGGAATTGTTCTGATAGCCATGGAATACCTCTCCATATATCAAAGGAAATTCATCACCATCATTATTTCAGCCGAAAGACGTCCACTACTGGACATAGGCCTCCCCCAAGCTCCACCACTTCGACTGGTTCTGTGCATTTATTTTTTGTGCTAGTCATTTTGGGGGTCCCGTGTGGTGCCGAGCGTAAAAGAATAGCATCATCCCATTTCTTCAGGTGGGTGTCTTAGAAGGCGACTAAGGGACTTACTAGAGAATGGGCAGCAGCGTTCTCTATGCATTTTACCACCATACTAGGGTCACCAACCCGCCTGCCAAGCGTGGCGATTATGGCAAACCCCCCTCCCCAACATGACAAAGACAATTAAATAACAATAATATTACCCAACCTGGACCTAATAAGTTGATCCTGCTCTTATTTTTATTATAATTTAGTGACTTGTCTACCCATGACATTCGAGATTGTCGTTTCCCGATCAAAGGTTCTCAAATGACGATAGAAGATAAATTATCTTCGCAATGACTTAGCAATATCTGTGGTAACACTGAAAAAGATGGATGTAGTTACCTACCTAACGTACCTACCGAGTATGTTAGATCAGATCGCGATCAGATTCTTATGTAAGTAGTAATGTTTTTATATTTATCTTTAATCTGATCTCGTCTCGTGACGTCTATAGCTATTGACGTCATTTATAACCGCTATGGGTTACATAAAATAAGCCTATCCTTTTTCCCACTATTTTACAGGCTTCCTCTGCATGCAACTGAGTAGCAGTATTTTACATGGAGCAACTGCCTATATCGACGGTCCCTACGTACAATCCCCTAAGTGGTGGATACGTGATTTGCATGTTTTATTTTCGTGACCTTCAGCCAGCCTATACTATCGTTTAGTTTATTAAAAATAAGTCTAAGATGGCAAAATACACTTCAAATCCATCATGACATTACATTAACTAGAACATGAAATAAACGTGTTTGAAACTTTGGAGCGCTCTCCTGTAAAATTTGTTATTTGTAGTTAGGGGATTTTACGTAGGGACCGTCTATATGACCAGTTACTGGGTAATACAACACTCCTTGGTAAGACTGATTGTCAGACTTTTGAGTATTACGGTCGTGAATTAAATATTGCCGTACTTTTCGAGACACGGATGGGTCTCGTTATGCAATGAATAGCTTAACCTTCGATTTACCAGTGTATCTCTTATTATTTATCCACAAGCCCCAAACAATACTTTTGTATACAAAATACGTATTTATTTAGACTGACACCAACACGCAAAGGACAAGGGCGGAAGTTTATACACGATAGAAAGGTTAAATACCCTTCAAAGTTACTGATAACCGTTTAAACTCGACAGTTGAATGTTTGACTGTAATTGATATTCGGTAAATACCAGTAAATACGAACACGACATTTGCGTGACAGCGATATGTCGTAAATTGGTGACGCAGGGATTCGAGACCCGCATGGCTCTTGTTTCGTATTCTGAACCGGTTTTATACCTACATATGTATAGATAGCCCAGCTGCATTAGTCAAGTTTATAGAACCAAACCAATAGAGTAAACTATTGTGCGGGCCCGGTAATCTGTGTGACAGGGTTTCTTATTGTAGATTCCAGTCCCCACAAAGGATTTTGAAGGCGCCTTTGTGGAAGACTAATAAACAATTAGTATAATCAACCTATAATGTTCCCACTGCTGGGACCCAGGCCTCCTCTCGGTGAGATAAGAGTGGGCCGTAATACACCACGCGGGCCCAGTGCGGGTTGGTAGATGTCACATGTCTTCGAATTTTTGGTGCTTGGGCATGCCGGGTTCCTCACGATGTTTTCCTTCACCGTTTTGAGAGCAGTAGTGATGAAACACACAACTCGTAAATGGCAGTCGTTACCACAGCTCTCCAAATAAATATTTATTTTATTAGAGTAGGTAGTAAAGTTATGACCGAGGAAAGGTTGCAGTTTAAAAAAAAAATACGGTACGCCGCGCCCCGTCGGCGTATATAGTATTAGTCATATTTATTCAATGTTCCACTGAATTATGGTCATTTTTCGAAGGATGTGTCTGTATCCTATCCGGCGGGTCTACAGAATCCGGTTTTCGAATTATTCAGGCAGAGTCCCAAGCGACAAACTGCGTACACCTTTTTAGCTAAGTACTGTGAGTTTAACCCAGTAAAAGCTGTATTCTATGCTCCCCTAAATGATGGCCGTCTTTGGAAGAAAGTTTTAGGAAAGCTTGCAGGTTTGAAAACAATTTGGTCACCAAGTACTAATTTGACTGTTTTGTATCACACTTTCCAAGTAATAAAACAAAAGCTCAAAACATTTTAACAGAGTTGCGATACAATTTCTAAACCACGCTTTATTCGTAACACAGGGAGCACAGAACAGATCATTGAGCTCACCTGTACCAACAGACGGCATGTATGCATCCGTCATCGTGTAACTCAACTCTATTTTAGATAGCTCAACGACCCGTCACAAGACGCTACTATATCAGGACCTTTGTATAGGCCTTATTAAAACCGCCAGACAGTTATAAAGTCATGTATTCAATCCAGCATTAGGATTAAATTATTAATTTCATAGTTTGTTATGTAGACTCAAATCTTTTAAGGTATAACATACCAAAAATATGTTACTTTGTACGCCATAAATGGCAAAACATGCAGATCTACCTGATATTTTAAAACCTTGCACATTTATTTGATGTATACTCATGTTTTACAATAAATATATTCTATTCTATTCTATTCTATGGCACTCACTTTCACAGTCAGTTTTCTCTTTAATTGTTATCAAAAATATCAGAGCATAAGTTACCTTTGTTTTACAATCTAAGATAAGTTATGTCACGTAAATCAATATATAAAATAGTAATACTACCTAATCATTCATAACATCTGACACTTACAAGGCAAACAGCTAACCACAAACTATCTATATTTGCCAACTGCGGGTGAGGCGTACAAGTTAGTGTTGGTTTTTGGGTAGTATCGGATCCATTGATATCCGGTCCTTTGTCCACAGGATTTGGTATAAAGGAACAATGGGATCAAACCCTTGCGCTATCTTCTGCTGTTTAGCCTCCAGTAGTGAAAGCGATTAGGATGAGTAAGTAAGTACAATTGGCTTCCTAAGGCGTTCCTTGTAGGCAACTATTACTGTCTTAGTAAAAAAACAATATTTATCTTAGACTTAGTTTTTGAATAAGAATAAAAATATAAACTAACTAACTAAACAAATAAATACAAAAACAAAAGGATACTTAGCGTCGAAGTATTCGTCCGCATCGCTGTCATCAGGAAACGTGCCCAGAAGACTGGCAGCATTGCCACGTTGAATGGCAATGCTAATTCTTTGGCCAAAGAATGACCCAGCCCTCAGGTCACGTGAAGTGTCGACCAGCCGGCGAGAAATTTCCTTAAAGAGGAGACCTGCACTCGGGCCCCATGATACAAGCGTTTCGACCCCAAACGGCTTAAATCATCAAGCTAGTTTTTGTTAAAATAACTTTTTTTTTTAAACCTTCATGACTTTTTATACAAAACTAATAACCTAGCCCGGTTCTAGACCTACGGTTCCTATAGTTCGTTTTTCAATCCCAGAGACCAATCTGATATTTCAAGTATTTTGTGTTTGCTTTTTTTAGTATGACATCAGTTTGACATTACAACTGTCATAAATAGTACCTAACTAAAAACGAACTTTAGAAGAGCAGTGGCTGCCACAAAACCCACAGTGACTGCTGTCGTGGAAATGGTGGCAGTGGGGTTTGACTTTACGGTGTTAAATTCGACTAAAGACAGATTCCTATAATTTACAGACCGTTATTAGTTAAAATTAAGACTCGTTTACCTTTCCCAATAATGAAGCAAATCCCCCATAGCTTTGCATAGTAGAACCTCTCCATATGAAAGTAGCTATCACAGGCAAAATTAGCTTACGAATCTATTTATTAATAAAAATGCTATCATTGGTAGGCAAAACGATTCTTTTTTGTTTATAGGAACCGACCTTAAGACGATACCATAATGTACCATGTGTGTGTGTGTGTGTGTGTGTGCGAGGGTGTGTGTGTGTGTGTGTGCGAGGGTGTGTGTGTGTGTGTCTGTCTCTATCAATGTTAAATAGTGAATGGAATATACCTACATATACTATTCAGAATGCTTATTCCACATTTTTTTTTTTTTTTTTTTTTTTTTTGTTTTTTTTTTTTTTTTTAAACGTTGCCCCACACTAGGAATTTCTCCTGTATCGTGGGTGCGTTTACAAACATTTAAACTCACATACACAAACAGCCAGACCCAGAACAACTACTTGCAGATCATACAAATATTTGTTCCGTGCGGGAATCGAACCCGCGACACGCAGCGCAGCAGTCGATTGCTGAACCACTGCGCCAACCGTGCCGTCAACCGTGCCGTCAACATTTCATTATTATGGATACGTATTACACCCGATAAACAGATTTAGCACTGCCGAACAACAGTTTTAAATTGTTTCGTGATCCGTTCGAAGGGACTGAATTAATTTTAACATAACGCTGGATAGTGAACCTGGATCCCTATATTCCAACTTTGTGTATAGCCCTAAAAATCAAAGGTATATTTTCGGTAAAAATCTTTAAAAACAACTTTTACTAGACACAAGAAAAAAAAATCTGCTACATAACTCAATGAAAGAATCGTTAACTTGAGATGAAATTACTTTTATTCCCATAGGCCCGGCGGCAAATATATTCGCTTCAAAGAGTTTTCTTGGTCCCGTGACCTAAATAATTGTGTCGTCTTATGAGATTAAAAAAGACTTAAAAAAATAGGCAAAGAATCAGGAATCGTGTTTTAAGAAGTTATTATTTGGAAGTCTCGATGCTTTGAATAGCACATTATTCATTTGAATCATTTCACCTGTTGTTCGTGTAGGTTCCATGCCAGTTATATGTATGTATATAAAACTAGATGGTCTGTCAAATAAAACAGTCAAGTCATGCGGACTGTCAACAGATTTTTTTTTGTCGGGCATCTCGCAGTTGGCCTTGAGAGGCCGTGACTGCTTAACCGGGCTTTCCTGGGGCTGCCATTAAGAGTTAACTTAACGCCTCCAGCCAGGGCTCACAAACTAAAATAAATTACAAACTAAGCGACTGCACGCTGAGGGCACCCCCTGTGGGGTACGGGCCTCGGCTCAGGGCGTCACTGATAGGGGGACAGCTAGTATTGGGGACAGGCTGGATCAAAAGATTGGCATTATTATTATTAGTCGGGGAATTTAAAGCTACTGGCTCAGCTGCGGCGCGGGCTGGCGCTTCAACGAGCAAGGGTCGGTCGGGGACTGTCAACAGAAGTTAAAACTTAATTGATATAGTAACTAGCTGACCCGTGCCCACTTCGTTGGGCGGTAAACATTTTTATATCACTCAATAGATTACGACACGGTCGCGGTTCCACACCTATGTCTTATTATCTCTTTAACCACTCGTCCAAATTATATGCAGTAAAGGAAAAAGTATTTTGTTTCAAACACGTGAGGAAAAACTCACAAATAACGTGGCCTTCCATTGGTTAAAGAATTTTCAAAATCGGTTCAGTAGATCCAGAGATTATCCCCTACACCTCACAAACTCACAAACTTTATCTCTTTTTAATATTATAGTACAGATTATAATATTAGTAGGTATAGATATGTGAAGCTCAAGCTTTGTACTCGTATCTACAAAAAATACGCGGACGGAGGGCTATGTTTGGCACAGTTTAAGTTTATGTGGGGAAGTATTGCAGAAATATAAAAAAAAATATAACACAAACTTTTTTTTTTTTTTAATTATGGTCGAATTTTGACCACTGGGCGACCACGAGTACTATTAAATAACAGTGGTCATCCTCATAGCAATATATGTGTATACATTTAACAGTAGCATGTGGGCGACGCGAACCCATAAGATTTTCTTTCACCAAAAATAACTAAAAACCTTAAAGAAATTTCAAAAAATATTCTGGCTCGTCCCTTGCTGCCCTTCCAGCGACGCTCAAAGCCGAGGTTTCTATCTCACAGGGGTGCCCTTAGCGTGTAGTCGCTTAGTTTTAAAAAGCTTTTTAAACCCTAGATGGAGGCCTTAATTTATTAAGGTAGCCACAGGCAAGTCCGGTTAAGGCTCTGGTAACTTTAAATATTGTCGTTATGAGCGATTATAGTTCTTATTGTAGTCCGATACGGGTTAAAATCTGTTGTAATAAATTCGAATAAGAAATGAGCAAGCATTGTGGTAAAAATGCAAATAAAATCGTATAAATTCGATATTAACTATTTAATAATAAATAGTCGATCACTGGATGCAGTTTGGCCTTTGGAATTTTGTGGTATATTTTTAATTATAATTATAATTGTTATTGAAGGGACAAACTGGTTTTAAAGATAGGTAAGAGGTGACTTTGATGATTTTATTGATGCATTAAAGTATGTTTAATTATAATTTGAGTTCCATCACTGTATGCAAAAAAGACTTGAAAAATCCCATATATTTTTTTTCTTTCAAATTTATATATGATTAAAAATGGTTTAAAAAACCACCTTTTTGAGCGTTTTCAAGAAATCACCACCTTAAGCAGCCAACAACCTCCTAGGTTGACCAGCAAGATGTCCTTCCCAAAAAAAAAACACATAAAAAAAAATGAGACTTCCAAATACATAAAAAACATCGTTTCCTTTTAGACCAGGACCACCCAGTGTGTATTTAACTTGAAACCGATACCGAAACCGAATTCACAATGTAAATGATATTTACATAATATTTTGGCTTCCATACCATCACTGATAACATAAACGGTTAGCTAATGATTTAAATAATTACGTCCGCACCATTGAGTCTTGATGAAAATGATATCTTCCTGTTAAAGGTGCCGCCCAATATATGACAGCTATGCATTCTGCGCGTATGATAATTACATAGTAACACAGTGATGTACAGGATAAGTTTTTAACCAGTGCGCAAACTATAACTATGAATTCAACATATCATTCTAGACCTCCAGCGCAGAAATTTTTCGCTAGTTATACAAACAAAAAATCAGCTGTTTTAAAGAAAAGTGCAATACCTACGTGGTCAAAATGTATGTAACAGCTGATTTTTTTTGTACGAGAATTCAGTCATCTTATATAAAATTTCAGATTTTTATAATATTAAGAAACTTGTTCTCGGAAAAATGTCTGGTTTGCTAGAAAGTTTAATTTTCAGTTGATAATGAAACGTTGTGGCTGGCATACCAGACATTTTTCCGAGAAACTACTTACTCTTAAAAGTGGTGATATTATTTGTTTGTTTGTAAGAGGCTTTCACTTTGACAGTTCAACAACAATAATTGCGTTATCTATATGTTAAATACGTGAAGCAAATACTTTGTACCCCTTTCTAGGAAAATTACGCTGACGGAGGAGTATGAAATCTGCCACAGTTAAAGTTTATGTGGAGGAGGAATCGAGAAAGCTAATATTTTTTAATTATGGTCGAATTTCGACCACTGGTCAACCACTGGACACACACAGTTTACCGGTGGCGAAAGTATCATATAACACGATCCCTACCGGCTTCCCTTTGGGGATTCGCATTGGTAACTCTATCACTATTAAAATATGGCACGTTAATAGTGGCTACTATTGTCAAAAAATATATTTACACTACGGGTATTTAATTCACCATAACATTCAAACAACAAAAACGGTTATTTTTAGCTTTGTATAAGACGTGAAAAATACGCAAGTATCAGATATTAAAGATTCTGTACCGGAAGTATTTCCACAATGTGGTTAACGATAATATTATGCGTTCGGTGAGTAGGTATATTTTTCGATCTGGGTCACTCGAAAAACCTCATGCAGAAAATCCTTCGGTTCATGGTTCCGCGAGTTTTATTTTTAAGCTCCTAACGTATTTTTCTAAACCTTTATTAATTTTAAAATGTTGTGCGTTGAGAGCAGAGAGAGTGTGCAGTAGAGCAGTGGTGGGCCAGTGGTAACGGCCGCGACTTACAAGTTGTAGGTCGTGCGTTCGAACCCAGCCAGGCGCATTACTTTGTGTAAATAATTTCATCACCACTGCTCTCAAACGGTGAAGGAGAACATCGTGAGGAAACCGGCATGCCCTAGAACCAAAAATTCAAAGACATGTGACATCTGCCAACCCACACTGAGCCCGCGTGGTGGATTACAGCCCACTCCCTCTCAAAGAGAGGAAGTCTGTGTCCCAGCAGTGGGAACGTTATAGGCTGAACATGTATGATGTGAAATGTGTGCGTTGATCTTTTGGTTTCGTCGCCTTAGAGTGAAAACCTCGGGAATGCATTTTTGTCCAAATTTATTTTATTACGTTTCTAGGAAGAAAACCTCGCAACGCACATCCTGATCTCACTAATATGTTCATTCGATACTCATAACGCCATCTATGAAAGTAAACGAGAACCTCGTAAACTCTCGCATCCATCAGCATATTCGGCATATCGACTCTGAACCGGCAATCGGTACTATCTCAACTTTACAGGATGAAGATAAATAAATGCTCGCATTCACTGCGCGTCGAAGTTAGTACAAGTTGAATGAAGTCGATACTGGCGTCAAATTTAAATGTATCTGAGATGGGATTTCTTGCAACGCTGTGGAGTATGAAATAGTATAAAATGGTATTAAAAAATTAAATCTTCCAAAAATTGAGATAAGACCGGTTGCCAGTTCACAGTCGATATATTTCTTGTTCCTGGAAATTTACTCCTTTTACACTTACGAGGTTTTCACTCTAAGGCGTCGGTTTGTGGCTGGTTTGCAGTTTGATTACTCAGCGTTCTGATTTTCTTAATTGTATCAAATTGCTGTCGCATAACCGCCACTACGGACCCATTTCGGCTTCAGCATCCAACAGGATATGTATGAATTTAGGCAGTCTGCAAACCATGACCTATTATTAAAAGTTTCTGAAGAAAAAGTTAACAAATGAATCAGAAAATGTACCTGTGGTTGCCAATTTGTAATTCCACTTACAAATTCCCATAACCTAACGATCAAAGGCCAATTTCGCAAAATGAAAAAAAATATGAGGGCTTCAATTTGATTATTTGTATAAAACCCGAATTTAAACCCGAATTATTTGAGTTTTCAATTCAACGTGAAGGGTTTTTGAGTGAGATGCAGGATCATTTTAATTAAAACAGGCGCGTAAAAAATTAAGATAAGTTCTTCGGAAGATCGAGTTTTATAAAAGATCACTGCATAAATCAATGAGAAACAAAATTTATTGAACTTTTCGATATTTTAGCCTCGTCGTTACCGACTTGGTATTGGAGATTTTATAAAAAAAATTGTTACGTAAACACGCCCAAAGTTAGGTTAAGTCAGCAAGAAAAACGAATCTTTCTTGGCTTATAACTTTTTAATGGCTTTTTATTTTAGTATTCTGTTTCCGCATAGACATTATGAGACAAAATCATACCATGTTTAATTTTTGATGCATGGTTGAGTAGAAAAAGGGTCAGATCTAGGCCAAACCCTGTCCCTTTCTGATATCGCAGGACCATTTTAAACCATTTTCCTAGTAAACCATAGTACCAATTTCGTTGTACCCGCAACCACAATATTGTAATTGTTGCCTTCTTCCCATAGGCAGAAACTACAGACCGCGAACCTGCTGCGATACACCCATTGTCCCAGGGGTGCGGGCTGTTCGAAAGAGATACCGTGGCTTCTACCACACAGGCAACTGAAGGAACACGGGTGGGTTTTAGTCAGTAAAAGTCTGACACGCCATCCAGAGCGGGAGCAGTTATTTGATGATTACCAACCCGAAAAAAAAACAACCATTGTATCGTCAATTTACAGCGTGTTTGTACACTTGGTTACTACGTATCGCTGCGTAAGATAAAAATACTATAGTAGTTTTTTATCTAGTAATGTGATAGTTATCGTTACTCTATCGCGCAGCTATTGTTATTATGTGTCACAGCATGCATATAAAACGATTATACGACATCGATAACGACGCGTGATTCGATTTGAATCGATTGGCGCTGATTCTCGCCGTATCGAGTTATCGGTCCCATAGGCATCGTAAATTGAGGTATCTTCTGATCAAGCTTGTTGCCGGGAATATTATATTCAGGAGGGATGTTCTCTGTTATGGGTTTACTAACAGTCAAGATGTATTTAAAGGGATAATGATATCACTGAAGTTCATCTCTAGCCAATGAACAGTCTACCACACATCAGGTAACACACTACGAAAATCCCTTACTGTAAATGTCAAAGTGTTGTTTATCACTATGAGCGGTTGACTGTACGCTTAGATCTTGTATAATTCCTAATGTTTGGCGGCCAGAACTCTGTTTTATACTTTTAATAATTTGAAAAAGCGCTCTCTGTATTATGTTAAAAATGAGATAACTTAAGGTAAGCGATTCTGCACAAACTTTTGCTTTTGATCCGAAGTGGGTCTTGACTTCCGAAACGAGAACTCTCCACTTTGCGCAATTTCTCGCCAATTACCGGCTTAAACCGGTGGCTTATATAGCTTAACTTGGAAGGATTTATGGAACAAATTAAGGATAGTATTATTATCCTTAATTTGTGAATGTGAGAACGTTGCAGCAGGCCTTGTAGACTTTAGATTTGTAGACCATTTTCTATTTTTTTTAAGTACCTGATAGTTGTTGACAGGCCTCCATTAACACAGTAAAATGAAAACATTGTAAAAGCCAATTATTTTTAAAAGAGTAACCGTGAACTTACTTCCCTGGTCTTCTCCATAGGAAAGTACCAGTTGGAACCATGCAAATAGCTTCTGACGTTTCATAAGTGCCTAATTGCCTACGTAGGTTAACGTGAAGTAAAATAAATGTATTTCGATTTTTGATCCAACAGTGAAATGCGATGTTCTTAGGATCGAATATAGCGAACAATTTATATGTACACATCTGCTCAACCTTTCGGGGAAACATTAGGCGTGATGTTATGTTATATTTTTAAATACTATCTTTACGAGGGTTCGCACAAGTATTTAGAATCATGTATAACATACATACCTAACACATGATCAGCCTTTTAATGTTCCCACTGCTGGGACACAGGCCTTCTCTCGGTGAGAGAGAGTGGGCTGTAATCCACCACGCGGGCCTAGTGCGGTTTGGTAGATGTCACATGTCTTTGAATTTTTGGAACTAAGTTCCTTATCGCGCGTTGTGAAAGGGGGATAGGAAAAAATTCTCACGAAAAGTTGTAACGACACTTTTTGCTATAGTAAGCTATCGTAAGCCGTGCGGCGTGCGCATGTTTCTCTGTCTGTCCCTCTCTATCTCTCTTATAGAAAGAAAGCCAGATATTTTCATTTCGTCTTTCTTTTTTTTATTTTGATCTTTTTTTTTTAACTTCGTTCCATCCGGGTGTCCCTTGACACCTCTCAAGTTTTTTGGTTCCAGAATATCCTCACGGATTCCTCACGACGTTTTCCGTCACCGTTTTGAGAGCAATAGTGATAATTTACACAAAAGTAAAGCAATTGTCTGAGTTCGAACTTACGACCTACAATCGTAGATCAAGGTCACCGCTGCTCTTAGGCACGTACCAAATATAAATTATAAACAGTAAGTGAGTACTGTGAAGGTTTGTTGTTTAAAGAATGCAACCTTTATGTTAATACAGGACGGTAATGGAATGACTGTCACATTTGAACTATTAAGATGATGTTTCTAGGATTCTATCCGTCAATGAGAATAGGATGAGATTAATAATGTCCTAAAGAAAATATATTTAATTATATTAGGTGCGGCCTTATTATAGTCTTGACTTCTTTAATTATATGTGGAGTACCACGGAGTTAAATACTATTTAATATTTTATTTATAGTTAGACCCCTCGGTTATAGTACACCTACGCACGTTCTTCTGTAATGTAACTCCGACCTTAATGACCGTGATTTTCAGTCAAGTATTTCCATTCAACAACCGGAGAGGCCTCTTTCAAGACAAAGATAAAGAAAGATTTACAATATACATACATTATGCAAAGCTGAGCTGTTTAACTGTCATTAGACTTACAAACTGAAACTCAGGAAGTTGGTCTTAGGATAAAATATTTTTTTGATTGTTCATGGCAAAATTAAAATGACACACAAGCATTCGACGGGCTATCACATCGAAAATCAGACATTTCTATAACCTGATTCGCTTTCCCCCCGGCAGCTAACACGTCTCGGAAGAATAGCGGTCTATTTTATTTAACCTGACCAAATTTTCTAGTTCTTGGATTTGTGAACCGCGTTTATAGTCTTCTACGATTACATTGGTTGATGTTCGATTCGGTATGGAAGGGTATCTATCTAATGGTTATAAATAGCTACGATGATTCTATTCTTAAAGCAATGGGCTAGATATAATCCAGGTGGACATCACGTTTGCATTCCCGTAGAAGTAGGCATAAGACAAGTCACATTATATAATAGGTAATTAAACGAACTCACCCATAATTGCGTTTGCTTTTGATGTCGATTGGCATGAGTGAACTGCAATGTCTAGAACGAGAGCGAGCCTATTGCATTTAACCGGACACAAATTCAGCTAATAAGAATTTCCCAAACCCATTAATTAACGCTTGTATGAACCTGGAACCGGATCCATGTCATGTCACAATATAAATATTAACAGTACCAAAACTACGAACAAATGTTTGAAATGCACACTCACACAACCACGCTTATCTACGACACCTCTGAGTGAAGGTCGTGGTGTTCTCATTAGTACGTTATACGTTTATTTCTTACGGCAAGGACCGCCCAGAATCTTTAAAAAAATGTCACGAACATATTGCGTATTTCGTAACAAAATGCTGTCTTATTATACATATAATAGAAACAGTAAAATTCTGATAGAACGACTAGGGTCCTAACCTCCTAACCTACGCTCCTTGGAACGAAAGATTTTTATCACCGCTTGCGGTAGGCGTTGACTGGTAGAAATCGCCATTTATACATGTTATTTTCCATACGACTTACGTCATTGGTCAAAATATAAATCCAAGATTATAAAATTAAATTTTTGGTTTAAATCATACGTGAGAAAGAACTTTGTTACGGACCGGGGTCACCCGACCGACCGTAACGTTTTTGGAACAGAAATGATTGTAATTAAAAACATATTTAATATTACAAAAAAAACAAGCTTAATTACCTACCCAGTCGTTTTGTGCGTCGTCCGGTTAGTACAAAAAAAGTTCACCGCTCATGAGCGGTGACCCCGGTCCGTAACAAAGTTCTTTCTCACGTATGATTTAAACCAAAAATTTAATTTTATAATCTTGGATTTATATTTTGACCAATGACGTAAGTCGTATGGAAAATAACATGTATAAATGGCGATTTCTACCAGTCAACGCCTACCGCAAGCGGTGATAAAAATCTTTCGTTCCAAGGAGCGTAGGTCATTATATCAACAAATAGGTCTAGTTTCGATACTGTCCATACTTATACTGTGCCCATTTTTAGAACTTGCTTACGACCACAAGAACAATGAGTCAATATAAACAATACTTGCTGAAGATAAATGCGTCAGTACCTCTCAAAACCAAGATTTATCTTTAGATCTGGTTTTGCGATATTTTAGGGCTCAAGTCCCCAAGTACATACTTGAAAAGTATTAGGTATTTGTTGAATGAAGCTTTTCAAGTATTGCTTAAGTACTTCTTGAAACAGATTACAAGTTGGTATAGGATCGGAGATATTCCGATAAACGGTGTCTTATAAAATTGGAACGCCGGGATTATGATCCCTATCTGAAGTTTTATAACTTAGCTAAACGCATATTTTAATTTCTTACTTAAATGATAAGCAGGAGTGCTTTGGTCTCCACTTATGTTCAACAATGTTAACCATAATTATAATTTTCTTGAAGTTAAATAGCATAAATGTATGTGTGTATAGACACCAGCACATCAAGTTACCCCAAACTGTAAAATTTTCCCAATTCATGAACCTTATACTTATGTTATAAAGTTGAAAATCTATCAAATAAATTTGACAGATTGGGGTAGCTTGATGTGCTGGCGACAAACAACAATTAAATTAAACAACAATTTTATTTCATTCGTATACTTAACCCAAAGATATACTTAAAAGTTTTAGTGTAAAAAGTCAACCGTTGTTGTAGAGGATATGACATTTATACTATGAGAGTGTGTTTAGATGTTTGAACGTCTGTTACTAAACCACGCAAAAAGGAAAAATATTTTACTGCCGGGATTAACACTTCTGATGTTGTTATCCCGGTAGTACGTTCCCGTAGAATTTCCGATATACGAGTATACGCTGGCGATGCCACTGGCAAAAGCTACTTTGAAATAACACTTTGACTCAGAAAGATAAGTATATAATGATGATAAGATAGGTGTATAATGGGTGCACACTCCTCGTCACTAAACAATATTGTTAGGTACGTCTAACAAAAAGCCTACAGCAAACGCTGTTGACTCTATTGCATTAGTACCTAGTTTTAAATTGACATAAAGACGAATTCAAATAAAATCAAAGTGTTGATCAGAAGCCAGTACGCCAGACTGGTAAGATAACCAGTAATTATGCTGGCCTCGCATTCTACTGAAACTCCGTACTATGCAAGGGACAGGGCTATGCTTTGGAGTTTCCCTACGCGATGGAATCAGAAATGGAGAGATCCGTAGGAGAACCAAGGCAACCGACATAGCCCGAAGAATTGCCAAACTTAAGAGGCAGGGGCCGATGGGGCCGAAAGGTTCTGGAGAAGTGGATGCGTACTGGAAGACGTAGCCTTGGCAGGCGTCCCACAAGATGGACCGATGACCTGGTGAAGCCCGTAGGAATACACTGCATGCGAGAAACACAGAACTGCTCGAAGTGGCGGAGGAGTGGAGCTTTTTTTTTTTTTGGGTGGGAAGTCATCAAATAACTTCTCCCGCTCTGGGTGGAGCGGGAGGGCGTGTCAGACTTTTACTGACTAAAACCCACCCGTGTTCCCTCAGTTGCCTGTGTGCCAGGGGCCGCGGTATCTCTTTCGAACAACCCGCACCCCTGGCAGGAGGAGTGGAGCTTGTGGGAGGCTTAGGTCCAGCCGCGGACGTCTTTCGGCTGTAATGATGATGACTATGCAAGTCTAGCTCAAGGTCTAAGTATTACCACCGATGTGCGGTCCACTGTAAGCTCAAGAAAGTACGGGTGTATTTTTATCGTTCGGTTTATCTTTCACGCACATTATTTTCAATTCAGTGTTAGTAATACACTGAAACTTAAGAACTATGTTAGTACTACACACATAAAAAAGCAAACTATAATAATAATCCTATATGTAGGCGAATCCAGTGCCTTCGATAGGACCTCAGAATGTTCAGCAATGACCCTCAGGTAGCCGTTAGGACTGTCTCTCACTCTTCGCATCAACGATAGTTACTGCTCTTTTTATAATTATGGCGTGATAGCCATCCACTTGATAACGCTGACGCACTGCAATAGCGATGCAGCCCCATCAACACCCTGATGTCATTGTCATACTAAATTCGCAGAGAACTCACGACCCGCTGCGTGCAATTAGCTATCAGGCTGCAGGTATAGAAATATTGCTAAGCTAAGCTAAGCATGGAAAACCCATTGCTCCAATACAAATCTCCGCGCTAAAATACGAACCTTGGCTAAAAGCTTTATGAAGCGTACATGAAACGTTATCCTAGCTTAAAACAAGAGTTTTGAGGATTAAAATCTGTTAATTAAAATGCGTCATTATTTCCATTGTGTGAATGACAAAAGCTTATCAATTTTGTAATACCCTTGTGTATTCGACAGTAACTGTTTTTGATATCGTTAGTGATTCATTTGAATTTGGTTTTTTATTAAAACCTTAGCCTTACAATTAGGTCGCATGTGTCATAACGGTCTATCTATTATCTCGCCTATCGCTTTAGTTTTGGCCTCGGGGCCTTTTTTGAGGGCCACTGCCTACACCTCCGCCGCGAAAATAATAATGGGAAACCGCTTAGCAAATTCCGTTAAGAATCATTACTAAATTATGTCGTAATTCGAGTAGCGAAACTAACATCATGAGAGTCAGTTGAATTGTAGCAATCGGAGCAAAATGTCATCGGTTTCGACTTAGTACCAATACCGCACCTACCTACGGGTTTACTTCGGCCCTCTCAGATTAGTTTTTCCGTAAAACTAGCATACAGTGTACAAAAAAAAATAGATTTGCTTTACTACTCTTGTCGACCGCTACAGATACGTGCGAAACTAAAGGCTAGCGCAGACAGGTGCGACGCGGCTCTAGTGGATGTAGATATAGTCTGTTGCTTTCAAAAGTACCTACTGTTGCTGTGGCTTTTGTGGGTACGGCTGTTGTTTATTTATTTGTTTAATACTACCACTAAAATTTTGTGTTTACAGGTGGAAACCCAATACAACAATGATAGAGGTCTATAAGTTACTTGTAATGTTTTTTTAACCGATTTCAAAAAGGAGGAGGTTATCAATTCGTCGGGACCTTTTTTTTTTTTTCTTATTTTTTTTTATGTATGTTCCCCGATTACTCGAAGATGGCTGGACCGATTTGGATTTTGTTTTTTTTGTTTGAAAGGGTATACTTCCCAGATGGTCCCATGATCATCAAGTCAGGATCTGATGATGGAATCCTGGAGAAATAGAGAGAACTCTTCAAATTTTATAGGCACACGAAGCGATTTAGGTATTTTTTGGAAGAGTACTTTCTCGTAGTGGTCTCATTTCAATTTGGTGAAGATCTGATGAAGAACTTTGGAGATAGGCAACGGAACTCCTCAATAAATGATAGCAAATGGACTGGGATTGCTGAAATCTCATGTCTGTCTATTGCTTACACCAGTTCATAACATAACATCACGCCGGTATGCTGTGAAGGGGTAAGCACATGTGAACCACTAAAAAGTGAAAAATAAAAACTTTTTCCAAAAAAAACAACTGACTTCCAAAAAAACACTACAAAGTGAAAAATAACTTTAATTTCGGAAGGCGGTGACAAAAAATTCAAATACAGCTCCAAAGACACCGACTTCCGAAATTAAAGTTATTTTTCACTTTGTAGTGTTTTTTTGGAAGTCGGTTGTTTTTTTTTGGAAAAAGTTTTTATTAGTGTTGTAGGTACGGTAGTTAGTAAGTATTGTTGTTTTCTGTAAATATTTTTAGCTAGAAAAGCTACATTTTTATGTCAGTAAAAACGCTGGTCGCCACTTTCATAGAAGCTTAAGTATACAGCTCTCGCAGACAAAAAGAGAAATATAATTGATGCGTACCTAGGTACATAAAACTTTATTGTACTGACTTTGTAACAAAACACATAATAATAATGTTGTTTGTTACAAAGTCTCTGTTATGAATTTATTGTTCAAATAAAAAGTCTGGCTAAGTTTTAGGAACTCGTTTGTATAGGTACTAATTGAATCTTTAGCCACCGTTTATATTTTTCAGGGTGATAGTGCCCGTGAAATTGAACAACTTTCTCCAAGGAACATGGGTCGATAAAAAAATCGGATCTCCCATGCAAAATCTATAGTCAGCTGATCCGTTTTGTACCGATTTTTGAAAAATTTCAACGGTGACTAAAAATTCACCTTGTATAAACTTATAAAGAATATGCGCCGATTACTACACCTACGCCGAGTACTCGGCCGTTTTTGTAGTACTCTTTTTCGGCAGAATAACGATTTTGAAATCGAACTTGAAAATCTAAAAAAGTGGTACAATGTTATTATTATTATGTACAATATTTATTTTGTAGGTATATCGTAGTTTTAATTATTAAGTACTTTTCTTTATGCGTTTGTGCAGATTAAACATTAAATTATACAATGTACAGTCAGGGAAATTAATCTTATCCTACTTTCCTACTAATATTATAAACTAGCTTTCGCCAGCGGCTTCGCCTGCGTGGAGTTTGGATATTATACCATGGGAACATACTACCGGGATAAAAAGTATCCTATATGTTAATCCAGGTTATAATCTACATGTGTGCCAAATTTGATCCACATCAGCCGTTTTTGCGTGATTGACTCGTAACAAACATCCATACATACATCCATACATACAAAGTTTCGCGTTTAAAATATTAAAGTTCCCGTCACGAGAAGCTAGAAATTTTGTAAACACACATTCAGAGATTCAAATGTTTACGTTCCATGAGTCAGACACGTACCAGTACCACAAAACATTAGACGACAGCGCTTTATATCGCTAAAATATAACCCGACCAAGTGAAATTGCTCGTTAGTTTCGTATTACACGTATGTTACTTTGAGTTGATTGAATTTGGGATTCCCTACAGAACCGATTCCTCCGGCAAGCCACAGGCGCCCCTTGGTTCGTTCGGAACGAGATCCTCCATCTCGATCTGAAAATCCCCACGGTCAGTCAATTCATGAAACGCACCTCGAAGCGTTTCTTCGATAAAGCCGAAATTCACCGCAATCCCTTGATTGTGAAGGCCGCCACTTATGTCCCCAGTAGGATTAGCTCTGTCCGACGGCCAAGACATGTCCTCACCGACCCAGACGACCACATTACTCTCCTCCAGGAAAGCAATAGGGCCACCAGTACAGTTCGCACACACCGATCAAAATCGTCCTTCCGACCTCGCCGCCGAGGTCCTCGCGCCCCGCGAAGACCCCTAGTAGTATCGGCGCCTAACGTCGAGACCCCCGACCGACCCTTGCTCGTTGAAGCGCCAGCCCGCGCCGCAGCTGAGCCAGTAGCTTTAAATTCCCCTTATAATAATAATGATGCCAACTCGATCCAGCCTGTCCCCAATAGCGATAGCTGTCCCCCTATCAGTGACGCCCTGAGCCGAGGTCCGTACCCCACAGGGGGTGCCCTCAGCGTGCAGTCGCTTAGTTTTTAAATTTTAGTTTGTAAGCCCTGGCTGGAGGCGTTAAGATTAATTTCTTAATGGCAGCCCCAGGAAAGCCCGGTTGAGCAGTCACGGCCTCTCAAGGCCAACTGCGAGATGCCCAACAAAAAAAAAAAAAATTGGGATTATTTTTTGTTGATTGAATTATCGCTGCGAAACTTGGTAGAAATTCTTTATTTACACAATTTCTAGCTTCTCGTGACGGGGACCATAGTAAGGATAGTAAGGATGTGAAAGTTTGTATGTTAGGATATTTGGATATTTCGATGTTTGGATGTTTGTTAACCAATCACGCAAAAAAGGCTGAATGGTTTTGGATGAAATTTGACACACAGACAGTTTGTAACCTGGTATAACACATAGGATACCTGGTATAATGCATAATATAGTTTTTTATCCTGATAGAACGATCCCGAGAGATCATTTTCGATCTGCATGCGTGCGCAGCCGTCGGTAAAAGCTTGTTGCTATTAAAATTCACGCAACACCACAATTTTTTGCCGTGTTATAGGCATTTGATTTTATTTCACATTTTTTATTTATTTTATGATTTCTATTAATTATTATTTATGTTTGGCAATGAATATTAGGTATCTACCTGAAATAAATGAATCTATATAAGTACAGCCATTTCAAACTACTTACTGTCAAATAATGACAGTAATGATTTGAATATATCTACCCACCGATCTATCAGCCTCTTTAGTCTAGTGGTCGAAAGCGCTACTACAGAGCATGATTTCCTGGGTTCGATTCCTAGTTTGGGCAAAGTGTTATTGTGTTTTTTTATCTGCAATGTTTCTGTAGCAACCCGGAGGACTGGCGAAATTTGGGTGTAGAATTGGTACACACATCTACCCAATATTTCAGGGAAACAAGGCCATATTAGGTTTATTATGTGTATCTACCGAGAATTGCAGTCAACTTTACTAACCTTATTCCAAGAACAGACTTTGGCAATATGACATGGCAACATAATTTTTATTTCTAAAAGTCGTGTAGTTGGCAAAAACTTATTTGCTGTTAATATTTCTCACCTCAAAAAGTTTTTCTAGCAACAAAATTTTTCCTTCTAAACGTTTATCTGTTTGTTCGTACAAAGTATCTATAAAATGTTTTTTCTTCCTTTTTATCGTCACAAGCAAACAAATATAATTCCCACTGGAGTTTTTGTTGTCACTACGCCGCCATTTTTTATTCCGTTTCTACAAAACACGAATTCGCTCACGTGTCATAATGGGCATTGATAATGGCCATAAAAGGAAAGATATCTTTGATATAGTTTTTCACATAACCGAACGCGGAAAGTCATAAAAGATTTCGTTTATTTATACGTATCTAAAATCGAGCAAATAAATAAAGTAAGTCGTCAAAGACGCAATTTTCCAGATATGACTTTTTTTTTACAAAAGGTCTGTTTTCATTTTATACAAATATTCTATAAAAAGTTTCTGCTTTTAAAGTCAAACCTGCAAACACGCTTAACACAATGGTTGTCTGCCAACATACTCATGACCTGCTAATATACGTTTTCTTTCTTCTAAATATGCTTATGCTTTGCCCAGTTGTGGGGCACAATATATGTATTGTGGCCCACAACTGGGCAAAGACCTTCCCTTTTCCCTCAAACCTCTCTATTTTATGCGAACTCTGGGCATGTTAGTCCTGCAAAAACACTTTTTGCCTCTGTATACCTCAGTGGCGATGTCCTCCCTCAGGAGTCCAGTGAGTAACGATCAATAAACCATAACAAGTTAAAAAGCTACTCAACGCCCATATAATTTGATTTCTAATTTGGTTTCTTAACAGGTAATAATAATATTAATATTTTATATTATATATTTTTTTAAATAATATTTTTTTTTTATATTTTTAAAAGTTTTTATATTTGTAGACTAATATTTAAAAATATAATTTATATGTATATTTAATTGAATAAAGGAAATATTAATATTATTACTACCTGTTAAAAATAAAAAACACCCTTGTAATTAAGCGTCGTCATTGACTGAATAGAAATGGTAAATTGAAAACTGACGATAGGTACTACTAAATATTTGGCTTGTTTTATTTTGCGTAAAATCCTACTATCCTGCTGTATGTCCACCATAATGAATGAAATACCAAAGTCTATTAAAACCGAAATAAACCTGAAAAATTATAAGCAAAAATACATTATAACATTTATAACTAACACATAACTTAGTCTAATAAATAAAAAAAAATAAAAATCCTAAACAAAAATTAAAAGCAACCTGTATAGGAATTTTGAGATTGACTGGAATCGTTCTTCATAAACATTGCATGTGACTCACGTAGGTAGGGTACTTACTAATAGATGTTTACGGCTATCGTAGTTTTTACGTACAAATTATTTTGAATGTACCTACATTGTTTACATAATAGTGAATCAACACATTAGTGATTAAGCAATGTTATCGAACTAGTGAATGTGAGTATCAATACAAACCATCTCTGGTTTAATGATACAAATAAACGAACTTGTTAAGACAATATATCTACGAATAAATAAATAAATAATAAATAAATATAATATTACTAGCTTCCGCGCGCGGCTTCGCCCGCGTGGAGGTTGGAAATTATCCCGCGGGAACGTATTACCGGGATAAAAAGTATCCTGTGTGTTAATCTAGGTTATAATCTATCTGTGTGCCAAATTATATCCAAATCCGTTCAGGCCGTTTTTGCGTGAAAGAGTAACAAACATCCATCCATCCATACTTAAAAACTTTCGCGTTTATAATATTAGTAAGGAAAGTAAGGATAAATGTGAAAGTTTGGATGTTTGTTACTCAATTACGCAAAAACGGCTGAATGTATTTGGATGATATTTGGCACACAGATAGTTTGTAACCTGGAATAACACTAATAAGATAATTTTCGACCTCCACGCGGGTAAAAGTACTAGTTGGTAAGTAAGTTATTGTTGTTTGAACAATAACTTACTTACCAACTAGTCCTTGCACTTGCCAAACATTAGGTTTACTTGACAATTATTTGTAAAGAGTTTATTTGCTATGTAATAATTTGGCAAATGAAATCATGCGGAAAATCGTTTAGGAAGTGATATAATTTGTCAATTTCTTTCGGATGAAACAAGTTTTACCCACTTATAAGACTTGCTTGAGTGATTGTACATACATAGCAACAGTTTAATTATTCGAGCTCAGTTATACATATAGTATAGTTTGCTACAAACAATTTAATCTTGACAGTCTTGATACGGATTATCGTATTGAACCTATTAAGGTATCCGTAGCTTTGTCAGTCAAAGTTAACTTTTCTAAGGAATCACTAATAATTAAGAAGCCATTACTTAGGTTCTTGCCCTTCATTTATTTATTCAAGTTAATTGATTAAAGTTGGTTGGATTGTTTGCTAACCAGATCTTAAATTACTGAGTAAAGTTTCAGTTGCCTTAGGAACGTGTCTTCTTTTAAAAGTTTCTCTGGTGATGTGACTTACGGTAATTATTGATCGTAAATAGTTCCTTTTCACTCAAGTCTTCGGAGAAAATCTCATGGCGTGGTAAAAATATGAGCCAGACATTCGGGTGGTAAGTCACTGAGGGTGGATAAGGGAGGTGGATTAGCTATGCTGCTATTCCACAATGGTAAATATTCAGTCATTTGAAACATGACTAATAAAAAAGTTTGTTTGTTTTAATAAAGTAGTTTTTAACAGACTTCAAAAGGAGGTTTGCAATAAGTCTGTAAGCTTTTGTAAAAAAAAAAATTGCCGCGATATCTCCGGCAATTGCGGATCGATTTTTTTTTTTTTTTAATGGATGTATTATGCTCAGTGGTCGGTAGTTTCATATAAGTTTTATTAACTTTGCTGGGGTATCTAGTTTTAGCTTCGATAATAAATTTTCAATCCACTTTATTTATCTTGGACCTACTCAAACAACACTAATCAAAACTGGACCAATATGGGACCGCTTGGCAAATACCCAAAGAGAAGAAGATTTACAAATCGGTTTATAAATGACGGAGTATATAGGTAACAAACATAAAAAAGAAGTACAACAGCAACCGCAACAGCTCCTACATTCAAAGACAAAATTGCAGCTAATTGAAGAGTACACCTATCTGTCACGTCGTAGAATTTCATCTCTGTTGACCAATCCAATCACACAAATACCTTAAACACACATATAATAAAAGACGAAGTAATAATAAAGAGTGTATTATTCTTTTCTTCAAAACGTGCGAACACTAGATAACTATTACAATGAGAACTAAGCCCAAGATTTGAACACAGACATAGCCAAAAAATGGGCCCAAATCCAGGCCGGGTGCCGTAACTGTTCCCATGTGAAGCGATAAGACCGAAATACATTTACACATACTGCGATCATAGGTTTAGTCGAAGCCCCAATTGCAATAAAACTTTATACAGTCATTCATAAGAACTGGTAAAAGTAATCAAAGATAAGTATAGCTATGTGAACATAATCCAGCATTGCATAATATATATAAACTGTCACGCCCTTTATCCTTGGAGGCTTTTAACACGCTTTTATTAACTTGGTATGTCTATGTAACGGAATTTTTAAACGTGATTTTCACCCACTTCAAAACGCCGGATTGATTTGAAACTTTGGACACTTATTATGGACCAACGACAATTCGATAATATCAAAAATTTGTTCCAATATACTGGCCAAAAAAATAGGCTTTTGTAATCAGCCGAACTAAAACAAACTAAAAACCGAGCTTTAGAAACCAAACTAAAAAAAGTATAATATAATTTTAATGCAAATAAATAATAGTAAAAAAAACTAAAAAACACGCTTTAAAAACCAAACGAAAAAAGTAGAAAATAATTTAATTCAATTAAAAAGCGTGGGGTGCGTTTTGAGGCATTTTTATAATCAATTAATGTCAAGCACCCCACGCTTTTTAATTGAATTAAATTATTTTCTACTTCTTTCGTTTGGTTTTTAAAGCGTGTTTTTTTAGTTTTTTAAACTATTTTTTTTTGTTCTGTTAACTACAAAAGCGCGATTTTTTCAGTTTTTTTTTCTTTTATTTTTTTCTATTCTTCTCAATTTTTTTTAAATTATTGAATTGTCATCGGTCCTCGATAAGTTTACAAAGTTTAAAAAAAATCTGACTGTTTAAAGTGGGTCAAAATCGCGCCCTAAGGAGTCGGTTACAAACATACAAGTGAAGCTAATATAAAGCGTGTCAAAAGAGTGGGGTGCTTTTTGAAAGATTCTTATAATCAATTGATATCTATCAAGCATCCCACGATGTTTTACATTAAAATTATTTTTGATATTGAGCGTCGTTTACATTAAAAAAAAGAGTTTTGGTATGTGTATAGTTTTCATTGTATTTGTTAGTATATTGACGTGGCTAGCTGTCTTGCGGAGTCAGTCCATGGGTGGTATTACCGTATAATAAATGGCGCATAACATTAATACTGATGAATTGTTGCAGTCGAGCACATGAAAAAGTTTCAGAAAGTATAGTTTTCATTGTATTTGTTAGTATATTGACGTGGCTAGCTGTCTTGCGGAGTCAGTCCATGGGTGGTATTACCGTATAATAAATGGCGCATAACATTAATACTGATGAATTGTTGCAGTCGAGCACATGAAAAAGTTTCAGAAAGCAATCATCATCATCTGCCTAGCGTTTTCCTATGTTAGGGTTGGCTTCCAGTCTCACCGGATGCAGCTGAATACCAGTATTTTACTTCAAGCGACTGCCTATCTGACCTCAAACTGTATTGGGGTCAGCTTCCAGTCTAGCCAGTTGCAACTGTTTACATGGAACAACTACCTGTCTGGCCTCCATAACCCAGTTACTGGGTAACACGATACTCCTTGGTGACTGGTTGTCAGACTTTCAGGTTTCTGACGACCCGTAACGACTTTCAAATATCCACGAATGACAGCCGGGACCAACGGCTTAAAGTGCTTTCCGAGACACGGAAGGGTCTTGGTACGTAAAGATGGTCACCCATCCACGGACCAACTGTGTCAAGCATAGCTTAACCTGATCGATCGACCCGTGCAGCTGTGGCTAACCACAAGCCTCACGGTTTCAGAAAGCAAAACTTAAATCAAATTCTCTTAAAAACGTGTTGGATTACAAAATGATTGTTTGAGTTTTATTGTGAATGAGGAACGATCATGGATGTCAAAGAAACAATCAATTCTTTTGTGAAAAACGACGGTCAATTTATTATTTTGATGAAAAGTTTTTAACGATTTATAGAGTAAAGTTCTTTCAAAAAAATCAATTAAAATAACATGAATTGAACTGGAAATGTCCGGATAGTTCGAACTAGTTACGTGAACTGTAGACACGTGTCGAGTGAAAGTTGAAGGTTTTCAAACACGTGCTTAGCATTTATATTTTAGTAATAACGTTGGGTGATTGATTTGACACATTCGTTCAAAGAGGTTTATTATGATAACTTATACGTATACTTATTCCGTGTAGTGCCGGACGTAAAGAATAGCACCATCCCATCTCTTCCCGTGGGTGTCGTAGGAGGCGACTAAGGGACTTAATAGAGAATGGGCAGCAGCGTTCTCTATGCATTTTACCACCATACTGCGATCGCCAACCCGCCTGCCAAGCGTGGTGATTATGGCAAGCCCCCCCAAATTGGGGGAGGCCTATGTTCAGCAGTGGACGTCTTCCGGCTGAAATGATGATGATGATGATGATACGTATACTGCCTCGTTGGACGAGTGTTCGCAAGCGCCACTGTCGGGGGGGTGGGCCTGGATTCGATTTCCGGGTCGGGCAAAGTGTTATTGGCTATTTTTCTATCATTGATTGATAACAAACAAAACACTATCAAGTTAAATAAAGTCTTTATAAGGTTTATATTCGGCTTGCGCAAATATGACCATGTTACCAAAAGTCGCGTAAACTTCAAGTGGTTACCAATTCACCTGTATCTATATTTTGCACCATCGACAGCCACATTTTTATTTCCACGCAATCACTGTCCATTCCAAGGTTGCCTGGAAGAGATCGCAGAAACCGATAATGCTGCCTATTGTATGTTTTGTGGTGTTACATAAAAGTTTTTTTTTTTTGTTATATACGTTCTGGTGTACAATGAAGTATATACCGTTACATTCTGATCGATTTAATCCTGATCATTGTACTTATCATTATGAACGACTTTTACAATGGGATCAACTCTAAAATCGTGAATAAAAATGAGTTGATCCATACATTGTATCGAGTTATGCGGATATAAATATATGGATTAGCTCATTTTAATAAAAAATAAAAAATACATAAATTACTTAACGACTTTTTTGTTAGCATTCGTTATTATTTTCCGTGTAACTTAGAGTAAGAACCTACGGTCCGTTCTTCTCCATATGAAAAGAGACCCATTATAGTAGGCAAAAAGGCATAGAACTGTTTAATTGCTTTCCAATCCTAAATCCACATAGTAACAAGACTTCAATCAACAATAGACTATCTGACATACAAAAACCGATAAGTGTTATCGGTCATAAAAGGTTTTCAGTGTAGTTAATATAGAGTATTACAATGATTGGTCTGCTAAATAAAATAATGCGAAAGTATCAAGGAAAACTGTGAAGCTTCAGTAGAATCCTATTATCAGATTAACTTCTTTATAGCAGAATTAATAAAAAAAAATATTTACCCTCTAACCGATCATATTTGTTTCCTGCCAGGGGTGCGGGTTGTTCGAAAGAGATATCGCGGCCCCTGGCACACAGGCAACTGAGGGAACATGGGTGGGTTTTAGTCGGTAAAAGTCTGACTCGCCCTCCTACTCCACCCAGAGCGGCAGAAGTTATTTGATGATGTCCCACCCAAAAAAAAACAGGTTTGCTTTGTTGGCATTTTATTGTTAACATGTCGAGGGAAAAGGCACTGAAAACTGAAATTATTAGAAATGAATACTGCCAAACTATGTTTCTGTAAAATATTACTAAGTTTTTGGAGAAATAAATTTACTTACTTTACATAGTTTTATTACTTCAACATGAATAAAAACTTTTTACAAAAAGGAACAACCGACTTTAAATAAAACACTAGGCTACAGAGTGTCTTTTTATTTTTGTTTTTGCCACCGACTTCCAAAATTAAAGTTATTTTTCACATTGTAGTGTTTTTTTTGGATGTTGGTTGTTTATTTTTTGTAAAAATGTTTTTGTTATTCACTTTTTAGTTGTAGTGCCCACACAAATTCGTGTTACTTGCTATGTAAATACCAGTGACAGTAAGTTATAATAGCATCACCAATATACACTAACTGGAAAAAGTACGTATTACTCAAAAACTACCCAAACAAAGTTTATAAAATGTAAATTGGACATCCTCTAAGCCATCCCTATGCAATAAAAATAATAATTTCGAAAACGATCCCAATATACCGGAGATATTGCGTAACATACAAAAATAACAATTGGATTGAGAACCTTTACTCTTTAAAGTCGGTTAGAAAAGAATACGTTGTAAGTAGCTACTTATACTATTCTTACTTACAGGTTTGGGCTCAGCGCGCTATGGAGCGGACTATGCTCAGAGTTTCTTTGCAGGTTCGCGGAAGATTTGGTTTTGGCGATTTGGTTTTATACCTAACCAAAAAGGAAATCTTAAGGGTAAAAACCGAGTTACCGACGTAGCTTGCAGAGTAAGCAAGCTTAAGTAGCAATGGGCTGGCCATATTTGTCGCAGGACTGATGGCCGGTGGAGTGGAGAAGTCCTGGAGTGGCAAGCGTAGCGAGAGACACCTCCCAGCTAGATGACCAGGAGTGGCTGGGTCAGACTGGATGCGGAAGGTGGAGGACAGGGTGTTGTGATGCAGCCTGGGAGGGGCCGGTGTCCAGCAGCTGCTGGACACAGGCACTTAAAATCAGCTGATTTCAAGTGCTTTTAAGTGCAGTGCCTTTAAGTGCAAGTGCGACTTTTGGCTAAACGATCCACAACAGAACATAGGTACCTAAGTTCTATAAAAGGTTTTGACAATATCAACAGGAGGGACTAATAAATCCTATTGAACAACATTTTCGATTCAGTTTATAACTTACTAGCTGACCCGTGCCCACTTCGTTGGGCGGTAAACATTATTATATCACTCAATAGATTACGACACGGTCGCGGTTCCATACCTATGTCGCATTATCTCTTTAACCATTCGTCCAAATTATATGCAGTGAAAGGGAAAAGTCTTTTGTTTTAAACAGTTGAGACGATAAAACTTATTTTGATAAGAATTCATCATTTTGATAATATGACCAATGAACATGACCACAACAATGAAAAAGTAGTTTTTTTCAAACTACTTTTTGTGACATTTATATAAAAGTTAGACATTATCAAGCTCTACAACTTTTCACTAAAACTCAATCATAATCTCTCATCGTTAAAGCAGCGTTCGTAAGAAACGTTTTCGTTCGACCGTTTTTTCTCTGACTTACTTTGCAAATCCGACTACCACGAAAAAGTCTTTTAATTTTTCGGGTTAATATATAATCTATGACACTCACAAATAACGTGGCTTTCTATTGGTAAAATATTTTTTTTAAATCGGTTCAGTAGATCCAGAGATCACCCCATACAACCTCACACCTGACAAACTCACAAGCTCACAAAGTTTACCTCTTTATAATACATATTAAGTATTAGTATAGAAGTATAGATATCATATTTCTTTGTATCGCAACTTTACCTTATTAAATAGGTTTTATTCTGAAGGCGGTGACTATATTATTTTATTATTAGGGACATTCTGTATTATTCCTATACCGAGGCAAATGTTGGGCACGCCACGATAGCGGCGGTAAGTCCACTCTTTGAGGAGTGGCTTGAGAGGCGGCATGGCGTCTGACGCAGGTCCTCACCGGACACGGTTGTTTCGGGAGGTTCCTGTTTCGAATAAGGGTGGGAGGAAACGCCCGGGTGTTTCCATTGTGAAGATCGCCCTGAGGACACGGTGGAGCATACGGTGGCGGTCTGCCCGGCTTGGGCGGAGCACCGCCGTGTCCTCGTGGAGGCGATTGGCGGCGGCGATCTCTCGCGTCCGGCCCTGGTGCAGGCCATGGTACGGAGCGAGAGTGAATGATTAGCCGTCACCTCCTTCTGCGAAGCAGTAATGCTCGCGAAGAGGGAGGCGGCGCACGTGAGGGAGAGGCAGTATATGCGCCCTCACGGCCGTAGTCGCCGCAGGAGACGCCCTGGGCGTCGGGAATCCCAGGCTGATTCCCGGCCACCGTAGGCGCGGGCTTGCGGACGGCGAGTAATGGGTAGCTCGCTGTCCGGTAAGGACCAAGCCCGGGTCGACGGCGCGTTGTGTTCCACGCGCGCCTCAAAGATATGTCAGCACCAAATGGGGGGGGTCCGCAAGGGCCGATGCCTGCCAGGGGTGCGGGTTGTTCGAAAGAGATACCGCGGCCCCTGGCACACAGGCAACTGAGGGAACCCGGGTGGGTTTTAGTCAGTAAAAGTGTGACACGCCCTCCTGCTCCACCCAGAGCGGGAGAAGTTATTTGATGATTTCCCACCCAAAAAAAAAAAACAACAAAAGGCAAATGTAGACGAAATTGTTTAAGAATTTTCATAGATTCCCTTTTTCTCCGAACGTTTTTCCGAAGCTTTCGCGGGCAAAGCAAAAAATAATGTTGGAGAGCACGATTCTTGTTGTAAAATTGTTTCTATGCATGCCAAATTTTATGTTACTGGCTGGTCCCTTACGTATAGATTGTATGGTCCTGGTTGTTACAATGCATATATATTTTATTTTACTGCCTATACCTTTGCTATTTTACTGGCAAAAAGCAGAGGTTGTAAGTAATTACTTTCCAGGCAGAGCTGCTTAAGAACAGAGCGAGCAAGTTTTTCGAGTCAGCTCTTGGAAAATTTTCTCGTAGCGCTATTTAATCCTACTATTTATTGGCATTGCTAAAGGGGCATAGATATTACATTCTTTACTCGGGCAAACATCACATTGTGAGGAAACCGGCATGTCCTTGAATCAAATACCTATATAAATACATGTGACGTCACCAATCTGCGCAGAATACGTATGGTGGATTACGGCCCACTCACTCTGAGAGACGAGGCGATTTGTGCCAGTAGTGTGAACATTTATAGGTTGGTCATGTGTGACGCATGTCCATTATTCATACATATAACGGTAAACCAAAGCCAGCTCACTGGGTTGCTTGATAACCATGCCCTAGGGTTTGATGCAGTCAATGATAATTACCCGGTTCTGTAAACTATAAAAGTACCTACAGTCACCAAAAGAGATAAATATCATGGGTCGTCGGATAAAGGGGAATGCCTGAAATGGACAAAAACTACTAATAGTCCTTAATTCTATTTAGAACAATATATGTATACCTAATTAAATAATTCTCAAGTTTGTTTACCTACGGTGAAAATATAACGATAATATTAAAATATTTAACTTGATAGGTATCCGTCCAGTTCATTCTTGTTTTTATTGAAGTTCAGTGTTTATTAGGCACGAGTAACCAACATTCAGCCAAACAGGAATCGTCAAATAATCCATAACGAACTATTTTATAGAATTATTGCACAGTTGTCATTAATATAATATAATTCGACTTATTTATACCGTAAATCTAATTAAAATAATATATACAACATGTCAATATTAATTAAAATCAAACTATACTCAAAATAGAAAACGTAGGCTGTATGCATCACAAATGTTCTTTGCCTTACTGACAGTTTGACATTACTGCATTTTATTCTTTCGATTGTTTACTTGAATTGATTAATTCATGGTTTTGCTTTTGCGACTTGAGCTACATACATATATTGCTTTATAGGATATTTAACGACGACTGTGGCCATTTTTAAGGATTTTGATATTACTTCTGCACACGTTACCCGTTTTTGAACACGGACTTAGTTATTACGTCGGGAAATCCTCACGGATGTCCGCCGCCCTGGGGAGGGCGGACGGGTCTTACTGACTAAAACCACCCCGGTGTTCCATCTCACACTTACACCGGGGATCACGGGATCTAATGCGAGTTCCGCGATCCCCGGCTAGTGCAGGCCCGCTTCTGCGGGCCACCTCGCGTTAGGGGGGGAGTGAGGTGTTAAACTCCCCCCTTACATCATAGAGAGGCGCGCGTCGAACACTACGCGCCGTCATCTCGGGTCCTAAGGAATAGGGGGCGACGGATTTCCCCAGATTCATCTCCCCTGGACCCTTTTAGGGGGGCTGGAAGAGGGCGTTATCCGCCCTCCGCCGACGCCCGGTGAGTCTGCTGCGGATCGGGATAGCAGAAGCAATCTCCCGCTCTCTCCCCGCAGCCTCCTTCTGCGAAATGACTGATTCGCAGAAGGATACCACCGCGTCCCAGGACTCCTCGCTGTCGACCATCGAGTCGACAACGGCCGGCAGCGATAGGTTACTCCTGAGATGAGGGCACGGCGCGGCTCCTCCCAAACAGCACACTCTGCCAGCGTGTGCCACGCCGTGTCCTCCCTACAAACCTAACCTAACCTTGACTTAACCAATATTTTCCAAAAAAATATTGGAACTGGCTTCTACCTAGGTTTTTGATAATTTTTTATTGAAATTGTAATGGATTTCAAGCATTTTTGTGTTTGGTCAATGGGCACTTCCCTTTGAAGTTTAGTAATAAACCGAAGAGTGTTTTCGAAATAAAATGTAATTCAATTAATAGAAATAAACAGTTCATTTGTCAAATTAAATTTCATTCGAAAAGAATTATCGGTTTCTTACAAAATTTTAACTAAGCATACAAGGAAGGTGTAATTGAATAAACGCAAGTCCTGTAAGTAGTTTGTTTTCAGTCCTCTCTTAAATACTGGAATTCAGCTGCATCTGGTTAGACTGGAAGCCGACCCTAAAAATAGCTGAACAAAGACTAGGCAGATGATAACTAAACGATTTTGGATAATATGTAGGTACATTTTATGCAAAATTGTTTAGTTTCCAAATAACACGATATTAGACCTCGGGGAACAATTTTTATAACGTCTGTATTAATTTTTCCTAAAAGAAAACTACTATTTTCTTTCTACCTTTCTTTCCACATTTTTTCTACAAATATTCAACGCGTCAATAAGCCATTATACTACAATATATTGGAAATATTATCTCCTATTTATTGGATCAATGTTTCAACACTTTTCGGTTATTGAACTTCATATTTACTCTGAATTGCGATACCAGAATGAAAAACCGGTAACCAACCACAAATTGTTTTCAAGGTTATTATCAGAATAAATAAATAGCTAGGTAAGTATAATGACCACGTTATAAACCAGTCTTACCAAGGAGTAGCGTGTTAACCAGCAACTGGGTTGTGCAGTATTAACTGGGAATGGTTGTCAAATGGTAAAGATAAGTTAATGAATCATGCGATACTTTGCGGAAATCCATTACGGTAAAATGTTATGCAAAATTATTATATGCTAGCTTTTGCCAGCAGGTTTTCCCGCGTGGAGGTCGGTGTATTATACATAAAAACTTTTCTCTTAAATCGCTCAGTCTATTGATGAAAACCGCATTAAAATACGTTGCGTAGTTTTAAAGATCTAAGCGTAGGTACAGACACGAAATGCGACTTTGTTTTATACTATCTATACTCCATTTGAAATAAGATTAGACATTTAACTAAACCTTTTTTACAGTCCGATCAACCGATTTTGACTTCTATTGCGTTAGGGGCATAACAAATGGCAGCTGCAGTAAACAGTTGGTATTATAACTACTTTTTTGCTTTTAATGCCATTCTTATGCCTACGGTATATAGTTCAGAATCGGTTGAACTGTCTGTAAAAAAGGTTTGTTTAAATGTCTAATCTTATTTCAAATGGAGTATAGATTTTTTTTTTAAACCTTTGCGAATTGTCAAATTGACAAACCATATTCTATTTCGAAAGCGGAGGGGCTTGTAGTTAGTAATATTATCAGCACGGGTTGATCAATCAAGTTAAGTTACGCTTGCCGCGGTTGGTCCGTGGATGGGTGACAATCTTTACATATCAAGACCCCTCCTCTGTGCTTTGGAAAGTATGTTAACCCGTTGGTCCCGGCTGTCATTTGTGGATCTTTGACAGTCGTTACGGATCGTCAGAAGCCCGAAAGTCTGACAACCAGTCTTAACCAAGGGGTATCGTGTTACCCAGTAACTGGGTTGTGGAACTCAGATAGGCAGTCGCTCCATGTAAAATACTGGTATTCAGCTGCAACCGGTTAGACTGGAAGCCGACCCCAACATTGTTGGGAAAAGGCTAGGCAGATAATGATTCTATTTCGAAAGCTGAAAAGATGAAGTACTGGGCTGGCCTCGTTAGCCGTATGCCCAATGAGCTGTGGGCTAAAGTAACCACCATGTGGAGCCCACAGACAACTAGAAGGCGTCGCGGCAGACCCATGTGGAAGATTTCGAGACGAGCTGGACACAACAAACGATATGGTCCACATTAGCACTGAAAATTATTAGGAGACCAGCAGGCTTACCTGCTGGTCTAAGGCACAATAACCGTAGACAAGCGTTTTGTCGTCGGAAGATTAGACAAAAGTGACGTTTCCGTATAGACAGTTGACAGTTTTTCACCGAGAAATGTAGACCAGCGATTTCTGTTCTACGGTAGAGTAGAAATAGAAAGCTTCATGCTAAGCCTGCAGCAGTGGGATGATAATAGCTGACAGTAACAGTTTGAAAATATTTTTGCTATTCATAATTATTCTCCTACCCTCATGCCAATTTATTTGGTGTAGGTGTAACATGTCTTATTCTCCACACTTCCCTCATCATCTTCATTTCAGCCGCAAGACGTCCATCATAGGCCATAGGCCTCCGGCAAGTACCACCATTTCGACCAGTTCTGTGCTTCTCGCATCCAGCGGATTCCTGCAGCCTTCACCAAGTCATCAGTCCATCTTGTGGGAGGCCTTCCAACGCGTAAGTTTTCCAGTACGTGGTCGCCACTCCAGAACCTTCCGGCCCCATCGGCCATCTGTTCTGCGAGCAATGTGCCCTGCCCACTGCCACTTAAGTTTGGCAATTCTTCGGGCTATGTCGGTTACCTTGGTTCTCCTGCGGATCTCTTCATTTCTGATTCGATCGAGTAGGGAAACTCTAAGCATAGCCTCTCCATTGCCCTTTGGGTGACTTTCATTCTTCTTACGAGGCCCATTGTGAGCGACACTTCTCTATTACATAATCCACCCATCGTTTCTTTGGTCTCTCTCTACTCTTATAGCCATCGAAATTCATACTCAAAACTTTCGTCATGACATTTTCCTCATTCCTCCGTATCACATGCCCATACCATGACAGCTGATTTCCACACAACTTTTCAGCTATCGGTGCCACTTTCAGGCTTCCTCTTATGTACTTATTTCTTATTTTATACATTCGTGTAACACCACACATCCCTCTTTACATTCTTATCTCAGCTACATGCAGCCTTTCATTCATCTCTTTTGTGGCCCAACATTCTGACCCATACAAGAAGGCAGATCTTACCATGGTTTTATATATCTTCCCCTTAAGTTTAAGGGGAACCTAGGAGTCGCAGTTTGTTCCCGTGATCTGCCGCCATTGCATCCATCCAGTGTTAATTCTGTGCTTAACCGTCCGATCTACTTGGCCATCGTTTTGCACGATTGAACCGAGTAACCGAAATTTACCGATATTTGCAACCGACTTCAAAAAGAAGAAGGTTATCAATTTGACATGTTTATATGTTTTTTTTAATGTATCTTCGGGCATAACTCCGTCATACATAGACGGATTTGCAAAATTAGTGTTTTGTTCGAAAGGGGTTTATTCCGAATGGTCCCATTTAAATTTCATATAGATCTGATGCTGCGTTTCGGAGACAGACAGCGGAACTCTTCAAAAAAACTTCCGGAAAACACTACAAAGTCAAAAATAACTTTAATTTCGGAAGGCGGTGACAAAAAATTTAAATACATACCCAAAGTCACTGACTTCCGAAATTAAAGTAATTTTTCACTTTGTAGTGTTTTTCCGGGAGTTGGTGCTTTTTTTTTTGTTTTTTTGCTCAATCAGTTTACTTAAAAATGCTGAACCATAGTCATAAGTCATCCTATTTTTAGTAAAAGTTTCAATTAGTCAAATGATAATTATTTGGTAGCAATAATTGTAGTATAAGCACTAATTTGTGTTCCACTCACGTTTCTGCATAGATTAATTCTATTCAAGTCACTCTCGATGCAAAAGTCAGCACTAATAGGTATCTACTTTACATAACATTTTTCCATCAACAAACATTAGGAATGATATACATAAACAAAACATGAAACTTGAAGGGCTTGTGGCTATGTAATAACAGCTACAAGGGTCGATCGATCAGGTTAAGCTACGCTTGCCGCGATTAGCCCGTGGATGGGTGACCAACATTACATACTAAGACCCCTCTGTGCCTCGGTAACTCAAAAACTCAAACTCAAAGCATTTATTTCAAATAAACCAATTACAGGCACTTTTGAATTGTCAAGGTCGGTGAGGTAGAAAGGTGAAGCTAGTTGCCCATTCCAAAGGAGCTTCTATGGAGAAGAACGGGCAAGAAATTCCATGGACACTCTTTTAAAATCACGATATTGTTACAAAAAGTTGGTTACATCATTATGTTGAAATTATCAATGTGAGACGATGTTAAAAGACGTGCACATTAAAAGCGTCCGTAATTAAAACAAAAATAAAATACAAATTCAGAAATTAAAATAAGCCGTGGGAGCTAAGAGATGACCAGTCCCTACTGGCGGCGCCCGTTCACGAACATGACGTACGGATCAGCACCATTCAGCTCTACTATTTTGAAGGGAACTTAATGATCGAAAACACACGCCACCACTAAAGCGCGTTAAACGTTGGTTCCGGCTGTCATCTTTGACAGTCGTTACGGGTCATCAGAAGGCTGAAAGGGTGATAAACCCAAGGGTATCGTTTTGCCCAGTTGGTGGTTTGTGGAAGTCAGATTGGCCGTCGCTCGTTGTAAAATACTGATATTTTAGCTGCATCTGGTTAGACTGATAGCCGACCCCAACAGAGTTGGGAAAAGGCTGGGCAGATTGGTATGTATGTATGTATTGGTAACTCGCAAGTTTCTTAAAAATATTACAGAGTACCTTTACTTATGTTGATAAAACACATACCAAATCACATTGTAGAAAAAGCAATAAAAAGTAACATTTCATGAATCCACAGGGAATAAAAAAAAACATGAATTGCCCTGGAAAGCGTCAGAGACGTGTCAAACACAGACAAAATGTCATGTCCGTGTAACATAAGTACGTAAGTGACAGGCAAATCCTGGATGACAGGCTCACGCAGCGATACACAACCTACATAACACATAACATAACAATAATAAATATACTTACTTTTAAAATGTTTGTAAATGTGTGAGCACCATGTATCTTCTATCACAGAATTAATTTATCTGTATTGCTTAAATTTGATTTGTTGACCTATTTTGGTATGGTAATTTTATTCTGGGTGCATCGTTTTCACACATAATCATATAATGAATGTACTATGTTAAATATTGTACTTAAAACGTTTTAAAAGAGTAACGGTGGAGTTTCTTGCCCATTCTTCTCCATACGAAACTACATTTTGGAAGGGGCGACTAGAATCAATTCTATTTTAATGTAAATGTTGACGTTCAAAAGTGCCTTTTAAGTGCCTATTTGAAATAAATGCTTTGACTTTGACTTTGACTATGACAATCATCACGCCTGTAATCCCGGAAAGGATAGGCAGATATATATTTATAGTAAACCTACATTTCCCAAGTTATGTGTAAGTCTCATGTAGTTTGGGCCGACCCTATTGCCATCGACCGGGCTATAATTCAGATTTCGAGCTGCTATTGACAAAAATCAGATAGAAAAACTTAATAACTCTGCCTGAACTGGGAATCTAACCCAGAACGACACGCTTTAAAACAAAAAAGGTGGGTACTACTGATCAGCGTTACGGGTCGTAATGTGACATGTTATAAAGCGAGCATTCGTGCAGTCAGAACGGGAGACAAGCGAGAGACCAACATTCACCGTAACGACATGCTCGCTGCGAATGTTACAAATTACGCCCCATAACGCCCCCGGTCAGTACCCACCGTTAGCAATTGTACTGAAATGCTAGAAACAAATGCAAGACTGCGCCTGAAAAATATCCTTTTGACGAAATTTTTAGTGCCTTTTTACGATTTGTCCCACTAGCCTTTACGACAACCACGATACTAATGTGAAATAATGTCTTGATTATTTTCTGGAAACGCACGTAAAAAATGTTAGAATACTAACATTTTACCACATGCCCACATAACTATTAAACGTTACAACGTTTTATAGTTATCTGGGTATGTTGTTATTACGTCAGAGCATAGAATGTCAATGTAGGTACCACAGTCATATAAAAAAGTAAGTTACAACTTTTCAAATATCAGGTCGATCCATCAGGTCAAGCTACGTTTGCCGGGGTTGGTTTGTAGATGGGTGACCATCTTTACATACCGAGACTCCTCCGTAAAAAAATGTTAGTATACTTACTAACATTTTACCACATGCCCAGATAACTATTAAACGTTGTAACGTTTATATATATAAACGTATATATATATACGTTTATATATATAAACTGTATATTGTTATATGTCAGAGCATACAATGTCAATGTCATTTAAAAAAGTAAGTTACAACTTTTCAAATATCAGGTCGATCCATCAGGTTAAGCTACGCTTGCCGGGGTTGATCTGTAGATGGGTGACCGCCTTTACATACCGAGACTCCTCCGTGGCTCAGAAAGCACGTTAAGAAGTTGGTCTAACATCCAGTCTTACCAAGGGGCTATCGTGTTACCCAGCTACTGGGTTGTGGAGGTCAGATACGCAGTCGCTCCATGTGAAATACTGGTATTCAGCTGCATCCGGTTAGACTGGGAGCCAACCCCAAAAAACCTGGGAAAAGGCTAAGTAGATTGATATCGATTTTAATATCGACTATTTATTAGTGATTGTCATGGAAATCATGTCACGTGGTTCAAATAGGTTAATTTTATTTTAAATGTAGATTCTTTTACATAATTTAGAATGAAAGAACGTTGTAGATCTTACAGACTAGATTTGTAGACGATTTTCTATTCTGTATTTTCATTCCTCTAAGTACTTATTGACAGGCCTGCACTGTCCTCCCATACCTATTTATCACTGTAATTTGAAAACATTGTGAAAGCCAATTATTTTTAAAAGAGTAACCGTGGAGTTTCTTGGCGGCTCTTCTCCATAGGAAGCGACAAATTGGAACCGTGCACCTAGCTTCTGACGTTTCATAAGTGCCCATGCAGGTTTATGTGAAATAAAATATTTTATTTTTGATAGGCGACTCAAATCAATTCTATTCTAATGTAAATGTTGACGTTCAAAAGTGCCTTTTAAGCGCCTATTTGAAAAAAAATCTTTGACTTTGATTTTTTTTTTGTTTTTTGGGTGGGAAATCATCAAATAACTAGCTCTGGGTGGAGCGGGAGGGCGTGTCAGACTTTTACTGACTAAAACCCACCCGTGTTCCCTCAGTTGCCTGTGTGCCAGGGGCCGCGGTATCTCTTTCGAACAACCCGCACCCCTGGCAGGCATCGGCCCTTGCGGACCCCCCCATTTGGTGCTGACATCTCTTTGAGGCGCGCGTGGAACACAACGCGCCGTCGACCCGGGCTTGGTCCTTACCGGACAGCGAGCTACCCATTACTCGCCGTCCGCAAGCCCGCGCCTACGATGGCCGGGAATCAGCCTGGGATTCCCGCCGCCCAGGGCGTCTCCCGCGGCGACTACGGCCGTGAGGGTGCATATACTGCCTCTCCCTCACGAGCGGCGCCTCCCTCTTTGCGAGCATTACTGCTTCGCAGAAGGACTTTGACTTTGATTGATTGACAACTTTGCAAATATTTTGTTACTAATATCCATTCCTTACACCATCAGAATTTTGGTTTTACTGAAAAATGGGGTGTTTTATATTTACCCATATTCTGTCAAAGATCACAAAAAGTACCGACTCCCTATTTCATACTATATTCAATAAGGCATGTCTAGACCATTACTATAGAAGCAGCAGTGTACTACCAAATGTAGGTTAAAACTACAATAAAAATTCACTACAAGTATTGCGTAGGAACAAACAGTCCCACTGTTTGAAGGCCTATGGCAGATGACGTTCATGGGCTAATGATAATATTATTATCAAAACAAAATGTTATTATTTTCGTCTGATAAGTTACTAAACTAAAAGTTTCAGTAATTCTAGCATTTAAGGCGGTGATTTCTTGAAAGCGCTCAAAAAGGTGGTTTTTTAAACCAGTGTATCGCTGTAACCGCCAATTATTTTGAAAGCGAAAAATATTATGCGTATGATATTTTCAAGTCTTTTTTGCATAGAGTGATAGAACTGAAAACACAAAACATTATCAAAAAAATCATCATAATCACCTCTTAATTATATTTAAAACCAGTTTATCCCTTCAATAACAATTACAATTATACTTAAAAATATATCCTTAGAATTCCAAATGCCAAACTGCATCCAGTGATGGATTATTTATTAATAAATAGTTAAATCTAATTTTATCCGATTTTATTTGCGTTTTTATGACAATGCTTGCTTATTTATTATTCGAATTTATTACAACAGATTTTAACCCGTATCGGATTACAATAAGAACTATTATCGGTCATAACGACAATATTTAAAGTAACCAGGGCCTTAAGGATGGAAATAAGTTTTCAGTTCAGTTATGAAATCAGTTTAAAATGATCCGGCCTATGTTGTGCTGGTGATTCTTTGGCTCTGGCCCTGTTTTGAACTTGTACAACAGAATATATATATTTTTTATATCCATCCATTTACCTCACGGGAGTGTAGAGCGCTCACGCACAATTGGCTCCAAAGCCTGAATGACGCATGACGTAAAAAAAAAATTGTCCACTAAAATAAAAGATAACGCGAATATTAAAGAAAAATAAACAATATGGATCTAGACTGTAACAAGAAGGTTCTGTACCTACTTATGAATTAAATACAAAATAATAACCAATCGTTTTGAAAATAAGTACTCGTCACTGAAAACATTCAAAATCCCATATTGCTTGTAAGCACTTTAAAATGACGTTATGTGACGGACACATTATTAACTTTAAAAAAAAACTTACAAAAAAATTGCATTCAAACGATTTTGGCGACTCAATATTCAAATTCATTAATTTTCAAGATTGATTAATCCGTAATTAAACACCAAACTAGATGTTTGACTACGATGACCTGGTTATTAAAAGTAGGGCATCGTAGCCAAACAGAGTTAATCGATTACATTCAGCACGCGAAAATGTGAAAAGTCGATTTCAAAACAATTAACACTCTGACAGCTGAGTTTCAATTGCTCGATCCTATTGGCATTGACAGTGCTTCGGGTTGCGAGTAATTATCGAACAAATAATTCTTGGTAATCGCATTACTGAGATATTTTTCTTCGATAGTCAATCTAACTAGTCACAGTGAACGCACTAATATTGAAGAAATTCGAATCCTACAAACTTGCTTTTTAATAAAACAAAAAAAAAACAACCGACTACCAAAAAAAAAAAACAGTAGGTACAAAGGGAAAAATAACTTTTATTTCGAAAGTCGTTGGTTTTGTATTTTAGTTTTTTTGCCATCCACGAAATTAAAGTTTTTTTCACTTTGTAGTGTTTTTGTGGAAGACGGTTGTTTTTTTTTCTAAATGTACTTTTATTTTTAGTTTTTAGCTCTGGCACAGAAAGTAAGTACCTTCACTTGCTAAGTAAATAACAGTGACATTAAATTATTATAATATCATCAACATACAATAAGTGAAAAAAGCGTAGGTGTTATTGAAGCTAAATCAAAAACGCCATATCAGAACTTGACCATGGGGCCACTCGATAAGAATACCCTTTCAAACTTAAAAAGATTTAAAAAAAATCGGTTTACAAATGACGGAGTTCTTAGGTAAGAAACCTAAAAAAACACCTACAACCGAATTGAGAACCTCCTTCTTTTTTGAAGTCGGTTAAAGATCAATCTCATGACTCTCAGTGAAGACACCAGAACTCTATGGGAGGAATTCGAATCCCCCAAAGTTGCTTTTCAATAATACAAAATGGAATACCAGTTCGAATCATTAGCCTTTTCTAGAATTGCTTCACCTGGCATCACATTAAAGCGACTTAATTATAAGTTGTTAGGTAAAACTTTTTAGAAGTTAGGATAAGCCTAAGAGTCTGACATCAAGTTTGAACTTGTATTGCTTTCCAGGAATGGGGTGGTACAGGGCAGAAACTTTAGTTAGACTTTTTGTTTCAGTCGCTTCTTAACTTGACATGAGGGATTCCAGTTTCTGTTGAAAAAGATATCATCATAATGTTTTAACTGTCAAGTTACTGAATAATTTCTAAAGCCTACCTAGGAACTTACTTGTACCATTTCTTTTTCAGAAACTTATTCTCCCTAGTTATTTTAAAAGAGTGTAGATTGGCTTTTTTTGAAGTGAGTTAAACAGTTTACAGGAATTTTAATATTTTTATTTTACTATATTTTATTGTTAAAATGAATGTTACCTATTTCTATTGCTTTATTTATCACTATTTAAAGTGGTTCTCACGTCAGTTTCATAAAAAAAAAAAACTAAAAACCGTGCTGTATTATTCTCGTTCAAAGTTTTTCCTAAGCAATTAACTGAAAATCTGGTTACAAGAAAACTTGTCCTATAGCACAACTAAATACACAGCTTGTTTTAAACTCACCTAAGGCATTATAATCCACTTAAAACCAGAACAAACACTTGAAAACCAAACGTTCCGAAAAATCTAAGTAGAGAAAATAGTTCGAGAACCAAAGTACGATTTGTTAGCACAAGGAACGCGCGACGTCCGTCAGACTCGGCGCGCTACGCGAAACTGATCCAGAAGGGATTGCGAATCCTATATATACCGGAGAAATACTCTGTTGCAACCACCTGTAGGAAAAAGCGGAAAACAAAGGGTTAGAAAACTTTTTTTGTGGCTTCGAAACTGGCTGTCTCGAAATGCCTTTGCTTTTTTCAAAACGTATGGTTTAGGAACGTGATTCAAAAAGTTTTAATTGATTTTGCGGGCTTTCAGGATCCCTAAAAACGTGTTGAGGGTCGAAAGACGACAACAAAGCAGTATATGGTAGGTAGATAGGTACATACAACTATAAATAATCAAAAAAGGTAAAAGTTTTTTTTATTTCTGTATCTGTATGGTTTTCAGGATTCATGTTTAGGGTGAAAAAGGCCTCTGTCGATGAATACAAAACAGAAAATGTAGAAATGTCTTTGGAAAATCTTTAGGTATCTACGACACTTTCCATTCAACTATCTACATTAATCATTATTAATTATTTTAGAAGTATGTATGTTTGTAATTATATGTGTAAGTATATTCCCTTATTATTTGTTTGATTTATTTAGTGAACGTAGTTTATTTTCTCTTTATCTTCTCTCCTATCGCAGGTATTACTGGAGGAGATTTCTTTAGAAATAAGCATCACCTCTGTACCAATTTTTCTGTTCTAATCTTCTTGTCTGTTTAAATATGTGTGTTCATAGATGGTTAAATAAATAAATGAATAAAATATTTATATGTAATAAATGCCGAGACTACGATACACATGTTCTTACGACCCCCAATAAATTATGATAACTAAAGAATGATGATAACTTATTTTTAGTCTTCTTCTGTAAAAGCGATCATACATACAACGATGCTGATCAGGCCTTCTGCCTACGCTGTGACCGGGTTTTTAAGACCGGTGTGGCGTAAATAGTGGTCCAACGTTAAAGATTCGATATACCAGATAATTTACTATAACGTATTACAATTTGAAACATTTTTGCCCAATGATTCCGAAAATATTTATTTTTTGTTTATAACCAATGAAAATTTAAAAAAAATATTCGACCAACTTCGGGGTGTACCCTTTCTAAAAAAATATATCAAAATCAGACTATTCCGTAAAAAGTTATGCGCCTCCTCCGTTTTTTCGTCGGTTAATTACAGGTAAACACAACAATGACAACAGAGACGCCAGATTACCGCTTAGTTGCTAGCTCAAGTCTATGTGTATAATAGTTTATGAAAAAGAGATAAAAATTATAAAAAATATATTTACTAAACTATAATAAAAGACAGAGTAAATAAGATTGGATTTGCATTACTAATCAGAAATTTTGACTACGTTTCATTGGTGTTTAGGAAGGCTAAGATTGTTGATTTAAACTCCACCTTAGGGACATTATATAATTATATCTGCTTCGGCTACGGACTTATTAAATGAATTAAGTTTGTCACAAATCTTAATTTTAATTTGGAATTCTTAACCAAACGCTATCACGTATAACGCTTCTATTTGAGATCAAAGGAGTTCGACAAAACGTCAATTTCATATGTAAGGACCTAATAATAAGCTGAAAGGTTTCAAATTCTGTAAATATAATATTTCTAGAAACTAGTTAGTAAGCAGATTCTATAGATTTAGGCATGACATCGTGTGGTGTGTTATTAGCTTAAACTCTGTTTGTTTTTCAAACAAAGTCCTAGCTTCAAATACTAATCTAAATACAAACTCAAAACGATGAATACATCGACAAGAATTCATTTCATTGTTTAGAATTTTTGTTCTAATATTGAAACTATGCTATGTAAGCCACAAAATATAATTATCACACATTGGGACCTTAATTGTAGATTTGTAGCTACACATTGATTAAGGTAATCATATGAATTCTTGTAGATGTGTATACCTTTTTGAGGCTAACTACCTAAAATGACGTGGTTCGTAAACGACACGTGAAAGAAAATACAGTAGGTAGGTACTTTACTACAAATAATCTTTTTTTACACGCTTTATATTAGCTTCACTTGTATGTTTGTTTGTTTGTATGTAACCGATTCCTTTGAGCGCGATTTTGACCCACTTTAAACGGTCAGATTTCATTGAAACTTTGTAAACTTGTCGAGGACCGATGACAATACAATAATTTAAAAAAAAATGGGGGAAAAAAATCACGTTTTTGTAGTTAGCAGAACTAAAAAATCGAAAATAAATAATAGTTTTTTTTAAACTATTATTTTTTTAATTTTTATCTATCCGTCTTCCGTGACTTTCGTTTTACTACTTTTCGTTTCTTTCGTCGTAAAAAAAGTATTTCCAGATTTGTTGTAGCTTCTAGCACAAAAGTTGCGTGACAACGAGCTTTAGTACTTACTACTGCATTTTAATCAGTTAGATAATTAATTTTAATTTTCATGAAGCTGCATTCTCTCTCTATTCGAACAGAATTAAAACATAATTATTCCTTAATCCACGAAGAGAAACCGTTGATACTTAAGATGCTGTCGGATTATCTTCTATACCTACGTACCTCTCTACCAAGTCCCTTTTGTGCCTCAAATAAGTACGTGAGGCAACAAAGTACAGAGCCGTACTATGCCTTAATAAAGCCCCGTCATAAAACATGTCCTCCACTTCAAAGGACGGTCTAAATATAAATTAATCTGTAAACAGCTTTTCGTGATATCAATTTAGGTAATAACAAGCGTTGAGTTGCTTGTGTTTATTTTTCCAAGAAATGGTATCGCAATTTTGGCTTATTGGTTAACTCGCCTGAATCGGGCGAATCGTCACTCTTGAATATTATTATTTCTCTATGTGACTCGCACGAAGTAAATTTTTTGTGGGCTTATCGACATTTCCAGAAATACGTATTAGGCAACTGGCACGTTTTGTATTTTATGTAATAAAGTTAGTGTACTTTTTCCATAACTTTTCGTTGTTTCCTTAATGTTTTATTCTAAACATGCCAGTTGACTAATAGTCCTAATCGAAATTAAGTTTGGAATGCAAAAACAGAGCTTTAGTCTAGAACTACAGTTAGATCGCGTTTTGTAATACAACGGTGTGTGTCCTAACAAGGTCCTAGGTGCCTAAATAAACATCCTAGCAAACATTCATAACAAGTTGCTAATAAAAATGTAATTTAATGAATTTATGTACAAATAACGACAGGAAATTGAAGATTGTTTGCAATATTAGGTAAGTACCCAAGTAATTGCTATTATTTTACCAACTGTTTGTTTTTAATTTGATGAATTCTTAGAAAAACAGCAAAGTACTCAGAAGATATTAATTAAATCATCTTTTTTATAAAATACGTCAAACATTTTCCAGTCTCTAATAAATTTGTCTACATCTGATTAGCTTGTACCCGCGGTTTCACCCGGGTGGTGTTAGGACACACACTGTCTTATTATAAAACGCGATCTAACTTTAATTTAAGTCCTAGGCACGCCACGCGGCGGTCACCTCTTTGAGGAGTGGCTTGAGAGGCGGCACGGCGTAACGTCCGCCGGACGTAGGTCCTCACCGGACACGGTTGTTTCGGGAGGTTCCTGTTTCGAAAGGCGGGAGGAAACGCCCGGGTGTTTCCACTGCGAAGATCGCCCCGAGGACACGGTGGAGCATACTTTGGAGGTCTATCCGGCTTGGGCGGAGCACCGCCGTGTCGTTATGGAGGTGACCGAGAGTGCATGGGTAGCCGTCACCGCCTTCTGCGAAGCAGTAATGCTCGCGAAGAGGGAGGCGGCGCATGTGAGGGAGAGGCAATATAGGTATGTGCCCTCATGGCCGTAATCGCCGTGGGAGACGCCCTAGGCGTCGGGAATCCCAAGCTGATTCCTGGCCACCGTAGGTGCGGGCTTGCGGATGGCGAGTAATGGGTAGCTCACTATCCAGTAAGGACGAAGCCCGGGTCGACGGCACGTTGTGTTCCACGCGCGCCTCAAAGAGATGTCAACACCAACTGCCTGCCAGGGGTGCGGATTGTTCGAAAGAGATACTGCGGCCCCTGGCACACAGGCAACTGAGGGAACACGGTGGGTTTTAGTCAGTAAAAGTCTGACACGCCCTCCTGCTCCACCCAGAGCGGGAGAAGTTATTTGATGACATTCCACCCAACAAAAAAAAAACTTTATTTTAAGTCTAAAGCTCCGTTATTGCATCTCCATTTCGATTTGGGTAATGTTATTAGTACAAAAACTTTTTCCATAAAAAAACAACCAACTTCCGGAAAAACACTACACAGTGAAAAACTATTTTAATTTCGGGAGGCGATGACAAAAAATTTAAATACATATCCAAAGTCACCGCCTTCCAAAATTCTCCTTGGGGTCAAAACAATGCATATTTATGCGATAGCAGCAATCGCGATTGATTTGCTATCATTTTTTGAAGAGTTCAGTTGTCTGTCTCCGAAACGCATCATCAGATCTATATGAAATTTAAATGGGACCATTTCGAAATAAACCCCCCCCCCCCCTTCGAACATTTTTTTTACAATTCTATATATGACGGAGTTATGCCCGAACATACATAAAAAAAAAAAAATAAGGCGGTGACAATAAATTAAAATGTATACATATCCAATGTCACTGACTTCCGAAATTAAAGTAATTTTTTACTTTTTAGTGTTTTTTTTAAAGTCGGTTGTTTTTTTTAAATGCTTGTCGGAAATTATCGCACGGGAACGTACCTACTCCAGCTACCGGGATTAAGTCTCCTATGTGTTGTTAATCCAAATCCATAAAGCTGTTTTCGCGCGTATCCGAAAAAAAAACATCCAAACAAACAGATAAAAATTGTAAGAACTTTATTTTTACACGCTTTATATTAGCTTCACTTGTATGTTTGTTTGTTTGTATGTAACCGACTCCTTTGAGCGCGATTTTGACCCACTTTAAACGGTCAGATTTCATTGAAACTTTGTAAACTTGTCGAGGACCGATGACAATTCAATAATTAAAAAAAAAAATGAGAAAAAAAAACACGTTTTTGTAGTTAGCAGAACTAAAAAATAGAAAATAAATAATAGTTTAAAAAACACGCTTTAAAAACCAAACTAAAACAGGAGAAAATAATTTAATTCAATTAAAAAGCGTGGGGTGCTTGACATTAATTGATTATAAAAATACCTCAAAAAGCACCCCACGCTTTTTAATTGAATTAAATAATTTTCTCCTTTTTTAGTTGGGTTTTTAAAGCGTGTTTTTTAGTTTTTTAAACTATTATTTTTAACATCAGACTTGTTTCGACACCTCGTAGTTATAACCTACTTTAAACAAATGAAAGCATAACAAACAAACATAAAAACAATGTACAGTTTTGACTTCGGTACTATTTTATTATACATACTTATGGATAGTAATAGGTTTTTACAGTCGGTACCTTGTTTGACGTTTTCACAACGAATACAAAGGCACTGCGTTTATTTATTTACAAAAACTTTAACGTTTACACAGAGTCAATAATGGCGCCAAAATGGCGCCGATAGCAAGTCGATGCTTCGAGACCAGACCTTCGAGACCCGCAGAGGCCATTTCAATAATTATTTTTACTATATTTACTAGGCCTAACATCGTTTTTACGATCGATATTTTCTCAACAAGCATGATCTATCAAAGGAATCCATTCGCTTCTATTCCCATTTGCCAGATCGCAGTTAAAATTGAATGCTTTTCCATAAAACATAGTGACGTCATTTCTTATTTCAATTCGAAATAAGAAACATCATCTACATTCCACGTTTGAAAAGATTGTTCCAACTGCCATCAGCCAAGTCCTGGCCAAAGATTAAGAATCGCTGCTTTTAATCAGGCATGTAGGTAAAATGTAATTTGACCGTTTTTGTGAAAAAATGATTATGAATCCCAAACATTATTTGCTGAGGGACATTTTCCCGACATTTTTAGTTTTGTTTATGAATTTATTCACACTATGTTTGGTGGTGTCTGGAGTCAAACTGTGCTGCAGCCATGCAGCGTGATTGAGCCAGTAAGCCATAAAAGTATGAGCAACAGGGTAGAAAGTTCCTTACCCACACACTTTGAAAAGGGAGGATCCTCTGACCAGACGGGTATTGTGTCTGTGTGTTAGCTACTGCCCGAAGATTCATGTAAATAATGCTAATCACGCGGATAAAGCTGCTTGCGCGATGCAGGATTTCGCGTGACATTGGTGTGATGCGTAGTTCGCATGTGGCGTTACAGATGCTGTAAATCTTTGTGGAAAGTAGTCCCAGGGTCCCGAAAATACAATGAGTGTCATCACTCTGCATCGTAAACAAAGAAAACCTATCCCTTTTGTAAAGGCTCGACATAATCAAATGAATCCCGGAATTACTTCCGCGTCCCGGAAAACTACATTACCAAGTAGAGTCCTTTATAGAAGGGTCACATATTCGGTATCCGGGATCAGCATACAAATTGACAGGTGGCAACACAAAGGATTATGAGACAAAATGTTTCGACGTAAAATTACTTTGTCGGAACAGAACACAGTCATGGAAAATTATTTTATTTATCTTTACAGCGAATAATTATGTCTTTTGAATTGTTTGAGATTGTTCGTAAGACTTAATTTTCGTGATGTTTGGTGTTCGGTATGTTAAGTGTCACACGAAGCTAAGTATTTTGAAATAATTGTTTGTTTGGATGTATTTCAATGGAAATTTTGTGATGGAAATTGCGTTGTAGTAGATAACATAACATCACGCTTTGTTTCCTCGAAGGGTTGAGCAGCGATGTACCTATTGTACACCCACATTTCGCTAGGTATGTGTAATTGGGGGCGAGACTTTGCCATCATCCGGGTACGATCCCAGACTCCGGGCAGCTACTGAGAAATTCCAGATAGAAGAGATTCCGGCTTGGGCATCGAATCCAGGACCTCGAGCTCAGCGGTAACGCTTCCGTCCACTAGACCAACGAGGCAGTCAATATGTTGTGTTAGTAATTGAGAACGCAGCCATTATACCTTTTTTTATGTTGCCTATTTTGTCTATGTTAACTGTTGTTATGTTGGTTACACTTACTTCGGTGTCTACTGTCTAAAACAAGTTTGTCACAATAAAAATACGTTCGCTCATATTAGTTCTACAGTTTTATTGATTTCAACCTCAAATATCATCATGTTATTATAGATTTCGGCTGTTTTTTACATACACGTATTTAATTTAAACAAATAAACTTTAGAAACACCAATTAACATGATGCTCTCGTTGACAATAAAAAGTAAACTCTTAATGAAATAAAACAATTCAGAAAAGATTTTAAATTAAGCAAGCCCATTTGATGGAAATAACAATCTTTAATCACTTAGCAATTTAAACTGGCCCAAAAAGAACAATCTTAAGATAAAGAAAAAGGAAAAAAATACAGGAAAAAAAAGCCATCACGAAGCTGTCAGCTACGCATTTTGTACATCAAACTAAGTAACTTTGTGTAGAAATATTTGCTGGGACACGACTTTTATCTTTGGTGTGAAAATTCCCTGTTTACCTACGGTAGTGCGAACTGTAAGGCATCTTTTAATCGTTGTGATAAATAATCACCAATCTGTGAAAAATACTAATGTTTTAGATTCCGCGCACCGCGGTAAAAAAAAGCTTGAGATTTTTTTTGAAAAATTAAAAGCTTTAATATAATAAATAAATAAAAATCTTTATTTCAGATATGCACAAATACTCGTACATGAACAGTCTATAGGTTGGTTAGAGATGGGTTAGTTAAAGAAAGTACTAATAGTCTATATTAGTATTGTTAGTTAGGACATAAACACAGTTAAATTGCCTAAGCCCGCCCTCGAGGCTCAGTGTGGAAGCACCATGGGTACATTTCCCCCTCGCCCTATTATGAAAGTATTAGTATGTGGCAACCGGTATTTATGGCAAAAAAAAATAAAAAAAATTGTCAGTCTGTTTGTACCGGCTAATCTTTGAAACGGCTGGACCGATTTAGACGTGACTTTCCCTGGTATATAGCTGTTGTTATAAGGAGTAGGTAGCATATGTTGCTTTGTGTTTTTTGCCCGGTACCACACACATTTGTGACATCCACACGGGCAAAGCCATTTTAGAACTCATTAAAAAAAATGATTTTGATCTTCAATTTAACCATAACCAAATCAAATCGAAATATTTTATTTCACATAAACCTGCATGGGTCAGAACCTAGATGCATGGTTCCAATTGGTCGCTTCCTATGGAGAAGAGCCGGCAAGAAAATCCACGGTTACTCTTTTAAAAATAATTGGTTTTTACTATGTTTTCAAATTACAGTGACAAAAGGTATGGGAGGACAGTGCGAGCCTGTCAATAAGTACTAAGAGGAGTGAAAATACAGAATAGAAAATCGTCTACAAATCTTCAGTCTGTTAGGCCTATACCGTTATTTTGTTCACAATATGTAAAATAATCTACATAGATAAAATGAACCCATTTAAACCAAGTGACATGATTTCCATGACAATCATTAATAACCAGAAGGTTCCCAGTTAAGGTGCAATACAAAAAAAAAAACATTATACTTACTTAACAAGAATAACAAGTGACTTTCGGCTTCTTTAAGGGTATTTTTGCACCCGTTGTGTATAAAAGCCACCAATTGCATATTAAGATTCTTTTCTTTTTGACGTTTTAATTAAAAAAAACATCTATTCTATAATAAAATAAGGACCAAAATATTTCAATAAAATCATAAAACGTGACATGCATAAACTTTATCTATTTCTGCAGAAAGGACTTTCCCAAGAAATGTTAACAAGGGCAAAAATACAGGAGGCTCGTATATCCTAAGCTCATTATATCCCTGGAGATGCGAATAAGAAACATAAGTAGCAAAGTATTTGAAATGTATTTTAGACATATTTATTTACGGTTTAATAAATTATTTATTTTGACTGGTGATTGGTAAAGCGTAAGCCTCTACGTATGTGCTAAAGTCAAAAAAATTCAATGGTAAGTAAAACCGCAAACATTAATAAACATGGAATACTTTGAAAGAACCTACGAGAGGCGAATTATGAAACAGCATTAAACTTTAAAGTTCCTTTTTAAAACACTCGGATTTAATTTCAACCCTTACAGCAAAGGAATTCATTAAAATTAAAATAAATCAAAATGGACTTAAAAGTAATGCAGCTGCCAGATTTGTAATACCTACATTCTTTGTAAATAAAATTTCATTCTATTCTATTCAGAGTTCGTTAACCTATTGCTTCTAAAAGAGGTGTAATATAATGCTTCAATGAATATTCTTTGAAATACAGTAATTAACAACTCTATTTAAACAACACAAAAATATGTTTCAGTCTGAATTACTTTGCTGCTCTATTTTCAGTTTCAAACTGAAATAATTTAGTGCCAAATTGAAATAGACATGGTTTTAATTATACAGTTACCAGGTATTCTATTAAATGTAAGCAGCTTAAAATACTTGGTATTTTAATTTATTATGATGCAGCTATATGATCTATAACTAAAGTAACCATTAAATTTTGACTCAAAATGGGATATTTATTTCTTTTTCCAATTAGTAGCGCCGATGCATAAAGGAAACTCAATCCAAAGAATACCAGGCCAATTTTAAGCAAAAAAATATTTAAGTACTAGCTTTTCCAATGGCTTCGCCTGCGTGTAGGTCAGAACTTATCCCACAGGAACGTCCTACCGGGATAAAAAAGTACTTTTTGTGTTAATCCAGGTTATAAAATATCTGTGTGCCAAATTTCATCCCAATCCCTTCAGTTCTCTCTTTGAGGAGTGAATTGAGAAGGGCCACGGCGTCCTCACCTTCCACCTGACGCAGGTCCTCACCGGACACGGTTGTTTCGGCAGGTTCCTGTTTCGGATAAGGCGGGAGGAAACGCCCGGGTTGTGTTTCCACTGCATAGATCACCCGGAGGAAACGATGGAGCTTCACTTTATCCATAACCAATATTTTCTAAAGTATTTTAATTAGAACCACCCCACAGGCAAATACGGGATCCCTTCTTTTCGCATAATGTTCTTTGTCCTAATATACTTCGGCATAACGATTTTGGCACAATTTGTTTTGCCATAATAATACTTCGGCATAATTTTTTTAGGCATACATTTTATGTTGCCATAATCATCTTAAGGGCCTACGTCCCGTTTGGTAGCGTAACACGGTCACTTTATGAACCGTACTGCTCATTAACGGCTTGTCTTGAAGATTTGAAAAATTTATGATTTTGCTATAGATTCATATAGATCATTTTGCCCGAAGTACTTTTTTTGTATGGTTAATATTTTTGCTGTAAAAATATTTTCCAACACGCAATATTTTGGCTTCTATTCCATAAACGGCTTCGTTATTTGGAAAAAAAAATACACTGAAAAATAGATAGTTAGAGGTACCACAGAATCGCCGAAGCACAATTGTAAATTAATCAAAGGAATATCCTCAATTTGAGATAAAGGCTCAGAGGTGCCCTGCGCGGGCGCGGGCGGCAGTCGTGCTTTTGCATACAAACGGGAGATGAGGATACTATGGGCCTTAAAGACTAATTTGTTTTGGCATAATTTGGTTCGCATAACGTTAGTGTGACAGAACCGAATTGCTGCAAAACCGACTCCACGTAGTCTTGTTTGTCCTACCCCTAGAGTGTAATTTAAAATCGCGTAGGCGCGTGGGGCCGCCGGAGGCCCACAGCGCCGGAGCCGTGACAGAAACCCTGCCTGCTGCATTTATGCTTTAGAATATTATGCTTAATCATTATTATGGTTAGAGAAATTATGCTTAAAAAAATTATGCGTAAGCTGTTATGCGTAATTATATTATGCGAAAATATAATTATGCCAAACAAAATTATGCTAAGTTATATTAGGTCTTAAAATTGTATGCAAATGGATAGGGAACCGGCAAATACCACTTTTCATACTGAAATCGTACGCGCATCTTTTCCATTCATCGAATAAAGTGGCTTCTGAAATTAATTTAAAATGTATTTTCTACTTTTTACCCATTTACATGAAGTTTTCGTAGAAATTGTTGCAGGAGAATCGCGTCGCTAGAGCCAAACCAATAATGTTACCGATATGAAGGCAATGGGATTCCGTGGGATATCTTTCGACTTCCATGCAGGCAAAGCCGCGGGGCAAAAGCTGATATCTTTAGGTATTATAAATCACTGTTTTACCTCAAAGTCAAAGTCAATGCATTTATTTCAAACTAGCTTAAATTATGCCACGAAAACTTACTACCAGGATAGAAAGTATGATATATATGTTAATTCGGGTTAAAATCTATCTGTGTGCCAAATGTCATCCAAATCCGTACAGCCGTTGTTGCGTGATTGAGTAACAAACATCCAAACATCTATAAATATCCAAACATACAAACTTTCACATTTATAATATTAGTTGAATAGTGAACGATAAGTATACGATTTTCCTATAATATTAACCAATTATACAATATAAGTCCGTGTGTGAGTTTAAGTAATCACAGTAATACTTGAAAACGAAAACGAAAAATGAAGAATGGAGTGTCTCATCTAAAAAACTCTATGACAAAGCTGAATAGTTTTCAATTAAACGGAACTGCCAACAGCAGGTACGTAATAACAGTAGCGGCATTCTAAAACAATAAGTGGACGAGGCTTCAGAACATTGTCTTTTGTTGTCACTGTACCCAGCTTCAGATGAAACTGGTTCAGATTCTGATGGAGTTTTCTCGAATTTTCTTTTGAATTTCTGGTTTTGTGAGCTCTCGTATCCTGAATATTATGTAACGATTTGAATATCTTGTTGTTGATTTTTGTTCAATGATAGGTAAATGATTTTATTTCTGTAAGTAGGTTTGTACAAACGCTTTTACACGTCAGTCATATTTTAAATTCTAGATGGGGTCGGCGTTTTCTATCTGATTACTGTGAGAAGAAAGGCTGAAACAAACTCAGAGGAGACATCATTTTGGTCTGATCATGTGAAGACCATATAGACAGGTGCGTGAAATGGTCTTTTGAGGAAAAATCCATATAGATTGAGTGGACCTGTCCAGTCAAGCACGCATTTAAGGAACTCAATGATTCGGCGAACAATACTAAAGAAAGGACATTTGAGTAGGCCGCATTTTTTTTTTTTGGTGCCTATGACGTTTCCGTCTGCATAACCGGACTTGCCTGTGGCTGCCTCAGTAAATTAAGACCTCCAGCCAGGGCCAGGGCTATAAAACTTAAAACTACTGCATAAATTAGTTAAACTTTTTGGCCTTTTCTCCCTTTGGTCGCAAGTACTAAGGTCTGGCACCCCGACTCAATGGGTTAGGTTAGGTTCCAAACGCGCGCGAGCCGAGCGACCGAAGCGAGCGGTGCCGCGGGATCGACCGTCGAAGCTGTATTCAAGTTATTTGAAGTTACTTGTTCATTTAGTATTATTACCTGAAAATAGGAATTATTTGAAATTCACAAAAGAGCCACAGTACTTTAATTATCAGAGAGTTTACTAATATTTTTAGAAGCGTACGCTGGAAATTATTAGAAGTTCGATTAAATATACAGGTTGTTAAATTATTATGCAGTATTTCTAGTAAAGTTGGATACTGCTGGACCATTAGAAGCGTCAAGAAAATACATTTGTGTACAATGTAGTTACTTCTTGTTGCTGTGTTCAAATGCACTGCCTTTCTTTTTACTTTGAATGACTTCCATTCCAAGTAACATTTACTTAATGACAAATTATTAATTAATTACTCCAGACTCGCAAATAAAAGAACAGCGTCTTCAATCAACTTGGAAATATAAAGCGCACTTTGTGATTTGCACTTAGTAAAGCTCTGTTGGAAAAAGTTTAAATATTTTCAAAGAAACTTGTACATATTTACTTTACAAAGAGAAACATTTTATTTATTAGAAAAACCATTTCTAGGTATTCATTACTTGCTCAAAATAATATCGTGTCATGACCTCATGACATTTATATTTGTCAGAGTTCTCACTAACAGCTGGGATTCCCAAAATAAGATAGTTGTTACCTGTGATACCTCAGCGAGATATTAAAGTCATTTAGAAGTAAATCCTACTAATATTAAAAATGTGAAAGTTTGTATGTTTGGATATTTAGATGTTTGAATGTTTGTTACTAAATCACGCAAAAACGGCTGAACGGATTTGGATGAAATTTGGCACATAGTTTATAACCTAGATAGAGTACTTTTTATCCCGGTTTCCGTGGGATAGTTCCCCACCTCCACGCGGGGCGAAGCCGCTGGCAACTAGTGCTTCATAAACAAAAATAAACAGATTATACTTGTCCTTGACATTAAATTGTTGTCTTAATAAAGTTAAAGGGCAGACAACCTAATATAGACAAGTGAATAATTCTGCCTTGTTGGTCTATGGTAATAGTCTAGTGGTTACTAGAGCGACTCTTGAACGTAGATTTAGTTAAATTATTGATAAACTAACTTTTCTGCGCAAGCGCTACTGATGAGCATGAGGTCATGGATGGCAACAGGCTCGCTCCATGGGACTTAAATATAACTAGCAAAATGTGGGTGTACTAGGTATAGGAACCACCTCAGCCTAACCCTTGGAGGAACACAGGCATTATGTTATGGAGTCCTGTGTTCGATTTCCCTAAGGCCGGGTAGTATTATTGAGTTTTATATTTATGTTGTTCATAACTGGAGAAATGTAATACAACTAAGCAGGCCGTGTCTTTCCACTCTCAAGCGTGTTATGAAGCTTTTTCCAATTGAATAAAACGCGTCGATAACAGTAGGTAATCTACATATCAATCCCGATTTGAGCAAGATCTCCATACTATATTATATACTAGCTTTTGTCAGTGGCTTCGCCCGCGCGTTGGTCCGTGTAATATACATTTAAACCTACCTCTTGAATCACTTTGTCTATCGATAAAAACCGCATTAAAATCCGTTGCGTAGTTTAAAAGATCAGATAAACACGAAAAGCGACTTTGTTTTATACTATGTAAGGATTATCTATACTTCATCATTTCAGCCGAAAGACGTCCACTGCTGGACATAGGCCTTCCCCAATTTGGGGGATTTGCTATAATCGCCACGCTTGGCAGGCGGGTTGGCGATCGCAGTATGGTGGTAAAAGGCGTAGATAACGCTGCTGCCCTTTCTCTAGTTTATTATAAAGCTGAAGAGTTTGGTTGAACGCGCTAATCTCAGGAACTACTGGTTCAAATTGAAAAATTATTTCAGTGTTGGATAACCCATTTATCGAGGAAGGCTATAGAATATATAATATCACGCTAGGACCCTTAACAGCCGAGAACAAAGAACAGATAAAGTCACAAATACGAAGTACTCGTACGTACAGGCGATTCGCTGCGATGGGGTGGGTCGGGGAGCGAGAAATATGATGTGGACGAAGCCGCAGGCAAAAATTAGTTTCTAATACGCCTATTATATTACTACCTAAACCAGTTAAGTCCAGGAACTTGGCTTAATAACAAGAAGTGCCCAAATACAATGACTTTATCGTTGCGTGTCTTAATCCAGTAAAACAAAGATTATTTAGGCCTCCTATTTGTGGGCTCTCTAGGGTACTTTATTTAGTGTACTTACGAGTTCACTTAGAAATCAATTTTAGATTGGAGTAACTGTCTCATTTTCAATATTATGATAAGTTAGGAAATGGCTTTTGGTTGTGGTTGTTTAAGTCGCTAATACACTTGCTTGTAACTTCCACTAAATTCTGCAAGTAGCCAGGAAGATATATCATCCACAAGCGCCCAATACCTCCTATCTGACTCCGGGTGGATTTTACATAGTAGAGGATCCCAAGTAAGAATGACCTTCACCAATTTGATAACCAGGTGAAAATTATATTTTAATTAAAATTATAAAAAATAATATTTCTTTTAATTTTAATTAATTATAGCCATGAACATTTTTTTACGACCTTTTGGTACACGTTCACAAACATTTTATTTGTTAAAATATAATTTTCACCTGGTTATCAAATTGGTGAAGGTCATTCTTACTTGGGATCCTCTACTATGTAAAATCCATCCGGAATCAGATAGAAGATATTGGGCACTTGTGGACGATATGACATCTACCAACCCGCACTAGGCCTTCGTGGTGGATTCTGACCCACTTAGAGGAAGCCTGTGTCCCAACCGTGGGAACATTATTGGCTGATTATGCTATGATGATGCAAGTAGCTCGCATACCATTGTGCCTTGACAGCTCCTGATTGGTAAATACCACAATGAATGAGATTGAGATACATGTTGTACTCTTGATATTTACAGATGCATCTAGGAAGGGTAGTTTAAGAATAAATGATAAAGTTTAAAACACATTAATAAAAGAGGAAACTATCGTATAAATCGAAAATAGATTTTTCACGGTACCTATCGCACACCAATTCGTAAATCACTACTTGCTATGTAAATATTTTTTTTTATTGGTGGGAAATCATCAAATAACTTCTCCCGCTCTGGGTGGAGCAGGGGGGCGTGTCAGACTTTTACTGGCTCGCACCACTCGAGGTCGTGAACAGGGCCTTATAGACATATCCACTTTAATGTCGGACAGCGATGATTCAGCCCCGTTCGATTTGTCCTTAACTGTCAAGCAAACTGAATAAGCCCCGTTGCGACTGTGGTTCGCTTTCGCCTTAAAAAAAAAAATATAATCCGTGTTTAAAGATGTTTATACACGGACGAGTGTATAGCCTGTGGACCAAAGTTGAAATAAAAATCGACTATTCGCTTCCCTACGACGAATTGAACGTCTAAAGACCCTTTGTAATCGTTCGCCTCACGGTCGACGATGAGTCATCGGTAATGTAAACACATGTTGTACGAAAAAAATATTTGCAAGCAAAGTAAATAATATTTATATGGCACCATCTCTGAAACAATTACCCGTTTCAGGGATGGTACCTTAAAGTCCCAAATATCTATTAAAAATAATTTTAGAAATCTATCCACAATTTGCCAACGATATCGCGTAAAATATAGGTACAAAAGAAAAACATATAAGTAGACTAATTGAGAAGCTCGTCCTTTCTGAAATGGGTTAAAAACTAAATTTCAAGTAAAACAACCTAAGAATTTAAATTAAAGAGCTTCATTCATTAACAATTTCCGTGAACCAATACAACCAACAAGTTCTCTTTAATTCTACTGAAATTCCCCTAAATGAAAAACCAAAAAACTTTATAAATACTGCTCATTTTATGTGGAAAAAACAGCACCTGCATAAAACGAAAGCTATTCATTGGAACTGCAGCATTAAAATTTAAATATTTAATTGGCCAGAATTGGCGAGATTTCCTGAAATAACACATAGGTACGTAACGTAATTCCTTTGAAATGCAACAGTTCAAAGTTAAATACCAAAACACTAACTGCTGACGCAACATACCCTTTCCAGTTCTAGTAATTGGATTATTCCGGATTAAACCGGTTTGCACTGGACTTTTTAGAATTCGAATCCTACGCTCCGTTATCAAAGGGTAACGATATAGAACTAAAAGGATAATAAATCTGGTTTAAACCGGATTTAGGAGACACGTCATTAGTGTACCTTTTAAATTCGGGAAAATTGATAAGCTTTTCAATAGCCTTTACTATAAAACGTGGTTACATCGACGATTGCATAATCTTGGTGAAAGGGCATGTGACTATTTTAACGAGGTAAGTTTTAGCAACTCCTCCTTTTATTTTTTTAGGATTAGAGTTAGTGAGCGGGCAATGCGTCAATAATTACAGTTACATACAGTATTTTTATTTCACTATGCGACACGTGCTTTCAATTCAATTCAATTTATTTATATCAAAGAAATCTCCATAATTATAGGTTACAAAATCCAAAAACAATACAGAAATCATAAAAATTATAAATCATTAAAATAGTTAGTGTGTTAGTAACCAAAAATAATATAAATGTACCTAGGTACAAATACGCTGTGAATGTGTGCGGGGGCACCGTCGCGTCCGAGAGAATTTGTGAAACTTTCATACATTTTTGAACACATACGTGCACACATACCCATTTCCGGTAAAGTGTCTATGTGTGCGCGTGTGTGCTATGTGCTGACACAACTCGTCGCGTTACTTTGTGAGATAAATATACTTTAAAATGAATTTGAATTTAAATTTTGACCGACATTACATCGAAAGAAGGAATTCCGACAAGGCCCTAAACAAAGGATTATTTTCCCATTTAGCAATTCTTTTCAATATCCAATATTAAAAGTTAATTATTTCTGAAACACACTAACAAAAGACTTGTAGTGACTAATTAATGTAGTAAGTAGAAGGTTTCATTGTTTTTAACAGGAAAAAATTAAATATTTTCCGGTTAAAAACAGAGAAACCTATTTTGAAGAATATACTTGTACCTTGTTGTCATAGTTTTTTTGGTTATAATTATTATTTACTCCTGCAGCTGATAAAAATATTTTTTTCGGAGCTTATGATTTTTAACTCTAGGAATTTTGATATTAATACAAAGACTTTAAGGCTCTCCCACATAGGCGCGTTATTATTGCTCGATAATACCGCATGCGTTATTGCGATAATGCATCCCGATTCCTTGCACACTACTGCGTTTTTATCGTCCGACAATTCTATTTCGTATTCGTGATTTTGGCATGTTTTTCTCTAAAGTCGAGAAGATAGGCCATTTTTGTGATGGTCATACTGTACAGCATAGATCCTCTACTTACCGGACCATGCTGCGTTTGTACCTACTGTTAGTGATACAAATTCTACGTCTGAAGATAAATCAATAGAACACTCGTAACTGTCGGTAAAACCAAGTTTCGTCCTTGACATACTACTAGTACTAACGATCTCGCAGCTGTGTGAGGGATTGCATGCGTCCCAATACAAATGTTCTAAGAACTCATATCGGAATATCGCAGGACGGAGGAACTCAAGCGTCCTCCTTATATTACTTCGTTATTATCTCAGCAGTGTGTAACTTCGTAGTCGTCCTAATACATAATGTACTTAAAAAAGGTTTCGCAATAACGCATCCGGTATTATCGACCAATAATAACGCGCCTATATGGGAGAGCCTTTAATCGGCACAAGGATTTTATGTTATTGCTTAATTTTCTAAACTACGAGTAGCTTTGGAACACATCACGGGCGTTTAAAGTAAAATGAATTTCCTCACGGCTTAACAAGCACTTTGTATTGATAATAAAACAAAATATGCATCAATATTTAGCGTGTTCTACGCATTTTACTCAAATAATAATGGAGACTTAAGAACATATTAGAACCTTTTTGATCCCAAACAAACAGGTCTGTGGCCCTAACGTCAAAACGAAGTGTCAAAATGTCATGACAATTCGTCCAAATTCAGATAAGTACGGATAAGTAATAGAATTTGTCAATTGCACAACAAAATTATTCTCTAGTTTCCAAACAAAATAATAATGATGGATAACATCGTAAATATTAATATTGATGACATGGTAGGATTGAACGATCTGCCTAAGGTAGACAGTTTCCTGGGAATGTTAGATCTAAAGACTGGTGCCATGATAATTTCTGCGATATGCGTGGTACGTAAAAGTTTCATGAGATTTCATGTTTTGATTACGAATTTTTGTATCGTGGTTTCCTTTGTCAGTAGGTATCTGGTTGGATGGGTACCTATGTGTATGTTGTTAGTTTGTGTATTTATTCTGCTTGCTGCTATCATTGCTGTACACAAAGGGTTGGGATACACATTCCATTAAATAAGTTCGGTTTCCTGATGGGAAAAGTCAACTCTTCGAAGTGTACCGAATGTGATATTATAGAGGACGTATCTTGATGGAGTATGTTCGTAACGAAGCATTAAGATATTCGGTACTTCAAAGCGCGATGTCCCCATTCGATGTTGGATGGTGCAATAACGTTTTGTCTTTTCCGCTTTCGGAGGATGCCAAATTACTTTATAAGCTTACTCATTTAAGTATTAAGAATAGATCGCCTTAAGTTAATCCACTGTATGATTTGTACAAGTAGTTCATTTAAGTATTGTGATGTAAATATTTTCATGTTTATTCTTACGGGGGTGACATGTTCAAATATGAACAAACCTCCATTAATAAATAAAGATTAAAAAAAAGGTTTGGGATACCAATATAGTTACAGACGAAAGGGATATTTGAGCGTTGTTCACAATGTTTCAAACTCTTTTACTTAACTTCATTAGGTACAATACGGTACTCGTTAGTAGGATCCTTCTTTAAATCTCTAGAATTTAAACGTATTTTTTTTCTATTATTTTGTCTGGTTATTCGATTACTACTGTTAGAATCAGATGAAAGGGACACGAGCGGAGCGAGCCCAGCACCCTAATTACGAAACACACTATTAATCAAGATCTGAATCATTTTGAAGAATATTGCTAATGCATTGCTTCCGTATGCTCAAAACGTAAACAAAGGAATGAGTGTTGATCAACTGTCAAAATTAAAGCCATCTCTACTGTTAGTGTGCTAGTCAATTACCCCGCAGAAGATGGCAACAACATTTTTGAGTAGGTACCCGCCAAAAAGACTGACGTCCCTTCCTACAGCTAAACACACGGTACAAAATGGTATATTAATTTTTTTCCGAGACAAGGGACGCATAGCAAAATGGCTTATTGTGAGCCGTCCCTTTGTTAGGGGTTTACTCGAAATATGTTATGTGAGTGAACCGTTAATAATTGTGTGTAGCTTTTTATTTTGTTCGGTATAAGAAAGCTGATTTGTGGGTAGATGTTTAGAAAGAAGTTATATTCTAACGGCCTTATTCATAAAAAGTTATCGAACATCTAAACACTTGATGAAGTCTGTTTTTTCATAGAGAACCCACACTTTAGCAACTGTTTAGATGTTCGATAACTTTTTATGAATAAGGCCTTGAGTTATTAGTTAATTCAATCGACTGCTTTGTTGATTTAGTGGTGACTGTGAGCTGTACCTGTAGGTACTGCTATCGTGGGTTGATTCCCAGGTTGGGCATAGTGTTATTTTGGCTTTTCCATCAGCAAAGTCTCAGTAGTACCCCGAGGGGTAATTCTGTAACACACAAACAGTAGGAATGGCTTTCATTTTTATTTGGCAGTTCAACAACATTCATCGCGTTATTTACGTTATTGAGCACACAAATTAATCGAACATATGAAGCAATGGGTTAGAAATGTACTAATTTAGAGGGGTAAGTGGGCCGTTATCTTCCACGCGGGCCCAGTAGTAGGTTGATGTCATGTCTACGAATTTTTGGGTCTAGGACATGCCTGGTTTCCGCACGATGTTTTCTTTCACCGTTTCAGAGCATTGGTAATGAAATTAAATACTGAAAGTAAAGTGCCTGCCTGGGTACTCGGTAAGTCGGAGGCGATACCACTGAGCTACTACTGCTGTACTGCCGGGACCAACGCGCTGATATAATTAAAAGTACGTCTATTTTATTATTACAGATTATAACAATTTATCTTTCAGGTCCATCCCATGGTGTACGGATGCACGTTCTTCATGCCCATGAGTTATCTCCTCCTCACAATCTGGATACTGCTGGCGATGTTCTTCGCAGCTAGCGTTGTGTTATTTGTTGGACTTATCAATGTATGCAGGAAAAAGTAACAAAAAGAAAATACAGGTAAACCAGAAAAAGTACGCGCTTCGATAATCGTCGTGTTTCTGAATTAGCACGAACGACACGCAAAATAGTAACCTCATATAGACGCAAAGCTTACAATTTTTGTACTGCCGTGCATCGTAGTAGTGCACCTATCATTGCGTGTTTTACGATACGTGTGACTTGAGTACCCTATTATTTCACATCGTGAAATTAGCAAAGTAGGCTTACGTATGGTATACTCTTCTATCACACAAATCACGTGTAAAAAGGGCCGCCTAAATCATAGAAAACCGTGACTTCAGTGCAAGTTTAAGTCACACAGTGCTATAAAGTTACTAAAAGTTTTCTTGAATTCCATTGAGTGTAATCTCTATCAGCTCTATATTAGATCTCACCATCGCGCATGCATATTTTCGACGATAGACGATGATTGCTGAAGTGCATACTATTTCTGGTAAATCTGCTAATTATTACTAGTAACCTACCATTATTCCGGCTAAATTTTTTCCTCTCCAGAATGATATTCTACTCATCGATATATGGATCTGGTACACCCTGGTATTCATAGTGATAATGCTTATGCTGATGTGTATGTTGGCTCTGGTGTTTACTGCAAGTAAACAGAGGGCCAAGGTTCTCGCAGTCATATTGGCAATGCTTTGGTATATATGTGAGTATGTTGTCGTTACTTTAATGCTTCAGTTTACTATCTGCTTAACCTTTTCGAAAATATATTGGGGACGGATTCCAGTCTAACCGAATGCAACTGAATACTAGTATTTTACATGGAGCGACTGCATATCTAACCTCCACAACTCAGTTACTGGGTAATACTCTTTAGTAAAACTGGTTGTCAGACTTTCGGGCTTCTGAAGACCCGTAATGACTGTCAAAGAACCTAATAGTAGTACTTAACAGTATTTTTATATAGTAATATAAAAATGGAGGATTTTTAAATTCCGTTCTTTTATTCTATTTTGTGGACAGCAATATACTTAACTTAACTTCAGTATACTAATACTGAAGTTAAGTTAACTTAAGTATATTGCTGTCCACAAAATAAAATAAAAGAACGGAATTTAAAAATCCGGTCAAAAGTTGGAATGTATAATTTCAAATTATTTTCAGTAACAGTCTACTTCATATTGGTGGTGAACAGTCATCGCAAGGCGCTCATCGATGCGACTGGAATGACCCCATCTGAAGATCATGTGCCATCACCAAATTTGCCACAGTCACCAGTTCCTCCAAAGGCTACAGATCCTCCAGACGCTACAGATCCTCCAGACGCTGCAGATTCTGTAGACCCTGACGCTCTTTCTGCTTTCCGGAGAGGCAAGGACCAGTTAAAAGCGTTACGCAAGGCCAGTGCAAAAAATAACTGAAAACAATAGCTTTGCTTATTGATACATTTCTTTTTATATTTACCCTATGACACCGGCTCCACAGGATGACCCAGTCACAATGAGCCAAGTTTGGTTCCGGCGAACGGGGCAAACCCAGTCGGCCGATGGTAGGGACCGACTGGAAGTTGACTGTTCATCTCTGGCCCCAGGAGAACGATACACTAGGGGACAAGGTTTGTCACCAATACCATATATTGCTCAAGAAGGGAATAGAATGAAAACATAGACGTTGAAGAGCTTAACATGGAGTCAAGGTTTCTACCGACTAAGGACTATACATTTTTTGTTATGAAATTGAAATATGTGCCACTGATTAAATGGACATTTATAAGGACCAATATTACAACGTCATTGTACGAAGTGGTAAAATCATTTAGATACTTCGAGACTCGCATATTAATTTGTCCAAGTCTCTGTGTATTACATTTATTTATTATGTTTATAAATTGTACCTACCCATAAGAAAGCATGTGACTATACAAATTAAAAAATAATTGAGTTAATCTGCGTTATAAATCACAAAATACGTTATAATAATACACACATTTTACATGGATGTTACATACATATCTTTGTCCATATCTTTGTTCATAGCAAATGTTTCTTGACCAGGCTTTTTAATATTCATATAAGTTTATCAGCTTATCATTGCCCACTGACCACTCCTTGCCCACATTTGTCGCTGTTATGTGGTGTGGTTGACCAAAACCTAACCCAATTTATCCTGACCTGACGCTAACCAGCTAGATACAAATACAATCTTAGGGCTGATTTTTTAATAGCCAGATAACTTTTATTTGAGGAATAAGTCTGACAGTTAGGCATATTTTCTATACAAAAGCTGTCAAACAGACATCTTTATTCCTTAGATAAAAGTTAGGTATCTGACTATTGAAAATGGCCCTAAGACTATTTCTATTAATCAAAGAACAAAATACATTTGAATATGACTTAAGTTTTACAAGACACAAACAACTTCTTCTTTTGGAGAAACTCTGAATCTGTCACTTAACAATAAAGTAAGTTCATTAGCAGATTTTAAACCTTTTTAATAATCATATAAGTTTATCAGCAGATAATCGTAATTTCGGCTCTATTCAACAGGAGGTTGCGATGTTTTTCGAATCTCCAGCCAGTGTCCGTAGGCCACTAATATAAAGTAGGCGAATATCACTGAAACAAACAGAAGAAATATTATTAAGACTTGGAATATCGATATAGCAAAATAAGCAGTCTTAGTATACATTGTATGGTATCGGAATCCAGTGGACATAAGTTGATTATTTACAAAATCAAACCAAAAATCAACCCGCCAAACGCGCGCCTGCTACCACTTCCTACTGATTTAGCTGATAAGAAGTGGCGCAATAATCTCCCCAACAACACGTCTATACATTGATAAATACTCAGTAATTTTGCATCTCTGTGGAATAAAGAAATTGTACTCAATTACTCTAATTAAATCCTAATTGTTACCAAAAATGTTCGTTTAGAAAAACATTATGAAGTAATCCGTCCGAAATCCTTCTGTTCCAACGTCACTGAATCTCCGAATCAAAAAGGTTTTTGTATTTAATATTCCGTTCCGTTGTCAGAGCTAAGAATATTTTTATCTTGAAGTAACCAAACCATCTATTGTACCTTTCATAATATTCAGTAGAGCGAATCATATAGAAGGACTAGCGAGCAACTACCTTTTCATTTCTTTGCGGAATGGTACCCTGATCTTGTTATAAAAATAGTTTTATTTGATCTTGATTTAAGCAGTTTTTGGCAAGATAAACGTTCTATTTATGTAAGTAGTGCCATAGTATAATAGTATACTTCGCCAGGTACAGAATCCCGAGACACAGTGGTCACGTGCGAGATGTCTACGTCATCACTGCTGTGTTGCCAGTAGTGTGTAATAATAACTCCCCAACCACCTTTATTACATTTGCGAATCGGATATAACAATGAGTTTTAATTAACAATTACATTGGTATATGTTTAAATTGAATTGTTTTGTTTGAATAAATAAACGAAACGACAAAAAGCTTTATGCAAAAATATTTTTTAGCAGAATGGTGACATAAAATGTTTTCATAATTTCGTGTTTTGTTGAAATAGAGTGGTAACTGGATAGTGACGTAAGCGTGTGTCAGTGTCACTCCCGGAATTCGGGGCCTTATTTGTAAGCTACGGTTGGGTTCTTAGACGCATAATGTGTATTTACTTTACTTTCAAACATACGTGTGAACTAAAATTTAAAACACTCATGTATGCTTTATAACTATGCAAGATTATGGAATTCTTGGTCTGATGCTGCAGCCAGGATATGCAGCACACAAGTACACTCTTGAAAAAATAATAGCAGATATGTCATCTTTGAATTCATTTTGATCAGTATTTGATTCTACATACAATGCAATAGTGGCAACATGATGAGCTGATGGTGCGCCAGGATATTAATAATAATAAAGCTATAAGTATTTGGGTATGTCGGAAGCGTTAGGCATCAACGCTGATGACATGAAGCAATCGTTGAGGGAGCGCTTCTTTGGTCGCCTAAAGAAGTTATTAATTAGTCTTCTTTCAGTCGGAAACAAGGTGCGCGCCTTTAACGGTTGGGTCATGCCGGTTTTGATGTACTCTTTCGGCATACTCAAATGGACTCAGACTGAACTGGACGCCCTGGATCGACGGGTCCGTACACTGCTGACTGCAAACCGGATGCATCACCCACGATCATCGGTGATTAGACTGTACATCCCGCGGAAGTGCGGGGGTCGAGGCTTTTTAAATGCGAAGACCCTCCACAACCGCGAGGTATTCAGTCTCAGGGCGTATTTTTTTAAAACCGAAGTGGGTATGCACCGTGATGTAGTCGCAGTGGACAAGGGGCTCACCCCGTTGTCCATGGATTAAGAAAACTGGCGCAAACCTGTAATACTTACCATAGATGACCGCAAGGAAGTATGGCGAAACAAGGAGCTTCACGGGCGCTTCTATCCGGCTCTTCATGAGCCTGGTGTAGATTTCCTAGCGTCCGTATCCTGGCTACGTTTTGGTGACCTTTTTGGGGAAACTGAAGGTTTCGTCTGTGCAATTATGGACGAAGTTATCTTGACGAATAACTACCGGAGACATATTATGAAGGACGGGACGGTGACGTGTCATCGTCCAGGTGAGTCCATCAGGCATATTATCTCTGGTTGTTCTCGTCTAGCTAACGGCGAATACTTGCACAGGCATAACCAAGTGGCCAGGATTATTCACCAGCAACTTGCTTTGCAATATAAACTTGTGGATTCGGAGGTACCGTATTACAAGTATGTGCCCGACCCAGTTCTTGAAAATGATCATGTCACGTTGTAATGGGATCGGTCTATCATTACTGACAGGACTATTGTAGCCAATAAGCCTGATATAGTGGTGATAGATTGGTTAGCGCGCCGCGCAATGGTAGTCGATGTTACCATTCCGCATGATGGGAACCTCGTGAAAGCTGAGAAAGAGAAGCAAATTAAATATCTCGACTTAGCACACGAGGTTGTTGACATGTGGAATGTGAACTCAGCGATCATTGTGCCGATAGTTGTATCAGCCAATGGACTAATGGCCGAAAGCCTCGAACAACATCTCTCGAAGCTCTCGTTAGGCGGTTGGGTCAAAGGCCTGATTCAGAAGGCGGTACTCCTCGATACGGCTCGCATCGTGAGGAGGTTCCTGTCTCTGGAGCCCTAACCACCGGTAGCTTGGACCCTGCTCGCCGGCATCGGGATCTCTATTTTATATATTTTTAAATGTTTTTTATTTTTCTAAAATCTATGGTCTTTAATAACTTGGATTGGATAACTATGTAGCTTGGCACCCTTTGACTATGTGACTACTATTTATAATAGCGCCATAGACTTTTCACATTTTACAAAGTCCATAAAACGTACCTACAGCAATCCAGAACTACGCGGCATCTTGGCAGAGTTATAAACAATATTTAACTTGAATCTTGAGACATATGGTTAACCATCTGTCTCAAGATTCAAGAGATTTGAGTCTATTGTATGTGTCTACATTCTTTAAAGACAGTAGTGGATGAATTTTGCGTTGTAGAATCGAATCATAGAAAGTATGAGTAAAATATTATACAACTTACTGAAAGCAATGATCGCACAGGCGAGGGCCACCATCCATCCAAGACTGGTATCTGTGATGTACATGCACAGTAGCACGAAGACCAGCACGAAAGACTGTGCCCACCACATCGCGGTAATGACCACCCAACTTAACACCACTGAGGATTTTTGCTGAAAAGATAAAAGGTACATCAGTAGATAAATGGTTAATATCAATCTGTAATCTGCCTAGTCTTTTCCTACTACTTCGGGTTCGACTTACTTCCAGTCTGACCAGACGCAGCTGAATACCAGTATTTTACAAACAGTGATGGCCTACCTGACGTCCACAACCTAGCTACTAAGGGTTTTTATGTAATGGATGGTCACTCAACCACCAATTGACCGCGGCAAGCGTTGGGCACGCCACAATTGCGGCGGTAAGTCCCCTCTTTGAGGAGTGGATTGAGATGCACCACGGCGTTCTCACCTTCCGCTTGACGCAGGTCCTCACCGGACACGGTTGTTTCGGGAGATTCCTGTTTCGAATAAGGTCGGAGAAAACGCCCGGCTGTTTTCACTGCGAAGATCGCCCTGAGGACACGGTGGAGCATACGGTGGGGTGTGCCCGGCTTGAGCCGATCTCTCGCGTCCGGCCCTGGTCCAGGCCATGCTACGGAGCGAGAATGCATGGGTAGCCTCCTTCTGCGAAGCAGTAATGCTCGCGAAGAGGGAGGCGGTGCACGAGAGGGAAAGGCTGTATATGCGCCCTCACAGCCCTAGTCGCCGCAGGAGACGCCCTGGGCGTCGGGAAACCCAGGCTGATTCCCGGCCACCGTAGGCTCGAGCTTGCGGATGGCGAGTCATTATTCGCTGTCCGGGAAGGATCAAGCCCGGGTCGACGGCGCTTTGTGTTCCACGCGCGCCTCAAAGAGATATCAGCACCAACTGGTGGGGCCCTTGGTCAGCACCAACTGGTGGGGCCCGCAAGGGCCGATGCCTGCCAGGGGTGCGGGTTGTTCGAAAAGATACCGTGGCCCCTGCCCCATACAGGCAACTGAAGGAACACGAGTGGGTTTTAGTCAGTAAAAGTCTGACACGCACTTCCTGTTCCACCCAGAGCGAGAGAAGTTATTTGATGATTTCCCACTGACAAAAAAAGAACACTACCAATCGGCCGCGGTAAACGTGTCTTAACCTTCGATCGACCCATGCGGCTGTTATGAGTTAGCCACGAGCACCTCACTTCTTCTTTTAGAGGTACAGTAGGCCGCATGTGAGTGGTTACAAAACTAGTATAAGCTAGCCTCTAATTCTATTGAAACTCAGTGCTAACCTAGGCCAGCTCAAGGTCAAAAGTGCTGCTGTCCACTGTACCTTGATTTTAAAATATACAATATAAAATAATAATGTAAATATAACATTTTATATCGTAGTTTTATAATAATATAATACACCGAGAAATTTCATGGTTGATTTCAAGCGGCAGAACAACTTGCCATAAGGAGTACTTTCGAAGCATAGAGTAAAAGTAAAAAAAATAAGAAGTTTTTGTTTTAAAAGTATTTCAAAATATTCATCAACTCGAAAACGTGAGAATCAATAGTAACACTAGGGGTAACTTGTAGGTACTACTCGAATCGCACGCGCCGCCGACAAAGTGAACAGCGATGCATAAATGTTCAAAGCAAAATAAACTCTCGCACGTGGTGATACGGCATAAATTTTTTCACAATAGTACCACACCTGCCATTTTTGTTTCTAATATTTTATTTGTTTTTAAAACGATTGTATTACCAAAACAAAACCATTTTGCTGCGGGAAAACAACCATTAAAATTTCTCGGTGTATAAAGTTTTTATTACCGTAGTTCATCAAAAGTATGGCAATATAAATTTTCTATGACTTTAACGTAAGTTCTATTTAACAGCTTCAAACATGTCGTGAGAATTTTGTACAAACAGTTACAACGTCTAAGTACCTATATTTTTATTACTACATATGATACTCCTAAACAGCTACTCTCTTACTAATAAACTCAAAATAAAGTTATTCCTATTCTTATAAATAAAACATTAAAAACAACAAAAAGAAATAATTTTAATAATCAACTGGAAAAGTTACACGACAAATAAAATAATAAAATAATGAAATTAAATCAGACACAAAATGGGCAGAGGAACAATGTAAATAGGTCTAAGACCGCAGTCAAAATGGACGAGTCCACGCAGGCTTCCTCCTTTTATACACGTGGCCGCGCTGAAGGGGAGTGTCCAGTGTTGTCATCTAACACGGCCTCTCCTGACATGGCAGCGTCCTCGCAGCCTTCGTCAGTTCTCGATGATGGACCAGCACCATCGTCCTCATGGTTGAATGTGTGATCATCGGAACCTGTAATCATAGTGGACACACACGTTAAGATCACATACTCAAAGTTATTACACAAGACAGCAAAACAGTTGCAATAAAATAAATAGTGACTTTATGTACCGAACAACACAAACACTTTGCACAAAAACCAAACAGTCGTTAGCAACGACTTTTCATAACACAAGTAGGATTTACTCAGGTCATATTCCCACACCAAATACCACGCGCATCAGGATTTACATCGGTTACAGCAGGTCAACCATGAGACCTACTTCAGGATTTACACTCGGTCTCTAGTCAGCATGGGCCCCACCGACATCAACCTCGATACCTTCACCATGAACTGCACTCACAATTGTACAGTCCATAGCCTGTGCCTCTCAAAACCATGTGCACTCAGGATTTACATGAGCCTCGGCACCCAACAACACAAAACAAATGCAACCAGTGATTGTTTGATACATAATGTCTATAAAGTGTAAGCAAAAGCTGGGTGCATACAACAAAATAAAACCAATGAAAGTTCTCAACTAACTTTCAAAGAAACCAGCGCATGTGTCAGGCGTCCACTCGCCGCCCCACAACACCATGAACCCAGCAGCTGCTTGACTGGTTTTGCCATATGAACCAGCTAGCAATTTTAATTCGTACCTATCGTTAGGTAGAACACTCACAACCCTATATGGGCCCCGCATGCCACAATCTAATTTGCCAGTACTTTGTGATCTCTCAATAACAAAGACTCGGTCATTAACACAACTTCTTAGGAGGGCTTCTATTTTTATTGACATACGCGTCTTGTTTGGATTTATTTTTATTTAATAATTCATCTGCGCGTTGCCTACATAGCTCACGGATCGCTTCGCGATTAGGATTTGAGCCGTCAAACGTAACATCCCTAATTAAAGAGTTAATTACGGGTGTAGTGGATTCCGTACCGACCAATAGATTTAATGCGGAATATTTTGTCGTCTTATGTTTGGTAATGTTTAATATTAGCTGTAATTTCCACAAAACGTTCGGCCATTCGTTTTACTTATTATTAACTTCGATCCTGACCATATTCAGCACAGTACGGCAATATCGTTCAACTTGACCGTTCTCCCGATGCATCTCAGGCGTGATGAAGTGTACTTCAATACCAAAATCAGTTAACCATTGTACAAAATCATGGTTATCAAACATCCGACTACGATCGCACACCAATCGCTTAAAATTACCAAACAAAGATATAGTTTGAGTTATCACTCGCTTTAACTCTTCACAATCTTGTCTGTACAGGCCATACAACAAACAATATTTTGTATATGAATCAACCATTATCAGAACGTACTTAAATCCATTACATTCTCTAAGCGGACCGAGTACATCAGCGTGTATATTAGATATAACAGCCGTAATAATATCAGATTTTTTTTTTTGCGTTCACCCTCATTTTCGCAACAAAAATTAACGGAACTATTATTTGTCACGCGTTCCTTAGCAAAACACTGACTTTCCGAATGACCTATTTTTTTTTTTGCAAAAACCACACTTGTCTGAACGAGGTTTTGTTGAGGAACTATTCGTATTATTTTCAGAATTATTGTTAGGTGAATCTGATTTAGGTCGTTTGAGACAATATTCGGGTTTATGACCTACTTCGCTACACTGAAAACAACGTACCGTAGACATATCGAAAGGTTTACGTTTAAACTGGCTATTACCGTTACGATTGGAAGCACTATGAGCACTGGGTTTCTTATTAGAATTAGGTACACTACATTTTACAAAGCTTGATAAGTAATCCACTATGCTTTCTGGAGTTAATTTAGCATTCCTCGCGGATGCACGAACCTGTGGGTCGGTAATACCCCGTACAATAATTGCTGTTAGTAATTCACTACTTAACCATTTAACGATACGTAATTTCAATAAAGATTTACGCGCATATTCAGCATAGGTAGAATACTTGTCTGACTCGGTACACATAACATTGTACAGAATGTTCGCGATATCGACAGACCGTGGGCACAACGCTTTTAACTCTAATTTGAAATTAGACCATGTACGCGTGGTGCTGGTCCACTCGCTAACCCAGGTACGGGCTTCCCCCTTAAGGCAACGACCTACGCGAGCAAGACATTCACCATCCTCCCAACGATTAAGCGATCGAGCTATATCAACTTCATCGCACCACGTGTCGACATCATGAACACTCGGATCGAAATCGGACACAAAATATTGGTTTGATCTCACCGGGATTGTCATCATGGCGTCTAGAAGACGTTCAGCTATGCTTTTGGCGTCGCTCTCCGTTGGCAACGGTGTGGCGGCAAACTCTTGCGTTGGGGCGGTAGACGCTGCGGGTGCGCAGGCAGGTGTTGTGGCGGGCTCGACGTCTGGCAGCGGCGTGCTCGGCATGGCCAGAGCGTGGCAGGATCCTGGGCTCGCCACGAAAGTAGGATGCGTCTCGTTGCCACGCGTCCGTCCTTCCAGATCTTGAAGTCTCTTTAAAATCTCGTCTAACCTATTAGGAGACGAGGGAGTACGTACGCGACGTCTCCCTTTCCTCTTGTTATCAGAAGGCATTGTGTCTCTGCCCAACTTAACCTCAAAACTACTGCTTTAGAACACGCAAAACAAATTACTTTAAATTTATAGAACCAGAGATGGTATTCCAGCGGATAAAGCCTTCATATCCCACTTCTGATCTTATAAATAAAACATTAAAAACAACAAAAAGAAATAATTTTAATAATCAACTGGAAAAGTTACACGACAAATAAAATAATAAAATAATGAAATTAAATCAGACACAAAATGGGCAGAGGAACAATGTAAATAGGTCTAAGACCGCAGTCAAAATGGACGAGTCCACGCAGGCTTCCTCCTTTTATACACGTGGCCGCGCTGAAGGGGAGTGTCCAGTGTTGTCATCTAACACTATTGTATTTATATTTTTATACATAAGTTATTTGTGTAAATCATTTCATCACCACTGCTCTCAAAACGGTGAAGTAAATCATCGTGACGATGTCTTAGAACCAACACTTCGAAGACATGTGACATCTACCAATACGCCTTGGGGCCGCGTGGTGGATTACGGCCCACTCCCTCTCGCCAAGAGGAGGCCTGTGAGCCAGCCAGCAGTGGGAACGATATAGGTTGATTTTGCAAAGGTAATCCAAGTTTAAACCTATGAAAATGTATGGTTATTCCTTTGTTATTCCTGATACAACTTTGTTCTGGGTTTATTATTAACAGCGCTAAAATCCAATTTATATAATAATCCCCTTTTATGACAATTTTAGGAAGAAAAGTAAACTAAAACTATCTTGAATAAAAAGTAATGAAAAGAAATACAGAAATACTTACGTACTTAACCCCCCAAATGAACCACAAATTGATGAAGACCATGATGATGCAGTAGATGATAGCATTGATACTGAAGCTGTACGCATTGTGCATGATAAGCACGGTGCAGTCTTTGCATTCTTTGTAGTACAGGATTTCTACTGCAAGGCTGATCACGCATATTATGCTGATACCCTGGAAATTCAAACACAAGATATCGATGAAAAAATGTAATTCTTCTTCTAATACTGCAAGGTGCAGGTTTAGGCTAAAGAAACAATAGATTGAGTCAAAGGTGATATAGCTAGAAATGAGGTGACTACTGAAATTACGGCAAAAGGTGAACGTCCACTGGTTGCAACGCACGCACGGCACACAATGCTTGGTTTGCTTTGTATAAAGAAATTAACCTACCGCTCGGTGCAGGTGGTACCGATAGAGGACACAAGTGCTGTATAAATTCATACTAAGCTAACCAAAATCCGTGGCGTGCTTTGCATGCAATGCAGCCGTTGCGGACTAGTAGACTGGTGGTTGAATTATAAGTTGAACACCTTATTAGAGCTGTTTGGAAGAAAACGACAAGCTGCGCGGGTCTCAAATAAATTGAAATAGGGCACAAAATGAAGCCAGACTCAGCAGTGATTGAAATAAGGCTGCTGATGTCTGAGTGACGACCAAGAGGTTGATGATGAGGCAACAATTTATTTCTTTATTTATGGAAATCTGTTACAACTATCATTACAGGTGCATGGAATTAAAATGCATCCACTCAAAAGTAACTTCTGGCTCACTCTGTGAGTAGATGTTATGCAACTAATCATTGACAGTCTTATCGTCCTATACATCACAGCCAGGACCTATTCTTATAATAATTCCTAGAACCAAGAATTCGAAGACATGTGACATCTACCAACCCGCACTGGGCCCGCTTGGTAAATTACCTCACAGAAATGAGGCCTGCGTCCTATAGCAGAAGAAACTTTATGGGCTGATTATGTTGTACCGACACGAGAAACATCCCAGGGCCTTACAAATAAATGAAAACATATGAAGAAACCTAGCATTTAGTGAGATGCTTACAAGTATAAAAATGCCGACAAAAATTGCACCCTTGCGCAATGGATATCTTCCTAGGAACTTCTTGGGAGCTAACTTTGTGAACCACATAATTTCAGATTTTTTCCTCAATGTTTGTGTTGACTACTTAAATGTCTTGAAGCTTAGCCATCCTGATTGAGCCGTCATGATATTTTTTATTTTATTAAATGGATTTTTCCCAGTGGTATCAGCCCCGACATAACGAGTACTTCGTGGTGGGTTCGAACCCAGACAGGTGCTTCACTTTGGGTAAATAATTTTGTCTCGAAACGGTGAAGGAAAACATCGTGAGGAAACCGGCATGTCTTAGAATTAAAAAAAAAACATGCGGGGCAGTCTGCCGACTGCCGATAGAAGTGAAAACTAACTTAATTGTTTTGAAAGCGTGAAAAATGCACAAGTTACTTAGTTTTCACGTCTATCGGCAGTCCCCAAAGACTGCCCCGCATGTTTTTTTGTCAAGATATTAATGTCAGTCCGCCCAATTTGTTCTTCAGATAAAGATAAGTAATGTGTCGATACAAAAATAATAGTTTAAAAAACTAAAAACACGCTTTAAAAACCAAACTAAAAAAGGAGAAAATAATTTAATTCAATTAAAAAGCGTGGGGTGCTTTTTGAGGTATTTTTATAAGCACCCAAGCACCCCACGCTTTGTCAAGCACCCCACGCTTTTTAAATGAATTAAATAATTTTCTCCTTTTTTAGTTTGGTTTTTAAAGCGTGTTTTTTAGTTTTTTAAACTTTTATTTATTTTCTATTTTTTCGTTCTGCTAACTACAAAAACGTGTTTTTTTTTCCTTTTTTTTCATTTTTCTCATTTTTTTTTAAATTATTGAATAGTCATTGGTCCTCGATAAGTTTACAACGTTTCAATAAAATCTGACCGTTTAAAGTGGGTCAAATTAGCGTCCAAAGGAGTCGGTTACAAACAAACAAACAAAAAACATACAAGTGAAGCTAATATAAAGCGTGTAAAAAGATAGTAAATTTGGAGAATTTACGATTGTTTAAAATAGGCATCAATAGTAGATTATACTTCGGGTCTCAACCGAAGACGATTACAAATTTACTTGCAGCAGTACATGAGAACGTGCTGTCTTTGCCACACTTTTAGATACTCATAGCTTAAAAAAAAAAGAAACTAAACGATGACGTAGTATCCTGTCTCGCTCCCACCCCCGGCACGCGGCGCTGTCGCTCCCGCTCTTTATTCATTACGTGTTTTCGTGTTGTCGGAGTCACATTGCAAAATTATTATCGTTTTTATTCGTTATTTAGTTTTTTATAGGAACATCAAAGTTTAAGAATGGGAAAACGAAAGCGTTCGCGATCGAAGGATAGTGATGATTATTATCGTAGTATGCGGAAAAAGGTTAAAAAACTCGAACGAAAACTGCAAAGATACCGACGAAGTAGTTCGTCGTCTTCCGAGCGTTCTTATTTTGAAAGTTTATCTTGTGATGAACGCACAACTGCAGAGGATAATGGATGTCTGAATGAACAAGGTATGTCCTACAGAGTTAACTTAATATTAATCATTAGTCTTATACGACTGTGACCCAATCAATTTTCCTTCAACACATTTTAAAATATTTTTTCGGTGTACCCTCATTTAATAACTGAGAAAAACAATAATGATAACGTTATTAATTTTTTATCACATTATATTATGCCTGTATTACCCGAAGGGGCAAGCAGAATTGTGTAGTAGCTACTAAGATTCATGATGAAATAAGAAAATGCCGATCTAGGACTGGAGGCCAACACCAGTCGTTGGTAGCCTTGCTTGTGATAACCTGACCTACGAACTATGGTTACAAAATTATTATTACGCTAATATTGTTTGGTTATAATGAAATCGTAATCAATATAAACCCATCTCCACGTATATCGTGTTGAAGATACGACCGTTACGAGTCAATTTGAATATTTCCTCCACGTAAATCGTGTAGAGGACAATACATTCTCCACGTAAATCGTGTCGAAGATGTTAAGTACCTACCTGCTTTGGTTTAGGAACTTGGTCAGTGAGTACCTACAATAGTGTGATAACTTTTATTCCTTTTTTAAATCGTGAAGAGATAACACACATTTATCCAACCTCCATGTAAATCATGTTGAGATTTGTCTTTCTCCGCGTAAATCGCGTTGAGTTTTATAGACATCAAAATCCTATGACGATGCTCATTTACAGGTGAGGAAATTCCGAACGTAGAAGATCGTTTGATGGAATCGGATGTACAGGAGATACCGGCACTATCGGAACTGATAGTGCCGTCTATGGCTGAGGAAGCGATTACTTTAGTTCCCAAGGAGGCAGAGAAAACTGAAGAGGTACTTGACCCTGAAATTTTAATGATGCTAGGTGAAGATCCATCTATCCAGAAGGAACATGGGGACGATTTGCATAAAGATATTGCTGCCAGATGGGAACATGTTTTAAGGAATGGGTTACCTAAAGAAAACAAATTGGAGTTGATGAATCAATACCTACCGGCAGAAAACTGTAGTAGTATGAAGGCACCGAAACTTAACCTAGAAATTGAGGCGGCCTTGTCAGCCCTTAATATTAAAAAAGATCAGTTTAGCCAATACAAGCAGAATCAAATATCAAGCTGCTTAACAGCTATAGGTACAGTCCTTAATTGGGCTTTGTCCGCTTCTAGACACTTTACCGCAAGCCCAGGAAATAATAAAACCATTAAGTGATGCCGGACGACTCCTGTGTGACTGTCATTACAGAGAGTCACAGTCGAGGCGATATGCTATCATTAACAATTTGAATAAGGAGACTCGAGAAATCGTGAAGAACACAAAGATCGATCAATACTTATTCGGTTTCAAACTTTCTGAACATCTCAAATCGGCAAAAGCAATTTCCCAATCCGGTCTGGAGATGAAGACTACTCAGCGCGCTCCGTATAAGCCTCCGACAACACAATACCCAAGAGGGACTTTAAACGCGAGGGGGGTTCCGCGAGCAGCAGCCGGCCAGCCGCGTCGGAACCCCGCCCCACGGAGGCCAGCAGCAGCGCCGCGGGATCGCCGCCCAGACTCGTACCGCCAGAATCGGACCAGCTCGGTGCGCCAGAGGATCAGGAAGCGCTGACATCATTAGCCAAGGTAGCACTCGCAGGTAGATTGCAATATTTTTATCATAACTGGTGTCGTATAACCAGTGACCCTATGGTATTATCTTGGGTGCGAGGCTATAGTATACCGTTTAAACAAGAACCAGTACAAACTATTCCTCCCCGAAATTCCAGTAAATCGATCTCGGAATGCAAGATTATTGATAATTGTATCACAGAATTATTAAAATCAAAGTTTATAACAACCTGTGATCCCTGCGAGGGACAATTTATATCACCGATATTTACATTACCAAAAGCCAACGGCGAACATCGCTTCATTTTGAACCTTAAAAATCTAAATAAATTTATTCAACTTGAACATTTTAAAATGGAAGATTACAGAACAGCAATAAGGTTATTAGATAAAAATAATTTTATGGCAACTTTAGATTTAAAGGACGCCTACTTTCTAATCTCTATAAATACTTGTGATAGGAAAAAATTACGTTTTAAATGGAAATCACAACTATACCAATTTAATGTTCTCCCGTTTGGTCTATGTACTGCACCGTTTGTGTTTACCAAACTGTTAAAACCTGTTCTGCAGTATCTACGATGTCGAGGGTTGATTTCAGTTAATTACTTAGATGATTTTTTATGTATTGGACAATCATACGATGAATGTGACTACAATATTAATAAGACACAGAATCTTTTACAATCTTTAGGTTTTGTAATAAACATCAATAAAAGTCAGGTAACGCCAAGGACAGAATGTAAATTTTTAGGATTTATTTTCAATTCCGGAGATATGACTATTTATCTTCCTGAAGAGAAGAAACATCGGATCTTTGACAAAACTAAAGAATTTTTACATTTAGATAAATGTTCAATAAGGTACTTTGCTGAATTCATAGGCCTACTGAACTCTGCATGCCCGGCCGTTAGTTATGGATGGATTTATACTAAATTATTTGAAAGGGAAAAATTTCTAGCTCTGGGTAACTCTTACGATTATAACAGGATAATGACACTGTCAAATTCATTGAAACAGGACTTCCATTGGTGGAGAGATAATATTAAAAACTCATTATGTCCTATCCGTAATAATGATTATTGTCTCGAAATATACAGCGATGCATCAACCACTGGTTGGGGCATAGCTTGCGGCAATGAAAGTTCACACGGGAATTGGACAGAATCAGAACTTAGTATGCACATAAATTTTTTAGAACTGAAGGCCGCGTTTTATGGTTTAAGAATATTCGCTTCAAAGCTTCGAAGTTGCAATATACTGTTGAGAATCGATAACACAACGGCGATCAGCTACATAAATAGGATGGGGGGTATACAACATACCCATTTAAATGAAATAGCCCGGAATATCTGGCAGTGGTGTGAACTTAGGAACATTCATATATTTGCCTCGTATGTAAAATCTTCAGATAATATTATCGCTGATCGGGAATCACGTAAAATAAATGTGGACACGGAATGGGAGCTAGCTAATTATGCATTCTCGGAAATCACAAATAAATTGGGTGTACCCAACTTTGATCTTTTTGCTAGCTCACAAAACTACAAATGTCCAAGATACGCCTCATGGAAGCTCGATCCCCATTCTGAAATAGTAGATGCCTTCACCTTCAACTGGAAGGACCTTTCCTTCTATGGTTTTCCTCCGTTCAGCATTATAACCAAAGTTTTGCAAAAAATAATTAAAGATAAGGCAGAGGGTATACTAATTGTACCTTATTGGCGTTCACAACCTTGGTATCCACTATGGACCAAATTAATAGTATCAGAAAAAATATTTTTTGGACCTGATCAAAATTTGTTGTATTCTCCTTTCAGAACACACCATCCACTACACGCAGACCTTATCCTAGTGGCAGCGAGATTATCAGGCAATCGATGATATCTCGAGGTGTTCCGGAGACATCTTTGGGTATCGTACTGGCTTCATTTGCACCAAAAACCTTGAACCAATATAATTGTACCCTTAAATCTTGGGTAAATTATTGTCAAGATAATAACCATGAAATTTTTAAATCGACTAGTACTCAAGTGATTTCCTTTTTAACAGAAAAATTTAATGAAGGGTCTAGTTATAATACCCTAAACACACACAGATCTGCACTGTCCATTATTCTAGGTACAGAAATCACATTAAATAGTTGTATTAATAGGTTCCTTAAGGGGGTATACAGGTTAAGACCTCCCAATCCTAAATACACAGCCACTTGGGACACTAATAAAGTATTGAGCTATGTGTCTAATGTGTATCCCTATACGGATGTAACACTTGAATGTTTGTCAAGAAAAACTATTGCTTTATTAGCTATAGCCTCTGCACAAAGAATGCAGACACTAAGTTTAATCAAATTAAAAAATATCAGAATGGAAAATGATATGATTGTAATTAAAATACCTGACTTAATTAAAACCTCAAGACCTGGGACATTCCAACCACTAATCAGGTTACCCTTTATTCGCGAAAATTTATCCATATGTCCAGCTACCGTTATTCTAGCTTATATTGATAAAACTTCATTATTACGTCATAATCAATTAGACGACCATCTATTCATTAGCTTTCGAAAACCTCATAAAAAAGTAGGTTCGCAAACACTAGCTCATTGGGTCAAAAAAGTTCTAGAGGATAGCGGCGTTGACATATCGATATTCGGAGCCCACAGTACTCGCCACGCCTCCACGTCAGCCGCCCATAGGCTGGGTGTAAACCTGGAAGTGGTACGGAAGGCCGCAGGTTGGAGTAATACTTCCAATGTCTTCTTAAAGTACTATAATAGAGATATCATTAACCCTGTAAACAACGATTTCGCAAATGCTATATTTAATGATCTTTAATTATATTGAGATACAACATATTATCTTATCATCATACCGGGGTTTCCACGAAGGGCTTGGCAGAAGCACCTACATTTTATCAGTTATGTTTAAGCCTCATAAAATGAGACGCAAGCCTATTACCATTCAACTGAACATAAATCCATAGTACAAAATCAGAATATTAAAGTTTAATTATGTTATAATCATGTACACCTATCGAATTGACTTTCTTTGTTAAGATTAGGATAGATGTAACTGGATGTAGCAAACAATAAAAGTCTGATTAATAAGTAGAATATTAAGTTAATATTTTTTTTTTTAAACCCGAATTATTAGTAAAGGGAATCATAACATTGCAGTGTTTGTTTTCCCTTTTTTATCGTGATACTTACTCTAAACATCTGCAAGTAAATTTGTAATCGTCTTCGGTTGAGACCCGAAGTATAATTAAGAATCAAACGAACTTACCTTGTGAAGTTTGATTCCAATTATGCGAGGGTCTCAACCGAAGACGATTACAATCCCACCCATCCCTACGAGAACCCCTACAGACAAAAAAGAAAAGCCAAACATATGTAAACAGCTAGAAGCTACATTTCTCTAAAATTAATGAATAAAGAGCGGGAGCGACAGCGCCGCGTGCCGGGGGTGGGAGCGAGACAGGATACTACGTCATCGTTTAGTTTCTTTTTTTTTTAAGCTATGAGTATCTAAAAGTGTGGCAAAGACAGCACGTTCTCATGTACTGCTGCAAGTAAATTTGTAATCGTCTTCGGTTGAGACCCTCGCATAATTGGAATCAAACTTCACAAGGTAAGTTCGTTTGATTCTTAATTATTATACATGAGATGAAACGGATACACCGAGCTATTGGCACCCTCGCTACGATCGTGCGCCAAACCATCTCGTGCCTAAACAGGGCCACAATTCTGTATGGTTATAATGATTCCCCGCGGAATCTTACTACGTTCAAACTACGTCAATATGTTGTTTTGTAGAAACCAATGTAACGGTATGGAATCGAAATGTCATATTCTGTATGTTCCAAGACAATTTGTCGATATTGTCGAATTGACGTGGTTTCGAAGTAAGGAATCGTTAAGTGGTCATAATGAATTAGGACCCTGGTCTTTCATCCGAGGTAAACACTCTGCTTTTCATTTCTAATATGAGGAAAGTAAATAAAAACGTGATCAATTAGTTAAACAAACAATATTTTATTAAAAATTAAATTAAAAGTATTGGTAAGATAACAATTATTAAACGTTCTTTCCTGGTATATTAATGTTGGATATTTTTTGTGAAACTTGAGTCTCTTTTGTATGAAAATGTTTGGAGAAAGCAAAAGTCATTTTCTTTAGCAGGATTTTTTTTAACTTCGAATTCCGAGTAATGTAGTGTAGCCACCCTAGCGACGCGATTGCTGAATTGCATTTTTTATATTGTACGGGAGCGCCCGCGCCGGACTCGCTAGTCGCTTACATACCATCGCCCTGCCACGTTCCTAATTTACTGTTATCTATAATCAAGTATTGTGAACCCTAATTAAATATTTATCTAATTCAGTATAATCCAGACTCGCCTATCATTTTACCTGGACCCACTTGTTGTGCGTGTTATTGATGTGGGTCCAGGTAAAATTATAGGCGAGTCTGGATTATACTGAATTAGATAAATATTTAATTAGGGTTCACAATACTTCAAATGTCTAACGTGTTTTGTTAAGTCATCTGTAACATTGAATATACGCTCCATAGTGTTGAAGATTTATGATTCTTAGTATCATTGAATCAATATGTTAATAACACGTTTTCCCAAAAAGACTTGTTGACTCTTTTCAGCGCGTCATTTCATAAAAAAAAACCTCTTATGGTTTTAAGTATCTTTATACTATATTGTACATCAGAAATGGTGTCCTTCACCACACAATCCTCACCTTTGAAAACTTCATGAAAATCAATTTTGAGAACGCCATAAAATAGTCATTAAATAGTCTTAAATAGTCACCAAGGTTAAAAAAATAGTCGCATTATGGGTCCGAAGTAAATTTTTTTTTTTTTTATAAAAAATTATTAAATTTTATTTTAAATAAAATTATTTATAATAAATTAATTATTTTTAACAATATTAATTATAAAAAAATTAATTTAAATTAGCTATGTGCTGGTGAGGATTATGGGGTGAAGGACACCAGAAATGGTATAACCTCGCTTTGACAGGTATACCCTGCCGCTGATAAGGTACTCAGGGTGAACGGAAATGTATATTCTGGATGGGTTTTAAGGGCCTACGTCCCGTTTGGTAGCGTAACACGGTCACTTTATGAACCGTACTGCTCATTAACGGCTTGTCTTGAAGATTTGAAAAATATACGATTTTGCTATAGATTCGTATAGATCATTTTGCCCGAAGTACTTTTTTTGTATGGTTAATACTTTTGCTGTAAAAAATATTTTCCAACACGCAATATTTTGTCTTCTATTCCATACTCCTACTAAACGGCTTCGTTATTTGGAAAAAAAAATACACTGAAAAATAGATAGTTAGAGGTAGGTACCACAGAATCGCCGAAGCACAATTGTAAATTAATCAAAGGAATATCCCCATTTTGAGATAAAGGCTCAGAGGTGCCCTGCGCGGGCGTGGGCGGCAGTCGTGCTTTAGCATACAAACGGGAGATGAGGATACTATGGGCCTTAAGGTGCCTATATGGCGGGTAAGCCAGGCTTCAAAACGTCGCAATTCGGACAGATAAGCCCAGTGGGTAGGACCTTTGGGCTTAGGTGTGTAGACATCCTTAATCTTGTATCACTTTTGTATAATACCACGCACACCAACGGAAAACATTGAAATTGTTTAGAAACTCTAGATTTCTTGATACTTGGCATGAATTTTGAAGGCAGCGCTGTAGAAATGATAGTTTTTCCTGGTTTTTCCCGTGCGTTATTAGAATTTATGATCTTAATGAAGTTCCTGTTACTATGCATGCCCGTTTATTTTCATAAAACTTTCTGTTATATTTGTACATAATTCAGAAAGTACCTACTGAAGGTGGAAAATAAGAATCAAAACTTTTCTAGTTACATGAGAAAATGTAATGTCAGAACGAATTATTTCTCATAAAAGCATTCAGAATACGAAATATGGAATGACTGGCTTTGCTCACTGCGGCATACGGTGCCGGCGCCCCGGCGGGCTGTCAGTGCCTCTAAATCGAACACTACGTCATCATCTGCCTAGCCTTGTCCCAACTGTGTTGGGGTCAGCTTCCAGTCTAACCGGATACAGTTGAATACCAGTATTTTACATGGAATGACTGCTTATCTGACTTCCACAACCCATTTACTGGGTAACACGATACCCCTTGGTAAGACTGATTTTCAGACTTTCGATCTTCTAACAACCCGTAACAACTGTCAAATATCCAGGAATGACAGCCGGGACCAACGGCTTAACGTGCTTTTCGAGGCACGGAGGGGTCTTGGTATGTAAATATGGTCCCCCATCCACGTATCAAACGCGGCAAACATAGTTTAACCTGATCACAATCAAAAAATCAAATCAAAATCAAAATATTTTATTTCATAAAACCTGCATGGGCACTTATGAATCGTCAAAAGCTAGGTGCACGGTTCCAATTTGTCGTTTCCTATGGAGAAGAGCCGGTAAGAAACTCCACGGTTACTCTTTTAAAAATAATTGGCTTTTACAATGTTTTCAAATTACAGTGATAATAGGTATGGGAGGACAGTGCAGGCCAGTCAATAAGTACCAGGTACTTAGAGGAATGAAAATACAGAATAGAAAAACGTCTACAAATCTAGTCTCTAAGGCCTACAACTTTCTCTCATTCACAATATGTAAAAGAATCTACCTATATAAAATAAATCTAAATCATGTCACTTGGTTCAACCAAGTGACATGATTTCGATGACAATCATTCGTTCGTGACGATCGTTCGACTTGTGCAGCTGTTAAAGCTTAGCCACAAGCCTCTCGTTTCGAAATGGAACATCTACGTAACGTTATAATATCCATTCTTTATAACTAGAGATAGAACCAGTTCCGTATAGGCAGTGTAGTTATGTAAACCCTGTTTCATTCACACGAAGATGGAGTATGAATAATAGACAAATCACACTTATACAATCCAGTGTACGTAAATCAAACTCAAACTCAAAGCATTTATTTCAAATAAACCAATTACAGGCACTTTTGAATTGTCAAGTTCGCTGAGGTAGAAAGATGAAGCTAGTTGCCCATTCCAAAGTGTAGGCACCTATGGAAAAGAACGGGCAAGAAACACCATGGACACTCTTTTAAAATCATGATATTGTTACAAAAAGTTGGTTACATCATTATGTTGAAATTATCAATGTGAGAACGATGTAAAAAGACGTGCACATTATAAGCGTCCGTAATTAAAACAAAAATAAAATAACAATTTAGAAATTAAAATCAGCCGTGGGAGCTAAGAGATGACCAGTCCCTACTGGCGGCGCCCGTTTACGAACATGACGTATGGATCAGTGTCAGCACCAAATGGTGGGGTCCGCAAGGGCCGATGCCTGCCAGGGGTGCGAGTTGTTCGAAAGAGATACCGCGGCCCCTGGCACACAGGCAACTGAGGGAACACGGGTGGGTTTTAGTCAGTAAAAGTCTGATACGCCCTCCCGCTCCACCCAGAGCGGGAGAAGTTATTTGATGATTTCCGATCCAAAAAAAAAAAAAGTCAGCACCTAAATAAAAAATGTAAAAGATTTTTTGTGTAGGTACTACTCAGTAAAAAAATGGATGGATTGTGTGAATGATGATATGGTTAGAAAGGGGGTGACTACCGAAATGATGACTACTAGAAGAGTATAGAAGAAAAAATCACATTGTGCCAACCTTAAATAAATTGATAAAAGGGCAGGCGGATGATAAGATAGTACCAGTTTACAAATGTTTGTCAAAGACTGTCGTATCTTTAAGGAATATGTCCAGTCGCTCGAACTCACTGGTGGGCCTGGCTAAAAAGCACGCCGTCTCACCAGGCATCGTGTCCGACAGAGGTAGTATCAGTGATGAGCAGTTAGACACTGGTCTACACGCACAACGTTATTTAGTAACATGCAGGATCATTTATAGTAAAACAGGCACGTAAAAAATTAAGAAAAGTCCTTCGGAAGATCGAGTTTTATGAAAAAACCACTGCATAAAAAGTGATTGTTGAGTTTTTTTTATATGTTTGGTTCTGGGTAGTTTTATGTATTACTAACACTAGTCTATAAGAACATTGTTACTAACAAAATGGACACCATGGTCTAAAATAAAGTATTTGATTTATTATTTGTTACAAATTAATGACCAATAAATTTTTCGATATTTGAGCTTTGTCGGTATTGATTTGGTTTTGGAGATTTTACACTTCTTTTATTACTTAAACACGCCCAAAGTTATCTCAGATTAGCAAGAAAAACGAACCTTCGTTGGCTTCTAACTTTTAATGGCTTTTTATTTTAGTATTCTGTTTCCGTGCAGACAATATTAATAATGAGACAAAACCATATCATGTTTAATTTTTGATGTACAGTGGGCTGCATCAATTGGGTACCCTAGTTGTATTAAAAAAATAATACAACTGGGGTACCCAATTGATGCAGCCCACTGTACATTGTCGAACAATGGATTATTACACTCCCGAAGTTTGTATGGGAAAAATGTCCACTAGATTCCCCTTAAGGCTAATTTATAACCACACAAGTAGTGAAGTAGCTGTTGTCACTAATTTCATCTCACAGTCACCACGAATGGCGGGAAGAGGTTGAAAGTGAGGTAGTCTTGCAGGAGAGACTTGGTGTTATAGTGAGCAAGTGTAGTGATTTAATCAGCATAAATACAGAGCAGTGATGGCCCAGTGGTGACGGCTCCGACGTACGAGTTGTTGTTCGTGGTTTCTAATTTTATCACCACTGCTCTTAAAACGGAAACTTAAAATGGGTGGAACCAAATATTCAAAGACGTGTGACGTCTACCAACCCGCGCTGAGCCCACGTGGTGGACTACGGCCCACTCCCTCTCACAGAAAGAAGGCCTCTGTCCCAGCAGTGGGAACATGATTATGCTTATGATACGGAATCAACAGGATTCTACAGCCAGCCTTCGTAAAATCTTAGGAAGTTAAAAAGATTGTTCATGTTAGATTGTAATTACAGGTTTCTGGGAACATAATTTCGGCATTTACCGTAAGGGAGGAAAGTCCCCACGGGAATAAAAAAAAAATGGCTGTTGTGAAATTTCTTTCTTCAAATGCCCTTTCGATTCTATGTATATCCTTTCCAGAAGATAAACGATGTTGATTTTCTTATTTCCCGTGGCTTTCTTATGACTGAAGGGCGTGAATTACTTCAGCTATTTTGGTATATCAATAATAGGTGTTCTTTAATTTTCAGCCTCATTGGCACCTTAAACCTACGTAATGAAAAAAAATATGGGTGCCAAATTGAATTGGCGTGAGATTGTCTTGTTCAGCCTTGTTTGAAAGATCAAACGCGGTTATTGCTGAAATATTTTATTTATTTTTTTTTCTCGCAAAAAGACTTATATTTCCAACATTCAAGTTTATGTTTTCCTGTAATGGCTATCTATACTTTCAATGATCAAGGAGCAGATAAATGAATTCAGTTATTTTCCTCATATTCACTTATACATTCGAGGAACGATTCAAAAAACAGCTCCATTCAATCTAAGTATAAATCCTCAGCAGGAAAACCTTTGTTAAAATAGTGTCGAATACTACCGTGGAGAGTCTTCAAAATAAAGTGAAACTTGTCAGCTAAGTATTTTAACAAAAGACTGACGAAGTTCACAATATGGTGGAGCGTCGTTGTCATAGAATTCGTTATCCCGCCGACGACCTTCTACGAAGTATCCTAGAAAAGAGAATACTAGCTGTTATTTTTATATTTTTGTGTCTGGTAAAATAGTGGTGTACGTAGGTGTTTAAGTTGGCAAATAATTTAAATGAATCTTCGAGCATTTTTGGTAGTTTCAAACCTTATGTTCACCGTCAATAATGAATTAGTTTGCTATCTTAGTGGTGATGGTGTATGGTTAGTGTCTAACCTTAGGGATAACTCATAATGAACAAAAAATAAACTGTAGGTATGGTTTTTTTTCCATTATGATCATCATCATGTCAGCCGAAAAATGTCCACTGCTGGACATAGGCCTCCCCCAAGCAGCGCCACTTCGACCGGTTCTGTGCTTCTCGCATCCAGCGGATTTCTGCCGCCTTCACCAGATCAGCGGTCCATCTTGTGGGATGCCTTCCAACGCTACGTCTGCCAGTACGCGGTCGCCACTCCAGACCTTCTGGCCCCATCGGCCATCTGTTTTGAGAGCATGTGCCCTGTCCACTGCCACCTTTGCAATCATGCCTTATGCTTACTGCCATTATGTTATGTACAGGACACTATTGATAATTTTACAAGAATAGAGACCCAATAGTCACCAAGCTTCGTACAATAAACTTACTTGTTAATCTTACTAAATTTGATTCAAACTCGGTAAACCAAACTCGGTAATAGTCAAGCAAGTTGTAATGCTGTTCAATTTCATGTCTCGATTTTTTTTAAACAGCCTAACTTAACTATTTTTAAGGGCACATTTGTATAGTCGACTGGTTTTCTTATGTCCTGGACTTAATACCCACCACCAAACACCCTACTTCAAACCTATAGTGTAAGTGTAATAATCATAGTGCATACACTGATGTTTTACTATTTACACTAATATTATAAGGAGGCGCTTGGTGGTTTAGTTTGTATGTTTGTGACTTTGTTTGTATCTCTGGAACGACCAGTCGGATTTGAAAAAAACTTTTTGCATTTATTAGCCCAATTCGTGGGAAAAGTTATAGACTATTTAACATCACGCTACGCCACTTAAGAGCCGAGCAAAATGATAAAAAGTCGGAAAGAATGCTAAGTGTAAACGAAGTAAGGCGCGGGAGCGCGATGGGATACGACGCGACGGGTCGGGAGCCAAAATTTCATGCAAACGAAGTGGCGGGCAGAAGCTAGATATATATAAACACAGCTTTCGCCCGCGGCTTCGCCCGCGTGGAGGTCGAAAATTATCCCGCGGGAATGTACTACCGGGATAAAAAGTATCCTATGCGTTAATCTAGGTTATAATCTGTGTGCCAAATTTCATGCAAATCCATTCAATCGTTTTTGCGTGAAAGAGTAACAAACATCCATCCATCCATACTTACAAACTTTCGCGTTTATAATATTAGTAGGACTATGCTTTGTCCGCGGCTCCGCCCGCATGTATGTCAAAAGTAGCCTATGTCTTTTTCCATATTCCAGGTTATATCTCTGCTAAATTTCATGACGATCGGTTCTGCGGTTTATGCGTGAAAGCGTAACAGACAGACAGGTATAGTTTCTTTCGAATTTATAATATTAGTAGGCATAATATGTATATTATTATATATTACTAGCTTCCGCCCGCGGCTTAGCCCGCGTGGAAGTCAGAAATTATCCCGCGGGAACGTACTACCGGGATAAAAACTATCCTATGTGTTAATCTAGGTTATAATCTATCTGTGTGCCAAATTTCATCCAAATCCATTCAATCGTTTTTGCGTGAAAGAGTAACAAACATCCATACATACAAACTTTCGTATTTATAATATTAGTTATTAAGTAAGTAAGGAAGTAAGGATTGTTTATTTATTAAATCATTTATAGGTACTGACCGTGGGCACAATTTGAAATACGCACAGATATAAAGATCTAGTGTAGTATATCGGAAGCGTGACTGTAATTCACATAGTTTTAATTATTTCTGGAAAAAACTAAATACCTATAATAAATCGATGTAGTAAACGATTCTGAGCGAACTCCTTTCATTAAGTGCATTAATACAAGTACACATTGTACATTTATAATCAATACTTATACTATGAGATATTGTTACTAATATGAGGATAAAGAAATACGTGTTTCATTATCATCTTCATTAAGTCGGAAGCATGTTTTTGGGACAGATCGTTCTCTCACACACTGTAATAAGATTAATAACCGTAAAAACAGCTATCTACGCCGATTTGTTGTAGTTACCACGGATGTTTTACTCAGTACTATTAACACTAAACTGGAAGGTAAATGATTTCATTTATGTAAGTAGGTTTGTACAAATAGTTTTAACTGTGTATCATATTTCAAAATCTAGATGAGGTCGGCGTTTCCTATCTGACTAATCTGAGAAGAAAGGCCGAAACAAACTCAGAGGTCACCGTCTCTTTTAGGCCCTCGCGCACATTTGTGGAGTAGCGCGAGGAGGCCAAACGCCGGGGCGTAACTCGGCTGCCGCGAGAAATCGCGGCACAGCAAATAGAGCTCCGGCAGGATCTCATGGCGACATGGAGAGTGCAATTGTCGCATCCCAGTGCTGAGGAGTGGCTTGAGAGGCGGCACGGCGTCCTCACCATCCACCTGACGCAGGTTCTCACCGGACACGGTTGTTTCGGGAGGTTCCTGTTTCGGATAAGGCGGGAGGAAACTCCCGGTTGTTTCCTGCGAAAATCGCTCTGAGGACACGGTGGAGGTCTGCCCGGATTGAGCGGAGCACCGCCGTGTCATTGTGGAGGCCATCGGCGGCGCCAATCTCTCGCGTCCGGCCCTGGTCCAGGCCATTGTACGGAGCAAGAGTGCATGGGTAGCCGTCACCTCCTTCTGCGAAGCAGTAATGCTAGCGAAGAGGGAGGCGGCGCACGTAAGGGAGAGGCAGTATATGCGCCCTCATGGCCGTAGCCGCCGCGGGAGACGCCCTGGGCGTCGGAAATTCCAGGCTGATTCGCGGCCACCGTAGGCGCGGGCTTGCGGACGGCGAGTAATCAGAGGCTCGCTGTCGGGTAAGGACCAAACCCAGGTTGACGGCGCGTTGTATTCCACGCGCGCCTCAAAGAGATGTCATGTCAGCACCAACTGGTGTGGTCCGCAAGGGCCGATGCCTGCCAGGGGTGCAGGTTGTTCGAAAGAGTTACCGCGGCCCCTGGCACACAGGCAACTGAGGGAACACGGGTGGGTTTTTATTTTGTGAAATTATTTGATGATTTCCCAACCAAAAAAAACCGTCTCTTTTAAAGTTCAGACATATCATGTGAAGACAATGTAGATTGGATATGGATATGGAATACCGCACAGATGTAATACGCATTTCTTTCTTCTATCGCCGCGAACGAAAGTGCGTTTAGGTTTTGTTTGAAGTAGATATTACTAAGTCTTCTCAGATTCCCATATCGTGACAAAAACAGTTAAAATGCAAGATAAGTATAAGAAATGGGATATTAAAATTTAACTTGGGTGTTTTTGTTTAGAAACATACCTTGTTCCTCGAAGCGTGAAAGAAAATTCGTAGCAGTTTCTTATCTTAATCCATTCTTATCTTAATACTTCCCCAGCCTATTATGAAACGTGAAGAAGATTTTTGTTTGAGCTCTAGTTCCTTCATTTTCCTGAAACGAAAAAACCATCAAACCCTTTAAGTACCCAGAAGCAAAGACATTTAAACATACTTATGATAAGCGGCAGAAAGCGTAAATCGGGCGAAGGCGCACGGTAGGTGCCGCGTTTGGTCCGAGGATGAATCTGTCCAAGACCACTCCGTGGTTCAGAAAGCAAGTTAAGCCATTGGTCCCTGCTGTCATTCGTGTATCTTTGACAGTCGTTACGGGGCGTCAGAAGCCTGAGAGTCTGACATCCAGTCTTACCAGAGGGTATCGTATTACCCAATAACTGGGTTGTGGAGATTAGATAGTCAGTTGCTCCATTTAGAATTGTAAAATCGACGCCCTAGTGTTTTAGAGCGTCGAATATGTCGATATGTTATTGACCTTATTGGTGATTTATTTGACAAAACTCAAATGCGTAGTGTTGTACACACGGCTACACATCAAGGTATACGTTTCCAGTTTACGCTGATCTCGCACTGTACGGAGATCCTATACAATGCGAGATGAGCTTATTATACTGGAAATTTATAGCTTGATGGGTAGCCGTGTGTACATCCAATAGCCCACGCCGTGCACGTATGACCTGCTTATGTCTGAACATGAACGAAGCAATGGAAAATATCCTTAGAATTTGTTTGTTATAATAGTAATTTGACAGGTGTAATATCAAACTCCTATAATAATAAATAATAGTTTTAAAAACTAAAAAACACGCTTTAAAAACCAAACTAAAAAAGGAGAAAATAATTTAATTAAATTAAAAAGCGTCGTTTTTAGTTTGGTTTTTAAAGCGTGTTTTTTAGTTTTTTAAACTATTATTTATTTTTTAGTTTTGCTAACTACAAAAACGTGTTTTTTTTTCCTTTTTTTTCATTTTTCTCAATTTTTTTTTTAATTATTGAATAGTCATCGGTCCTCGATAAGTTTACAAATTTTCAATGAAATCTGACCGTTTAAAGTGGGTCAAAATCGCGCTCTAAGGAGTCGGTTACACACAAACATACAAGTGAAGCTAATATAAAGCGTGTAAAAAGCAAACGCACAAAGAGTTGAATATCAGATTACTTATGGGGTTAAAAAAGAAACTTTATTAAGTACCACTCCTTGTGATTGCGTACAGATCGTAGCAGGTGGCGTTATGTACTTTCTGCCTATGCCCATGGGAACAAGAAGTTAGTCTATATATGTTTCTTTAATGAAAATTAAACAAGTCATGTATACAAACAATATGTTAAGGGTTTTATTTTGTACGTCGTGGTACAAAACAAACCCTTAACATATTGTTTCAAGCAAAAACAAAGTCTAAATTAGTAATACCTCATTATATTGGTTTGTTTAATCGACGTGTAACCGTTCAGTGTTGTTCTGTGGCTGGCTACGGTTACTGGTGTTTATTATTTAATCGAACCCTTATTATTATTAAGTTATCGAGCTTGTAGGGTCAAATCCAGGCAAGTACCAGCGTTACATTTTCTATTCATGATTAAGTTTGTAATATATATATACTAGCTGATGCCCGCGACTTCGTCTGCGCAGGATTAGTACTTCGAGTAGCTCATTTTCTTTTCCAAGGTACTATCTATCTTTACACCAAAATTCGCAAAACGGACACAACCGTCAATGACGTCTGGCCTCACGCGTCTGCCCGCGTTCGCGGGTCGTGCACTCAGTCATGACATGAGCGACTTCTTCCCCAACGTCGCCCGCAGAGCGTCCAACCGTCTGCCTGCCCCATTCGCCCGCCGCCGGACAGCACCATAGTATCGAGCACTCGATTGGTCATCGACGTAACTATTAAAATATTTGTCCAAATGATGTAGTGTGAAAGACAAAGTTTTTCTACTTTAAATACCAGAAGCGATAATAGTTATTTGTTATACAATAGTGCAAAGTTACTTTTTAATCGCTTGCTCAATTTTGATGACCGAGCAAGCGAAGGATTCTAAAATTTAATAACGAGCGCAGCGAGTGATTCAAAAATAAGAATCCTAGCGTTAGCGAGGGAATCAAAAGAGCATGAGGTGAAAAATCTTAGCACTCGAGTGCAACACGTAACTTCTCATCCCACCTCAGCGAGGAAATGACTAAATGCAAAAAAAAAACATTTACAATCACAAGATACTTTTATTTCAGTTTAGGTATTAACTACTACATTATGATAGGTAAATAAGTATTACAAAATAATCTTTAAATTATAACAAATAATACTTAGGTAAAATTAAGAAAAATTTAAAGCAACGTTGCTACAGTTACTTATGTTGAGTGTTATTATTTTTTTTAGGTACTGACGTAATGTTGGTGTTAGTGACTTGTGTACTGTTTTTCGGTATATTATCTCTCACACTTAATAGTTGTACCGATCCATCGGATTCCCTTGGCGTAAATGTTGGCGAGAGAGGGCAATGGTTAGGTGCTTCGTAACGGCTCATTGTTGATGTAGAAGGGCCGGTCCAAGGATCTGACTGAGGCTCTTTCAGTGTAATGGCTCCTACGATGCCTTTATATGTTGTAGACTTATTTTGGATGGAATCCTCTATGTATCTCTCTACAACCGCATTGGACTTCCAGCCTCTATGGCGCTTAAGGGACAGGAGATCAGATCGGCCAGAAGTGTGACTGAAGTTCGTCGGAAACAATGACCCGTGTACAGCAGGGGTTCTGGAAGTTCAAGAAATGTTGCTATTTTTCGTGGGATACTGCTCATTTTATTAGCATCCATAGGCTGTCTAACACACTTTCCGTTGCGATATTGTAGAAAAAATCGATTGATTGGAGTGTTAGGCGGGCGTAAGGCTTGATATTTCTCAAAAATTGTTACGTATTCCTTGCGAATGACGAAGTTGTTCTTTTTGTCTTTGTATTAGGTAAATTAATTAATAGTAAGTCATCTGAATGTTTCTCAATGTTTTTGACATTAAGAAGTAGTTGATTAATATAGGCATGTATTTAATGCGGCAACTAAGTAAAATGAATATAGGTTTAAAAAAAAAATAGAGTGGGTACCATATATAATGGGTTGGCAGCTAATAAGGAGTATCGTAATAAGTAATAGGTAGCATATTAATATACCAGTAATAAGCTCCGTTTTAATTTAAACTAGCATCAAGTTTTTCTTTTGGGAACAGAATTAATATCTAAGCGGAAACTTAATGGCGAAAATAAAATAGAAAATGGGCATTCATAAATAATAATAGGTCTTTACCTATGAAATTGCCGTTTTGTATGAAAAAATTTAAACGAATTTTTTTCATGTATTTTTTATTTGTATTAATCGAAGTAATCACCCATGCAATCAATGCATCTTTGCCATCGCAGTGGCAGTTTATTGATGCCCTTCTTAAAGAAATCAGCTGGACGGGAGGCAACAAATTCTTCAAAGGCATTTTGTACTGCCTCTCGGGTATTGAATTTTTTTCCCGCCAAGAAGTTATCCAAATTCTGGAAAAAGTAGTAGTCTGTAGGCGCAAGGTCTGGTGAGTAGGGCGGATGACGGAGAGCTTCCAACCCCAGTTCTTGCAACTTGGAGACCGTCTGCTGTGCAGTATGAGGTCGCGCGTTGTCGTGCAGGAGCAGCGGAGACGAGCGATTGACCAATGCTGGTTGGAGATGTGCCAGCTTCTCCATCATTGTGTTCAGTTCTTCACAGTACACATCTGCAGTAATGCTCACCCCGTTTGGTAAGAAGCTGTGATGAATCACACCGGCGCTAGACCACCAAACAGTGACCATCACTTTTCTAGGGGTAAGTTTTCGTTTAGGGCATTGTTTAGGTGCTGAACCAGGATCCAACCAACTTGCTGAGCGCTTGCGGTTATCAAACAGAATCCATTTTTCATCGCAGGTAACAATGCGGTTCAAAATTCCTTCATTTGTGTGTCTGTTGAGCAGTGCAAGGCACGTCTCGACGCGTACTTCGCGCTGACGATCATTGAGTTCGTGGGGCACCCATTTGTCAAGCTTTTTTACCTTGCCAATTTGACGCAAATGGACCAATATTGTTTTGACGCTAACGTCGAAAGCTGCTGCTAATTCAGCCGTAGATTGTGTATCATCAGCTTCCACAATCGCCTTTAATTCGTCATTGTCGACCAAAGTCTTCGGACGACCGCGAGGTTCATTTTTCAGGTCGAAATTTCCAGAACGGAAGCGAGCAAACCAATAACAGGTGGTGCGTTGGTTTGTAGTGTTAGCTCCGTAAACGTCGTTGATGTTGCGTGCCGCTTGTGCCGCGTTGCTGCCACGACGGTACTCATATTCCATAATTACTCGAATTTTTAACGTATCCATGATGACGAAAAAGATTGAAATGCGATGAAAATGTAACACTAATCAATAAACAAATGACTACTTTTGGAAAAAAAAATCCATGTTTTTAAAATAAAATTAATTTGAAATTAGAATTCTTACCCAAACAAAAATTATTTTGATTTGAAATGGCCAGTACTGCAAAACGGCAATTTCATAGGTAAAGACCTAATATATTATTTATGAATGCCCATTTTCTCCGGCCGCTGCCACGGCACCGCTCGCTTCGCTCGCTCGGCTCGTGCGTAGGAAGTCACAGTTTTAACCTAACCTAACCTAACCATTAAAAAAAAAATAATAACCTACTCTAACTAGACTGGTAATACTTTGCCACCCTACTAACAAGTTCCAACAAGTTCCAACAAACAGTGTAAGCAAAATGGAAAAAATGATATAGTGTTATTCTGCGATGAGATTGGAAAAGAGTTAGGCAGCTTGTTGACAGATGAATATCCGGGACATTCCATAATTAATTACTGTATGCCTGGTTGTTCCTTAAATAATATTATGAAAGAAATTAACAAATGTAATTTTAATCGGAACACCACATTGTTAATTTTTATGGGTAATAGGGGAAATGTGAACAAAGGAGAATTGCACCAATATTATAGAACATTATGTAATCTTAGTTTAAGTAAAATTGTGTTGTTTACATTCCCTTATAGTAACAGTTTGCCACAGGAAGAAAATAGGTTAAGATTTGAAATTAATATGACATTGCATAATTTGACATTTAATAATAATTTGTTTCATTTAATTGATACTAACAATTATGTTGGTAATAATTTGCATTTGACAAAAGATAGGTATAGTATTGTGATGTACTATCTTTCTAACTATCATAAAAGACAAAGAGCTGTGTCGCTATCATATTTTTTTTCCATTACAGCCAAGAATTTGGCTAAACAACTTGCTCCTTTTGAGCAATGCAATGACATGTTTAACTGTTCTGCCAATAATTTGGCAAATAACTATGACATTGATCTTCATTTAAATTAGAAATTAAGACAACAGAGGCAACCTCTTGCAAAAATGTAAGGATGGCAAATGAAAGTGTAAAAGAATTACATAGTATCAACCTGGTGCATCAAAACATTCAAGGGTTTTTGAACAAAGATTTAGAAGTAGATTTATTCCTTAACTGTAACAATATAGATATTCTTTGTATGACAGAACATTGGCTTAAAAGCCACCAGTTCATGTTTAATTTTAATAATCACCAGGTTGGTAGTTCGTTCAACAGAATAAATGCTATACATGGTGGCTCATTAATTTTAGTAAGTAACTTGTTAAAATTTAAAGAACGTAAGGATATTGTGAGCCTCTCTGTTGAGCGGACAGTTGAAATAGCCTGTATAGAATTGGAGCAGTTTGTTGTATTAAGTGTGTACAGACCACCTTCAGGATTGTATGACTGCTTTGAAAAGGTAATGGATGAAGTATTAAACAAGATTTGTAACTCGAACAAGTCCATTATTGTCTGCGGTGATTTTAATGTTAATTTATTGGATAATTCAGGTTACTGTAGTAAAATATTAAGTTTATTTCAGTCCTACAATCTTGTAAACCAATTTATGGAGCCCACAAGAATAACGCTCACCAGTGCCACATGCCTCGATAATATTTATACAGATGTTATACCGAGCCACAAAGAGATTATTAATTTACTAGATTCGGATCATTGCGGGCAACGGATTACCATTCAAAATCAAAATAAAAAAATGGCTAAAAAGGATATCATTGTTAACCCCAAAACCGCATTTCGCCTAGAAGCCTTTAAAGTTAAACTCTTTAATAAATTACCAGTTTTGGGTACAAATTCTGATCCTAATCATCTATATGATGATTTTTTTAAGATATATTGTAAACAATTCAATTCCACTTTTGTTCCCAAGACTATCTCGATTAATAGTAACATCTCTTTCAGTGACTGGGCTACCATTGGTATTCATAAAAGTAGAACAAGACTTTATGAGCTGTACAATGAGAGAAATTATGTAAACTCTGCTGAATTTCACTTATATGTTAGAAATTATTCTAAATTATTTAAAAAAGTTTGTTGGATGGCCAAGTCGCGTTATTTGAGTTCAAAGATTAAAAACAGTAGTAATGTAATTAAAACGACTTGGAATATTATTAATAGTGAAACGGGAAGGTCTAGTAACCGAAATACTGACTACAGCCTGTCTATCAATGACAAAATAATAACAGCCGACTCACAAGTCGCTGCGGCTTTTGAAAATTTCTTTACAGATATTCCCGTTTCAACTACAAAATCTCTTAACTCATCACCTTCTGTTGCTGAGTCTTTGCTTAAGGAAAATGTTAATGTTTGTGATTCAGAATTTCATTTTGAACATATTAGCTGTAGAGATATAATTAAAACCTTTCACACTTTGAATGTAAAAAAGACTGCAGATCTATGGGGTAATTCAGTAGAAGTCGCTAAGTCAATTATAGACATTGTAGCACCTACTTTAGCTCTAATATTTAATAATTGTATCGACTGTGGGGAGTTTCCTGACCTAATGAAGAATAGTAAAATAATACCTTTGTTTAAATCAGGTAATACATCAGACCCCTCTAATTATAGACCTATTTCAGTACTACCTACCTTTAGTAAAATTTTTGAGAAATTAATTTTAGACCAACTGCAAAGATTTTTTAATAAACATAATTTATTACACAGCAAACAGTTCGGTTTTACAAGGGGTCGTTCAACTACCGATGCCGGTGTTGAACTCTTAGGGCATATTTACAATGCATGGGAAAATAAATACGATGCCTTGGGCATCTTTTGTGATTTATCTAAAGCATTCGATTGCGTGCTTCATGAAACTTTAATCAGGAAACTCCGCCACTACGGGATCCGGAACACCGCTCTGGATCTTCTTATTTCATACTTGTGTAATAGGATTCAGTGTGTTGATGTAAATGGAAAAAGATCTCCCGGATCCTTAGTATCAATGGGAGTCCCACAGGGCTCGATTCTTGGTCCTTTCTTGTTTCTTATTTATATTAATGACTTGCCTTACCTTATAAAGGATAATCATGAAATAGTGTTGTTTGCGGATGACACTTCACTTTTGTTTAAACTTAAACGTCAGCAGCTGGTTAATGACGATGTAAATAGCGCAATCTCAAAAGTAGTTCACTGGTTCAATGTTAATAATTTACTTCTTAATGGAAAAAAAACCAAATGCATTAAGTTTACGCTACCTCACGTTAGGCAGGTGAAAACTAATGTGTTGATAAAGGGCGAAGAATTGAATCCTGAAGATAGCACTGTATTCTTGGGCTTAACCTTGGATGCCAAGCTTCAATGGGGCCCACATATAGATAAATTGTCGAAAAAGCTTAGCTCTGCAGCATACGCTGTTAGAAAAATTCGTAATTTAACTGATATAGAGACAGCCCGTTTAGTTTACTTCAGCTATTTTCATAGTGTAATGTCGTATGGTATTCTGTTGTGGGGAAATGCCGCCGACATTCAAATTATCTTTGTGTTGCAGAAAAGAGCTGTCCGATCAATTTATAAATTAAGTCCGAGACACTCTCTCAGAGAGAAATTTAAGGAGATTAATGTAATGACTGTGCCTTCACAGTATATTTTTGAAAATCTTTTATATGCCCATAAAAATATTAAATTGTTTAAAAAATACAGTGATATCCATAGTATAAATACTAGGAACAAACACAAATTTGTTGTACCATCAACAAGGCTCAAAAAAATAGGTGGATCATTCAGATGTCAATGTATACGCTTTTATAACAAACTTCCTAGCCATGTTCAAGATCTAAGTCTCAATAAATTTAAATCATTCATTAAACGTAAGTTGTGCCAGAAAGCCTTTTATACCGTTAAGGATTATATTGAGGACAAAACATCTTGGGATTGACCTGCTCCAATTTTTGCATACTAAATGTTGTTCTTTTTTTTTTTTTTGCAAACTTATACTCTTCGACATTTGATTATTATTATATACACTTTGACATGAATATTTACTTTGAGAAGTATAATATTATTATTGTTTTAATTATTGTGAATGTGAGGACTGTGTGGATCATGTTTTGTTTTTTTTTGTTTTGTGTTTCATCTCTTTCTCAGTTAGTTATAATGTTAATCTGCCAGTTTGAGTAATTTATGCGGCCTACCCAAATGTCCTTTCTTTGGTATTGTTCGTCAAATCTTTGAGCTCCTCAAGTTCTGAGTTGAGCTGCATGATTACTGATAAATGCGTGCACTGATTGGACAGGTCCACTCAATCTGTGTGGTTCTTTCCTCAAAAGACCATTTCAGACACCAATCCACATGGTCTTCACATGATCTGACCAAGATTATGTCTGGACTTTAAAAAAGACTGTGACCTCTGAGTTTGTTTCGGCCTTTCTTCTCAGAGTAGTCAGATAGGAAACGCCGACCTCATCTAGTTAAAAAAAAAAATATGATTGACGTGTAAAAGTGTTTGTACAAACCTACTTACAGAAATAAAATCATTTATCATTTATCATTAACATTATTAGTCGCCAAGTCATTATTTATAGCTCCTCGCCTAATATTTTATTTGACTGGTATAGTTTATTTGCTACCTAAACGCAGCTGCTAGTTTTTAGTTTTTATAACACCTTTAATTTTGAACCTTACATAATATAATAGTCGCGAAAATATTTAATCGCTGGCAAGTTATTTTATTTGTTGCAAACATTTAGTCGACTTTTAAGTTATTAGTCACTCGGAAAATAATAAGCTATTAATATACCTACTTAATTAGATACTGAATGTGCAACTGACTTACTTTTGTCGCCAAATATACAGAATCAGGTGCTTCATTAAGAATCTTTTCAATTTCAGATGCTGTGAAAACCTTAGATTTTTTTGGTTAATGACCAGATGAGGCTCTTTTTAAAATTGCCACTAATTTAGGATAGGTGTCGATATATATGTCTTTTGTTCATCGTTATTGTTGCTTTTAGCATTGAATAAGTACTCGATAGAATGCTTGATTTCTTGGTCTCGGATAATTCAATAAAATATGCCAGCAAAACGTTTTCTGAGAAAGTTTTGGCTCCTTTAGCTAGTCGCTACGTGAAAAACATATCGTACTGTTTCAAATACTTCTCGCGTTGTTGTTGCTCATTTGCGCATTATTAACAGTTTCAGTCAATTCTGTTGGCGTCAAATAAACTTCCTCGTCGCTAGAACCACTCAGTTTAGGTTTTTCACTTGTTTTCAAGTTTCTTGTTTTAACCTATAATGAAAAGAAAATGGCGCGCGGAAAGCAAATTAAAAAAATTATACCAAGAAGGTTCTGAGTCTGAGTTTTTAACAAATTAAAAAAGGTTATATGATAAATTCGGCACCATGGAGGGAGAATTAATAGGATTAATGATGTTTTGAATTCACAAACTTAGTGCACACGATGTTCTAAATTCAATTTACTTTATCCCCTAGTGGATAAAAACGGCTTTAGCACTCAGATATCGAAGAGCAAAAATACTCTTTCCGAGATGGGGAGATGAAAAAGTATTTATGTTGATACAACTAGCTTCTACTTTCCAACTGATCAACTTTTTGACAATTCAAAAGTGCCTGTGATAGGTTTAGTTGAAATAAATGCTTTGAGTTTGAGTTTGACAAGGATCAATTTGTTACTACCAAATGTGCATTAGAAATAAATTATCTATTTTTATTGTATTCATGGTTCACTATTTTGGTGATACTGGTTTACACATAAAATATAGATATATGCTGTCGGGGCATTTTTGTAGAACTATTTAAGATAAACATTTCAATTTTACATTATATACGTGTATGTGTAACTCTAACGGTTTATGCAGCGCACACCAGAATAGCTCGCAGAAAGCAGATTTCTTTCCTACAGACCTGACACGTATCGTTATATTTTGGACAATTCACACAATATATATATAAATTATAGCCTATGTGTTATTCTGATGTATAAGCTATCTTATTGTAAGATTTCATTAAAATCCATTTAGTAGTTTTTGCGTGAAAGAGTAACAAACATCCATATATCCATACATACAACTTTCGCGTTTATAATATTATTAGTAAGGATAGTAGGATTGTTCAAAATTCATGGTTAATTATATTTATATGGTTTCTGTTGAATTGATTTTGAAAGTTCTGCGTTAATGTTTTGACTAGGTATATAACTTTGTGCCTACCTAAAAAGCTATTTCAATATTAGCAGTATAATATATTGTTAAGAATAATCCTGTTAAAATTTGAATAATTAAACATAAAGCTAATAATGAACCAAAATTTCATAAAGTTGAAATATTGGATGGAGATGGTAAATCAATTAAAGATCCATTAATAATTTTGATAATAGGGTGAGTTTTACGTAAAGTTAAAAATTTATTTGTCATTTTAAAATGTTAATTTAAAGTTGAACGAATTGGGCCATAAAAAATATTAGTGATTTTTACAATAACAATTAAAGTAATAAATAAATAAATTACTAGCATTATTATAATTAAAAATGTTTGATTATTATATAATTTTCTTAAATTGATTTTATTTTCATTATTAAAAAATAATATTAATTTATTAAAATCAAATATATCTGAATTTATTGAAAAATTTATAAAAAATATTTTATTAAAAAATATAAATTGAATTAAAATAAAAAAAATTAATAATAAAATTAATATTTTTTTAAAATTAATTATAGGGTTAAATATTTCATTTGAGGCAATTCTTGAAACATAAATAAAAATAACTAATAATCCTCCTAAGAAAGTAAGAAATAAAATATAAGAAAATCAATAAGTTTTAATTATTATTCCTGTTAATAAACATGTTAATAGAGTTTGAGTGTTACCTGAGTCTAAGATAACGTTTTCACGGATGATTACGTGCTAACATTATGTATATTCCAGGTAGGCATGTGCTCTATCTCATACAGATGTATGAGCACATGCCTAGCGGGAATATTCCTACATTGTAACTAGCAACTAGGTAAACATGCATATAAATGTATGTTTATCTAGGTGATAGTTAGGTACCATCTGGCATACTTGCGGGGTTGTTTCGAAATAAATCCTTTCGAGAGAATACAAGATGGTATCATCGACGCGCAAACTATAACCATGACTTCAGCACATGATTCGATACTCCCCTAGCGTGGAAATCATCGATTAATCGACATTCACACGGACGTAATAAAATTGCAGCGGCATTTTTTCGCGTTTAATTCACTTCTCTCAAACACACTCTTCAAAAGAATCTGCTGCTTCATATAAAAGGTCAAATATATAGAACAGCATTTTTTTGACGTGAAAACGTCTTTTCACTCTGAGTACTGGTGGTAAGTTCAATAATTCTGAACGACAAAAACATGTAAGATTTCAAACGCTAATAACTACGGGAGTTTCATTTAAAAGATAGTTCATATTTATAACAATTTTAAGCGGGATATAATTTGCCTATGACATCACGCTGCGTGGGCATGAGCAAGGGCGTGATACTCTATTTTTCACAATGAGTCGAAATTGCAATTCGTATAGCGCAAAAACGTGTTTAGTTAGAACACTGATTCTGGAGTCGTTGTCAAGAGTTAACAAAGCAATAATAGGGCATGGAGAGAAACAACAAAAATTCTGGCCAAAAAGGGTTAAAAATAAATAATAGTTTAAAAAACTAAAAAACATGTTTTAAAAACCAAACTAAAAAGTAGAAAATAATTTAATCCAATTAAAAAGCGTGGGTGCTTAACATTAATTGATTATAAAAATACCTCAAAAAGCACCCCACGCTTTTTAATTGAATTAAATTATTTTCTACTTTTTAAGTTTGGTTTTTAAAGCAAGTTTTTTAAACTACTATTTTTAAACTGTATTTAATGTAAGGAATAACAAGAGTAATTTTGACAAAAGCTTGATACAAAATTACTGGGTATCATTTTAAATTATTATTTTACAAAAGATAATTCTTGATAAATAGTATCTAAGCTTACAGTATCTTTCCTCATAATTATTATATCAAAGTAATTTTGTATTTATGTAAGTATTACAATTTTATTTGTTTCTTTCAAAAGTAAAATTTATGCCTGTTTACAGAATGAGGTATGTCGACATGAAGAACGTGACTGTCAAAGTGGCAACCCTATGGGAATGCGAGACCCTCCACGAACACCTCAAAACCATCAAAACGTATGATCCAATGTGGCGGCAAACTGTCACTGGCTGCATGATCCTGGGGCTTTTGCGGGATATGTACAAATTCAAGTAAGCAGATTTTTTTTTTTTAAGTAGGTATGTAAGAAAGAAAAGTTCCTATCGTGTGTTGTTTGTTTCGACACAGTCTAATGTTGGTAGGTAGGTACTTAGATTTGTAAGTTAAAGTTAATCAAATATTAACTTTAAATTATACCCGTCATTTTTTTATAATCTGTCTGACCTCTCTGAGAGCGGGGAGTAAGGGGGGTAACTCACCAATTGTAAATAAGATTATATTCCAATCATTCCAATATTACAAAAGAAACCTGAATCAGTTATATTATTATTAAAAAAAAATTGTTGTTTTCTTGCAATTATCTTGTCTGACTGAAGAGAATCTCGAATTTCTCGTTGTTTATTGCGTGACATTAGAAATGCCAGGGATTATAGATAACACAGCGATAGCAATTTATATAGGTAGAGGTACATGTTTATTAAAAAAATGGATTGAAGTTAGATTTATGGATTTATTTCTTATTACGTAAGTTTGATATTTATAAATGTATTATATCAAATGAACCAGAATAAATTTCCTAAATGATGGTGGTAGTACCTAGTATCAACATCTATTGCATAGTTAAGAAGAACAACGCCGTCAAAGAGAGGAACACGAAATGCGACTTCAATTTATACGGGGCCTAAGAAGAAGAATAGGCCACTAAGAAAAGCAACCGATGATTTTTTTTATTAGGATATTTTTGGTTATCTGTAGATATGTAATGAATTCAATGTCATTTGGTTTTACAAATTAGCGGCAATTTAAAAAATGTCTGTCGTGTGTCGAAATGGATTTGAGTAGAGAAATTTTCGCTCAATTAGGTATTTATTACGACTTGAATACACTGTATAAGACATCCAAACCCGAAACCAAAAGACAATCTGCGCAATGGATGTTTCCATTCGAAGATTTGCCGACAAAAGCGAAGAAGGACAGAAGTCAAGGGAAAAAGATGATTGCCACATTCTTTGGACTGACGGGTCATTTCGTAACAGTTGTCCTAGAAGATCAAAGGACTGTTACTGCAGACTGGTATATAAATCATTGTTTATCAACTGTGTTTGGAAAATGTTAGACAGCCCAAGAAGCAGGATCCTCCTCGACCACGACAACGCTCCAGCTTACTCCGCCAGACGGACTAACAAATATTTGTCAATCGAAGGTATGGAGTTAGTGAGTCATCCTCCTTACAGTCCCGACCTTGTGACTTTTATTTAATTCCAGAAATAAAAGATTAACTTAGAGGCATCCGTTTTATGATGCCTGGTGGCTGCGTTTAAAAAAGGCGTGGAAAAGATCCCTAAAGAAGAGTGGGCCTACTGCTTTAGTCAATGGTTAGAAACGGAACTGAGACTACTTCGAAAAGCGATAAAAATATTAACAGGCTTCTACATCATTCGGTTTTTTTGATTTCCATTATCTGCAATCGGCTTATGTAGTCATAATCAGATCAGATGTGGTATTAGTAGGTTATATATATTTGGGTAGTATTTAAACGCAAATCAAAAAATATCCTTTTTCTATGCAATAAGATTCCGAATTCCCATCAAAATTACTGATTGCACAGCAAAATATTCAACTCAAAATATCACTAAACACACTACAATTTATTTTCGCAGCGTACAGCGATTTTTCTAAAGCAAAAGCTTTTTCATCAATGCACAGCTAATAATCTTAATGCACATTATACATGTTAACTCTTTTTCTTTTAAATATAGCTTCTATTTTTATATTATGTACAGCAGTTTTTCTAAATAAAGGGCGTCGGGAGGGAAAGACTACCCTTAACCACCTGCCATGATAGCTCGACGGAGCCCCGCTTAGCGGGGCTCCTATTTCTGCGTGCGGGGTTTGAAGTAACCTAACATGAAGGGGATGGCGGGGTCTGAAAGACCACGCCATCCCCTTCATAACCCCCCCTTCGAACCCCCCCTTCATCCCCTTCGAACCTAACCTGTCCGTGTCGGGGTGCCGCATGTCCCGAGCTCGCTTCGCTCGCTCTTGCGTCCAGATATCCGTAAACGTATGTTTGTCTAATATGCGACTGGGATAGTTATTTTGCTATGAAATATGGAAAATTTGCTGTGCAGTCAGTATTTATGCTATGTATGTAGTATTTTTGTACAAAAATAAATTTAACTGTATTGCATTATGAGGAAAAAAGTAATGTTATATTGATGTATAATTTCGAATTATCTGCAGTTTGAGTTTTGTTAAACATTTAGTTTATTTGTAGTGAAGTAAGTTATTAGATGTAAATAAGAATATAAATGATGAGTATGTATTGATAGGCGATTATTTATTTGATATGCAATTTATAATATCCCTATATATTTATATGTGGCTCCATTTAGCCTTCATCAAAACAAAGCAGGTAAGCTCAGCCCCTCTGATCCAGGTCCAGTATATGCCATCTTTTTACGCATGTTGTGGTTTGGTTATTTAGGAGGTTCTTAACCCTAGTAGTCTCTTCTTATGTAATGTCACTTTCTGTTTCGATATGTATAGATATTGATATAACCAGTATTCAAATTTTCTTTACAGCGTTTCTTACGTAAACGACAAACTTCCAAGAAATATCACTATATATGGAGAGCCTGTGCACATGGACCCTGATCAAAATGCTAAAGCCGACGTGTTCGCCAGGTCTATGACCTTAACCATAGATCTGTTGGATCATGTGAATCCTATTTTCGCGATCAATACTTGGAGGTCTGTATACATTTATTATGAAGAAAGTAGGCAGGTAATGGCAGGTATGTAATTACTGCTTAAAAAAAGTAAAAACGTAGCTATTGCCCTCGGGTTCACTAGAGTGGAGGTCATAAATTGTCCCACGGAAACGTTAAAGATAAAAGATAAGGATAAAGATGCATTTATTTGTATAAACATGTGTAACATGGTACATAAATGTGCACATATGGATGGAAATTCGTTTAAAATTGCTGTTTCGCTGGTTTGCGGGTCACGTTAAACCCAAATTCCGTAACTTACTATTCATAACAAACTGAATATTTTTTGGAAGATATTGCTAATCCACTGCTTTATAATAAATTAATTATGTTGGAAATATTCGTCAGCTCAACAACGTAACTAATACCCTTTGAAATGAAACATAGATATTTATCTTGCATGAAAAAAAAAGCAAAAAAAAAAAAAGGGCATAAAGGGCCTATCAGCTCTGCGTCAATTTTTAAATGTCGAGAATCATGCTGAGATAGTGGCCGTTTGGCTTCGTACAGGAACTTGTTTTTTGTTTTACTTTTTTTGTATAAATCTAATTTAAATTTTATTAAATGGCGAAGCGTAGTAGTGTTTTAGTTTTTAGTGTGTTTAATGGTATTGTGTTATAGTTAAGTTTTTGATAGTCCTGTGCGAGTCTAATAAATACTTTTTCTTTCTTCTAAAGTCTAGAACTAAGCTCGACGGACACAAGTGGGAAAATTTAACTTCAACCTGTTAAAGTGGGGCAACCCCGACGGAACCGTCTAGGGTGCTAACTATACTCCACCTCCTATCTAGCCCTCTGTGTCCCAAAACATTAGTAAAACTGAAAAGAGAAAAGCTTTTACACTCACCAATTTAACTTAAATTAATGTTTAGCAAACTTTATCTTTTCCAGATTTGGCTTCCTTCTTAGCCGAGCCAACAACGAATTTTTCACCACATTCTACAGTAAACCTTTCACCAGGCCTGTCTGGAACTGCCTGTATGCCATGGCTTTCTTTATCAGCTTTCTTTTCTACATCCTCAAACGATGGGAGTTCAGCGTACTAGGTGGATGGCAGTGCAGTTACGCGTATGAATCTCTGATGGTCATTGGTGCTTATTGTCAGCATAGTAAGTGGTTCCAGTTACAAAAATGTCTCATTTTGACGTCACACTTATTTCAAATGACAACTTTTTCCAAAAAAAAAAAACAAGCGACTTCCAAAAAAATACTACAAAGTGAAAAATTATTTTATTTTCGGAAGTCGGTGACTTTGATTATGTATTTTAATTTTCATGTCACCAGTCACCAACTTCCGAAATTAAAGGTATTTTTCACTTTGTAGTGTTTTTTTGGAAGTCGGTTGTTTTTTTTTTGGACAAAGTTTTTATTTTTCACTTTTTAGTTATAGTACCTACCCCACACCAATTCGAAATGTCATCATCCTTGGGGTAAAAACAATGCATATTAACGCATCATCAGATCTATATGAAATTTTAATGGGACCACACGGGAAGCACCATCTTTCAAATAAAAAAAGAATCAACAAAATCGGCTCACCCAGTCGAAAGTTCTGAGGTAACAAACATTTAAAAAAATACAGTCGAATTGAGGACCTACTCCTTTAATGAAGTCGGTTAAAAATAGAATCAGACTTGCAAGACTTTTAGAGAACTCTTGCATTCCAAACAAATCTCAATTATTCTTTTGAAACGCAACTTATTTAATAACCACAGAACTATGATTTCGATCTGAATATTTTTTTGTAACATTTCATATTAAATTCAGCCAACTAAGACGGTAAATAATGACAGCCACGTCTAAAAATATAACCTGCTTAGCCCCTAAAATATCAATTCAGAATAAATAACATGAGCAAATAACCTAATTGAGTGTACTGAGTCCAAAAAAGGTTCGAGCCCTAATATCTTCGGCTGCCATTTATTTAAATATTATCAGAATACGAATTCGATTTTAGTGATTCTCATTTAGTAGCTTTGTAGCGTTTATTCGGTAATTAGATTGATTCTACGAAATCCTGAAACGCTTAGACAAATTGAGTATTACGTTAATGTTAATAAACGCTCCTTATTTATGTTTTGCTTGAAACGTTTGAATTTTATCAAGTTAGGTACCTGCTATAATTTAAATGTGTCTATGTCATGTGATTAAATTCATATGTCTTCATAAACTTGTTGATCAGATTCAAAGTAAAAGAACATGTATCTACTCGTGGCTAAGTAATAACATCCGCATGGGTCGATCGTTTAGATTAAACTCAGAAAGCTATTGGTCCCGGCTGTCAATAATGGTCGATCTTTGACAGTTGTTACGGGTCGCCAAAAGTCCGTAAATCTGAAAAACAGTCTTACCAAGGGTTTTGTATACCCAGTAACTGGGTTGAAGAGGTCAGATAGGCAGTCGCTCCTCGTAAAATACGAGTATTCAGGTATGATTCCGAGCTCCGATGCACGCAACAGTGCTGCCACAGCACTACTGGTCCCCATATATTCTCTATAAGTTTCTATGAGATTGCATTCCGAGCTACGCAGCAATGTCGCGGTAGCAATGCAGCGGCAGCACTGCTGCGCGGCAGAGTCGCCCCAGCGCCGCGACAGACCAGTAGTGACGCGTCTGCCGCCACAGCGATAGTACTTACGTGAATTTTGACAAGTAGATTGGCAACAAAAAGATGAATTTCTCCGATTCAGAAGCGCAGACAGCGCAACACTGCTACCTTGCTCGGAATCAGCACGACAGGCAGCACTGTTGCGCGGCACCACAGTGGCAGTACTGCTGCGTGCAGCGGAATTCGGAATCATACCTTTCAGCTGCATTCAGTAAACGAAGTCTACCCCAAAAATTGTTGGGAGAAAGCTAGGCAGATGATCTAAATAAATCAGGCAAACGATCCTAAACTCACACTTTTTTATTCATCAATAAAAAGGAAAAGGTTATTTAAAATGAGGCTTAGACCAAACGATTCTAATAATTTTAATGCAAACTCTTTTTCAAAGGCTGCTTGCAACTAACAGTCTGGCAAATGATTCTGATATGTATCAGATGTACTCTTTTTCGCATGAGTGAAGGTGACTTATATATTCACTCGCTTCAATTTACTGTGGTTGATCACTTCACATTGATCATACACACACACACATACACGCGCACACAAACTTAGGCTCACTCTGAGACACAAACACTCCCAAATTCATCAAAGGCTTCTTTTAACCGTTTTTAGTTTATTTTACTTTTTTTTTGTTATCACCATATTCGTTTTATTTTTGTTAATCTTTTTGCATAAGATTCTGTAACATCTCCTACTGGGAGAGGGCACTGGCTCTTGTAACACAGGTATATCACCTAGCACATGAGTCAGGGACTTCACGCTATTTTGTAACCACTTTCTTGTGTAATAAAGATTTATTTATTTTATTTATTTATTTTAATCATTTTTGGTCGTCAAAATTGCCCGTTCACACAGCCAAGTATTCTCTTAGTACGATATTCGATTGCTGTCCTCCGTACATCAGATGAATCAGATCTTCGAAAGTGGGAAATATTCTACCAGGGCCTTTTGGTAGGTCCACCTGGCTACTCTCCTCTGGTAGAGTGCCTGATCCACTGTGCCTGTGAATGATCCACTTTTATTGTTTCCCTCTTCAGTCAACTCCATACAAATTTGAACAACCCGTGTGCTATTAATATGTTGTCTCTTCCACAGTACCACCAATAGACCCCAAGCTGCCATCTCGAAGGATCGCTTACTTCATATTTTTCGTGTTTGCCTACCTTGTCTACACGTTTTATACTTCGAACCTGCTATCTAACCTGGTGAATGACAAGGAACATGATATTGACCTGAACACCCTGGCGGCAAGTGACTACGATTGTGTCATTGTCGATTATATGATGGTGGCTGTGCTTGAGCGAGTGAGTGTGGAAATAGATAATTGAAATGAATGTTATCAGTTTCACTAAAGCAAGCGAGCAATGCTTCTTCTATCTTTGCCATATATTTATCTTGACTATAGCGGTCATGTTTGTGTGTGTATGCTCAACTGGTCCCTGATAACTGCTAAGGTACTTATCATTATTTTCCATCACAAGGCATCGGTGGAAGAGTCTTGATGTTCTGCTGGATGTAGGCTGCAACGTCACAATAAATTAAATATGGCACCCTCTAAAGGATATAAAGTGCTAAAAAAAAAATATGCCGGGTTGGGTATCACAGTACCCATAAACGATCATAAGTTTTAGGGCAAAGTGGCAGATGACCACGGCTTTTATACTTTTTAGAGTGTGATATTTCAGTAGTCGGGTTTATAGTTTTTGAACATGCTTTTTATATATGACGTCAGGAATATCTAAAAAAAATCGCGCCACTATGTAGCTGAAAAGCAGATATCAGACCCTTCACTTTTTGTCATTCATTCTCATCTTTCACCCGATGTGAAATATCTGAACTCAAAATGAATCAAAAGTAAATTCAGTAGTGTAGAGATTTCGGCACTCGGCATCTTTCACTCGCCTACAAAATGACCGAAAAATGAAATAGAATGAGCAGATAAACCTTCATTCTTATGTTACTTTGTCGGTGTCGTGTGAACGAGGAATGAAACAAAAATGATTAAATTCAATCGAGTGAACCATTCCCTGCTGTGAAGCGTCTGATATCAGCTTAACTGCATGTATGTGCACCAAGTATGTAATTTAGATTTTTACATATTGATGTGGTAAAGTGACCCTTCGTTGCTGCTATTACATAAGGTAGAACGGATGCGCTAAGGTAGCTTGATTAAAATACAAAATCATTTACGCTGAATTTGCAAGTCAGTGTTAAATTGTTTGTTGATTAAAATGGACAGCCTGTTATTGTGTGCTAGTTCGTTCTTAAGATAATTTCTATAGAAAAATTCAATTTAATCGAAATATCTAAGGATCGTTTTCTTAGGAAACTAAGCTTCATATAATGGCCGGGTTTTAGGCTTTATATAATATAGTGTCAAATTAAATTAACTGGCAATAATTTACCCTCGTGTTGAGTATCGATGTCGGAAATTAAAGAAAAAATAAATGAAAAAAAAAAAAAAACATCGTTTCAACTTTGTTCAAAACTTAAATGGACACTGCCAAACGACTGTTATAAAATATAAAAAACATCTATGTTTCACGACAAATTACAAAAACAGCTGATCGATTACGCCGATGGGCGAATCATGTTTTTTTTTCGATATCGATAGCCAATACGTGGATAAATTATTGCTAGCTAGTTTAATTTGACCCCATATTTCGCGACCGTAACATCGATTTCATCACCGTTCAATCAATGGGCTTCAAGCTTAAATTAACTAAGAGGGTTGTATTAGAGATGTTAGCACCAACTGGTGGAGGCATCGGTCGTCAAGGGCCGATGCCTGCCAGGGGTGCGGTTTGTTCGAAAGAGATACCGTGGCCCCTGGTACACAGGCAACTGAGGGAACACGGGTGGGTTTTAGTCAGTAACAGTCTGACACGCCCTCCTGCTTCACCAAGAGCGGGAGAAATTATTTGATGATTTCCCACTATTTTAAAGATTATTATTATTCTGTTAAACCGGATTTTATGTTTTGGCCGCGAATCATATTTTAATCAAAATAGAGCCTGACACTAACCTGTAACCCCTTTATTCGTAAATGTTGCTTAAAGTTAAGCAATGATTCATCATATCAGCCGAAAGATCTCCACTGCTGGACATAAGCCTCCCCCAAAAGGGGGGATTTGCCATAATCGATATGCTTGGCAAGCAATGATTAGCGACTATTTAACCATACATATAGACGATTTCTTTTTGAGGGTGGGAAATCAATTAACTTCTCCCGCTCTGGGTGGAGCAGGAGGGCGTGTCAGAATTTTACTGTGTGCGTGTGTGTATTGTGTGTGTTTTTTTACCCACCCGTGTTCCCTCAGTTGCCTGTGTGCCGGGACCACGGTATCTCTTTCGAACAACCCACACCCCTGGCAGGCATCGGCCCTTGCGGACCCCCCCATTTGGTGCTGACATCTCTTTGAGGCGCGCGTGGAACACAACGCGCCGTCAACCCGGGCTTGGTCCTTACCGGATAGCGAGCTACCCATTATTCGCCAACAGCAAACCCACGCCTACGGTGGCCGGGAATCAGCCTGGGTACATTTTGACGTTTATTTAAATAAAGAGGTAAATTGTTTTCGCGGTCAACCTTAGCGTATTCACCTTTATTAAACTATTTCATGCAAATAAATTACTTAATAAGTAAGACGTTTATTATATGCTAAATTAAATATTTTTGTTTGAGTGGAATATGGTGGCTCACTCGTCAGAACAATCGCACGTTGCGCCAGTGGTATCAGGCTCGAAATATAACTATGTTAGTTGCTTTTTAATCTTTTACAAAAAAATATGGTATTATATTTTATGAATATCTTACTAAAATAATGTTTAATTAAACAGTTTGATGACAAAAACCTCAACTTTCGTATAATATTGGGCAAGCTAATGACGCTAAAATCTGTGACAGTCAAAGATGGGTTGGATGCTGTGAAGAAGGGTCATGTCGCTCTACTTTCCGATTATACAACTATTTATCCGTATATTAGAAAAAGTAAGTTCTACAAAAATATTTTAAGCATTGTGACTACCTTGTAATCTTTGAGCAGTTTTAAATATATGGTAAGTTTTTAATGAACAAGAAGCTTTAGTCTGAGACATATGAATGATAGTTTCAAACAATTTTGAAGTGAAAATTTCTTTAGGCGTGTTGAGCACTTTTGGGTGAACAAAAATCATGGAACTCGCGTTATCGTCACCGAACGCTTTCAATTTGAAAGCGTGAAAAATGCACAAGTTACTTAGTTTTCACTTCTATCAGCAGTCCCCAAAGACTGCCCCTCATGTTTTTTGTCAAGATATTAATGTAATTCCGCCCAATTTGTTCTTCAGATAAAGATAAGTAATGTGTCGATAAAAAAATCAGCCCTTTTTTTTGGGTGGGAAATCATCAAATAACTTCTCCCGCTCAGGGTGGAGCGGGAGGGCGTGTCAGACTTTTACTGAATAAAACCCACCCGTGTTCCCTCAGTTGCCTGTGTGCCAGAGGCCGCGGTATCTCTTTCGAACAACCCGCACCCCTGGCAGGCATCGGCCCTTGCGGCCCTTACTCGTGAAAAATTATGCAGACATACAATAAATGACTACTGCGACGCCTAAGTTTAGTGTTCTTTTGTTTTTGTATTTATTTGTATATTCAGTTAATTAGTAATTTAATTAAGTACCTACTTAGTGTAAATAGTTAGATAAGTTTATAAACTAAATAAACATAACACAAATCAACTTCACTTTCAGCATACGATAACAATGACATCTGCAAATTGGTTTCGGTCCCTCTGGCCACCAAAATCCAAAAATATTTCTACACTACAAAACATTTCAAATACAAGGATCAGTTTAAAATTGGGTGAGTCTCTCTTAACTTACATTAGCATCGAATTTATTGTTAGTAGATGTATCAAGCAGTCTTTACTGCAGGCTTAGCATGACGTTTTCTATTTCTACGAAGAATAGACAGTGCTTTTTCAATACAAAATAACATTTCGTTTCTCCATTTTTGACATCGCACCCTAGATATCTTTCTACAATCTGTCATTTTGTCATTTTGTCATCAAGGAAAAAATTAATTAATACCTCGTGTTACCATGGCTGTCACCTCCAATTCTATTTATCCTACAACAAACTGCCATCCACTATTTAACATTTCCAAAAAAAAAAAAGACTGTAGACAGTCTTAAATACAAGTTATATCTTCTATTCTCGTCACTTGTCTAGCCTCTTCTCAACTGCATTGGGATCGGGTTCCAGTCTGAACGGATGCAAAATACCAGTTTACATTTTACATGGAGTGACTGCCTATCTGTTCCGTGTGGTGCCGGACGTAAAGAATAGCACCATCCGATCTCTTCCCATGGGTGTCGTAGAAGGCGACAAAGGGACTTACTAGAGAATGGGCAGCAGCGTTATCTATGCATTTTACCACCATACTGCGATCGCCCACCCACCTGCCAAGCGTGGCGATTATGGCTAGCCCAAATTGGGGGAGTCCTATGTCCAGCAGTGGACGTCTTACGGCTGTAATGATGATGATGATGATGACTGCCTATCTGACTTCCACAACCCAGTAACTGGGTAACACGATATCCCTTGGTAAGACTGGTTGTCAGACTTTCGAGCTTTTGACGATTTATAATAGCTGTCAAGAATTGCAGCCTTGACCAACGGCTAAACGTTCTTCTGAATCAGTCTGAAGAGTCTTGGTATTTTAAGATGGACACCCATCCACGGACAAGCTGCGGTAGCTTAATTTCATCGATCGACCCGTGTGGCTGGTATTACTTACTTGGTTACAAGCCCCTCTTTTTCCCTTTTATTCTATTCTATAATGATGATTTCTTTATCTTGCAGTACACTACGCATTAAAGAAGCCGGCATACTAAATCGGATAGTATCAACCGACTTTGAAGAACCGAAGTGTACGAAATCTCACCTTGTTCAGATTCGTTTGTCACAAATCTCGATACCTCTCACTATGCTGGCGTGCACTTATGTCACATCTTTGTTGATACTTGTCGCCGAAAGGATTTATTTCAAGAGGAATGTAGTGTGGCCTTACGTGGATTAAGTGGAATAACAATTCCCCTATTAAGGTATCTCTTCCACCGCCGGCGATTAACGAGAAGCGAGCTGAGCTAAGAACTAAAACGAGTTGTCAAGCAACGAGCAGAGACCGCACACAACGAGGTATGCGTTGTACTCATCAAAGTCTCACAACGAGTGTTCTGTCCGCCAAGCGAGCATTGGTTAGCGAATATTCTCTTTGACAGCTCTTGTCGCTACGCCAAACTCCCTTTTACTTACACGGGACCCACCACCTTTTTAACGTTATACATGACGACTTTAAATAATTCTGTAGACAGTCAACTATAAATATTTTTCGTATCAGTAACTTATTGACAAAATTGTTATTTAATATTGACATTACCTGGCATTTCCTATTGCATTTTTATTAAATTACATTTAAAATAAAATAAGAAACTGACATGTAGACTACTGAGTACTTAAATTAATTTACTTAATTGGTAAAAGCCTACCATAATTGTATATTTGTACGCCAAATGGCAAAACTTAGAGAAACTGTAATATAAAAATTGCAACATCCTAAACACTGCTGTAACCTTTGTTTACGAAAAAAGACCTATTGATTGATGTTTCTTGAGCGAGAAAATCCTTGATACCCCGTCGGCGGTGAGACAGTTGCCTTACAAGGGACTTCACTTAGGTACTCTCGTGTTGGCACAAGTTGTATTAGAATAGTTGATAATTTGCGAAACTATGGAACTGGTACAACAATGCACCTTTAGCTCTTAATTGCTCCCGCACGAAGTGTGTTACCGGGTTGCGGACTAAAGCACATAAGTCATTTAAAACATAACTTGACTACCGTTGTATGGATTTGAGGACCTGGGGGTGCCACGGGTCCGAATTCAAGTTCCCGTGGCACCCATAGGGGTGTCCTCCAGGTGTGCATGGGTCCGGAATGACAGATTCATGCGAATCAAGCGGTTGAAAAAGGACGTCACTTAGATTCGAGCCCTAAAAAAAGACTTATGCGCTTTAGTCCGCCGTTCCGAACATTTGGCTTCATGATTATCACATTAAAATTGATGTTGTACCTTCTTATTTTACGAAATAGCACATTTTGGTCACTGTAGTAAAAAAGAGTGTCAATAAACAAATAATATTATGAAACATATTTTACTTCTATACTTCATTTTTATATTCATCATATAGCCTTGCCCCAACTATGTGATCAGCTCCCAGTCTAATCGGATGCAGCTGAGGACCAGTATTTTAGATGGAGCGACTGCGTAACTGACCTCTACAATTCAGTCACTGTGTAATACTATATATGTATTACCCTCGGTAAGACTGGTTGTCACTTTATTTTTATATTATACTTCTTTAGACCTATTAAAATTTTCAGACAAAATTAAGGCCCCAAAAATATATCTTGGGAGTGGTAAGACTACTGAATGATATTTTAGGAACTTCCAAAGCTCCAATCCTATCTAAAAAGTAAATAGAATCTGTGAGGGTCTAGTGAAAATGAAGTAGGTATCAGAAAATAAATCAAATGTTCTCGTATTTCTAGCCGTTAGATTCTGATGTATTTATTTATAATTATTCTATATTTCCATAATATTATTATCAAGTACCCTTCAACTCGATCAGTCTTATCACGATTTCTCAGAGACACTTCATTTCAGTGTTCAGTGTTTCATTTCTTTTAAGAAACAAGCTCATCACGAATTCAGGTTCTTAAATGTTATTATTTTTAAAGTAAACGTATCTCTCTAAGTTCTAGAAAATAGTTTAATTCTACGAGCAAAAAGATAAGTCATGATTGCTCGCAGCTCTTAATTCTTTTTTTACAATTTAAGTACTGTAGAGGTTGTCTGCAAAAGATGACCTTACAGTTTTATAGCCGCTGGCTTTAATAACTATAATAGATTTGAACTGTCGAACGAATTTAAAAGAGAATGAAGAAAAACAGTAGGCGAAAGATTGCGCTGGCATGCCGTAGAAAGAAGTTAAATAAAATAGGAATTACAAATTCGAGTACTTGTATTGAAAGCTGAGCAAGCGAAGGATTCTACGATTATTAGGCCACCCAGTAAGTATTGCGAAAAAAAGTTTTTATGTATGAGAGACTGGCCAGATAGAATCTATTTTCAAAATATGATTTGTAAGTAAAAATAGGTACGTTCCAATTTCAAAATTTCCTTCCACATTATTTGCGAGCTTAATATAAATTATGTCTCATAAAAAAATGCATCTGCGCCGGGAACATTTTCGCGCTATGTTTTTTTACAATTTCAAGTGTCGCCTGAAACCGGACGAATTGCACGATAGACTTCAAATGGCATTCATGCATGAAGACCCTTTTGAGGCAACCGTGTATCGTTGGTGTTGGTATAATGAATTCAAGCGCGGTCGACCAATTTTGACGGCTGTTATGGAAGAAAACGTGCTAGCAGTGAAAATTTTTATCCATGACAATAGGCGAGTTACGTATCAAAAGATTCAGCACATACTGCAGGTTGGATCGGGAAGCCTTCACAAAATTCTACACGTACATTTTTGCTTAAGGAGGATAGTTTCACGCTGGGTGACGCATCACCTCACCGATGCTCAGAAGCAGGCCCGGGTGGAATGGTGCTGGGTAGTGATAAACAAATTTGAAGCAGGCTCATCTCGGCGTTTTTACCATCATTTACCAGCATTATAGGTGATGAGTATTGGATTTATCAATACGATCCAAAAACACTCCAGTCGACGGTTTGGGTGTTTCAAAACGAATCAACGCCCACCAAAGTGAAGCGATCTAGAAGCGGGGGGAAAATTTTGATCGCGAGTTTTTTCAATTTGACTGGCTACTTGATGTCAATTCTTTTACGGAACCAAAGAAGCATATACGATGAATGGTATACTACCAAATGCTTGGCAGATGTTTTCTCTGTTGTGAGCATCAAGCGACCAAAGACAGGGATCCGCGGACTACTGCTCTACCACGACAACGCGCCTTCGTACACCGCGCTCAAAACGAGGGACTTCCTGGACAGCACGCCGGTCAAACTCCTGGGTCACCCTCCTTACAGCCCTGACCTAGCAACGTATGACTTCTTTTTATTCCCGAAAATGAAAAAATCTGCTCAAAGGGATACACTTTTTGTCGCCGGAAAATGCGCTGTTAGCGTTGGAGCAGGCTGCAAACGAGGTGTCTGCAACGGACTGGAAAAACTGTTTCAAAAACTGGTTCAGACGCATGAAACTTTGTATAGAGGCTAGTGGAGAGTACTTTAAAAAGATTTAATAAAAAATATTTACCAAAAGAACATTTTTTATATTCGCAAAACTTTCTGAGTTTCCCAAGTAGAGTCCTGAGCTTAGCGAGGGTTTCAAATCTACTTGAGGCTGAATACCTTTGCTGCCGAGCGCAACACACAATGCAAGAAAAACAGCCTAAATAATATATTAAATTGGTGTAGTTCAATGAAGTACTAGGGGTGTTCAATAAAAAGTGATTTTTCCACCCTGTATAACTGCTTCATACTCATTAGTATGAAGCAGTTATACAGGGTGGAAACTTTCAGCTGGGCAGGAAGGAGAAGTACCGTATCCGTTGCAGCTACGCGAAAATGGTCTTAAGAGACTATCCATAATTTTTTATGGAATTTTGATCCCCATTCACAGATTTTCAAAAATAATTACAGTTAGCAAGAAAATAGCCATTTTACACAAAAACATTTTTTGATGCCAATCGATCCTGTTTCTAATACAGATCAAAAACTTTTATGGGACCAATCATCGTTGGAGTACTCAAAAAGTCACAACCTGTTATGATAGGTATGAATTAACATTAAATGTTAAGCCGAAACTTGTTACATATGTCTGAGGAGATTCATCACCTAATTCGAGGTTGCAGACGCATCACCAAAACATTTCGCACTAAATAAGAAGTTGTTTTATTCGCTTCGAGGACTTGAATTTATATTCTTAGTCTTCAGTTGTGAGAGGTAATTGAGTAAAACACTTACATTAGGCACTAACAATGGTTTTCAATTTGACGGTTCAACAACATTCATTGCGTTATTTACATATTGAGCTGACAATTTTTTCCGAACATATGAAGCCATGGATTAGCAATATCCTTTACAATGGAATCATTTTAGATTCTGATTAATCGTGTGATGAATGATTCCATTTGAAAGTAAATAGCAGTATCCTTTAAAATGGAAACTTTTTATATTTTGATTAATCGTGTGATGAATGATTTCATTAAAGTAAATAGCAGTATCCTTTAAAATGAAAACCTTTTAGATTCTGATTAATGGTGTGTTCAATTAGGGTGTTTTTACTTAGTCTTTTTCGATGATCAAAATAAAGAAATAAAGCACCTAACATCAAAACAAAAAAAAAATAGTGTCGCAAATAAATTACTCTAAACAATGATGCTCTGAATTTCCCTATTCTTTTCTCGAAACGAGGGTGGATGAAGTAAGTTGAACATTAATAATTTCCAAGCAATTAAATAACAATATGCGGAAAATAACATCAATAGTATTGCACAACGAACCTTAACCAAACTTCGACCACTTCTAAAGGATTCCTTTAATTGTGAAAAAAAAACTTTTTGTTTTTGTTACAATCTTGTAACAAAAAAAACTTCAGCAACTCGTGGCTAGGGGACTAATTGTTAGGAAGCAGTCCACGTGAGCAACGTTTATTTTTGTCACGTTAATATTAATTTGTAGTCACATTTTTTGGCGCGTGACAATTAAGTACTTAGCTTCTTTCCGACTGACCGACTCCTTTGTCAATTGAAAAGTGCCTGTAAATGGTTTCATTGAAATAAATGGTTTGAGTTTGAATAGGAAACTAGGGAAAATATCAGCTTTTTTGAATTTAGGGTTCCGTTTAATTTGATTTTTTGTTTGTGTATTATAAAAACTTTGTGAAGCACCTGGAAGCTGGGAGTTTTGTATAAAGGGAACGGTTTGTTACTCGAGTAGGAAAGTTTCGATGTAGGTAGGTATACTTACTTGACTTATCGCAGGCAATGTAGGTGTCTCGCGACTTAAGTAATGCTATCTCAAAAAAGAAGATAGGTAAGTTTAGTGAAAAAAGTCGATTAAGTGCCTACCTAACATATCAGATTTATTTTATGGTTATGAATGAGCTAAAGATTAAGTTATAAAAGCTAAGCTAAAATACAATGTCATTCTCACCATCATCACTTCAGCCGAAAGACGTCCACTGCTGGACATAAGCGTCCCCCAAGCTCCGTCACTTCGACCGGTTCTGTGCTTCCCGCATCCAGCGGACTCCTTTCGAATTACAATGTACCTATGGATTTTTTTTTGTGTCTTATAATGGGTTCATACGGTTTGATTTTAGTTGAACAACTTTGAAAAAAATACTCTGTATTTGAAATTCGATTCGATTGAAAGCCTGTTCAGAACCGTGTAAGCTCGATAAATAGATGACGTAGCACTGTCCCGACTTTTGTTGCTAACCGTACGAGCTCAGAAATTCCATTCAGTACCTAAGTTTTCTTCTCTTTCCACTTTGACGCCATGTTGATAAAAATATTTTTCACAAGTTTTGATTTTCTGTTACTGTCGATCGTTTCGTAAACTTTTGTCGTAATAATGCCACTTTTCCCTCCAAAACTTTGCAAATACCGGAAAAATATTGTCAGTTCCTACCAAAATTCACCAAATGAATTTTATAACAAAGAAAAGTTATCGTTAAAAACAAAGAAGAGTAATAATTTTCTTACAGTTCAAAGCACTTGGAAAATTATTTTCCTTGGAAAGTTTTTTCCTTAGAAAATCAGTATCATCAGTTTTGGTTTTAAGACCTACCTATATACATTGTGTAAAATAATTAAATCTAGACCTCATACGGGGGTGTATGAGGTCTGGCGTTAATTATTTTATATTCATCAATTAAAATATTGAGTTATAAGCCTAATATAATGACCAAAACTTTTTTTCAGCTACCTAATCGTGTTAAACCGTTTTTTTTTGGGTGGGAAATCTTTAAATAACTTCTCCCGCTCTGGGTGGAGCAGGAGGGCGTGTCAGACTTTTAGTGACTAAAACCCACCCGTGTTCCTTCAGTTGCCTGTGTGCCAGGGGCCGCGGTATCTCTTTCGAACAACCCGCACCCCTGGTAGGCATCGGCCCTTGCAGACCCCACCAGTTGGTGCTGACATCTCTTTGAGGCGTGCGTGGAACACAACGCGCCGTTGACCCGGGCTTGGTCCTTACCGGACAGCGAGCTACCCATTACTCGCCGTCCGCAAGCCCGCGCCTACGGTGGCCGGGAATCAGCCTGGGATTCCCGACGCCCAGGGCATCTCCCGCGGCGACTACGGCCGTGAGGGCGCATATACTGCCTCCCCCTCACGTGCACCGCCTCCCTCTTCGCGAGCATTACTGCTTTGCAGAAGGAGGTGACCGCTAACAATGCACTCTCGCTCCGTACCATGGCCTGGACCAGGGCCGGACGCGAGAGATCGCCGCCGCCGATCGTCTCCACGAGGACACGGCGGTGCTCCGCCCAAGCCGGGCAGACTTCCACCGTATGCTCCACCGTGTCCTCTGGGCGATCTTTGCAGTGGAAACACCCGGGCGTTTCCTCCCGCCTTATGCGAAACAGGAACCTCCCGTAACAACCGTGTCCGATGAGGACCTGCGTCAGGTGGAAGGAGGTCACTCCTCAAAGAGGGGACTTACCGCCGCTATCGTGGCGTGCCCAGTGTTAACACCGTAACATTACTTTATTAGTTTAAAATTGAGCCTTACCTATTGGCTTTTAATAAGATTTAATTTTCTTCAATTCAACTTTTTAGATAGGTATTTTTCAGTATAGCATTTTTTTTTAAATAACTATCTAAAAAGTTACTGAAATGAATTCAGTAGTCATTTCTGAACAAATTACTTACAGGACTTGCGTTTATTCTGTTAGGTACACCTTGTATATCCATTCCTCAGTTTGACTTAAAGTTGTTATCAGGTAACAGGTGCTGATGCAGATGCTGCTAAGCAAAGCCTATAAATCACCAAAAAAAGAAGATAAGAACCATTCCTATTGAGAAAAGCAAATAAAAAATATTTGTATCAAAAAGTTTATTTCCGTATTGCTCTTATCCACTGCCTGCGGAACCCATGCCAAAAGACGCAGAGTTTTTCGTAGTGAGGAAGTAGAGACCTGGACTCTTGTTATCGGATTCAATACCCATATAGGATATCTCATTCTTGGAGCAAAGACCATCGCCGAACATGGTCCAGTTTCCGCATCGTCGGGCTGTGAAGAAAATGGTAACATATTAAGTCGTACTTAAGGTTTATTATAATTTTTTGCAATACATACACCTTTATAAGTACATCCGGCACATCTTGAGAAGTCATGTCTCTACGGATCTGATTGATACATTCAAAGGTCAGTTAATATTTCTACACATCGATAGGCACACGACCGTGTTTCTGAGAAACTATCCGGCCTGGTTAACATACTAACCAACGGGGTTCCAAGATTCGGTTGGCAGGATTTTCAGGCATCAAAGTGTGAAACAGGACTGTGTGATTCTAACGTTGTTTAAATAAAATTGAAGTGTCTGTTTGTAATGTAAAAACAACAGTTTTTTACTAAATGCATATGAAAATTATGAAAGTATATCCGATATTTAAATACGAGTATAACAAAAAACATTTTTTTGTCTGTCTGTTTATTCCAGCTAATCTGCGAAACGACTGGACCAATTTTCATAGGCAGATAGCTGATGATATTAGGTTCCCGGTAGCACGTTTCCATGGGAAAATTTCTGAAATCGATGCGGGCAAAGCCAGCTAGTTTAGAATCAAATATTTATTCTCTGCTCAGTCGTCAAGCAAAGCGAAAGAAAAAGTCTTTATACATAGATTTTTTTCTTTTAAAAATAGTGCCACCAATAACATCAACCATTAAACGATAAGACAAAAAGGCAGAGTTAAATGCAACATTATTTTTAGATATTTTGTAGTGTATTTTGTAACCAGAAATGATGGCGTGACGGTTGACAGCGGAGAATGGAAGAAGAAAACGTGTTGAGCCGACCCCGAGTAACATGAGCCAAGGGCAGGCAGATAATGATGATGATGAATATATGAAAATTAATATCTACCAACAAAATCGGGTAATTTTAACCAGTGCGCAAACTCTAACCATGAATTCAGCATATCATTCTAGACCCCCCAGCGCAGAAATTCATCGTCAATTATACAAAAAAAAGGTCAGCGGTTTCATAGAAAAGTGTAATACCTACGCGGTCAAAATGTATGGAACAACAGTATTTTTTTTTTGTATAATCGACGTTAAATTTCTGCGCTGGGTGGTCTAGAATGATATGCTGAATTCATGGTTAGAGTTTGCGCACTGGTTAGAATTTACCCTGTATATTCACGTAGAAAGAAGCAATTAGATTCAAAAGTTACCGATTTTGCAGGTAGATATAAATTTTCAGGTATCATTCTATTATTCAATTGCCTATAGTCACAGCACAGTCTCTTTTCCAAGATAAAAGCTTGCACACATAAATACTCATTCTGAAAGATAATTCCATTTACCGGGAAAATGTTTCGGAGATGCGACTGATTCAGCAAATAGCTCCCAAGCTCTGCTGTGGTCGCAAATGGAAATATAGCATCCTGCTTGTGAAGTACCTCCGTTGGGATAAAAGTCTTTGTGACCTGTGAAACAAAAATTGAAATAAATTATAAATGGGTCAACAATTATAATGAACGGAAGGACTCGATCGATCGATCAGGTTAAGCTACGCTTGCCGCCGTTGGTCCGTAGATGGGTGACCATCTTTACATACTGAGACCCTGTATTCCTTGGAAAGCACGTTAGTTAAGCCGTAGGTCTCGGCTGTCATTCGTGGATCTTTGACAGTCGTCACAGGTCGTCAGAAACCCAAAATGTGACCACCAGTCCTATCATTGTGAAGGTCAGATAGGCAGTCGCCGTTCCGATTTCTCTGTTTTGAGAGTAGTGGTGATGAAAAAAGTTCAGAAAAAGTAAAGAGCCGGTCCGGATTCGAAACTCTGACCTCCAAATCGTAAGTTACGGTTGTTACCACTGGGCCATTACTGCTCATCAGGATACCTATACCTAATTATAATTATTGCAAGCCATTAAATCCACTGCTAAGTGCAGACGTTTTTCTGATAAACCACTCTATGACCCCAAAACTTCTATCTATATAAATAAAAATAAAAGTCCTGTCTAACTGACTCATCAACGCCCAGCCCAAACCCTTGGACCTAGAAAGCTGAAATTTTTCACAGAGAATCCCTTTATAATGTAGACAAGGAATAAGGAAGGGTCTTTCGAAATTCAACCCCTAAGGGAGTTAAATAGGGGGTGAAAGTTCCGCGCGGGCGAAGCCACTGGCAAAAGCTAGTATATTATATTTCCTTTGAAAAAACAGTCGTTCGTTCAGAATTTGGCACCATCAAGATCTTCCTAGTCTCTTCGCATCATCAAACCACTATGCAGAAACGAAACAAACTTAATTTTGTAATACATTGTCAAGAACAGAGTCAAGAATCCTCATTTTAGGCACTTGAGATACAATACAAAAGTAGCTTACACCATATTAATACCGCTCACAAAACTTAGAAGCAGAGAAGTGGCTCGTCATAAAAAGTGGAGGATATTTGTAAGTGCCTACTCAGGACATCAGTCAACACCACTAATACTTCTTTAGAACAATGGCCTGCGCTCGTTAATACCTTCGCCAATAAAGTCTGCTTCCTCAATGTACATTGTACTATGTACATAGTGGCAGTGGTTTGAAAGGATTTGTGTACGATATAGCAACCGATATTTTACTTACTTTCTGTAAAAAAGCAATTATTCGTTGTTGCTGAAATGGAGTATTAACGACACATTAGGACTAATGTTGATGATGATTACTCTACAGTAAAACATCAACGGTTCTGCAGAATAATTAGCCTATAATATTGCCACTGCTGGGACACAAGCCTCTTCTTTGTGTTGACTAGGTATTGATATCGGAAACTTATACAAAAAAAAACTTTTCTTTTTTAAAATCATCATTCCATCTGTTCAAAACTTCAAATGACACTGACATGTACATTAAGACAACCAAACGACAATTATGTTATGGTTTTTGGAAATAAAAAAAAATATCTAGGTATGTTCCACGAAACAATACAAAACCAGCTGATCGCTTGACCTTCGGCCATCGAATAATGTTTTGTTTTTGTTCCATTAGTTTACGATATCAACATCCAACACGTGGGTAAAGTCAGCTAATTTAATTTAACCCTGTATAACTTCCTTCTCTTTCAATGAAATAACAATCGTCGTTTACCTACAGGCTCTTTAAGGCCTAAAAAGCCTCCATTGGTATGTATAACATCAACGTATTCCGCATCAGTCTTGTCAAGTCTTCCGCTGGCACTGACGTTGCTGAAGCAAGGACCAGCTGGGTCCAATGCCGTGATGCGGCCAATAAGCTTGCCAGTAAGCTCATGGACCTTTTTTCCTGCTACTCCTGCAATGTGAGACCCAAGGCTGTGTCCTACTATGTAGATCTTGGATGGATCTTGGCCACCTGGAAAAGAGATCAGACTTAGTGTCACCAATAACACTAAACGCGATCAGTACTTCTGAACCGAATTCAAAAGCTGTCACTTTCAATATTCCACAGCAATTTTGACACTGACAGCGCTTGAACGCGGTCAAGATGTGTTGAACGCGTTTAATTTCATTGGTGAATTCCGCCCGAAGACTCTAGACTATGTATGTACGTTCTGTTCAAAAACTACATGAAAGTGTAAACAAACCCGGATCAGGTTGAATTCTTACGCAATCATTTACTAAAAGGAATATAATTAGTAACACATCATCTGTTATATTTTATATTAATAAAGGTTATGTTTTGTATCCGAACATTTTTTCCAATAAATAGACAAATGTATTAATTCAGAATAACATTATTAAATGTTAATTGAAAAATCAATGAAAAATAAATCAGTTTAGATCTTAAATGGCAAATAAAACCCCATTCCTTTTTTTTTAAATAGATAAACAACATTCAAACAATCCATTAACCACAGCTCTGTACTTTTTATTCTCAATGCGTTTACTTTTTTAGCAGCAGAAAAAGACTATACCTGTCTGCCTACTTAATAAAATTGTACATGATGAAGCTAAAAAAAACCATAATCATCAAAGCGGCATCTTTTATTATGTTACAGATTCTATTTAACAGCACTAATAGTAACTCTAGGCATATGTGCTTAAATGCTACATAAACTTAATAATTATAGCTAATAGATTGCCATCTAGACTGAAACAGCAATATTATTGTTTAACACACAACGCATACAGGCAGATTTAATTTCTAATCCGTGCGAGCAGAAGTTTTAATAAACTGTCTTTTGAACATGATTTGGATATATTCAATACCAGTGTTTCTCGGCTTAAGCAGATGTTGGTGGAAAGCTTCTCTATGGAAAAGTATTTTTTTGCTCTGTATGTATTTTTTGTTTGTTTTAATTTTTATTAGTTAAGCGTGTATTATTTATTTCCTAAGTTATGTCTTAATTAGTTATTTTGTCCATGGAGTTTCTTGCCCGTTCTTCTCCATAGGTACCTACGCTTTGGAATGGGCAACTAGCTTCATCTTTCTACCTCACCGACCTTGACAATTCAAAAGTGCCTGTAATTGGTTTATTTGAAATAAATGCTTTGAGTTTGAGTTTGTACCTACCGACCTTTTTGTTGTTGTTTAAGTAAAATGTTTATCAGTGGAAACTTATAAATGGCCTTCAGCTTCATATTCTTTAATAACATTGTTTATGTTAGCTGTTTCCCAGCTAGTTTCCCAAATAAAATAAAATAACTCAACCAACAGGGAATTGGCTTTTAAAGCTCAAAAAAGGTGCATTAGGTTAAAGTCCAGATTCCACAGTTTAGATTCATGTAAGCCATTGTTTATTATATAGAAATTATTGACATTTCCTTGCTTAAATATTTTTGAGGTTACTGTAATTGTTAAGACCAATACTGATCTGTTTACTAGAATGTCATTTTATCACAAACTAACTAAATCACAGAAAAAAAACTTGTGCGTAAAAAGGTCCCATACAGCATTGATGCAAAAAAGTGTTTTTTGTATGGCACCAATTTATATTCAACTACATACCTAGTTCAATTAAAAATTAAACATAAACTTATTTAAAAGAGGCTTCAACTTTTACAGTTGCATAAAGCATTTTACAGCATTTCGAAATTTTTGTCAGACAAAATGTTATTACTGTTTTTGACTTTAGTTTTAACTCATTGATCTGATATGTTATTAAGTTAAGTTTATTTAACATTGCACGTGACATTTTTGTATTAGATATTTTTATTATTTTGTTACTTTTTTCTCTCTTTTTGTTTAAACATGATTTGAAGATTGACGTAGAAAACTTATGTTACATATATATTTTTCTTTTTGTGATTTATATTTTGTTATTTTTTGTTTGTGAAAATCAATTAATATTATATGTGGTTGATTAATGTATAATTATGTTATGACATCCATGAATATTTGTACGCCTTCTGGTATAACATAGCGCGCTTGTAATTTCTTATAGCAACTATTTATTTTACCTATATTAACAAATGATTAAATGAATTATGAATGAAATGAAAAATTAATTATTATTTTTGTAAAAAAATTACAGGACTGTAACTCTATATACTTAATTATGATTCTGAGATAGTTGTAAATTTTCAGGGTTTCTATATCCAAAGGGTGCCACCTGAACCTTATTACTAAGCCTCCATTGTGCTCCGTCCGTCCGTCTGTCTGTCAGCGAGCTGTTTCTCATGAACTGTAATAATAAGTAGACAGTAGACATTTTCACAGAATGTATATTTCTATTGGCACGATAACAAAAAACAATAGAAATGAAAAAAAAGCTAAAAATTAAAGGGCCTTTTCATTTAAATACATACAAATTTCTTGTATGCAACAAAACGCGTATTTTTACCTAGAGGTTACGGAACCCATTCTAATGTCACAATATTACCGTGGACGTCGAAACCTACGCTTAAAAACGTGCACGTTTTAACGATATCGTTAAAAGCGCCTTCAATATTACTTCCATATATTTAACGTGCATGTATTGTTATCGTGGTACCTTCACGCGATCGTGGGCTTCCACGGTATAATATCGTCACGTTAGAAGTTATAAAAGATCAGATCACATTATAATGACGAGCACACTCACCTTTAATGACATCAGCCAAAAACATTCCGAGAAGTTCTCCCATAAACCTCACGTTGGTTGAGGATCGAAAATACTCCAAATTGATAACCTTCCTCCCGTCCAGGGCAAACACCTTCAGCTCTGGTTTCTTCAGAAGCTCAGGAGCTATGGCGTTGACCATCCAGCCTTCGGAACTCTCCATGAAACCATGGATTAGTATGACTATAGTTTGGGCATGGGCCATCAACCGATTAATCCTGTTCGTTGCTGTCAGATTGTACTTAACATTCCCGTTCTTAGTGATCAAGTCTATGTTTAATACTTCATGGAAGTTGGATTTGTTTTTCTCTTGCATTTGCTCGTATGTTATGCCGAAAAAGCTTTTGAAAGCCTCACCTGAAATTATTCGGTTAACTTTAGAACGATGCTCTTAAAAGCTTTTTGTCGAAATACTGTCGCATATATAGGAATACAGGCATTTTAAAATTGTAACCTCAGTAATCCCCAATGCAAAACTCGACCATTTCACTAATATTGTCGGTGCATAGACGGATACATTTCAATAACAAATTCGTATATTTTCCATCCTTTACGTTGATTCCTCAATATTTCGAAACTAACCAACAATTACTTGTAGGGTAGGTCTCAAGAGAACAGCAAGGTCTGTAATTTAATCTCTGGTTTTACAATTATTGTTACCAAGCACTATAAACTTCCTCCGAAATGTTATATCAAGTTCATAATAATAACTTGGAAACTTCAGAACCTGAGGGCACAAGTCAATATTTACTTCTTCCGTTCCTTAAAATTCATTTCAAGTAAGTTATAAATGATCAAACTTTCAAATTGGACCGTAGATACGATTTGGGAATTAAAGAAAAACATGTATTACTTTTCTGCCTACACGGTCCAGTTAATCTTGAATCGAATTTAACTTTGGTGTAACTATAAAAAGTTTATGTGATATGAAAGTAATGTTGCGTGAGTTTCTTGTTCGTCTTTGGTTTTGTATTTTCGTTTATTTGACACTGACTTTCGAAATTAAAGTAGTTTTTCACTTTGTTATTTTTCAGCTTTTTGCTAACAAACTTTTAATAAAATTTTTAGTTGGGTTTTTTTTTAATTTGTGTGGGTTAGGTACTCCACACAAATTCGTATATATTCACTCGTCAAGTAAATAACAGTGACAAAACATAATTGTATCGTCATCTACAAACACTAAGTGGAAAAAACGCTAATGAGAAATTGACAAAATGTATATGGGCCAACTCGGTAAGTATACCTACCCTTAGAAACGAATGTAGAATTTTTCAAATCAGTTCGTAAATGAATTGTAAAACTCCTCTTTTTCTAGAAGTCGGGTTTAAAGGTATAGTTTACAGAACTATTCTTATATTGATAGAGAAATGTTATTGTAAAGTTACATAACTTAAAACATGATGATTAATAATTTCATATTTCTTGTTGTTAATCACATATTTTTCAATGAGCGTGTTCCATCTGTTTGATCAATCTTATTCAAATTAGTTGGTATTAAATCATCAATTGTGGATTTAACCGCAATAGGATCCCCCCCAGTGGGTTCCCGCATTGTCGTTGCGGGGGGGCTCAGTAGCCGTGGTCCGCTCCCACGGTGAAGCGAAGAGGAACCCAAGGTAGGGCCGCTCGTCAGGGCTTTTGTCTCCAAGCCGACGACGTAGCGGCCAAAATGTAGGCTGCGGTGAGGTGCACCGCAACTGAGGCGGGCCGCGATGTCTAATAGGAGGCATCGCGGCTGAGGATTACAGGCTGCGGAAGAGGAGGAGTGCCGGTACTTCTGAGTAGCGCTCTTCCCTTCCGTGGCCTGGACGGGGCCGCCACCGTTTGATGGCGGACGCGGTGGGGCCGCAGGGGAAGAGGAGTGTCGGTATAGCGTTGGCCGCTCTCCCTATCCCCTGCGGCCGAAAAGTGGTAGGCGGCGGGGCCACTGCGCTGACCCGTCGCAGGGGGACCAAGGGCGCCAGACACGGGTTCGTCTGGGGCCCTTTTGTGACTTGGTTCCTGGGGTGGTCACGGCGTGCCACGTGTCCTGGTGCGCCGATCTGGTGGGGTCCGCAAGGGCCGATGCCTGCCAGGGGTGCGGGTTGTTCGAAAGAGATACCGCGGCCCCTGGCACACAGGCAACTGAGGGAACACGGGTGGGTTTTAGTCAGTAAAAGTCTGACACGCCCTCCTGCTCCACCCAGAGCAGGAGAAGTTATTTGATGATTTCCCACCCTCAAAAAAAAAAAACCGCAATAGGATTTATATCAATTTAGACATCAAATGCAAATGGGTATCCAAAATCATTGTGCGCTAGGTTTTACTTGCGGCTTAGCCCGTGTGGATGTCAGAAACTATCTCAAGGGAACATACTACCGAGACACAAAGTATCCTAACCTAACCAAGCTCATGGTCTACCTGTGTGCTAAACATTAAGGCGTAAAAAGGTATCAGACACAGTTATTTTCACATTTTGTAATATTATTATGGATTCCAACTTTGTATAAATTCAGGTACCAAATATGACTTGGTTCTCTTTACAAATATTCATAATAAGCTTAAATATTTACTTACATCGATTAGATCCAGCGGCAACCACAGGATGTATCATCGATAAGGTGGAATCATAAAGTGAGCTCATTGAAAACTTAGCCGGATCGGTGTGAGGTATACTAGCAGCATACAGTCCCGCAAGGAAAAGATACTTGAAGATGTATATCAATTCGAAGTGTTGCGCTGAAAGTATAATAGGTATTTCGGTCAGCGATAAAACGCAACTATTGAGTTGTACAATCAATTGTACAGACGCAAGCACATTAAGCTACCTCAAACTGTCAAGTTTTCCCAAATGAACATGAACTTTACGCTTATGTGATAAAGTTGAAAAAAAAAAAAAAATGTTTATTGTATCAACTCAAATAACATAATCTAGTTCCAATGGGGAGAATCCTGTTAAGCAAATAGTTTGCTTGTGTTAGGATACTCCGCCCTTCCCCTGGTTATTTATTTTCTATTTTGTTTTTGAGCCAGTACAAAATAAATTATACGTATTACTTAAACTTAAACCAATAACAAAAGAATGAAAAGATAAAAAAAAGAAAAAAAAACATCAAAAAGAAAAAGAAAAGTAAGAGTCCACTAAGACTATCTTTCTTGAAAATCTATCAAAGAAATTTGACAGATTGGGGTAGCTTGATGTGCTGGCGTCTGTACATTGTCCCGTGGAAAATTATGACATTTCTTCTGTACCCCTATCCTTTCCAAAACATTATGTTTATTACTCATCATCATATCTGTTGAAACTGTACCAATGTTTTTTGTTTGCAACCCTTGATACGACCACGATCATCACTGACTACCATAACATTGCGTGAGACTAGAATTCTTCTGGAAAAGAGTCTCTACAGAAACAATTCAGCGGTTTCATATTACACAGAACCTCACTAAACTTGTGGAGGGCTATTGCTAACCAGCTCTTTCAAATAATCGTGCTTATCAATCAACCGCATACTCTATGTATAGGCAGTTCTATCAGAATCGCTTCAAAACGTAGCTTCTAAAGGATCAAACCAAAGAGTATAGTAATAGATTGATCAAACACTTGTACTTATAACTGAAACTCAAACGACAAGCACGAATTTAAGATTAATGATGATTTATATAAAGTGACAGTAGTTGAAACTACTGTCACTTTTGAAATGTAAAGGAGTCAGAAATATGAAACTTGCCCATTCCGAAGAGAAGGAGGTTTCTATGTCCAATAAACTCTATGGACACTCATTTAAATCAAAATATTGTTACTGATTTATTAAGCCTACGTTTTGATACATTCACTAAGATACTCAAGACTTTAAGAGTTACTAACAAAAATTACTAAAACAAGGGGGGGGGGGTATATGTAAGATGAAAATAAACTAGAAAAGAATCATGTTAATATTTCATAAAATCTTACTCACAACTAATCATCTCACAGACACTGGTGGCTGACTATTGAAAAAAATTTATTGTTACCACGTAAGTACTACCGATATGAATGTCAACCACAAACTGTGTGTAATGAGCTAACTTTTATAGCACTAAATCGTACGCTAAGCGCAATAAAATTAAACAGTGTGTTCGTGTGCGGGCTATGGTTTTGAATCCCGATCGTAGGCGGCTATGATGTAGGTAAGATCATTTATATGGAATTCTTATTGCAACCAAAATCACGGACGTTACCCAGAACGCTGCTCAGCTTAAGTAAGACTGGGCCGGACATGTCTGCCGCATGTCAGATGACAAATGGGTGAGTAGAACCACCGATTGAGTCCAACTAAACGCACGCCACCATGGCAGCATCTACGGTGGATGCCATTATACGCGTGCGAGCCCTCACGACGGGGGATGCTGTGGACCGGGATGGGGTCGTCTAGACATCGTCAGCGCCTTCAATTACCTGCCCTGGAGTTGCACCTCTGTCGCGTGGTCGTGGCCTATTTGACTGACAGGGCCGTCATCTACCCTGGTCAACAGGGAGAGTGGAACCGGCGAGAGATGTCGTGCGGTGTCCCACAGGTATCGGTCCTGGGGCCGCATCTGTGGGACATCGGGTACGACTGGGTGCTGCGCGCCGACCTCCCTAGCGGCGTCGGTGTAGTTTGCTACGTTAACGACAAGCTGGTCCTGGCGCAAGGGAGGTCGCACCAGGTGGCGGCGAACTAGTGACATACGGGGTTGTGACAATCGTCGATAGGATCCGGCAATTGGGACTCGAGGTGGCCTTGCGAAAGTCCGATGCCATGTATTTTCATGGTCCTCGGAACGTGCCACCGACGGATTCCTAAATAACGGTAGGAGGGGTTCACATCGGCGTAAAGTCAACGATGAACTACCTGGGACTCGCCCTGGAACTTTGCGGGGCATTTCCGACGTTTGGCTTTCAGATTGGAGCGGGCCGGGGCTGCATTGAAGCTGCTTCTGCCTAATCTAGGGGGTCCAAACGCTTCCTGCCGGAGGCTCTACGTGGGGGCGTGCGGTCCATGGCCCTTTACCGGGCACCGGTGTGGGCGCCTTCATTGAGGCACCGACCAGCCTGCCGGCTGAACGCGTCCCATAGGGAACGTGAACGAACTATAGATGGCAGCACAAATCGACACAAGTGCCACGGTGTGGTCAAAAAAGTAATTTTAATGATCTGACATCATATTGCCGTCAATGTTTATGTTAATGTTTGCATTATATTGAAAATGGTGTTTAATGGTTAAAATGACAAAATTTGAGTTCCGGGCGATTAATTATGATCGTCAGCGTGGTCAGAATATGTCAAAAGGACAAAAACTCTTCGCGTTGGAGCATGTTTTGGATGTAGAAGAAACTGAGGAATCATGAAAATGCAGAAATAACTCGCAAAATTGTAGCTCAAAACGATGATTTATAACGGTTAAAATGAGTTGAAAGGAGTTCAGAAAATACTTTACAGTAATTTTGACATCATATCAAAATAACTGTTTGTTCTGAACTCATTTTCACGTTAATATTTTCTCTATATGATTATTTAGGTTCATGTTGCCTTCTTTTCGGCTTGATTGCAATATAAAAATTAGAAGAACAAATTGCAAATGTAAGGCAGGCGTATATGAAAAATTTAAGCACAACTTTAAAAATTCTGCAGATAGTGCTATATCGCAAACTAACAGAAAATATGTTTACTTACAGATTTGTTTGTATTGAATAGTAGTACTACATACAAAACTCAGGTGTTTTTACAAATAACATCATTGAGTAATTTCTAAATGTTTTGAAACTCACAGTTACACATATTTTTTTGCTGTATTTATCGACTTTTGTCGTTTATCACGTAACCAAGGAAAGTGAGTAATATCCGTGGGAAAGTAAAGAATTTCACACCATTTGATTAATTTTTATTTTTCTTTGAAGTGTTCGAGCATCCAGAAACAAAACAATAAATTTTCACTTAGTAATTAGGTTTTTTCACTTCTTATTACGTGAATAGTCAATTCCAAGTAATGATTGCGTAAAACTTCGGATTTACGCCACCAGAAGACCGACCCTTCGTCGTGCACGTTCCATATAGGGTCATGGCCATCCGGCTGATCCGGGGATACCGCACGATCTCCAGTGAGGCGGCGAGCCTCGTTGCCGGATTGCCGCCGTGGGACCTGGAGGCAAAGGTCCTCGCGCACACATGGGAGTATGGGAGTAGCGCGAGGAGGCAAAACGCCGACGGGGCGTAACTTCGCTGCCGCGGAAAATCGCGGCACAGTGCTGGGCACGCCACAATTGCGGCGGTAAGTCCTCTCTTTGTGAAGTGGATTGATAGGCGCCACGGTGTCCTCACCTTCCGCCTGACGCAGGTCTTCACCGGACACGGTTGTTTCGGGAGGTTCCTGGTTCAGATAAGGCGGGAGGAAACGTCCGGGTATTACCATTATGTAGATCGCCCGGAGGACACGGTGGAGGTCTGCCCGGCCTGGGCGGATCACCACCGTGTCCTCGTGGAGGCTATCGGCAGCGATGATCTCTCGCGTCCGGCCCTGGTCCAGGCCATGGTACGGAGCGAGAGTGCATGGGTAGCCGTCACCTCCTTCTGTGAAGCAGTATTGTTCGCGAATATTGAGGCGACGCACGTGACGGAGGCAATATATGCGCCCTCACGGCCCTAGTCGCCACAGGAGACACTCTGGGCGTCAGGAATCCCAGGCCGATTCCCGGCCACCGTAGGCGCGGGCAACTGGAGGAACACGGGTGGATTTTAGACAGTAAAAGTCTCACACAATCTCCCGCTCCGCCCAAAGCAGGACAAGTTATTTTATGATTACCCATCCTCGAAAACAATAAACCATGGCAGCATGCCGAGACGAAGATGGGAGAAAAATTTTGACTCCTACCCAAAGCACCCGCCAGCACTAACAAAATTTATAATTATGTGGAAAAGGGAGCTAAAAGCCTTTGCCCAATAGTGGGAAAATACAAGCTAGAGAGTTATATATACTGCCATATGATTAAATAACTATCACAGACCACTTTTTAGATTGAAGTCGCTCCCATATAACGTCCCAAAACTCGAGACTCCGCCTTCAGCATTCGGTCTGTCCCAGCGGCCTGATAAAAGTCATCATGTGCTTAGCCTGGGTAATACGGTACCCCTTGGTAAGTCAGACATTCGGGCTTCTGAGTACCCTGAACGAGCCACCAACACAACTGGAACAGCCAGAACCATTGGTTTAATGTGCTTTCCGCTTGATGACAATATGGCATCCATATACCAGCAGTTCAATGTTTCAGAGAAAATGGTAATTTGGTTTAAATATTTCAGTATTTTCTCGTTTCCAATTAGACCAACTTGATCCGACCTAGGAATTGAGAACCAGAGTAGGCTCCAGAAAGTTTTATGTCCATACAAACCAATCAATTTTGTTGATTCTGAGAAATAACCACAATATAAATCATCCAACTTGACTTTTTTTGTCCACAATAATAAAAAGTCCTACCGAAAATATCTTTTGTTTTTCTCAGAGAAAGTTGAAGTGACATTTGAGAAAAATAAATGAGGTGCGCGAAGATACAAGACAGTATTATTATTTGAGCAGGTAGGTAGTTTAATAATCCATTGAAGAAATGCCTCCGCACAAAAAGACATTTCTTTTTGAGAAAAGCCTCGTCCTAAGTGTATTGTAGGTGTCTGTGGTTACCAATTTCCGTTATATAGGTTACCGTCCACTCAATATCTGTCAGAGAGCAAGTCAATATGAGATATTAAAATAGGTTTAAGCGATTTTGAACCATGTGTGGCGCAACTATTACTACAAACTGGACCTGCCCCACTTAAAGTACTAATGGTTATGGTGAATGTACAGGAACTGATAGGCCTTTCGGTCTATTTGTCAACATATAAAAATAAAATACGAGATAATTTCCAATGCTTAGGTCCCGATAAGCCTGAATATTTACGATATTCATTCACGAATATTAAATATTCCCCAGAGCACCCAAGTCCGTACACTCTGTTGTTGTACTGTGACACGTCGATCAGATGTATATCTAGGCTGTAATGCCGCGTTTTGTTCCGCCACCCAGTGATCGTATCACATTATTGTTACGAAACGTTTCCCATACATGCTATATGATTAAATGTTGAAATATCAAGCGTGTATTGTTTACGTCCAATATTCATGGAATTTTCTTTAATGACTTTGGAGTGATTGAGACTCAATTTCTTCGAATTTGATGAAAGTAAAGATAGGAGGAGATGACGGGACGAACTCGACTTTTTCTAAAGGATTGGCAACAAATTGACGTAAATAAAGATAAGCAGAAGGTGGCAACAGAGGCCTTTGCCCTGCAGTGACTTTGGGACACAAACGACTGATAATAATAAGAGTTTACTTTGCCGGAACAGGTGAGGGGCATACCAAGAGAGAAACAGAAACCAGCAAGGCTGCATGTGGCGAGCTTTTGGGCAGTAGTGACCCCCACGGACCCTTTATCTCCCGGGAGTAGTCTTGTTCTTCAGCTCTGGCAAAATGGCGAATTCCCCTTGGAAATATCTAAGTAATAAATTGGCTCGTCTCAATTATTTTTGTCTTTCGTGCGTTATAAAATAAAACAAATGACATTTACACTATCAAAGTATCTACGGCACTAATAATTAAATTATTTTAAAAACTATACGACGAACGCGTCTATTCTAAAAATACTATCGTGGAAAATTTAAAACACGGTAATGAATTTATTTTAGGAACTTTAATTTAACAGACAGTAAATAATTGGCAAAATATTTTTGACACCAAACATTTGTTATTTCGTGCACAAAACTTAATAGTGGGCAGAACACATTGCTCGCAGCACAGATGGCCGATGGGGCCGAAAGGTTCTGGAGTGGTGGCCGCGTACCGGAAGACGTAGAGTTGGCGGGCCTCCCACAAGATGGACCGATGACCTTGTGAAGGCCGCAGGAATCCGCTGGATGCGGGAAACACAAGACCGGTAGAAGTGGCGGAGCTTGCAGGAGGCCAGTTCAACCATGAACATGCAATAGCATCACAGCGTCAGCGTTAAGAGTGACATACATCTTTTCCACGCGCCGGCAACACCGGCACACCGTCAGCGCTAAGAAGTGACCTACTGAGATCTTCGCCTCATCGGCTCGATACACACACAACACACATAGAAATAGCTATCAATGTGTATTGACCACAAAAATTGTATATAATTAAGTTAATTATTGTAATAAATTAGTCATCAAGCTGGAGTCGAGTGTGATTCATCTCCTACAACCTCCTCTTACTGTGGCCAAGACACCTTTAGCCAGCAACGATCCTATGAGTCTGTGGGATCGGCAGTAAGAAAACCATATCCTGTGTACATTGCACGACGTACACAAACCCCTATTCCTTCCCAAATTCCGTATGTTACCGTAGGTCTCCTTGTAACAGGCTTCCCTCTCATAAGCCAACGTAACTCACGTTCGGTGTGGTTTGTATGGTAGGTTAGGGCGTAGGGATAACTCGGGTGCTAAGTGAAACCTATAGGCTAGGTTGATAGTCAGTTGGGTCTTAGATAACCGACAGGTACTAGGCTCAATTGTCTCAAACGTAGCCACACTGTACGTAATTGGGAGGACGGCCGTACTAAGCTGTAGTCCCAGTGCGTACAAGGCCTATGTCCAGCAATGGACGTCTTTCGGGTGAACTAATGATGATGAATTTATGAAGTGCCAAAAATATTTTGGTATTTGGTATTATCACTTAATTACCAAAATAAAAATATTTGCCCGTCAGTGCTGCTTGTTTCAAGAGACTGGCGGCATTGCCACGTTGTATGGCAATACTTAGCCTCTGCTCAAGGGGCTCTTAGGTCACGGGAAGTGACACGCAGCTGTTTCGAGATAGACCATGAGCACTCCAGTAATAGTTAGTTGTACCATCGGTGTTTAGAAACACCCTTTAGGCTCCTAATTGGCTCCAAATTGTTGATGGGTAAACCTATCGGACACAAGGCTTGGCTTTCTACAGGTGACTTGAATTATCTTGTAGATGATTTTTAAATTAACTGTTTGATTTTCTAGAAAATTTGGTTAGTACAAAAGATTTATTAAAGTATTAGGTACCCAATTGAATAGCAATGAAGACCATTCAATTTGTCAGTCTAGAAAATTTACAAATATTCTGCAAAATTGGGATATCTCGAATCTCATTAATGTTTTAAAAGGTCTGGAGGGGGGGGGGGGGCGGGGTACTTTGTTGCAAATGGGTCACTATCACGTCCTAGAAGAAATACTTACGTCAAATTACAAGTCTCTCTGCATAATAATTATGTGCTGTATTACTAAAGATAATAAAGCAGTATTATGTCTCGTACTACTTGAGTGGGAGGCTAACATACTAGATAATTCTATAGTGTTACACACCATGGTTCCATGACGATGCGATTATGGTAATATCTTCATCAGCCAGACAGGGACTAATGAAGAACGATGACTTACTATCTTTTTCTAATGTCATTCAGGATTAGTATTAATACAGCTTTCTACTTGTACTTGGTGATTGTCGTCTTTCTAATCTTCATTTAATCTTTTCTAATACATAAAGCTGAACAATTTATTTGTTTGAACGCGGTAATCTCTGGAAGTACCTGTTGAATTAGAAAAAATATTTTTGCGTTTGATGAAAAAAAAAACAGAAAGAACGCTACACCAAAATTTATTTATTTTTATTTATTTTATTTATTTATTAGATTTACACGGCTTAAAAAACCAATTACATAAATCATAGCATATATACCTAAGTACAAACATAACAACTAAACTAGTAACAAGTGGAAAAATGAAGTCGCGGGCAGATGCTAGTCTCCTACAAATAGTAGAAAATAAAACAAAGTCGTTTTTGTGGTTATTTAGGTTACCCAATGAGGAAACAAACTATTTTAAACAAATACATGGAAGTACCTAGCCAGAAAGATATATAGCCCTTCTTTGGAGAATTCCCGTTTGAGCACCAATTTTTAGAGCACCTAATGCATTGAGCACCAAGGTATTCCTATACGTATGTTGCTCTTGATGCTCAAACGGGAATACTTCCTTCTTTATACGGTAATTAGGCGATGAACGCCTTATCAAACTGATATAGCAATTGCATACACGAACAAGTAAACATGGTACTTTCGGGTGGTAGGTACATAAATACGATAAAAACTTTAAAAGGTAACTCGACTTTTTGTAAATGTGACCATGTGTAATTTATGTTATTGTTCTTAAGGCCTTTAGAAATCTAATTATTTTAATAAAAATTTCACATTAGGATGCACGCACATTGATGGCAACTTGAAAACAGTTCGAATCCAGTCAGAAACATACAGAAATATAACATAGGTACATAAACATAACATAGGGGAAGCGTGATGACATTAATTACGTAAGTTGGCACTCTTATATGTAACGAAAGCGAAAATGAAGTTTTTAGCTTAAGTTTTCATAGTGCCTGTAGCCACATAGCCGATATTAACTATTTGACTTATTTCACTATAATATTGATGCCATTCGATAGGGCGGACTTAATTACGTTAGCTGGCACTCTTATCTGTAACAAAAGTGAAATGACGTTATTTAAGATTGGTAAGCAACAACTGGATGAAATAATGGCAATTCTCTAATTGGGTTTCCAAAATATATTTAATTTTCTCTTTACAAATAAGTAAATAACTACGACCTGAAATTTAAATATAACTTAAACTGTTAAGTAACAACAAAGTGCAGAAAGAAATTTCAATCAACAACGTCTTTTATCACTTTCGTACGAGACGAAAAACAGCACTCACTTGCACTGCAGTTTCAGTTCACACACACACTGCACTAAACTAACTGAAAAGGTATACTACCCTTTTTAGTCTTCACTAATGCAGTGTTACCAAGGATTTGGATCGCCGCGACATTCATGTGATGATGAAGTCTATGTTCATAAACTTCTGCGTATTTTTAACACGCTTTTATTAGCTTGGTATGTACGTATCTATGTAACGGAATCTTTGAACGTGATTTTAGCCCCCTTTAAAACGTCGGATTAATTTGAAACTTTGCACACTTATCAAGGCCCGATGACAATTCAATAATTTCAACTAAAAATAGAAAATAAATAATAGACGACACGACGACACGACGACGACACGACGACACGACACGGCACGGCACGGTTGGCGCAGTGGTTCAGCGATCGACTGCTGCGCTGCGTGTCGCGGGTTCGATTCCCGCACGGAAAAAATATTTGTATGATCTGCAAGTAGTTGTTCTGGGTCTGGCTGTTTGTGTATGTGAGTTTAAATGTTTGTAAACGCACCCACGATACAGGAGAAATTCCTAGTGTGGGGCAACGTTTAAAAAAAAAAGAAAAAAGAAGAAGAAAGAAAGAGTTTAAAAAACACGCATTAAAAACCAAACTAAAAAAATATAAATTAATATTTAAAAAGCTTGGGGTTCTTGATATATTCATTCATTAATATCTGAATGACCGAGCTTTGCTCGGTATTCTTTTTTTTTCGTTTTATAAAAATGAAACCTAGCTAGATCGATTTATCGCCCCCGAAACCCCCTGCATACAAAATTTCATGAAAATCGTTGGAGCCGTTACTGAGATTCCGATTATATATATACATATATACAAGACTTGCTCGTTTAAAGGTATTAGATAAAAATACCTCAAAACGAAACGCGCGCTTTAAAAAAATTATTTGGTACTTTTTTTGTTTGGTTTTTAAAGCGTGTTTTTTAGTTTTTTTTTTACTATTATATAATTTAATACTATGTTTACTCGGTTAAGGTCGCTGTTTCTAATACACTGACGGCGCAGGTTTCTTTAATTACCCTGACCATAAATCGTCATAATGGTGGTCCGTTGGGGTAGACGTGTTCTTGAGTGGACAATATAATATCCTTACTAATATTATAAACGCGAAAGTTTGTATGATGGATGAATGGATGTCTGTAACTCTTTCACGCAAAAACTACAGAATGGATTTGGATGAAATTTGGCACACAGATAGATTATAACCTAGATTAACATATAGGATACTTTTTATCCCGGTAGTACGTTCCCGCGGGATATCTTCCGTCTTCCACGCGGGTGAAGCCGAGCGCAGAATCTAGTAATAATATTATAAATGTGAAAGTTTGTATGGTTGGATGTATTTGTTACTTAAACAAGCCGCAACGGCTGAACGGATTTGGATGAAATTTGGCACACAAATAGATTATAACCTGGATTAGCACATAGGGTAGTTTTTATCCCGGTTGTACGTTCCCGTGGGATAATTAACGAACTCCACGCAGACGAAGCCGCTGGTAAAAGCTAGTAATATTATAAATGTGAAAGTATCTCTGTCTGTCTGTTTCGCTATCACGCCTCAACCGCGTGACGTGCGCTTGGCAGCGATATAGCCTGGAATATGGAGAACGCAATTTTTTACGCGATAACCGTCTTCCACGCGGTCGGATCCGCGGGCAAGTCAGTATACTACACAATTGTAACGTTATACTGCTTAAAACCACAAATAAAACACACCTTTTATTTAAGGGGCGGAAATCATCAAATAACTTTTCCCGCTCTGCGTGGAGTGGGAGGATGTGTCCTTTTACTGACAAAAACCCACCCGTTGTTCCTTCAATTGCCTGTGTGCCAGGGGCCACGGTATCTCTTTCGAACAACCCGCACCCCTGGCAGGCATCGGCCCTTGCAGACCCCACCAGTTGGTGCTGACATCTCTTTGAGGCGCGCGTGGCAGGGAAAAAAATATTTATTTATTAACATGTTTAAAAAACAAACAATTTGTTCCCTCTTTGCAATTTAATATTATCAACCTCATCGGAACGTAATGGGTTATACTGTATTTTATTAAAACGTTCCCTGAGGCAACGACATTCTTTTTTGTCTGGAACAAATTGAATTGTCTGTTATGTTGTTGATATGGCTATTTGTATAACATAAAGAATTGATGTTGTTACTACGAACAGAATTTTTATTTTATTAAATAAATTACTTAATATAGGATCTAATCTTAGAAAACAGCACCTAAGCCATCCAAACACATGGATGTATGTTATCTTTCTTTCTTTCTTAATGATTGCAGCGGCCGCCGAGGCACGTCGTTGCTCAGTAATTATTCAAATAATTACCCTGCACAGCAGCCACGTTACCTTGCCCTTTAATTGCCTTAATAACATATTTACCTACTCCGCCATCACTATAAGAACCTGACATTGGCTCTGCATGTTCACGCGCAGAAAAACTATAATTACGTCATCACTAGAACGCAATTACACCTGATTAGCTCACAGGATAACATAACGTTGTACTGTCAAGTAATTTGCCTCTTGATGCGATAATAATGAGCCTCCATACAATTTCTTACTAAAGGTCGCTACTTCCGGAAATAATTTGGTAACTGACAACTAAATTGAAAATGTTTTTGGAAATATTTAGAGCGTGTGGTCACAGTCATTATCTTTTCAAATACATAACGATTTTAACGAAGCGTTTAGACATGAACAAATCATCTTTGAAACATATTAGAGACACAACGGTCTTCCGGAGAGGTACTAGGTACAGTCCCGGACTTTAATTGATAAGCCACTTTTAAACTTTCCAATTTTGCAGTTTTATACATTCACGAGATTACACGATTAAACACGAATTTAAACCGCATGCTCGTAAACAAGATGACAAATTACTTATAATCGGAAATAGTCTTATCCATGGAGGTTGAAGGTTGACTAATAAATTGTCAATGATAAATCAATACACTGTTGCATAAGTTTATCCAATCCATTTGATACTGACCTCCTTTGATTTAGAGCTAATTAAATACTCGTTATTTCTGAAAATCTATCCAAAGACAGTGACAGTTGAAATGTCACAGACGATAATTTCGAATTTTGGTGAATCGTAGCTGTAGCTATTTATGGTTTTAAGCAACAGTTATCATAATTGTCATGAACGGTTTCTTGGACGCTACGCGATCGGATAAAATCGTGGGTACGAGTTTTTCCGATGTCGAAATGACTAATCATAACGTTACTATCGCTACGCTAAAACAATTGTCGCTAGGTGACGGTTGCTAGCCCTGCAATTGGTTGACTTTGGGTCGTTGACGTTGACTCTGGACTATGTACGAGTATAACCGACTAAACCCGATTTGCACTAGACGGCTAAAATAGGAACTGTGGCAAGTGGCTTATCAATTAAAGTCCGTGACTGTACCTCCTTACTTCACTACTTATTTCTGCCATCTAGCACCAGTATTGTATTCCGATGGTTAGTCTATTTAATCTTCTTTTACTTCTAAGTGTAGGTGTTCCTCAAAGTATTGTTCTGCGTGCACTGATATGACCCATGATATCCAGTTATGTATACGTCCAGTGGCGTAACTAGAGTGGGGCAGGCAGGGAAAGAACCCTGGGCTTCTATCGAAGGGGGGCGCAAAGAGTCGCTAATTATTAAATAAAAGAAAACATAAATAAACCATTTCATACTGGTATCTATATCTAAGAAATCTGAAGAGCTACTTGAATATATTAGTAGACTTGTATCAGTACGGGGATGAAAGTGTGTTTCCAAATCTGCATATTTCTATTCAAATTCTCTTAAAATTACAGCATTGCAAGCTATTTTTTAGCAAGTTGAAATAAATACCCTCGTTATTGGTCAAGAAAGGTTTGCGGTCTATAGACCGAGAAGATAATTTACGAAGGGGCGCAAAATTTGTGAAGAGAATTTTCTATTGATCGGCTACACGTCTATAACTTAGTAACTCATTGTTGACGATATCTCAATAAAATTACGTATAAAAATAATATCGGAAGCTTTTGTAACAATTTGATGTAAATTATTTTAATGAAAATAAGTATTTAAAACTTAATGTACACGTACTGTATTATAATGAATTGGTTTGTTGCGCTTTTTACATTACTTTGCCATTATTAGTGTCTCTTACATTATGTGTACAAATATACCTTATCTAATCTGAGTAATACAGTTTCAAGGGTATTTGTGATGGACATGTCAGTCAAATTATACGCAATGAAAGGACGCAAAAAGCATTATATTCTTTCCCGGTTCACGTATGTAGGTAACTGAAAAGTTTTATTCTTCCCACCTCATAAAAAATAAGGATTTCAGTTGTGATAAAGTAGAGGTAACCTAGGTACCAGTTTGAATCAGGAAAACCATTGAAATCGGTATGATTTTTGGCCTAATCTGCGTCATTTAATAAATACACAATCAATAATAGGTAGGTAAGTACAACAAATATATTCATACCACAGCATGACGCACAAAACATTTTATAATAATTTTAATTAATAATAACTTAAAAAGATAAATGAATACAACTGCCCATAAACAATGCAAATGAAGACGTAATGGACACCTTTGAGATATGGTGTGTCTTACGGCCGGTGATATTATAGTATCCAAGAATAAGGATTATGTTTATAAGTACATGCAGAATAAACAACCACACCCGGAACTATTATGTCAGTTAATTTGCCAGCTAGACCGGTTATTAAACTCAGAAACGCCCCCACAATGAAGGAAAAATGTTGAGCAACCTTTTGAGCGTGTTTTATTTTCATTATATAATTCTTTACCCTTCTAAGCTTTGTTTAACAAATTTTAAGTAACAGGTAACGGTGCATTTAATTTATTTAAAACAACGAACTGGATTTATATAGGGTAAGAATTCTTTTTAACCGACTTCAAAAAGACGGAGGTTATCAATTCGACATATTTATAAATCTATTTTTTTTTATGTATATTCAGGCATAACTCCGTCATATTAGACGGATTTGCAAAACTATTTGGTTTTGTTCGAATGCGATTTATTCCGAAATGATCCCATTTAAATTTCATATAGATCTGATGATGAGTTCCGGAGACAGACAACGGAACTCTTCAAAAAATGACAGCAAATCAACCGCGATTGCTGCTATCGCATATGCATAGGTTTGACCCCAAGGATGATGACGAATTGGTGTGGGGTAGGAACTATAACTAAAAAGTGAAAAATAAAAACTTTTCCAAAAACAAAAAAAACGACTTCCGGAAAAATACTACAAAGTGAAAAATAACTTTAATTTCGGAAGGCAGTGACAAAAAATTAAAATACATATCCAAAGTCACCGAGTTCCGAAATTAAAGTTATTTTTCATTTTGAATTGTTTTTCCGGAATTCGGTTGTTTTTTTTAACACACTTTTATTAGTTTCTATAATTTTTTCGCTAAGTTTTGCCTCCGGCTTCGCCCGCGTGGAAGTTGGAAAATGATCCCATGGGAACGTACTACCAGGATAAAAGTATCATATGTGTTTATCCAACCCGCGTGGTAGCTTACAGCCTTCTCCTTCTCGAAGAGAGAAGGCCTGTCTCCCAGGAGTAGGAACATAATAGGCTGATGCTGTATGCTATGTGTTGGGGTTGATCAGGTTGTAAACTACATGCTCGCCAAATTCAACCAAACATGTTATGCTGTTTGATTGGTCCACTAAGAAAGCTCTTAAAAATATGTGAGCAGTAGGTATGCTGCAGCCCACAGACTCAAGTACAAATGCATCCAAGAGCGAGCTGATGATATTTTAAGCCGGTAAGAAGTGTTACAGTTATCTTGCTTCAATAACACTAGGCGGGATGCCACTGAGGCTCGTTCGGCAGTTCAAATACTTGGGTCACTGTGTCACGGACAAATTGGATGATGACATGGATATTGAGAGGGAGCGGAGGGCTTTGTGTGTGCGTTGCTACATATTGGCCTGTAGATTTGCAAGCAAGCAAGCAAGTTAAGCTGACGCTTTTTAAAGCGTATTGTGAGTCCTTCTACACGTGCAGTATATTGGTCAACAATACGCAGCTAGTGTCTGCGTGTACAATTTAACAACGCGTTTATGGTGTTGTTTGGGCTGCCTCGTTTTTGGAGCGCTTTGACTTCGTTTGCTAGGGCGTACACTGATTGCTTTTATGCATTCGTTAAATTAAAACGATTAAATTGTATTAACACTAGTCTAAGTTTATTGTTACTAAAACCTATGGATCTAATTTTTAATCCGAAATAAATTGATTTGATTTGATTTTGCGTGATTGAGTAACTAACATCCAAACATACAAACATTCACATTAGTAGGATTCATTTTCCTGTATGCTTTCGATTTCTCGATAAGTATAAAGTTTTTATCCTAGTAAAAGTCAATAGGGTTTATCCTCCTGGAAGTTGTCTTCTTGACTGGTCGATGGCAAAACATTCGCCCTTATTACATGGGACTAAAATATTACTGGCGAAATGTGGGTGTCCTATTTTTACGCATCTGCCTAACCCTTCGCGGAATACTGGCGTGATGTTACGTTATAAAAGTCAATACTCTTTAGAACTCTTTCATTACATTTCTTTTCATTCTAGTGGCTTAGTAACACGCGTTAATCAATAAATCACTAAAACCTTCGGAATGGTAGTAAAAAAAAATCATAAGCAAAAATTCAACATCGTATAATAAATTAGTCCATAACATAACATATAACATCACGCCTTGTTTCCCCCGAAGGTGTACCTATATACAGGAAAAGTTTTTATTCAGTGCGCAAACTTTAACAATGAATTTAGCATACCATTCTAGACACCGCAGCGCAGAAATTTTTCGTCGGTTATACAAAAAAGAGTTTCGTCGGTTATATAAGAAAATAGTACACCCATTCACCCACAACGGACCGAATGGGAGTCTACGTGCGGAAAAGGGAGTCCCATCATCATAGTACACCCATTTTTCACCAATTATGTTTAAGTCCCATGTAATAGGGGGCTAGCCTATTGCCATCAAGCGGCCACAAATCCAGACTCCGAGCTACTGAGAAATTCCAGATAAAAACACCCAATAACACTTTGCCCGACCTTGGAATCAAAATCAAAATATTTTATTTCACATAAACCTGCATAGGCACTTATGAAACGTCAGAAGCTAGGTGCACGGTTCCAAATTGTCGCTCTCTATGGAGAAGAGCCGGCAAGATACTCCACAGTTACTCTTTTAAAAATAATTGGCTTTTACAATGTTTTCAAATTACAATGATAATAGGTATGGGAGGACAGTGCAGGCCAGTCAATAAGTACCAGGTACTTAGAGGAATGAAAATACAAAATAGAAAATCGTCTACAAATCTAGTGTATAAGGCCTACAACGATCGAACCGCTCATCAGTGGGACTTGCGACCAACGAGGCAATCTAAGTATGTTAGTCCGATCTCTGACATATAAATTATGTATGTGTATATATATTTTTTTACATAGCTCATCGTGTTACGTATAACAGTATGAGTTAGCAGGTATGGTAACAGCCTCGTCTCAGTTCAATATCATAGGCTTTCGAATAGTGTCGTGTTTTATGAGTATAGTGTACCTACTTATTTGTATTTTAGATTTTTTGTGCCAGTATCGATCTGCGTTTTTTTTTTGTATTGATAAAAGTAAGGTAGATATAACTTTATAGAAATGGAGTAAGATAGGATTCAATTAAAGTTTTTTTTATCTTAGTTACGAAATTGCATGTGAGTATATATTTTAAAATATTTATAACTAACTGTTGTCCGCCACATCGCCTGCGTGTGTTTTGTATTCCATAAATTTTAATTGGTTTAAAAAAACAAGGAGGTTCTCAATCTCTCTCAGCGTTTATATATTTTTCAAAATATAAATTGTTTATTTAAATAACCGACAGCTAAAAAATAACACCTACAAAGTAAAAAATAACTTTAATATCGGAATTCGGTGGCAAAAAAACGAAAATACAAAACCAAAGACAGCGACTTCCAAAATTAAAGTATTTTTCACTTTGTACTTTTTTTTTAACCGAATTAAAAAATAAGGAGGTTATCAATATTTTATGTATGTTCATAACTGCGTTATATATTAACTCTGTTTTTCTCGAATCTGTTTTTGTTCGAAAGGGGTTTATGCCGAAATGGTCCCATTTAAATTTCATATAGCTCTGATGATGCGTTTCGGAGACAGACAACGGAACTCATCAAAAAATGACAACAAATGAACCGCGATTGCTGCTATCGCATAAATATGTATAAACATGTCGAATTGATAACCTCCTTATTTTTAAACTCGATTAAAAAATTCAAATACATATCCAAAGTCACCGCCTTCCGAAATTAAAGTTATTTTTCACTTTGTACTGTTTTTTTAGAAGTCGGTTGCTTTTTTTAAAGTCGTTTTTGAATATATATTTTTTTCAACCAAGATGAAAAGTAGCGTATACATATATCCAGGCAGATATCCGTAAAATTTCTAAACGGTCAATCATGCGGTTTAGGTGTGAAAAGATAGCAGACATGTTTGTCTAACTCTCTACTTTGTACTAGCTCTGTTGAGCTACTTTTACGTTTTTTTATGGATTGTGGTGGTATGCATTTAGATTTTATGATTTAACATTCTTTTACATTCTAGATAATTTTTATATTTTTTGGCCTTAATTCACATGGATCGGTGGTGAATTGGTGTTTTAAGAGAAATTTACTGCAAGATACTCTTGCAACATCTTTTTTCGCCACATTCGCTACAGATTTGTTAGGCTTATTAGTAGATCCGCACGAATTGATTCGCCCGAATTGGGGTAATCGACAGTTTTAAATGATATATTATTTTACGTAGGCGGCGCGCACGAAGTTGATTTATTCGACAACTTCAACAATACCTACGTATTAGGCAATTGGCATGATTTGCACTTATGCACTTTATTGCGAGTACTGTGCAGTGACCTTTTCTCTTAACTTTATTGCGATTAGAGCGAGTAAATTCATGCGAATACACTAATAAGTATGCTATTTTTTAATCCTTATTAACGAAATAGTTCCCAATAACGGAAAATATGCTTAAAACACAAAGTTTCAAAGTCCACACAGATCCGCCTTACAAATTGTCACCTGCACACACACATTCAAATTGTTAGTACAGGTGGAATATTTTTAAAGTACGGTACTCTTCTACATTTCGACAGATCGAATGTTTGTTTATCGAATGAGGCTGGGTCATGTCGTGATTATTGTTTTTATTTCGACAAAATTATTTACCTATTATTTTTTGTCAGCGGCTTCGCTCGCGTAGGGGTTGAAAAATCTCCTACGGGAACGTATTACCGGGATAAAAAGTATCCTGTGTGTTAATCTAGGTTATAATCTATCTGTGTAAAAAATGTCATCCAAATCCGTTCAACCATTGATGCGTGATTGAGTAACAAACATCCAAACTTTCACATCCTACTAATATTATAAACGCGAAAGTTTGTAAGTATGAATGGATGGATGTTTGTTATTCTTTCACGTAAAAACGGCTGAATGGATTTGGATAAAATTTGGCACACAGATAGATTATTACCTAGATTAACACATAGGATACTTTTTTATCCCGGTAGTACATTCCCGCGGGATAATTTCTGACTTACACGCGGGCGAAGCCGCGATCGGAAACTAGTTTATAATATTAGTAGGAGTAGGATAGGATATAGTAGGATAGTACTAGCAGTTTTTGGGATTTCAGTCGACATTCCTAGGGACGTAGTAAAATTGTGGCTGGAACCGAGCATTGAGAATTCAACGAAGTGCATCTCAGCGCGCGGAAAATTAACAGTGTTTTTTACTGTTCAATTTTCAACTTTCAGCGCTGAGCAGTGCGTTGAAAATTCAGTGCGCAAAAAAATCCCACCGCGATTTTAGTAATAAAATAGTGAGATTTTTTTTGTTATGGAATTGAACATGAACCTTATGCTAATGGAATAAAGTTGACAATCTATCAAAGAAATTAGACAGATTGGTGTAGCATGATGTGCTGGCGTCTACACCTACCTAAACGTAAAAAAAACTTGTTCTACCATTGAAAAAATGATGTTTATGATGAAAAACTATTTTCTGCTATTTACTATAACTCAATCAAAGATCATTCATGACCTCATTTCGTAGTGATGAAGCAAATAAAGTACGCCGCGCTCAAAAAAACAAACTTCTGAATGTTGTGTCAATATTTAAGGCGAAGATTTCTTGAAAACGGTCATAAAGTTGGTTTTTTAAAGCAGTGTATCTCTTTAACCGTAAATAATTCTAAAGCAGAAATTAATATTTAATATATTTTCAAATCGTTTTTGCGTAAAGTGATGGAACTCAAAATATAATTAAACATACTATGCATCAAAAAAATCATAAAAGTCACCTCTTAATTATCTTTAAAGGCGATCTGCCTTTAATAACAATTATAATTATAATTAAAATATGACATAAAATTTCAAATGCCAAACAAACTGCATTCACTGATGGATTATTTATTATTAAATAATTAACATCTAATTTTATACTATTTTATTTTCATTGTTACGACATACGCTTGCTCATTTATTATTAGAATTTATTATAACAGATTTTACCCCGTATCGGATTGCAATACGAACTATTATCGCTCATAACGACACTATTTAAAGTTAACATGGCCAAAAGTACAATCACAATGTTTGCTAGACATTCACGCGTGTTTCTTTAGCAATCGGTATTTTTTTCTATTCATTTTATGATGTCACCATAATCAGCCTATAATGTTCCCACTGCTGGGCAACTATCTATGAGAGGGAGTGGGCGTAATCCACCACGTGGCCTAGTGTAGGTTTTAGATGTGACATGGTTTCAAATTGTTGGTTCACCGTTTTGTGAGTAGTGGTGATGAAATAATGTATACAAACTAAAACGTATTTCAGGGTTCGAACCTGCGACCTACAACGTTCCACTGGGCCACCACTGCTTCATCTCTGTGAAATTAGTGCAGTCATTCTCGCAAGGTGAAAAAAACCGGCCAAGTGCGAGTCGGGCTTGCGCACGAAGGGTACCGTACCATTATCTATAAAAAACAACAAAAAAAACACGTTTGTTGTATGGGAGCGAGCCCCCTTAAATATTTATTTTATTTTGTTTTTTATTATTTGTTGTAGCGGCAACAGAAATACATCATCTGTGAAAATGTCAACTGTCAAACTATCACGGTTCATGAGATACAGTCTGGTTACAGACGGGCAGACAGACAGACAGACGGATGGACAGCGGAGTCTTAGTAATAGGGTCCCGTTTTACCCTTTGGGTACGGAATGCCCTAATGGATGATTTAAGTCACGGAGAAAAAAAAAACATTTATTTGGACCTAACACTTATGCCAATTTCAGAAACCTGCCAAACTGCGTGACTGCTTGCGTGACTTAAATGCGAGTTTAGGTCACACAGTGTTATACAGCTACATTACTTTAGCTGTTTGTCATGCCAAAGCAATTATATATTCTATCGTGCACAGACCATAAATCACATTGCTGTTCGTAATAAACGAAAGGACTCTCATATTTACAACGTATTTTTTTTTAAACGGACCTTGGATCCGGTTTTCTGACGTCACTCTTGACAGCCATAAGTGTTATTTAAGCTTAATGGTAGGTAGGTATATAAACTAAAACCGGTTTCAAAAAAATAATGACACAGCATTATTACAACTACAGCAAAATTGTTACGAAATAGTTTAACCGCATCGCTAGAGTAATAATGCTGTATAAGAATGTACAGTCACCAAAAGAGATTAGTAACCAGGGTCGTCGGATACAGTTGACGTTTAGAAATAAAATAATGTTTGATTTGATAAATAAACTGTTTGTTGTCTATTAATAAAATAAAGTTTTATTCCAAAACTTCCATCGGTTTCTAACTAAAGTTCAACTATATTCGACCACCCTCGTTACTTATCTCTTTTGGTGACCGTACAACTACAAACCCTACTAATATTATAAATGTGAAAGTTTGTATGTTTCGATTTTTGTTACTCAATCACGAAAACATGCAAAACGGATTTGGACACACAGATAGTTTATTTAACCTGAATATTTTTTATGTCAGTCAGTAGCATGCTCCCAAAGGATAATTTCCGACGGCTACGCGAACGAAGCCACTGTCAAACGCTAGTGCAAACATATTTATTTTATCTTAATCCATGTGTCATCCTGCCAGGGGTGCGGATTGTTCGAAAGAGATACCGAGGCCCCTGGCACACAGGCAACTGAGGAAACACGGGTGGGTTTTAGTCAGTAAAAGTCTGACACGCCCTCCTTTTCCACCCAGAGCGGGAGAAGTTATTTGATGATTTCCCAACCAAAAAATAATAATGTGTCATTCATAAATTGAGGCAGCCCAGTAAGTTACAAAAGTACTTGTGTAGGAGCTGTTTGAATATATGTATGCTAGTGCGCGTATGTGTGTGTACACGTAATTTTTTTTTTTGTAATCACTACACGTACCGACGTGGGTAAGTTCTGTGGACGAGGTAGGTACTTCCAGGAATAAAAAACCATTCTCTTTTAAAGCGTAGTTATTGAAATAATCAAATTTTATCTCACTATAATGGCCACCCAACACTGTTTCAATTTCAAAATATTGTTTTACTTCGATCATGGTTAGTGTAACAATTTCTTATAAGTTAGCACCGTATGCCCCATAAATGTAACAATTGTTCCACGAGCACTCATCATGTGCCTGCCAGTCTTTTCCCAACTTTGTTGGGGTCGGCTCCAAGTCTAACCGTACGCAGCTGAGTACCCAGCTGAGTACTCAGCTGCATCTACTGGGTTGTGGAGGTCAGATAAGCAGTCGCTCAATGTAAAATAGTAATTTTCAATCGACTTCAAAAAGAAGGAGGTTTCCTATCAATTCGACATTTGTTTTTTTTTATGTATGTTCGGGCATAACTCCGTCATATATAAACGGATTTTGGTTCGAAAGGGGTTTATTGCGAAATGGTTTCATTTAAATCTCATATAGATCTAACGATGCCCTTCAGAGACAGACAATGGAATTCTTCAAAAAATTACAGCAAATCGACCGCGATTGCTGCTATCGCATAAATATGCATTGTTTTGACCCCAAAGATGATGAAATTTCAAATTGGTGTGGGGTAGGTATTATAACTAAAAAGTCAAAAATAAAAACGTGTTCCAAAAAAAAAAAACAACCGACTTCCTGAAAAATACTACAAAATGAAAAATAACTTTAATTTCGGAAGGCGGTGTTTTTTTTTAAATAGGTACATATCCAAAGTCACCACCTTCCGAAATTAAAGTTATTTTTAATTTTGTAGTGTTTTTCCGGAGGTCGGATGTTTTTTACATGGAGCGACTGCCATCTGACTTCCACAACTCAGTTACTGAGTAACACGATACCCCTTGGTAAGACTGGTTGTCGGACTTTCGGGCTACTACTAGTACTATATTATAAAATTAATATCTAAGTAGGAAAAGCAAAACACAAGAAACAAAAGCGCAAGTTCGCGAGCACATTCAAAAGAAGTTGGCAGTATCTTCACAACGATAATGTTTTCCCATTGTTTGTCTTATTTGTTTTATTAAATTTATGTGTATTTAAGTATGTTTATTTTTAGTTATATTTAATTAAGTATGTATATCATATGTATGAGTATAATAATATTAGTACCTATATTTAATTATATTTGAATAAATATTCAAAACACGAGTAATTGCACCTACCACTGTTTGTCTCTGCATCACCCAAAGGTCGACTGATAGAAAATGCCTTTGGCATTAAGTCCGCCTCTGTACATTTCTGTGCGTGAAGTATTAAATAAATAAATAAGAAACAATTTTAATGTAACGGAATTTTAAAACACACTAATAAATAGTTGACATTTTATAACTTGACATATCTGACCTCACCTAGCCATTCCAAGCACCAAGCTGAGTAATTATTGTTTTCTGCCATCTAAATTCGTAATAGTATTTATCTCATAATCTTATGCCAATAACTCATAGTTACTCAAAAAGGTTGCATGGTAAAACCAGGTCTCTACAGTACCTAGTAATTGGTCGATATTTTCATGGAAATCGAGTTGATTTCCATAAAAATATCGACCAATTATATAGGACAATAATTTATTACAGATCTAGTCCAAGCATACAATATAGTCTAATACGAGCACCCTCTTACGTGAGGGCAACACGTCACATCAAATAATTTTTAAGCTTTTTGTATCTTTATAGGTGCTAGGTGCATTCCAAAATAAAAGATGACGTCTATGAAATTTAAGATCAACGGAAAAGAATATGAAGGTAAGAAAATTGTAATCATACTCCATCTAACAGATCGGAAACTCGACAGACGAAGAAGTGGACGACTATGATTTACCTAGGAAAAACTGTCCAGTTAGGTAGGTCCTAATTTCCAGAAAGAGTTCAATCGTAGAAACCGACTCGCCTGGGCAGCTTTTTGGAAGCTACGCAATATTTTCTTGTCCCACGTACCGCAATGCAAACATTGCGGTACGCCCAGAGCCTATAAACTAAAACTTACTGAAACGTAGTCACCGACAATGGGCCTCTTTAGAAGGCTCATAATCACCCAAGTGAAAATACAGAGATTTATTCTCGGAATTTCCCTCCGTCATCGAATCAGAAATGAAGAGATCCGTAGGAGAACCAAGATAACCGACATAGCTTGAAGCATTGGCAAACTTAAGTAGCAGGGCACATTACTTGTAGAACAGATGGCCGATGGGATCTAAGGGTTCTGAGGTGGCAACTGCGAAATGGAGAACGTAGCATTAAGGCCTCCCACAAGGCGGGCAAGGCTGTAATAAATAATAGTTTAAAAACCAAAAAACACGCTTTAAAAACAAACTAAAAAAGGAGAAAATAATTTAATTCAATTAAAAAGCGTGGGGTGCTTTTTGTGGTATTTTATAATCAATGAATGTCAAGCACCCCACGCTTTTTAATTGAATTAAATTATTTTCTCCTTTTTTAGTTTGGTTTTTAAAGTGTATTTTTAGTTTTTTAAACTATTACTTATTTTCTATTTTTTAGTTCTGCTAACTACAAAAACGTGTTTTTTATATATTTTATTTTTCATTTTTCTCAATTTTTTTTCTAAATTATTGAATTGTCATCGGTTCTCGATAAATTTACAAAGTTTCAATGAAATCTGACCGTTAAAGCGGGTCAAAATCGCGCTCTAAGGAGTCGGTTACATACAAACAAACAAACATACAAGTAAAGCTAATACATGTGTATAAAGCGTGTAAAAATCCGCTGGATGCGAGAAGCACAGAACCGGTCGAAGTGCCAGTGCTTGATTGAGGTGTATTTCCAGCAGTGGACGTCTTTCGGCTCAAATTATGAGGATGGTGATTCCATCTATCAGGATTTTCGGCCGCTTTTATCAGTTGCTACCAGCCAGCTTACGCTTGCTAAAGAGTGACAATAAGATTGTCACTCTTTAGCCTAATCTATAGTATATAGGTGACGAGAGCAGTACATTCCTAGCGTCAGGTGGGTTGACAGTTCATTTCAAGCTCACCAACATTTTCACGGACAGATTTTTACAAGAAGACTGGCTGATCCTACCTGACCTATCGGATTTTTTCTCACATATCAGAGCTACTTAAACTAATAATCTATCAATTAAAATCTATCTTATCAATTCTAGTGGACGGCAAATTCGGTCCGGATGTTTCTCTGAATGAGTTTATCCGCACCGTGGCAGAACTGCGCGGCACTAAGGCGATGTGCCACGAGGGTGGATGCGGCGCCTGCATCGTCGCCGTACGCGCAGCCTTACCGCCTACCAATGTGGTCAAGACCTTCGCTGTTAATTCTGTAAGTAAACAAATTACCGCTTTGAGAGGTTCCTGATTTTTTTTTTAAATCATAATTTTGTAGAATATATTTGAAATTGATGTCTTTACCGTACGAATTAGAATATTAATGCACAACAAGCCGTGTGCCCAAAGGGGTTTTCCATTGGCAAAAATTACATAGGTAATCAGCCTGTAATATTTGCACTGCTGAGACACGTCACGGCGTCGCCCTGAAAGGAAGTGGGCCATAATCAAACACGCGGGCCCAGTGCGGTTGGTAGATATTCACATGTCTTCGAATTTTTGGTTTTAGAACATGCCGGTTTGCGCACGATGTTTTCCTTTGCCGTTTTGATAGCAGTGGTGATGAAATTAAATCTACAAAGTAAATTGTCTGGCTGGGTTTGAACTCACGACCGACTCGTAAGTCGAGGTCGATACCACAGCACCACTACTGCTCTTCTGGCAAAAAAAATATATGTCTATACTCCATTTGAAATAAGATTAGACATTTAAACAAACGTTTTTTTACAGTCAGTTCAACCGATTCTGACTTCTATACCGTAGGCATAAGGATGGCATTAAAAGCAAAAAAGTAGTTGCAATACCAACTGTTTACTGCAGCTGCCATTTGTCATGCCACCAACCCAATAGAAGTCAAAATCGGTTGATCGGACTGTAAAAAAGGTTAATAGTTAAATGTCTAATCTTATTTCAAATGGAGTATAGATCATTGATATACAAAAAACCCAAGATGCACAGTCTCGAACAAAAGTAAAACTCAAAACGCTCCAAAATTATACGTCAGTGGATATATAGTTATGATAAAACATATATTTTTTGCAAATTCAACCTTACATGCGTGACTTAAAGTGTGTTTTACAAAGAATTTGTCCAAAAAGACTGACTGAAAGACGACTGACGATACTATTTGACACCTGCGCACATTGCGCCCTATTTATGCGGACGTTTTTGAGACGCTAATTGTGTATCTTGGGTTTTTCGTATATCACTGGTCTAGATAGATATCGAGGATGCGAAACGAGAGATGTCAAACAAACCAGTAATGTTCGCTTGGTTTCAAAGATTAGGTCCTGTTTATGAAAATCAACCGCTCTTTTTGTGCTGTGAAATGTTGACTCAATTTTACATGGCTTCTACCTCGATAGGAACTACATTTAGACACGAACGAAGCAGCTTTAACTTGTGAGTTAGAAGCGAAGATAATCTCAAGAGATACATCGATAAATCAAGTTGTCGTAGATCTACAAAGTTATTCAAACTACAGCGACGGCCTACATTCCACGAGACCACTTCGAGACAGCGGCTACCGCTACCTATTCCTACGCACTCCCAGAGGTCAATTAACCTTAATGGACTGACCCATTTCATACGGGTGGGACATATTTGTGTACATCTAGACCAATGTGGACACAAACTTAGGCATAGAGTCAGACGGGCTTGCTGTGGGTATGTCTAAGCTGAGGATCTTCAAGGCGATATAGAATACCTAAGCTTAATGGACATTGTGCAAACATTTTAAAGTTAAAGGGTTAAGTTTTAAGGGTAAGGTTTAAGGCTCCCGCAGACAGGCTCGACGCGACTTTAATAGGACATCATCATTAGAAATAGAAATCATTTATTTGCCAATAATGTGTATAAACAGGTTGTCCGGTAATTAATGGATAACCTTGAAATGGTTCATGGTAGAACTAATGGTCATTCATAAAAAAACATTATTTTTTGTATTTTATCTGTATTTTTTTTTATGAGTCAGCTCCCGAAAAAACACTACAAAGTGAAAAATAACTTTAATTTCGGAAGGCGGTGACAAAAAATTTAAATACATACCTATCCAAAGACACCGACTTCCGAAATTAAAGTTATTTTTCACTATGTAGTGTTTTTTCGGGAGTTGGCTCATTAAAACAAGAAAATACAGATAAAATACAAAAAAAAAATGTTTTTTTATTAATGACCATTAGTTCTACCATGAACCATTTCAAGGTTATCCATTAATTACCGTAATCCATTAATTACCCTGTAGATATAAGAATAATGCAGGTATACATATACAACGAGAAATTTTAATGGTTATTTTCCCGCAGCGAAATGTTTTTGTCGTTTTCGAGTTAATGAATATTTTTTAAATTATTTTATAATAAAAACATCTTAATTTTTTTACTTTTACTCTATGCTTCGAAAGTACTCTTTATGGCAAATTGTTCTGCCGCGGGAAAACAACCATTAAAATTTCTCGGTATATTATGATGGCCCTTATCCCAATTTTATTTGGAATCGGTGCAATATATCATTTTCTTCCATACTTCTGTATTTGTCGTCATCTCGGTCATCACCTCCTATCCACATCATCCTTTAATAGAACAATTTATATGAAAAAAATATGGAAAATTACCTACTAGTCGATTTATTGACTACTATCACGCCGGTCGAGCATTTATCCGAAATATCTGCAAAAAAAGGCAGTCTAAATAATTGTGTAATAATATAACGTTTATCTACACATCAAAGCCAACATTATTATGTAGGTACCTAACTATAAAATGGTAATAACATAAATGTGTTTCAAATAATATTCACGTAATGATCATAAGATCAGCGGACAGAGCTCCGGCGGGATCTCATGGCGACATGGAGAGTGCGATTGTCGCAACCCAGTGCTGGGCACGCCACGATAGCGGCGGTAAGTCCCCTCTTTGAGGAGTGGCTTGAGAGGCGGCATGGCGTCCTCACCTTCCGCCTGACGCAGGTCCTCACCGGACACGGTTGTTTCGGGAGGTTCCTGTTTCGTATAAGGCGGGAGGAAACGCCCGGGTGTTTCCATTGCGAAGATCGCCCTGAGGACACGGTGGAGCATACGGTGGCGGTCTGCCCAGCTTGGGCGGAGCACCGCCGTGTCCTCGTGGAGGCGATCGGCGGCGGCGAGCTCTCGCGTCCGGCCCTGGTGCAGGCCATGGTACGGAGCGAGAGTGAATGGTTAGCCGTCACCTCCTTCTGCGAAGCAGTAATGCTCGCGAAGAGGGAGGCGGCGCACGTGAGGGAGAGGCAGTATAGGCGCCCTCACGGCCGTAGTCGCCGCGGGAGAAGCCCTGGGCGTCGGGAATCCCAGGCTGATTCCCGGCCACCGTAGGCGCGGGCTTGCGGACGGCGAGTAATGGGTAGCTCGCTGTCCGGTAAGGACCAAGCCCGGGTCGACGGCGCGTTGTGTTCCACGCGCGCCTCAAAGAGATGTCAGCACCAAAGGGTGGGGTCCGCAAGGGCCGATGCCTGCCAGGGGTGCGGGTTGTTCGAAAGAGATACCGTCGCCCCTGGCACACAGGCAACTGAGGGAACACGGGTGGGTTTTAGTCAGTAAAAGTCTGACACGCCCTCCTGCTCCACCCAGAGCGGGAGAAGTTATTTGATAATTTCCCATCCTCAAAAAAAAAAAAAATGATCATAAGATGTCACGGCCATTTTTTGTGACATTAGTATTAATGGTTCTATGTAACTTCTTAGAAAGATTACTGTGCATACAGGATAGTTTTTTAACTAGTGCGCAAACTGTAACCATGAATTCAGCATGTCATTTTAGACCCACAATCGCAGAATTTTTTCGTCGGTTTTACAAAAAAAAAAAAACAGTGGTTTCATAGAAAAGTGCAATAGCTACGCGATCAAAATATTATATGGAACAGCTGATTTTTTTTTATAACCTACGAAAAATTTCTGCTTTTGGGGGTCTAGAATGATATGCTGAATTCATGGTAACAGTTTGCTCACTGGTTAAATAATTATCCTGTATAGCGTAGTTACTATCTAGCTATAAGGTAAATGGCGACTAGCTTCGGTTAATTGAAACAACCGTTTCACCTAGCACAAAATAACAGTATAAACTTTAGATTTTACGGCTGTCGCAGACAAGCGCGACCCGACTCTGGTGGAAAAATGTCTTTGAAAACTTTATGGGAATTGTTCTACCGCTTTCGCGTCGCGCCTATCTGCCTGCTGAGAAAATGGAATGAAAATGCTGGCTGTAGCATCGTTATATTGGCCAAACACGTCTATTATCATTTGAAAAAATGAATTGATTGTATTCTTCTTCTTCTTAGCGTATCGATGACAAATAAATTCAAACAACTTTGCCCAAAATTCGGCTGCGCCAACTCCACTCGCTGACGCAGTCATAAGATCGTCAAATGCACAAGTAACAGGGCATGTGGCGCAGGATGGAAGATGAGCCATTGTCTGCGGGGAGGTGCCGCATACGCCCTTGAGATCTGAGCCGTCCGTGAAACCCCATCTGTTGAAGTTGTCTTTGCTCCGGTCGACTTGGGTTTGAAGTCTATTTAGAGATTTTCAAGTAATCTACGGTAACGCGTGCTCAGGCGTTAAATTGTAAGCAGTTACGGTTCACAATCTTTTGACAGTCTCTCTCTCGCGAGATAGATTATAATCTAACGGTATTTAGAATTTTACGGTAACATTATGTCTATCTCCTAAGGATAACCTCAGTTCCCATTTTTATCTTTTACATGTACAAAAAAATAATGGGTTACTGACGCTATTTTAACCTTAGATACGTTGTGCAATTAATTTATATCTAAATTGCCCATTACTGTATATCATTAAAATGAATATCTTATAAGATTATTGACCTCTGTCACATAACCCGTGCGAAGTCTAGTATTTTAAAACTTTGATAAGGAAAATTGACTGTTTTATTATATTGGCTTGATCTACTCCAACGAATTCCAACCTTTGATCCCTTCGCATTGAATCTCTACATAGTATCAAACAAAGTCGTTTTTCGTGTATGTACGCTTAGATCTTTTAAACTACGCAACGGATTTTATTGCGCTTTTCATCAATAGACAGAGTGATTCAAGAGGAAGGTTATATGTATAATACACCTACACGCGCGCGAAGCCCGTGGCAAAAACTATAAACTATAAAAACCAAGGTTAGCTTCCTATTTAATGATGGCATTTTTCACTGTAAATTATTATTATTTTTGTAATAAGGTTAAGTACTGCAAAACTACATAAGCAACAATGTATAAATCCTCATCACACAAAAACACATAATGACGTACCTACACCTATAATTATGATAGTCAACGTTAACAAGGGGTTTTTTTTTAAATACGCCGATTCAGTGATAATTTTGATAACTGAAATAACTCTGTAAAAGTTTAGGAAATAAATAATAGTTTAAAAAACTAAAAAACACGCTTTAAAAACCAAACTAAAAAAGGAGAAAATAATTTAATTCAATTAAAAAGCGTGGGGTGCTTGACATTAAGTGATTATAAAAATACCTCAAAAAGCACCCCACACTTTTTAACTGAATTAAATTATTTTCTCCTTTTTTAGTTTGGTTTTTAAAGCGTGTTTTTTAGTTTTTTAAACTATTATTTATTTTCTATTTTTTAGTTCTACTAATTACAAAAACGTGTTTTTTTTTCCTTTTTTTTCATTTTTCTCAATTTTTTTTTAAATGATTGAATAGTCATCGGTCCTCGATAAGTTTACAAAGTTTCAATGAAATCTGACCGTTTAAAGTGGGTCAAAATAGCGTCCAAAGGAGTCGGTTACAAACAAACAAACATACAAGTGAAGCTAATATAAAGCGTGTAAAAAGCTCATATGGTTACTGTGTTCGACCTAAGGATCTAGTTCTAGGACTTTTAATGCAAAGTTGCTCATTACACTAGAACTAACATCACAATTGCACTAAATTCATAGGTTAGTCTTATACAAATTAATGGCCAAAGAATCATCATCGTCATACCACGTGCCAATTTTGCCAGAAGTTTGGGCACTTTTGTTGCATCTGGTTAAGACCGGAGCCGACTCCAACATAGTTGGGATTGACTAGAGAGATTGAAGGACACCAGAAACAAAGTTACGCAACATTTTTTCTGCAAAAAATGAACAAATGTTGCTGGCAACTTGCTAACGTTTATGGGGCATGCGGTGCTAGCCTCTAAGAAATTGTTACAATAGCCTTAGATTTATGTAAAATATGATCTTAAAATTGTCACGGTGTAAACAATAGGGTATACTCTATATGAGAAAAAATCTAAAAATATATTATTGAGATAGCTTAGGTAAAATGCAGTCGGAAAATGTTAGTTTTAATTCATGAAATAACAAAATAAATGTTAAAATTCAATTCAAGGATTTCAGGTTTTTTAATCTGTTTTTGAACACCATGAAATAGTAGCCGCCATGTTATTACGCCATACGGCATGTCAATTGAACAACTTTGTAGTTACTTTTATTATTTTCGTAAACAAAGTAATTTTTATTTAAATATAATATTTTGCATTCAGAAACAGAAAACCAACGATAAATAGAATAATAACAATAATTTTTTTCAATAGCAAACAATTATCATACAAAATATCAGCGCATTTGTTTACTTAGCAAACTGACGTCATACACAAAATATGGCGTCCACTGTGTCCAGCATTTTCGTCAAATTACGCGCGAAATTTGAAAACTCAACTGCATTTTTTCGGCACTAATCGATTAAAAAAAAATATATTTTGTGGTTTAAAAAAAATGTTATTTTGTGGTTTAAAAAAAAATAGTGTAATACCGTATTGATGGTTGGCCATTAAATAAAAATAAAATTTCAAAAAAACAAAAGAATATTTCGGTACAGTAAAATGTTGCACGATTGTCGCTCAGCATTGTTTCCGATGTATTTGAGGATTTACATTTATTTTGAATATGACACACCAAATTACGTAGTAATAGCATACAGTAAGTATGGCATTACTACAGAATAAAAGGCCTTTGAAAGAATGCTTATAGGTATGCTAGAAATAGACGCTTAGAAGTCTGTAAATCTACTTATTATGTAGTTATTCCTAAACGTTCTTACGCTTCTTTGAAACATTTAATGACAGGCATCCCACGTAAAAAGACGACGTACTTATTAGATTTTTTATCAATCATGATATAAGTAGGTTATTTTATTTCAGAATTCTTATTGATACTAAACGCCTACATATTCTATGATATAAAAGAGGGATATCTAATTGTGTTGAAGGGCATTTGTTGCCCTTTATACTAAAATTCAGCTAAATTTAAAACAGTTTCCGCAATTTTGAAATTAATATTTATATTTTTCCCGAAATGAAATCTACACAGATTTTTTTATATCTAAGGTGACTGGTAATTAGTGACTGATATTTAAACACATGATTGTACTCATCATAACAACCAGCTTTCCCAAAGTAACGATTTTTATTTTATTTAACTAGCACATGTCCCCAATCACCCCAAGAGAATATTGAGTACCTAACAAGAATAATACACCAAAAGCTTAATTTAATTTAGTTACCTACAAACAAAAAAAAAAACCACTTTTCACACATCGTTTTTCTAATCCTAAGATTCCCTTCTTGAAAAAATCTTCACCTTGATCGCTTAAAAAATCATGTACGGCGGCAATCACTTCCTCATCATTGTCATATTTGTGACCTCTCAGTTGTTCTTTTAACCGCGGGAACTGGTAGAAATCACTAGGCGCAAGGTCAGGTGAGTATGGAGGATGTTCCATCAATTCAAATCCAGCATCTTGGATAGCAGTCATCGCAACTCGGGACTTGTGTGCGGGGGCGTTATCTTGGTGAAACAACATAACTTTAGCAAGTTTGCCGTGGCAATTTTCGCGTATTTCCTGACGCAGTTTTTTTTTGTTTTGCGTATAAGGGCCCCGTAATAGTGGCTCCATGATTGAGGTATTCAATAACTATCACCTCCTGGCTGTCCCAGAAAAGAGAGCCCATAATCTTACCGGCGGATGGAATTGCCTTAAACTTTTCCAAGTCGTGGACTGTTGTTTCGTTTCAGGATCATAATGGTGGAGCCATGTTTCATCCATAGTTACGAAGCGAGCCAAAAATCGGTCAGGATCTTGTTGTAAAAATTACAAATTGATTTGAGAAATCCGCAGTGTTTGTTTATGCTCGTCTGTAAGCATTCTAGGGACCCAGCGCGCGGATACTTTTTTCGTGCCCAAATGTTCATGTATGGATACATCTTATTGAAATCTTTAGTTCTTCAGCTACAAAACGAACAGTAACACGACGATCTGCTAAAACAATTTTTTCAACTTTTTTTATCATTTGTTCGGTAACAGCCGTCGTAGGGCGTCCCGAGCGTGGGTTGTCTTTAGTTAAAGTTCTTCCTCTCTTAAACTCGGCACATCACCGCGCAACCGTAGAATACGGAGGAGCATTAACACCTAATGTTCCTTTGAAGTCTAGATTTACTTGCTTGGTAGTAATTTTTTTCAGGAAGAGATATTTTATTACGGCGCGAATTTAAATTTTACCCATTTTGCGTGCCACGCTCCGACACGACAAAAACAAATGACTTCTATTTTTGAAATTAGAAAAGAAAATCAATAATTTTTTATTTTTTATTTTATCAAATGTCTGGGCTTTACCTACCAGTATTTACTTTTTTGTTGTTCAAGGAGTTCATATGCCATTATTACTTTTTATTGAACACCCCTCGTACTTACGTTTCTGCAACTTACAGGTCAGTGTAGGTTGGACGGCGAGGGTTATATTGATGATTTTAATGATTATAATTATGATCGCAAATCATATTTTGTCCAGACTGACACTGATCTGTATATTGAAAAAAAAACGTTAGATAATTTGGATATCGCGGTTTACCCTGGCACTTCTTCTTTAACGTGACGATGGCAAACTAAATCATGTCAGCTTTGAACTTCAATTCAAAATCAAGATATTTTATTTCACATAAACCATGGGCACTTTGGGCACGCCACGATTGCGGTGGTAAGTCCCCTCTGTGAGGAGTGGCTTGAAAGGCAGCACGGCGTCTTCACCTTTTGCCTGACGCAGGTCCTCACCGGACACGGTTGTTTCGGAAGGTTCATATTTCGAATAAGGCGCGAGGAAACGCCCGGGTGTTTCCACTGCGAAGATCGCCCTGAGGACACGGTGGAGCATACGGTGGAGGTCTGCCCGGCTTGGGCGGAGCACCGCCGTGTCCTCGTGGAGGCAATCGGCCGCGGCGAACTCTCGCGTCCGGCCCTGGTCCAGGTCATGGTACGGAGCGAGAGTGCATGGGTAGCCATCACCTCCTTCTGCGAAGCAGTAATGCTCGCGAACAGGCAGGTGGCGCTCGTGAGGGAGAGGCAGTATATGCGCCCTCACGGCCTTAGACACCGCAGGAAACGCCCAGGGCGTCGGGAACCCCAGGCTAACTCCCGGCCACCGTAGGCGCGGGCTTGCGGACGCCGAGTAATGGGTAGCTCGCTGTCCGGCAAGGACCAAGCCCGGGTCGACGGCGCGTTGTGTTCCACGCGCGCCTCAAAGAGATATCAGTATCAACTGATGGGGCCCGCAAGGGCTGATGCCTGCCAGGGGTGCGGATTGTTCGAAAAAGATACCGCGGCCTCTGGCACACAGGCAACTGACGGAACACGGGTGGGTTTAGTCAGTAAAAGTCTGACACGCCCTCCTGCTCCACCCAGAGCGGGAGAAGTTATTTGATGACGTCCCAACCAAAAAAAAAACCGTGGGCACTTATGAAACGTCAAAAGCTAGGTGCAAGGTTTCAATTGGTCGTTTCAATTTACTCAAGCTGTCGAGTCCACTGCTCCCAAGTAGTGCCTTAGCATATGATACTCTGTCTCCGGTTTATCCCAGCAGCCTTATTGAAGTAGTTAATCCATCTTGCTATAATATGGTGTTCTTCGCTTGCCAAATTCGCGATCCTTACTCAAGGGCTATTAATTCTTAATCGATAGAAATCAAAAGTCACTATCAGTTGGATAAATTTTGATGTTTTTTTTTCTTTTTTCAGTGCCTGGTTTCTGCTCTATCTTGCCACGGCTGGGAGGTGACCACAGTGGAAGGTATCGGGAACAGAATCAAAGGCTACCATGACATACAGAACAGACTTGCCAAATTTAATGGCACCCAGTGTGGGTTCTGCACTCCTGGATGGGTCATGAATATGTACAGGTAAAGACCATGACGAGGATATGTTCGCAATTTTACCCCCTGTTCCTTATCTTTATGACAAATGCATCCTTAAACCAGTATGGACATAATATATAGTATAGAGCTCTGGGATCGGCAAGCCACTCAAATATGGAGATCATGCAGCGCTTCCAAAATAAAGCATTAAAAACCATATGTAATGCATTAAAAACCCTGGTTTACAAAAAATATTGAAGTAAATGAGTACCTTCAAATTCCAACTGTAAAGGAGGTTGTAGAAAGGCAAGAACTATAAAGAAAGACTCCAACGACTTAAAGACTCGCTGTAACACTCCTAAAGTCCTCATACTCTACCTAAAGACTCAAAAGAGAACAAATAGCTTCAATGTAACCAACACCAAGAATTGTAATTACAAGATGACGCATCGCACGCAGGATGCGAACAATCTTGAACTGCTAGTGAAGAAACAACCAATTTGATTAAAGCTCAAGAGCTGATTGCAGATAGAAGAGGATAAAATTAAAAATTAAAACAGGTTTACATGTCAAAACAACGATGGCCAAGTAGACGTTATTCTCATTAGGTAGTAATAGGGTTAGATAAAGTATGAGAATTTCAAACAGTGTTGCTAAAGATACCTATATATAAATCATCAACTACCAGATGGTAGCACCTGCATTAATTTGTATATACATAGATATATATCTACTACTAGATATATCTCATCTGTAAAATGACGATACTCTACACTCCAAACAGTTTTGACATCTTTCACAAAACATCCACTTCTTGTGTAACAATCCAGTATTGAATAACAAACGATTTTGTGAAACCTACGCAATTTTGTATCAAATTTATCCTATAGAAACGTGCAAAGAGTACTAATGTTTAACGATGCCGTAAAAAGACGAACAAAACTAGGTCATCAATATCGCAATTCCTTTTGTGATGTTCGAATGTGTATGTTTTTAGTATCTATGTAACTTTCTGTATTTACCGTTCTTTATTTTTAGTTTAGGCATCAATAAGATTGTTCTGTACTAAGTCATGTCGGGGTTTTTTTTGTTGAAAATGTCACTCCGCAGGTCAATCTGCCAGTTTTCGGTTGCTTAACCGGACTTTCTTGTGGCTGCCTCAATCAATTAAGGCCTACAGCCAGGGCTTAAAAACTTAAAACTAAAACGACCTCTTAGGGCGTCGCTGGAAAAAGGACGGGCTGGATCGGAATTATTATTATTTCGAGACGAATTTAAAGCATACATATAGGCTCAGAGGCGCGGGCTGGCTCAAGCAAGGGTCGGGGCGGACATAGATTGGGACGTCGCGGTGGGCCTCGGCGGCGAGGACGGATGAAAGGCATAAGCAGGTCAGCATTATCATCATGCTGACCTAACAGTACAGGGTGCGACTAAGATCCAATTTGTTTGAATTTACTATCAGAGAAGCTTCTGCTCGCGACTTCCTTCGCGTGCGATTTCATGTTCCCCCAACCCGTCGCATCGCGTCGCATTGCCCGCGCTTTTTTTTTTTTTTCGTCTCAGCTTCTCAAGGTCTTAGCATAATGTTAAATAGCATATAGCCTTTCTCAAGAATCGGGCTATTAAATGCATACAGAATATTTCAAATCCAAATTGTAGTTCCAAAGATTAGTGCCTCCTAACTAACAAACAAACTCTTCAGATTTATTATTAGTATATAAATGTAGTTTAGTTATATAGATTTATATTCCACTATTATCTTATTTTCAGTTTATACGAATCAAAAAACAAAAATCTAACTTCGGTTGAAGTAGAGAATTCTTTCGCCGGTAACATGTGCAGGTGTACCGGATACAGACCCATAGCTGATGCTTTCAAATCCTTCGCTAAAGACGCTGATAAATCACTTCTAGACAAACTATGTGATCTTGAAGACTTGGAGTTTATAAATCCCTGTGCACTTAAATGCACGCAAAAATGTTCTCACAAAGACAAATGCTTTAGAGGAGATGGAAAGTCCAATGATGACAATAATAAAGATGTAGAAGGATATGAAGAAGAAAATGATTTCATTCAATTAAGTGATGAAAAGATGATGGTGATGGATGCTGGGAAACATAAATGGTACAAAGCTTACAATCTGAGTGACGTTTTCAAAGCAATGAGTGGTGGAGATTACAAACTGATTGCTGGAAACACCGGACAAGGTAACGAATATTTTTTGCTATGCGAAGAACAAACAGTACAAGGATATCCAGTTGCTTTTTTTTAAGCTCAATGCTTTTTTGTTATGTGGCATAGTTCACTTGTTTCATAGATCTGTTTTATAACCGGTATCTGAGGGTCAAGACACGTGTAACACTTTAGAGTGATTTGTATTTCTACAATTACTCTCAACAGGATTGACATAACCTTCAGTGCCTTATGTCATAGATTGACATAAGACGCCGTACATTATTGATCGCCGTCCATCATCATTATTGTTAAAAGAATGTCATTTTGTCTAGGCCCTCTGGTCTGGCACAGTTTTATATGCACATATCACACATATTGGGGGATTGAACATAGACGCGCATCGTGTTACCATGAATTTAGTACTGAACCCCCAGCTTTAAAACTTTAGGTTCGTAAAAATACCTGGTTCAAACATTTTAGCCGCGTAGGTACCTACCTATTGCATTTTTCTATGAAACATCAATGTTTTTTATAACCGGTGAAATAATTCTGCGCTCTAAAATCATATATGCTGAATTCATAGTTATGGTTTGCGCGTCGATGCCCTCCTGCATACGGTTTACATACGGATGCTGACTTGCAACCACCGACCCAATGTAGAAATTAATGTATCGAATGAGCTGAGGTCGGAGTAGGTAGATCGATTTTATATACTTGCGTCAAGATATTATAATATGGACATGCCATTTTATCCATAATGTGCGGGAAGTACCGGAAAAAATTAATGGAATGAAATAAAATAGAAAACATACAGATAGGCTAACAAAATCGTTTATTATATGAATGATTGATTGAATTCAATGAACAATTATTTTTAATTAAACAAAAACATAAATTATTTTTAATCCTCATCGGATACAATTTCCATATTTTGGCTTTCAACGTTAATACAATTAACATGAGATAAAGAAACAAAAGGCCCTGTCTAAGTTTTGTCTCATACTGTCAAGCGTCATTTCTAATTCAACAGTAAGGGACAAAATACGGTGTAACTATTCCAAGATATTTTTGTATAAAATAAAATATTGATTTCTTTCACCATTAGCTAACACTGGTAGCGTAGATTGATATTATTAATACGTTTTTCACCTTGAACACAAATTCGTGCTAATTTCAAAATTCCGGAACAAATATCACAATAAATATGAAGTTCCGGTATTTTGGAGGCATATCCATATTATCCTCTACGTTTGACGTCAACGACCTTAAATCAATCTACCTACTCCGACCTCTGCTAATGAGTCACTAGTTCCTCACTCAATTATCGACAATGTTGCGTAATCATAAATCTATCTAGGTATGTAAAAATTATGAATGAAAACTGATTAGATTCTATTTATTTTTTTAAATCGGAATGATTTAAAAAGCATTTTCTACGGGAATTTTGTATGAATTATTGAACATTTTAAAGGACAACGTCTGTCGGGTTAGTTAGTAGTTTAAGTAAAAAGCATACAATGAATGTAACGAAAGATAGACAGTTATTTATTCAGCACAGACTATAAAGCACACAATAGTCTACATCCTACTTCCTACTAACATTATAAATGTGTAAGTTTGTGAAGATGTTTGGATGTTCGTTACTTAATCATGCAAAAACGGCTGAACGGATTTGGATGAAATTCGGCACACAGATAGTTTTAAACCTGGAATAATACATAGGACACTTTTTATCCCGGTTCTCGTAGGATAATTTTCAACCTCCACGCGGGCGAAGCCGGTGGCGAAAACTAGTCATCTATACATTTAGGAAATTACTTATCAAATATAAAATAAATAGCACTGATCATGAACGCCAGCATATATAGCCAATAATATTTCGTTTACATTTCTTCGATGCCGCGGGCGGAAGCTAGTGTGTAATAATCAGAGATCGGATATTCGGATGCATATTTACCTAAAGATAATTTTTAGGTATGAAAGTATAGAAGCGGCTTTATATATTATTTGTAATATTTATTAAAAACCCCGGGATTCTTGGATTGCATAACTATTCAGATGTGTATTAGTTTAAAATGAATGTTTAACCCGATACAAATAAGTGTATGTACTGGAGGAGGGGTGGTTTGTATTATTTAAAACAAATAATAAACAAATTACTTACCTAAATTAAGACTTTTTCCATACAAAAGTGCATTCCATGTTAGCCAACATCTCAACTTTAGGTGAATATGCATCCGAATATCCGATCTCTGGTAATAATGATAACTTATTTGCAGGTGTATACCACGTCACGGAGTATCCGAAAAACGTGATTGATATATTCAACGTGTCTGAACTTAAGGGTCATACGATGGATGTGAACCTTATACTGGGCGCTGGTATGCCACTGTCGGAAATGATGGAGCTTTTCCTACAAATGTCGACAGAGAAAGAAGAGTTTTCGTATTTGAAACAATTTTACGATCACATGGATCTAGTGGCTCATATCCCTGTAAGAAATGTAAGTATAAATAATATATTGTAATTTCATCATCATCATCTCAGCCCAAAATCACCCACTGCTGAGTATTTGCCCCCTCCCCACTCTTTACGCCATACTTCTCGGTTCCGCGTGTCTCTCATACATGTATTTCCTGCGACTTTGACGATATCAGCAATCCATCGCGCTTTTGGGCGGCTCTGGTTCTTTTTTTCTTTGGTCTGACCTTGACCACCATTCGGTCACATCACAGCTTTACTACATCGGCGTTATCATTTTTTAAATTACATATCGGAATAAAATTAGCTGTCGTAACATTAATACATACGGGTATCTTTATGTATATGTACCATCACGGGCAATAAGCAATAATGTTGAAAATTGGTCGACCGCCATTGCCCGCGTTTTTATGGTATAGGTATACACCAGGTATAAAACAAAGTCCCTTTTCGTATCTGTACTCAAACTCAAACTCAAAGCATTTATTTCAATTAAACCATTTACAGGCACTTTTGAATTGTCAAAAAGTCGACCAGTTGGAAAGTTGAAGCTAGTTGCCCATTCCAAAACGTAGTATGACCGCTTAGATATTTTAAATTCCACAACTGATCCTCATAAGATTTTCAGCATTTTTCTAATGATTTGTGTGTATAAACATCTACATTAATATACAGGGTGATTGGAAGATGGGTGCAAAGCTTTAAGGTGAAGATAGTATAGACAATTTAGAACCATTTAAGCCATGGTTGTCTTAGACGAAGTCTTACCAATTTTTTTTTTTATAAGTTTTAAAAGACGTATTGTACAAATTTTTTATTTTTTCTGAGCTTTAAATGTCTGTAAAAAAAATGTCTAATGACACAGAAGCCTAAAACATGTTTTGCTTGATTGCTTACACATTACTTTAATTAAATAAATAAAAAATGAATTCATTTATCATTCAATTTGGCCATAATTATGCAGTTTACATAAAATTTTGAGAATTTAAAAAAAAACTTAAAAATTTGGTTAAAAATATTTGGTAAGACTTCGTCTAAGACAACCATGGCTTAAATGGTTCTAAATTGTCTGTACTATCTTCGCCTTAAAGGTTTGCACCCATCTTCCAATCACCCTGTATATTAAACTTAGTTAAAGTATTGGCATAGAAATCTAGTTGTTTGTCGCCAATGCGTGGCGTGCGAAACAGGGACGGGTCGCTAGTATAACTTGAAACACATAATTACATAACATCACGCCGGGTATGCAGGTGTATAGGAATGGTCGTGACTGATTTTAAAACGTGTATGTTACAGATCGGTACAATAGGCGGGAATCTGTTCTTGAAACATTTCAACAATGAATTCCAGTCAGATGTATTCTTACTTTTCGAGACTGTTGGAGCTATGATAACGATTGGTAAGATAAACAGTGATTACATTTTCTATTCATTATTCTTCATTGAAGTACTCGATTTGTAGGTACAAAGTTATGATCATAGAATATGAACAGAAATAGAAATAATATTGATTTCCATAAAACATGATATATAAAGTTGTTTTAAGGTACATTATAGAGCATACATGTTTAGCTTTATCATAGCATGCAAATATTGTTGGTTACATTTAAAAATGTTTCCCGTCAGTTAATTCTTTAATGGTGTAAAAGTTATGCCATCAAAAACATAACTTGTAAAAAAACCAAGTCTCGCAACTCAGTTCTTCTACCGTAAAAAGTTGTGAGATCCATGTAATACCAAGTCGGCTAATTTATTCAGTCCCTACTTAAGGGTCCTTCTGTCTTAAGTTATTACGTAATTACGAAGATCGCCCTGAGGACACGGTGGAGCATACGGTGGCGGTCTGCCCGGCTTGGGCGGAGCACCGCCATGTCCTCGTGGAGGCGATCGGCGGCGGCGATCTCTCGCGTCCGGCCCTGGTGCAAGCCATGGTATGGAGCGAGAATGAATGGTTAGCCGTCACCTCCTTCTGCGAAGCAGTAATGCTCGCGAAGAGGGAGGCGGCGCACGTGAGGAAGAGGCAGTATATGCGCCCTCACGGCCGTAGTCGCCGCGGGAGACGCCCCGGGCGTCGGGAATCCCAGGCTGATTCCTGGCCACCGTAGGCGCGGGCTTGCGGACGGCGAGTAATGGGTAGCTCGCTGTCCGGTAAGGACCAAGCCCGGGTCGACGGCGCGTTGTGTTCCACGCGCGCCTCAAAGAGATGTCAGCACCAAATGGTGGGGTCCTCAAGGACCGATGCCTGCCATGGGTGCGGGTTGTTCGAAAGAGATACCGCGGCCCCTGGCACACAGGCAACTGAGGGAACACGGGTGGGTTTTAGTCAGTAAAAGTCTGACACGCCCTCCCGCTCCACCCAGCGGATTAAGTTATTTGATGATTTCCCACCCAAAAAAAAAGGGTTCTTCTGTCTTAAGTTATTACGTAATTATATTTTAAATGTTTTTTCAAAATAAAGAAATATTCTATTCTATTCTATTCTAATTAGCTAACCTAACATCTTATAGTGACCATATCAATATTCAAAATCTTTTATGTTTTAAATAAATAGATTGAGTTGGCCATCGCTTGAAAACACAATGTATCTCACAAGTAATACAATTAGATTGTCTGGTGCGATTGCCAAGTCAATCTATTTATTTAAAACTTAAAAAAAGACTTTTATTATTGATATGGTCACTGTAAGATGTTAGGTTAGCTAATTAGAATAGAACAGAATATTCCTTTATTTCGAAAAAACATTTACAATATAATTACGTAATAACTTAAGACAGAAGGACGCTTAATTAAGTATACTGAGTAAATTAACCGACTTGGTATTCATGGATCTTACAACTTTTTACGGTAAAAGAATTGAGTTGCGAGACTTGGTTTTTTAAGCTTTTTAACAAACATACTTCATAAATATAGAGAGAGGGTAGCGGTAATAAACCATGTTCTTTAAATATAAGCCTGCAAGATTCATCAGGTTGAAGCCCATATATTGCACGAATACCCTTTTTTTGCGCAACAAATACCCTATTTCTATCGGTACTATTACCCCACATGATGAACCCATATCGTATTAAAGTTTCGACATAAGCATGGTAGGTAGTAATAGCAGTTTTAATGTTTGTTATATTTTTTACCTTTCGAGTCTGTATACGAATTTATTTATTCTTTTAGATATGTCATCTACTTGTGCTTTCCAATTTTTGTCCTGGTCTATTATTACTCCAAGAAGTTTTGTTTGTGTAACCACGTTAAGTTTTGGTATATCAAGTTTTAAATTGTATTTATTATTTCCTTTGTTTCAAAAAACAAAAAAAATATAAAAACATTTAAAAATATATAAAATAGTAGCCCACTGGTATCAGGAACAGGGTCTAAGCTACCGGCGGTCAGGGCTCCAGAGAGAGGAACCTCCTAACAATGCATTTATTGTTATTCAATTTGTTAAATTGTATGTACACGGATTTATCTAAATTAATTTTTAATTTATTAATGTCAACCCATTCAATTCATTTGTTAATTTCTGCTTCATGGTCGTTAATTGTATTCATCTTTTTATCGAACGTCACTATAATGGAAATATCGTCAGCGATTAGTATGCATTTATGATTTGTTATGTCTGTGATTGAATTGATGAAACAATATTGGGCCCAAAACTTAGCAAGTAGGTTAGATTAAGTTTTATCTAACAAAAACCCTATTGCTATCCTTAAGCGCTAAAGTTAACAGCTGGTAAAGAATCACTATACATACATTTAGCTCAACATAAAAAACTCTAAGAATTGATACCAAATTTTCGGTTTCATAATGTTTCTTCAATTCAAATCATAACAAACGTGTCACCGTACTACGTAGATCAATAACTTTCCACGTTACTTGCCAATATCACAATAAATCTATAACGAGTGATGTGTTTATTTCAATTTGAAAAGTTTGGTTTCTAGTATCAATGTATTAATTATTAATGTATTAATGCTGTTAACGAAATGGCTAATTAAGCTATTTGGCTGCGACATATCACGCGTAGGATAAGTCTGTTTAGGACAAACTAGTTTGGCCTGAAATTAGGTTTGGCCGGTAACATATATACTCTTTCCGTTACACGCTCTAAATATATAAAAGGGAGAGATCGCTTATTCAAACATTCATTCACGCACTGATTAATCACGAAATCTTAAAAACCACTGGACCCTACGATGAAATTTGGTACAGAGGTAGATTATGAGTAGAAGACGTCAGCTAAGAAAGGATACTAGGAAACTGCCCCCGTAAAGGGGGGAACTAGAGGGTGGAAGTTTGTTTGAAAAATGTTATTCCTTTGACGCGGCTGGAGCCGTGGGCAGTAGCTAGTTATATTAGATGATATTTACAACATAAAACTGTTGATTTTTGAGTATTGAATCTCTATCGTAGACTGATATCTTGGCAACACTTCAATATAGGTAATGCCTAAATTCATATTATTGCACTGTTATGTTTAAAATCCAACAGTGTGGTTTTATTGAGGTGTCGTTTAGCATTAGTGAAAAGTTGAAAACACACATTCTTTGTATCGTATAATTCTTTTGTTTAATCCACCATAATAATCTCTTATAGCTGAAGGAGTAAACAAAGAAGAAAAGGTGAAAATGACAGATTTTCTCAAAACATCTATGCAAGGCAAAATTATCAAAAACATTTTGCTACCACCGCTCTCGCACTGCTGTGCAGTAAAAACTTATAAGGTTTGGCTAAAAATCTGTCTACATGATGGATTTTTTTATAGAATTAAGTACAATTTTTTTTTTTTAAGTTACAGTTTGCAAGTACATTCGTGTCCATATGTGTATTTATTTGTGCTTATATTAATAAATATACAACATTATTTTTAGTATATGCGAAACCTGATTATAGTTTGTTCAGAATAAGTAACTGCATCGAATGTTATGTTTTTTCCCAAAAAGGTTTTGCAAGTGTGATGGAAAATGTTATCACCAGTTAATTACAATCACCGTACGGTTAGGTACATACTGCCAAATTATGATCAGTGAGCACAATACGACACTAGACCAGCGGGCGGCGTGGGGGCCGCGTGGTGACCATGTTTGTGTAGACAACTAGGTATAAGTTCAAGCTTATAACTTTGCGATTTTTCATGATACAGTTTTGAAAGTACATAGATTCGTTACATAAAAATACTAGACACGTGTTTCGGGTTTCGCATATACCTACTTAAACTAGGGTTGTATATACAGGGGCAAATAAAATTAGCTGGAAAAACACCGCATACGTGATGGGTTCAAACAAAAAATATAACAATTTGATGAGTTTTTTTTGGCGCCGTCAACCGCTCGTAGTGTATTCACTTGAAATATATGAATAAAAACAGTTTTCTTTGTGTAAACTTCATCGACGTGATTGCATGGTATCGATAAGTAAACATGAAAAAAAAACAGATTTCCTCTACTTATACTTCTAGTCACAAAATCACCACAAGTCGTTGAACCCCAGAAAAAATCATGATATTTTTACTTTTAGATATTGTTACTCTTGACGTCCGCAGAGCTAGCTAATTTAATTTGACCTTTTATATTATTTTGATAGTTTCATAAAAGTATACTAATGTGTAAATTTAAATAAAATATTTGTTCTTACATTTTTCATAATTACACTTATCACTTTTTGTCTCTGCATCACCAAATGACTGACTGGTAAAAAATGCGTATATAATTAAGTCCTCTCCCATATACATTTAGTCTCTTACTGCTAAACACAGAATAAAGTTATTCGAAGTTTAAACCATATGAAAATGTATGGTTATTTCTTTGTTATTCTTGGTACAACTTTATTCCGTGTTTATTAGTAAGAGGATTAATGTGTGCTTAAAGTATTAAATAAATAAGTAAATAAAAAGGTTTCTAGATAAGAACTGTCTGATCAATAGTCAAGATATTATTTAAATTTTATTATACCAATCGATATACCTACATATTTTTGAAATGCATTTTAAGTTCCCTTTCTTTTGCAGATTATGCCTCGAGCTCAAAATGCACACGCAGTTGTGAACGCAGGATTTCTGTTTAAATTAAAAAAAGATACAAGCATAGTAGAAAAAGCTACACTTGTATACGGCAGCATTTCAGCCACATTCACGCATGCGTCGAAAACTGAAGAAGTTTTAGTTGGAAAAGATCTTTATACTGATGAGACTTTGCAGCTAGCATTAAAGACGTTACAAGAAGAGATAAATCCTGTAGATGCACCACCTGAACCTTCAGCAGCTTACAGGAAGATGCTAGCGTTGACTTTGTATTATAAGGTATGTTGGCAAAGCATCAAAGCTGAGAAAAACTAAAAGTAAAAAAAATATATTAAATGAGAGTACACTGTCCGTCGTCACCTAGGGAGTGCAAAAGAACGCTGGCATAAATGCTTAGGTGCTAGATAGGCCAGACACAAGGAACAGTTGAAAGGTTGATAAAAGAAAGAACCAAAAATAATGAGATTGCATGAAATGTAAACATTTTTTTTAGAATTGTATTAATGGTCATTGTGTTCATTTTCAGGCAATACTTAGTCTTTGTCCAAATGGCAAAATTAATCCATTGTACAAATCAGGAGGCGAAGCTATTAAACGACAGAAATCTAAAGGCATGCAATCTTTTGAAACCGACAAAAGCATATGGCCGTTAAATCAGCCTATTCCAAAGATAGAAGCATTGGTACAGTGCAGTGGGGAAGCTACATTTGCTAATGATCTTCCTGGGCAAACTGGTGAAGTATTTGCTGCCTTTGTTACTGCTGATGCAATTCCAGGCAGTATGATTGAAGATTTTGATACTTCTGAAGCGTTTGTGAGTATAGATGCAGCTATAGTTTCACACTATTAAACCGTAACACTATTTACTTTACAAAAGATTTGATAGCTACATACATATATGCATAATATATGAATTGTTTCAGAAATTACCGGGTGTAATTGCCTTCTACACAGCAAAAGACATCCCAGGGGATAATATATTCACCCCCTCAAATATACCTTTCATGTCTGCTCAAGAAGAAATACTTTGTCCTAAAGAAGTCAAGTTCTACGGACAACCGGCAGCCATAATAGTAGCAGATAGGGAGAAAACAGCAAACAACGCTGCTCGCCTTGTCAAAATACGATACAGTTCAATAAGCAAGAGTAAACCTTTGCTGACTATTGACCAGGTTTTACAATCTCCAGAAAAGAGTAAAAGAGTGAGAGCAGACCAAGCCGTAGAACCGAGTGATGTTGGCCATGATGTCAAAACTGTTATTCATGGAGAATTGGAAATGGAAGAACAGTATCATTATTACATGGAGCCCCAAACGTGTGTGACAAGACCTACAGAAGATGGAATGGAAGTGTTCTCGGCTGGACAGTGGCTTGACCTTACCAACGTTGCCATCGCACAGACTTTAAAAGTACCCGTTAACAGGTATTTTATGGAAATCTATTTCGAACTTTCTTGCTTAGACAATAAGCACTTCACTTTTAATTACAATTACTAGTTCGCTCTTCTTTATGATTCCAGTATAAACGTGATCGTTCGTCGAGTTGGGGGTGCTTACGGTGGTAAAATATCCCGATCGGCTCAAATTGCATGCTCTGCGGCACTGGTCACCCATCTGTTGAACAAAACTTGCAGAATGATTCTGCCTTTGCAGACAAATATGAAGTCGATTGGAAAGCGAATTCCTACTAAGTGCAACTTTGAGGTACAAAATAAAAACCTTAAGAGAATTAAGGATTTCTCTTTTTAATTAATTAAAATCTAGACTCCGGGCTGCCTGAAAAATTCCAGATAAAAAAACCCAATTCAACTTTGCCCGACTCTAAAAACCAAATTTGCAATTAAAATAATCGAGATGTTTCATAATAAGATGGTCAAACGAAATGATGATTAAAAGTTTTATAATTAGGTTAAATAGAAGATACTAATATTAATTATATATTCTTCAAACTTGGTTCTTTCAGCTTGGTGTAAACGCTGAAGGTGAAATCCAGTACTTAAAAAATACTTTCTACCAAGATGGCGGCTGCACTTACAACGAGGTCCTCACATTTATCACTGTCATGCACTTCCACAACTGTTATAATTACAAGAGGTGGTCCATCACCCCTTACAGTGTCTTGACTGACAAGCCGTCCAACACTTGGTGTAGGGCACCGTGTAAGTAAACCAAAGCTGATTGATTTTCTATTGATGATTTTTTCTTACATTTTGTCGATTCGATCTGCTTTCAATTATGACCAAAAACGTTATTGCTCTGACATGTTTAATAGGTTCATTAGCGATTCAAAACTTGGAAGTTTTTGTTTTAAAGGATAATGGGTAAAAATATTTGGACGACACACCCACCGCCACAGTTTAGACTACTTCTGTTTGTAAGGTATCACAACCATGTCTCTCTATGCCAATTTGCATCAAATTCTGTCCGAGGGTTCTCCATATATTTTGAGTCGAATAGTTTTAACTTACTGAGCATTAATAAATGAAACTTTGTGTTTAATTTTTATCATGATCTACTAGTATTGAGTCCAAGAAGAGAGCCGGTAAAAGAAAGAAAAGAAAATTGTTAATAGATATTACGATCGATTTCAAACAAATTGATTTATATTTAACTAAAACTGAAAAACACAATAATTTATAGCGTATAACCAAAGGGTAGTTAGATAACGCAACACTAGCATAATGTTTTTAGATGATTTAGTCAAATTGGCTATCAAACAAATACTCTTGTTGTACCTGTGCAGATTATTTATTTATTCATCACATTACTGATTAAACTATTTACATATTCTGAAATATCTAGTTATTTGTTTTATGAAACTATCAAACCAACTGTTAACAAATAAGAAATGTTCCTTTTTTATTTGTGTATTTAGTTAATTGCACTTTTTCATGTCAATAAAGTCAAATCTTACTTTTTTTTTTAATACAGTTTCAGCTGAAGGGATTGCCATGATAGAGTACATAATGGAGAGGATATCGTTCAGTCTAAAACTAGATCCCATTGAAGTGAGGCTTATAAACATGTCTACAGAGAAAAATCCAATCCCAGAGTTGATAAACCAATTAAAAATAGACGCAAATTACGACGACAGGAAGAAACTAGTTGAAGAATTTAATAAAAGTAATCGATGGAGGAAACGTGCCATAAACATTATACCATTGACAGCTGATATAGGTTATACAGGGAACTTTAATGCCATCATTTCGATCTATCATGGTGATGGGTCCGTTGTGGTAACTCATGGAGGAATAGAGATGGGACAAGGTCTAAATACTAAAGCAGCTCAAGTTTGCGCGTACGCACTTGGTATACCTTTGGAAAAGATCAGTGTTAAACCTAGTACTAGCTTTACTTCTCCAAATGCCATGGTTACTGGTGGAAGTGTAGGTAGTGAGTGCGTTGTATTTGCGGCTAAGAAAGCTTGTGAAGTTTTAAAAGACAGACTTAAACCTATTAGAGAAAAGATGGGTACACCTACTTGGGAAGAACTGATCGCTGGAGCTTATGGCGCTGGAGTGGATCTTCAAGCTTGTTCCATATTCAACCCAAAATTGGATGGGAAGCCCTACGATGTGTATGCTGTTGGCATGCTGGAATTGGAAGTTGATATTTTGACTGGAAACCATGACATTATAAGGGTTGATATTTTGGAAGATACTGGAAGGAGTTTGAGCCCAGAAATTGACGTTGCTCAAGTACGTTTGATTGGTTATAATATTTCTATATGATATGAATTATATATTTAAACTTGTATACAAGGTGTAACAGTATAAGTGCAAGTCCCGAAAGTAGTTTGTTCATAATTGACTACCTAGTGAATCAATTTCAGTGAATTTCAATGAAGGTTTTTTTTTAAAGTTACTTATTTTGCCATACTGATCGCCGATTGAGCCAAAGAAAATTCAATCTTATTTCAAAGCAATAAGACTCAATTTTAAATGCATAAAGTAATGCTACTGTCGGCAAGCTTTTCTTAATAATAACAGTTAACTTTAACAAAAATGTTATGGTTATTGTATTATACTTATAGCTCAAAACTCTAATTGGGGTCTATGAGGTCTTGTGTTTATCGTGTTACATGTAGTATAAAAATCCAGGATCCAGAAGTTGATTTAATTTAATTGAGTTTCACAAGTCCTTTTTAAAAGTTGATGTTTTTTTCTCAGATTGAAGGAGCCTTCGTTATGGGCCTAGGATACTGGACCTCAGAAAAAATAGTATATGATGATTCTACTGGAAAGCTTCTTACTGATAGAACCTGGACCTACAAGATCCCGGGAATCAAAGACATTCCCTCTGATATGAGGATTTACTTCTGTCGAAACGGAATTAATGAACTTGGTGTATTGCAGTCTAAAGGTAATGGATTTTGAGGAGTTTACAACGGTATTTATTTGTGTACTAGTATTTCGCTCGCGAGTTCCCGCTCGGGTTTAGTCCCCGATCCGCTGCATCGCATTCCATTGCCCGTCGGCTCTATTGCTTGATAATAATGGGGTTATCAAATGCAAAATCCCACGGGTAGTTCCAGAACAGCACCTAGCCTAGTACCTAGCCCTACATAACAACAACTTACAAACAAACCGATCTTACCTTTTAGTAATATATGTCCTATTGACAGAGAGACTTCCGGGTAATCATTTTCAGTACACAATCCATACATTAAAAAAAATCGCAACTGAAAAGAAGCAATACCTACACATTGAGATATCAACGTAGGTCGTTTCTAATACTCATTCTTGAATACAAAAGAAATGAATTAGTAATGAATTAAGACAAGACCGACCGACCAGCAACTATTCTTCTAGTCTAGTTTGATTAAGACCTGAAATGAAATGAAATGTTTATTTATTTTAATAATTTTTTATAAGAGACTTTACACATAAATATTTTGTTTGCCAATATTTTAAAAGAAGAGTGTGCAGGCATTTTCTAGCTGATCCCTGAGAAGAAGCGCCGAAACTCAGAGATCATGGTCTCTTTTAAAGTCTAAACATTGTATTATTAGAAATTTATGTGGGTCTAACAATGCAGGGTCATGTCTGGAAGGGCCTTTTGAAGAAAGAGCCATTGCAGCTTTGAGCTGACCTGTCCTAGCAGACGGCATACATGCATCAGTCATCGTGTAGCTTCTAAAAGCACTTATAAGTAAATGCTTAGGTACTTGGTATTTTCATGGTTCTGCTTAGGTACTGCATTGGACACTCATAAGCTGGGGCGTATCATTAGAAAATGGCGCCTAGGGCACGCATAACATTTGTGCCCCTTCGTACATTATCTTCTCGGTCTATACTGAGCAAAGCTAGGTCGTATAACCTTTCTTAGTATAGTATAGCCTTCAAAACGAAGGTACTATTTTGAACATGCTAAAAAATCGCTTGCAATGCTGCAATTTTAAGAGAATTTGAATAGAAATATGCAGATTTGAAAATACGCTTTGATCCTCATACTGCACAATATATTCAAGTAGCCCTTCAGATTTCTTAGATATAGGTGACAGTATGAAATGATGATGTTTTTTATTTAATCATTCCCGACTTTTTGCGCCCCCCTTCGTTAGGCACTCAGGGCTCTTGTTCTGCCTGCACCACCCTAGTTAGACCACTGCTCATATGTGTCATATCGATGTAAACTATGTCACAAAGAGAGTTTTAGTTATAGAACATGCAAATCATTCATCACGCCTTGTTTTAGTTATAGAACATGCAAATCAGTCATCACGCCTTGTTTTAGTTATAGAACATGCAAATCATTCATCACGCCTTGTTTTAGTTATAGAACATGCAAATCATTCATCACGCCTTGTTTTAGTTATAGAACATGCAAATCATTCATCACGCCATGTTTTAGTTATAGAACATGTAAATCATTCATCACGCCTTGTTTTAGTTATAGAAAATGCAAATCACTCATCACGCCTTGTTTTAGTTATAGAACATGCAAATCATTCATCACGCCTTGTTTTAGTTATAGAACATGCAAATCACTCATCACGCCTTGTTTTAGTTATAGAACATGCAAATCATTCATCAGGCCTTGTTTTAGTTATAGAATATGCAAATCATTCATCAGGCCTTGTTTTAGTTATAGAAAATTCAAATCACTCATCACGCCTTGTTTTAGTTATAGAACATGCAAATCATTCATCACGCCTTGTTTTAGTTATAGAACATGCAAATCATTCATCACGCCTTGTTTTAGTTATAGAACATGCAAATCATTCATCACGCCTTGTTTTAGTTATAGAACATGTTAATCATTCATCACGCCTTGTTTTAGTTATAGAAAATGCAAATCACTCATCACGCCTTGTTTTAGTTATAGAACATGCAAATCATTCATCACGCCTTGTTTTAGTTATAGAACATGCAAATCATTCATCACGCCTTGTTTTAGTTATAGAACATGCAAATCATTCATCACGCCTTGTTTTAGTTATAGAACATGCAAATCATTCATCACGCCTTATTTTCCCGAAGGGTTAAGCAGAACTGTACCTATGTTACACCCACATGTCGCCAGTTACGTTTAACTCCCATGTAACAAAGGGCGAGCCTTTTGCCATCAACCGAGCACATATCCAAACTCCAGGTTGCTACAGAGAAATTTCAGATAGATAAACCCAATAACACTTTGCCCGACCTGGGAATTGAAACCACGACCAGAGCTGAGCACAAGCTTAGCAGTGGCGTTTGCGAGCACTAGACGAACGAGGCCCTACTGCATCTGGAGCAATATTGCAGAGTACGAACTGATTTGTAACTTTTACGTAACTCTCACTTAAGGCCCATAGTATCCTCATCTCCCATTTGTATGCTAAAGCACGACTGCCGCCCGCGCCCGCGCAGGGCACCTCTGAGCCTTTATCTCAAAATGGGGATATTCCTTTGATTAATTTACAATTGTGCTTCGGCGATTCTGTGGTACCTCTAACTATCTATTTTTCAGTGTATTTTTTTTTTCCAAATAACGAAGCCGTTTAGTAGGAGTATGGAATAGAAGCCAAAATATTGCGTGATGGAAAATATTTTTTTACAGCAAAAGTATTAACCATACAAAAAAAGTACTTCGGGCAAAATGATCTATATGAATCTATAGCAAAATCATATATTTTTCAAATCTTCAAGACAAGCCGTTAATGAGCAGTAGGGTTCATAAAGTGACCGTGTTACGCTACCAAACGGGACGTAGGCCCTTAAACAGTAAATGTACTGAAATCAAAGTTAATCTTTTGTTAAACATAATAGCGTAGACTAAGGCCTTTATTTGTTGTTGTAACTTATCATAGACCTTTCAACATGAATAGAGCGCTAACGAATGTAATAAGATAGGTAGGCTAGCAACTTTAATCAAAGCAATATTACGTGAGTATTACGAACCCTATTATCAAGTTCTGACAAGAAGAAATCTATACACAAATAAGTAATAATAACTTTAGTACATAGTCAAAAGTAGCTAATCATAATACATGAATCTCAACTGTCATTCTTTGTCTCAACTGTCATAAAACAGTCAGACAGAGCAGTTCAGTTGATCAGTTGACTCAAATAAACGAACAGTATTAAATTTTTTGTCAATTAATTGGTAGTCAATTTGATAACTAATAAATTTCCTAAGATATACCAAACATATTGCAACACAATTATTTACACCCACAACAACAACACAATCACATTTATTATAACATTTTTAACCGACTTCAAAAAAGAGGAGGTTCTCAATTCGTCGGAACCTTTTTATTTTTACCGTGCTGACCGTTACAAGATTTTCACAAGTCCAAGTGATTTTCATAGTCTTGCCCTTTTCCCCAATTTTATTTGGAGTCGTCGCAATATATCTGTTTCCTCCATACTTCTCTCTTAGTCGTCGTCTTGGTAGTCAGCCTATTTTTAGCCATATCATCTTTCACACAGTCCATCTATTGTTTTTTTGGTCTTCCCGTACTCTTATAACCATCGACATTCATACTTAAAAAAAATCTGCACGACATTTTCAAGTAATCTTGGAACTAATACTAGCCAACTACTACCTACTGTCTGACCACTGCAGTGCAGCTAGGTCCGTCTGGATTGAGAACTCCTTTCTCATAATTAAATGCGGATGCTACCAAATATTTAGTAGCTAAGCCGTTTTTGTAAATAACCTTGATCCTGAAATTTGTAGTAAAATCCTTAATGGAAATACGGGACATTTAGGATGGCTCCTCAATTCAAATGCCTGAATTGAGAAGCCACGTTAATCCTAGAACTCGAAAATTAGACAATATGTTTGAAACTTTGGTATGACATAGTAGTGATTAAGCGCAGTCTGTACAGTTGAATTTGTGATGGCTGCAATGCTTTGATTTCACTGCGCTTTTCATAGCCCCATAGAGGCATACCTCTGTACTAGTGAACGTTATACCATGTTGCTCGTGAGGAAAAGGGCGTAAAGTTTACTCAACCCCCGTACAAAAAGGAATGAACCTCCGATTAGACGGGAATTGTCTGGTTGGCAACTGCTAGACGATTAATGACGGGACGTTGTTTATATAATGCTAGTTTCGCGGTAAACTCTGCTGTATTTTGCGTGTCGTCCGTCTGATGCGTAGACCGCATATAGCAATTTAAATGACTCCCATTACAAGGGTGATACTTCATCACATGTATTTTACACGTGTTTTTATCCACAGCGACTGGTGAGCCCGCATTCTGCCTAGCAACAGTGTTCCTCCATGCGGTTCACGCAGCTATTCACTCCGCTCGCCTGGATGCTGGATACGAAGACGTATGGTTTGATTTGGGTAAGATAATTACGATAATATGTGTTCCAGCATGAGGAACATTAGAGGCTGATCATGTAATGTATGTGTGTATACTTTGCCTGCCTGTGGAGTTGAAGCAATTTTTTTTTTAAATAAAAAATATATAATTTTTATTGTTAAAAAAATATTATATTTTTTTTTATTTTAAATAAAATTTAATATTTTTTTTATATTATTTATAAAAAATAAAACAATAATACACCGTCTCTGTTACGCAAGATGCAAGTCAAATGCAAATGTCGTAGACTTTTATAGTAATTTTTTGCTTCAATTGTATTGTTTGTCAGAGGCAAGAAACTTGCATCGTGTAACGCTTTACATAACAATGCTGTCGATAGGTATTGAAAAAAATACATACTTGTTTTGGCTTTATTTAGTGACACAGTGAAGTTAACAGTTCCCATTTTACTCCAACATCGAAAGAAAATCAGACAATACAAGATAATTTCTACCGTTCCAAATATTATTTTTATTATTCCATTTAACCCTTACAAAATTATAAGTAACACATTTATAAGCAGTATTTCGAAAAAGACAGGATTAGCCTCCAGGGACAGCATAAAATAGGACGTCAGAAATGTTTACCTTAAGAATAAAGTAAAAATAAAAGAAAAATTAGACGGTTACCATTTTATGCACGTGCCTGAACTCTGGTATCTTGCAACAAAGTGTAGGAAAGGGTTTTCTTGAAAATTTAACTTTGTTAGTATTGTTTTAGGATACCAATTACTGTAAAAAGCTGTCTGGTTTTAAGAAACACAACGTGAAAGTTCTGTATTCTTAAAAAAACTACACTTTGAATTTCGAAGTGTCGAAGTGTGTGAACAAATGAGTTCGCTATTGTGTCATGTGCGGTCAAGACAGTTATTTAGAACAACTGTCTGATAGTATCAACCTATCAGTAACTTTATTGTAACTAGAATAAATATCACTGTGATTTTGTCAGACTTGTCAATAGCAGCAAACCAACAGCAACCTTATTTTGACTAAAATAAAGATCACTGTGATTTTGACAGTTATGCAAAATCCATGGTAAAATAACAACTGTGATAGGACTGTAGTACCATATGACCACACGTTTTAAAATATTGACTCTTCTTTGTTTCAGAAACTCCTTGCACGGTGGAAAACATCTTCATGGCTGCTGAACACAAGTTGGAACATTTTAAATTGAAATAAAAAAATGAAATTGTCACATACCTATTTAATAAATAATTATTGCAATTGGTGTTACAAGTGTATCTTAAGTGTTTCATATTTCAATACCTAGCTCTTAGCTTTTTATTTTTGGATCTTACATTCCAATGTTCATTTGATTTTATGACGAGACAAGAAGGGTTTGTAGCTCAGTAATAATAGCCGCACAGGTCGGTTGATCGTCCTTAGATGGGTGACCATCTTATTATACCAAAATGAGGAGTCTTGGTCGTGCTTCGCAAAGCACGTTAATCCGTTGGTCCTGGCTTTCTTTCGGATCTTTGACAGTCGTTACGGGTCGTCAGAAGCCCCAAATTTTGATAACCAGACGTATTATATTATTTTATCGTATTACCCAATAACTGGGTTGAGGAGGCAGATCAGTCGCTCTTTGTAAAATACGGATAGGCGGCGCATTGTTTGTCTTTGTTTGAATTTAAGATTTTTACCAAGTAGACTTTAGTCTATGTCTTTAGACATCTTCGATAAAATGTATATAGCACTGTTATCAATTTTATGATACCTCTTTTGAACAACTACTAGTGGAAATTCGATCACAGGCTACGAGAGCGTAGCAAACGCGGCGACGTAGCGATGACGTTATCGCATCAGCTACGCCGTAGCAATGCAATCAATCACAGTGTAGTCCACTATTTCAGTGATGTAGGTAGTCAGTAAATAAACCTCACAATGCTCATATTTTTTCCCTTATGTATAATGGGCTCTTTTGCCCTTCCACCCCTCTTTATCTCAAAAATCGTTTTCAGTGTCTTTGTGACTTCCACACAAAATTCTTAACGTCATCAGATAACTTGAAGCTTAAAATGCCTATGCACTCCACAACTTTCCTCGAATATTCCTTTACTGCCCGGGCCGCTTGTTTGTAGAGATGGGTAATCACGTGAGTTAAAACCCACTAGTGGGTTATTTATAACCCAGTTTTCACCCGTTTTATTTCACTCATTGGGTGGTTTGGCCGGGTGAAAACAAAATATTTCAGATTTTTGCAAATCAACGGAATTGCGGCATTTGTGGAATGCATTGCCAGTTGAAATTAAACGCGCGCAGTCATCAGCAGAGATCGGATATTCGGATGCGGATACTATCATAGCAAAAATTATCTTTAGGTAAATCCTAAAGATAATTTTTGCTATGATAGTATGGAAAGCGGCTTTATAAATTATTTGTAATATTTATTAAAAACCCCGGGATTATTGATTGCATAACTATTCAGATGTATATTAATTTAAAATTAATCTTTAACCCGATACAAATATGTATATGTACTGGAGGAGGGGTGGTTTGAAAAACAAAAAATAAACAAATAACTTACCTAAATTAAGACTTTTTCGATACAAAAGCGCATTCCATGTTAGCCAACATCTCAACTTTAGGTGAGTATGCATCCGAATATCCGATCTCTGGTCATCAGTCAGGCAGTGGGCGCATGTGTTTAAAAGACTCGTAAAAGATCATTACCTGTCGTTGTAATCTGGTTCTCATACATAACTGTAATTTTCTATTTAAAGTCTTAATTAATTTTCGTTCCTTATATATTATTTAGTATGTATTCATGTATCTATTATTTAGGACATGCACCTATAATATCTGTGTATTTATTTTAGTATATTGTATATTTATTATTTGCACCAACGACATCCCCATTTTATGTCCAGGCTAATCACTGTTCATGCCAAGGTTGCCTGGAAGAGATCGCGGAAAGCGATAAGGCCGCCCATTGCATAGGTATTATTTTTTGTTATGTATTTTTGTGGTGTACAATAAAGTATATTTTATATAAACCCATTGTATTATTTGATTTGACTGCCTCGTTTATCTTAAAGTGGCAAGCGCTACTACTGAGCATCAGGTACTGGGCAGATGTAATTACCAGGTTGGGCATATGGTGCGGGATTTTCCACAAGTACTCAATACTCAATACTTTATTGCATTCCACATGTAGGTATTCTTAGGTGGTAAACTTATAATTAGATCATATGGACCCTGTCGGGCACAGCAAAATAAGTAACTTAGAGAGGAAGCACTAGCATTCTGGATTTGTGTATATACACTATAAATCCCCATAACCCTTCGGAGAAAATAGGCCTGGTGTCTATGTTATTAATCGATTTATCTCAGTAAACTCTCCTAACTCAGCCGTGTGGAAGGATTACACGTAGACTTGAAACTGACAGGCTAAAGTTAGTTTCTCTGTGGTAACGATCCTTGTATAATCAGTTGCGTATACACACCCTTCTTTGAAGATTACAATGCTTAATCAGGATTGGCCCAGGGGCCCACATCTCAGCGCTCATTGATCGTGGAACGGAGATCCTTTTTCACGATCCGTCTTAGGAAACCTGCGATCCTGCCGCGCGCTCGCTAATGTTTTTTTTTAATGAGTAGTATTGCAATATGTAGTTAGCTAGCGACCTCAACAATTCATGATTATTCTTGCCAGTGCAACCGGCAGCAAGTTCGTCATGCTCCCTTAGATGTCACTGCTTGCGGTAGCGTCGGGGGTCGGGTTGCCTCCTTCCCTCAAATATGGCAAGGGGGTAGTGGCTGATCTTTGCGTTATGCTCGTGAACGGGTGCTGCTCGTGGTGACTGGTCGTCTTGCTGACCATGGTTTTGTTATTGTTAATTGTATTAAGTTTTTATTAATTTTAGTCCAGAGGTCCTAGTTTAACTTTTGTTACTTTAAGTTATAGCTATATTTGCATAATGCAGAATTGCATATGTAAGCGGGCATGCCCTAAAGGGCATGCCCGCTTACATATGCAATTCTACTACGCATAAATGCCTGGAGGCTTTTATTTAGATCGGAAGTTCTGTTTACGTTTTATTTTAATTTTCTGTTATTTTTAGTTTTCAATTTTTGATGGTAGGTACGTAATTTGAATTACCTATTATTGTATTGAATCAAGTTCTTCTAACTTAACAGACAGCTGTGCTGCTGGGGAGTTTGTTGCGCTACTTCTTCTTCCCAGCTAAAGCACTAGGAAGTGGTGAAGGGCGGGCGTTTTGGGGGACTGTCTTATGTTATTTTATTTTGACGTTCAAAAAGAGCTGACTCTCAGCCTAGATTGAATAAATGACTTTTGATTTTGATTTTGATTTTGCTCCAGTCCAAAGCCATCTTAGCCTATCCGACACAGCAAATAACTTGTCATTCAGGTTAGGATTTTAAATCCATATTGCGTTAGAGTACATTTTACGATGACAATACAGAATAGTGGTCAACTGTCATCGATGAGCAGTCATTCATTGCACGCGGCACGTCCACACCGACCTCATGCACCCCAATTAGAGTATTGAGTTAAAAGTATAATACAATGACCAAACCTATTTTTTTTAAGCTAACTGATATTATTAAGAAAAACGTGTCGACCCTAGCATTACTTTTAAAATTGAGTCTTATATCTTCTAAATTAAGATTGAATTTTCTTTGGCTCAATCAATGTTAGGTATGGCAAAGACATTTAAAAAAAAACTTGTATTAAAAGTTACTGAAATCGATTCAGTGGTCAATTAGGAACAAACTACTTTCAGGTCTTGCGTCTATTCTGTTACACCTTGTATTGTTACTAAGTAATTACTTACTTTTATCTAAGTTCGTAACAACATCTAACATAAATCGAGAATATTAGTTCGATTACTCAACTTAATAGCAGTTTCATAATTTGTTAGTATTCCTTTGTTGGTAAGCAAACCAGATTGTTTATTTAGGCCTATGTCCAACAGAATGTGTTTGCATTTAACAATAGTTTCACCACTGACGTGTAGATTTAATAATATTACTGCAAATTACCTACAAGAGTTTTATGTAATTGACTTATTACATAATCCAATCGAAAAAGGAGAAGTGGTGGCTCTTACACATGACACAGGAATCAAGCAATCTCAAGAACACCAATAGTAATAGTTTCGCAAGACATATTATGTAAAGTTGTTGATCGAAGCTTTTAAGCTTCGCACACATAAATTCTTTATGCTTTATTTCAGACATGATTGCATAGTGTTAGTAACAACAAAATGGAGTTTTTGGCGGGATCGCGTTGGAACATGTCGCACGAATTTTCATTTTCATGAAATTTAGTGAATAGCGAATTAAATTGTTTAGTTTTGGTAGTGAATTATTCAATTTAGTTACGTGTGAGTGTAGTGAAGGTGAAAATAAGTGACTAACGTGGACTTTTCGTGTTCCCCCCAAAAACTCCTATTAGGTTGTTGTAAAGTTACTACCGCTTTACAATAACTTTGATTTGACTAACTAAAGTCGACTATGACTGTTTCGTAACTTCGTGCCCGATATCGGGCCATTTACTTGATCGAAAAGAAAATTTACTTGACACTGGCTAAATGCACAAACCGTGCGAAGCCAAAACGCAAAAAAAATATATTAAAATAACAACAAAATGTTTTTAATAATAAGAAGTTCAACAATCAATTATTTTTAAAAGAGTACCTAACCGTGGAGTTTCTTGCCGGCTCTTCTCCATAGGAAGCGACAAATTGGAACCGTGCACCTAGCTTCTGACGTTTCATAAGTGCCCATGCAGGCCTATGTGAAATATTTTTATTTTTATTTTGAATCAACTGGTATGGATTCTTAATTATTGGCAAACGATTCAGACAAATTTGTTGCGTTTCTATCGCAAACATTAAAAAAATGCAAAATCATTTAATTGCAAATATGGGTAAACAATATGCAGATTTACATTCATGTAATAGGTACATAGTTGTTATATCACATTATTAGTAACACGATATTTTACCTTTTTTCATGCAAACTAGGTACATTGAACAAAAACACAAAAAAAAACTGAATAAAATAATAAGAATAAGATCAATAACACATTCAAAAATAGAACAAACTGATGGAAATTCCATTGCCGTTAACTTATAAATCAGAGTCAACCCAACGCTCGAAGCGAGATGAAGAAAAACATATAAAGTTTTCGTCTCACTTGCAACTAAAAATATCTCGAAGGGACAGACAAGGTCGTTGAATGTTCACGACTTCGAGAATTTTGACCTGTACACGTAATACATATCCGTCAATAGAGATTATTGAGACATAGAAGGTTTTTTTGAAGAGACGATACGATTCCGACACGATACGAAATTTGTCTCGACGTCCTCAATATGATACGAGACACATCCTTATATGAGAAGACGAAGACCATATAATACGTAGATGAATCGAGTGAACTTAGATATGGTTAGATAGGTATATCATCATCATCATCGTCAATGTCGGCTTCTAGTCTAACCGAGTGCCACTGAATAACAGAATTTTATATAGGATAGGAATTTCAGATTTGTAGCTCCCTTATCGTTTACCTAAGGTCAGAAAAATAATGACGTACATGTCATCAGATCTGATGGCGAGAGTATTCCTTTGGTTTTTGATGATTCGATACTTTTCAGATAAATAATCAATATAATAGCTTGGCTCTGGTGCATGCTGTTTACCAATGACATTGTTCTTGTCAGTGAAGATGTATCTGAGATCCAAAGCAGATTGGAGAAATGGCAACAGAAGCTGGAGAATGTTGACTTGAAAATCAGCAGAACTAAAACTGTATTTATGTTCTGCTATTCCGGCGGTCTCTCCAGTTCCAAAGCCATAGCGCTTGATGGCGCGTTTCTCCCAGTCTGCTCTGACTTTCAGTATCTCGGTTCACTAGTGCAGTGATGGCAAAGTAGATGGGATGGTTAAGCACAGAATTGGCAAAAATATGCATTTAATGGTTAACACTGGATGGATGGAATGGCGGCAGGTCACGGGAACAATATGCGACTACCACATTCCCCTTAAACTTAAGGGGAAGGTACATACGACCAAGGTTGAACCTGCTGTCTTGTATGGGTCAGAATACAAGCAAGGCAATTGCATGCAGCTGAGAGGAGAATGTTTAAATGGATGTGTGGTGTTACACGAATGGATAGAATAAGAAATGAGTACATAAGAGGAAGCCTGAAAGTGGCACCGATAGCTGAAAAGTTGTGTAGAAATCGGTTATCATGGTATGGGCATGTGATACGGAGGAATGAGGAAAATGTCATGAGGAAAATTTTGAGTATGAACGTCGATGGCTATAAGAGTAGGGGGAGACCAAAGAAACGACGGATGGACTGTGTGAATGATGATATGGTTAAAAAGGGTGTGACTACGGAGATGACGACTAATAGAGAAGTGTGGAATGAAAAGACACGTTGCGCTGACCACAAATAAATTGGGATGAGGGAAGGAGAATGATGATGAACAGACGAAAAAAGAACAAGTTTCTTCCAAAAAACAGTACAAAGCGAAAAACATCTAATTATATGCACTCTATATAGCTTTTTTTCTTTTTGTCGGTAGTTTTTTTTTTTTAAATAAACATTTTCTTTATCACTTTTTAGTTGTGGTTCCTACCCCACATAAAATCGTATACCTTCTTGATAAGTAAAATACAGTGACAGGAAATTATTTTAACATATTTAAAAATACCTAAAAAATATAACTTACAGCTCTTAGAACGTAACCCAAAAGAAAATGTAAGTTCACGATTGTAGTGGTTCTTCTAACTTAACAGACAGCTGAGCTGCTCGGGAGTTTGTTGTGCCACTTCTTCTTCCCACCTACTAGGAAGCGGTGAAGGGCAGGCGTTTTCGGGGACTGTCTCACAAAATTTTGACGTTCAAAAAGTGCAGATTGTCTGCCTATTTTTTCATAACTGTCCAAAAATTACCGTTTGGTAAGTTACAGGAATCAAGCGATATGAAATCGTATTGCTAGTCGTGACGATATCGTAACGTATTAAGGTACCCATTCTCTTGAACATTACATAAGCAGGTATCGCCTATGATTACATGATAATGTATCTATCAGCGACATGTCAGTATGGGAGAGACAGCTTAGAACAGTTCTTAATAACGTATCTCTATATTGGTCTAGAGTAAATTGTGTCCGATGGTATTTGAAGTGTTATGATCGTTTTTCTTGAACGAGTGGGATTATATTTGAATCTTATTTTGCAATCAACGCATTTTTGACTATTCCCATAGAGGATTCTCTGATTTTGATATTCATATCAAAATTGACGTAGAGTGTCTATTTGGTCAAAAAATATTTTGCATAATCGGCCTATAATGTTCCCACTAGTGGGACACAGGCCTCCTCTCTGTGAGAGGGAGCTAGCTGAATATCCACCACGCGGGCCTAGTGCGGGTTGGTAAATGTAACATGTCTTCGAACTTTTGATTCTAGGACCGGTTTCCTCACGATGTTTTCCTTCACCGTTTTGAGAGAAGTGGTGATGAAATTAAATACAAAAAGTAATGCGCCTACCTGGGTTCGAACTCACGGCCTACAATTCGTAAGTCGGAGCTGATACCACTGGGCCACCACTGCGCATCCACTATTATTTTCCCTGACTTCTACTATTACTCTTTGTCTACGGGTAATACGGGCGTGATGAGTACTTAAGGAAGCTATCACATTTTTGAATCAGTCAAGTTTAGGTATCTGAGTCGCAACATTACGCACACGCACACATTGAAACCATCGTCCGCTCGATTTCTATACAGTACTTACTAATCTTGGTACTTGAACGTATTTTTATTTTACTTGCATTGGTGAGCAAACTTTATGCATTTGGTAATAGTAACGTAAGTTTTGTCTGCATGATCGTCATTATTTTTGAAATAACGTACAGTTCGTAAGTACGCACGGCTACACATCAAGCGATGCATTTCCAGTTTACGTTGATCTCGCATCGTACGGAAATTCTATTTTGCGTCATTTGTGTATGTTTGGATAACGATGCTTCACACTTGTTGGTTTCCACGGGACGTTGTATTGATCTGCACCTACTTGTATACCCATCTTTTCAGTCACTTTTCTCAAGTTAGAAAAACAGGACTTCAACTTCTTTAAGAATTCTGAATCTATAATGCAGTTCTGTTATAACTTCTCTTTAAAATAAGAGAGATAATCTCTTATTATTTTCATTTGTCGGAATGAAATGTCTATACATCAAAAGTGCAATTAAAAATAAATACCGTTCTTTCGAAATCTTAAAGTAGCTTCCCTGTTCTATCTCCAACACATCATCATCTGTCTAGCTTTTTCCCAACTATGTGAGAGTTGGCTTCCTGTCCAACCAGATGCAGCTGAGTACCAGTATATAACATGGAGCGACTGCTTAGCTGACCTCCACAACCCAGGTGATAGGTAATACGTTACCTCTTAGTAAGACTGGTTGTCAGACTTTCGGGCTTCTGACGACCTGTAACGACTGTCAAAGATCCACGATTGACAGCCAGGACCAACGGCTTAGCATGCTTTTCGAGGTACGGAGTAATCTTGGTATCAGTATCTACCTATCTGTGAACATGTTAACATGAGTCTCAAAAGAAAGTGAGCCTTTATTCAGTGTCACAATGTCACTGAAAAGTTATAAAAAAAACTTTCCAATGACGCAATTTGCAATAAAAAATAAAAATGTAGACGCCGTCGGCCATCGGTACACCTGCAACCTCTCACGGCGAAATTATAGCTTTATGCGTTCAACCACTGTTGACTGCGACACATTCCCTGAAAAGAAAAAATGTCGGTTATTTTTTTCTGAAAATCGAAGGTGGCGCCGGAAAATCAATCTGAAATGTTAGTTTAAAATGTTGAGTTTTCTAGGAATCTACGAGATGTCACACGTCGACTAATTTAAAAATACCGTTAAGAAAAAACAAAAATCTTTCTAATTATAAATTCTGTATTAGTATTCTGTAAATTCGAGAGTGAAGTCACTTGTTTTTAAAAGTAAATCATCGCGGGTACACTTTTCAAAGGGAAATGCCCATTGGCCATACACAAAAATACTTGAAATGAACAATGAAATATATGCTACATTGCACTACAAATCGTAGGGAACCCATAAAAAATTCAATAATTATCAAAAACCTAGGTAGAATCCAGTTCCAATATTTTTTTTTTGTAATATATAGGTTAAGTCAAGCTTAGGTTAGGTCAGTTATCAAAGTCCGTGTTAAAAAACGGGTACCTAACGTATGCAGAAGTAAAATCAAAATCCTCAAAAATGGCCACGGTCGTCGTTAAATATCTGATAAAGCAATATGTGTATGTAACTCAAGTCGAGCAATATGTGTATGTAAGTCAAGACGCAAACGCAAAACCATGAATCAATCAATTCAAGTAAACAATCGAAAGAATGAAATGCAGTAATGTCAAACTGTCAGTAAGGCCAAGGACATGTGATGCATACAGCCTACGATACCTTTTCTATTTTGAACATAATTTGATTTTAATTAATATTGACATGTATAATATACATGTCAATATTTATACCGTAAATCTAATTAAAATAATATATTATATTATTTAAAATTATTATTTTATTTTTTAATTAGATTTACGGTATAAATAAGTCGAATTATATTAAATTAATAATGCACTAATTCTATAAAATAGTTCGTTATGGATTATTTGACGATTCCTGTTTGGCTGAATAATTAACATTCAAACAAGTCATGCCAAATAACTACTGACCTACAGTAAAAATAAGAATGAATTAGACGGATATCAAGTTAAATATTTTAATTATCGTTATATTTTCATCCTAGGTAACAAATTTGAGTTTTCATGTTTATTCTTACGGGGGTGACATGTTCAATTATGAACCTCCATTAATAAATAAAGATTTAAAAAAAAAAATGTAAAATTTTACATATTTTATTCTAAATAGAATTAAGGACTATTAGTAGTTTCTGTCCATTACAGGCATTTTTTTTTTTTACCTTTCGAATTGACGTCATTGTTGCTAGGTGTGGGTACTACTAAGTTTACTGTTCTTCCCACGGAGTAATGAAAGAAGGTACTTCCGAAGCGAACTCATTGTGCACTTTTATAATTTCTATCGCCAGATATTAGCTTAAATGCCCACGTCCATAAAATGTATGGACATAGGTACGTGCACATTATAACTTTTAAGGCGTCTTCATTTAATTTATTCCCATACATTTTACTTCCCTGTGTTATCGTGATGACGACGGTTACGGTATCCTACTAATATTTTAAATGTTAAAGTTTGTATGTTTGGATGCTAAACGGTCAAATGAATTTTTGACACACATATTGTTTATACCCTGGATTCACACATAGGATACTTATATCCCGGTAGTACGTTTCCGTGGGATAATTTTCGACCTCCAAGCAAGCGATGCCACTGGCACAAACTAGTAAATTATAAAAGCGTACATTGGAACATGTAATCACACAATGCCACATTAATCATTTAGTAATCTGTCATGCCGAAAATATTACTGAGTTTCATTGACTTGTGATTGTAACGAGAACGAAGAAATATTCATAAACCATCACAGAGAGATAAAGAGGGAAGAAACATCAGAGAAAAAGCTATTCCTAATGCAACGTATTGTTTTTAGGAATAGTATTTTCTCTGATGTTTCTAAAAAATATGGTTTCGATTACACAAAACCTACCACCACATTTTTTCATCTCAAATCCTAAATCTTGCTGTTCTAGAGAATCTTCCAAAAATAAAGATTTTTCAATTGGTTTATATCCCAACCAGTCGTACTCAACGCTTCTCCTCCACATTTATTATGCGCACAGCCAAAGTGTGGAACTCTCTGCCTGCGTCTGTGTTCCCTTCCACATTTAACTTCAAAACAAGAGTGAACAAGTATCTTCTGGACACGCTCGATCCATCATAGACCTCATCAATCGCTTTCCATCAGGCGTGATCGAGGTCAAGAGCAGGACCACAGCAAGACCATTCAGTTTTTTTTATCCTATCAATCTTAGCAGGCTGGATTCATGCTGAAATTCAGCTGAGATAATCCTTGTTCTACACGTAATTAAAATACCGAAGTATACCGTAGGTAGTTTAAAAGCGAACTGAATGGCTTATTTCTTTAACCTTGGATAAAAAGGACTTAACGATTATTATAATATTCTGCGAAATAATTTCCTGTTTCGCAAAATTCCATGTACGATTTCAATAACTGTCAAAACTTATTTTTTATTTCCATACCTGACCGAGACCTGTACGAGTTTATGAATGAAAATAACTTTATGCGGAATGTTTATTGGTTTCACTCACGGCTTCTCTCAAATGTGCAATGATGTGTGTGTGAGTGAGTAAACTAATCGATGAATAAGTAATCTATGGTAAGTCAAATCATGAGCTTGAATGTGAAAAAGATTTGACGGCCTGTTTTTATTTCGTTCAATAAAGAAAATCTATTCAACATAACATTTGTCTACTGCCAGTCTATTTTGTAGAGTGTGTATCTATTTGGACCATCCTGAAACTCTAATATATTTTATGCCAATAGGTAGCTTAGGGAGGTCTGTGACTTCAGCCTGTAGTCTATGAAGAATAAATTAGAAAAGAAAGCTCCTGTATATACGTATAGGTAATTATCTCTTTCTATACAAAGTGACATCAGTTTCCATCATTTTTACAAACTTTAACCATGTTTGTTCGGGTGGAATCTTGCAACAAAATTTTGAAGCAGATTTCTTTAACCGATTGAGTTGAAATTTTGCATGCATATGCATATCACGTGACAATGCAATATTATGATGACATGGAGCTGATCTGATGCTGGAGCTGGAAGATGGCCATAGGAACTCAACAATAAAACGTCACAATTCCGAGTTTGGGCTCATTTAATTTGTACTTTGATCCTATATGGTAACCAGGGTCTGATGCTGGAACTGGAAGGTGGCCATAGATACATAACACTTTAAGTGCTCAAGAAAACACAAGTGTGGGTTCTACGAATTATTACGAGCTACAAAACGGAAAAATGCTGCTACGAACTACGTCGTAGTAAATTCCGTACATAAATATATTACTAAAAAATTAAAAATTAACTCAATAGAAAAAAATACTTTTCAAAAACAAGCTTTTATTATTACATGTTAATAAAACGAACTAAAAAGTTAAAAATAATTTAATCTCAATTATTTAAATAAAAGCGTGGTAAGGCACGTGAGCATATTCGTAAGAAGTTGGCAGAATCATCCCAGCGCTGAATTGCTGGATTCATTTTCTCCTCTACCTACCGTTATTTCTCAAGACAAAGTTTATTTTCGTTATATAATTATATGTATGTATATACCTATGTTTTTTTTAAATCGCTTCACCACCCTTGGTAAGTCCACCTTTGTACCTTTTTTGTGTGCGGAAAGTTTAAATAAATAATAAATAAACGCAAAAGTTTGTATGTTTGGATATACCTATGGATGTTTGTTACTCGTTCACGCAAAAACGACTGAATGGATTTGGATGAAATTTGGCACACAGATAGATTATAACCTAGATTAACACTTATGATACTTTTTATCCCGGTAGTACGTTCCCGCGGGATAATTTCTGACTTCCACTCGGGCGAAGCCGCGAGCGGAAGCTAGTAGGATATATTTTACGTTAAAAAAAATCACGCAGATGATTTCGCAGGCAGATGCTAGGGCCCCAGTATGGTAATTGAGGCCTGCCATAACTAGTCACCATTGTAATATAATTTTATAATCAATAGGTATTCAATTTAATTACGGACTGCTACTAATTATGAGATTGTTAATTAGTGGCCTTATTACGAACATAATTTCGGTTATAAGTAATTACCTACTTTTTTGTACTATAATCTACCTTACTTTGGAACATTTATTATTAGGTTGTACACTTTATCTGTGGTTGTATAATTATGTTTACAATTTCTTTATTCTGTACTTTAGTCAATCTTTTGTGCTAGGAAGTTATCTTCCTTGCCAACTGTTTATGATACAGTTGCATGTCCACTGTAGTACCATTTCAGTGGCTTAAGCATAATCAGCGTAAAATTTTCCCAATGCTGGGACACAGGCTGATGGGGTCCGCAAGGGCCGATGCCTGCCAGGGGTACGGGTTGTTCGAAAGAGATACCGCGGCCCCTGGCACACAGGCAACTGAGGGAACACGGGTGGGTTTTAGTCAGTAAAAGTCTGACACGCCCTCCTGCTCCACGCAGAGCGGGAGAAGTTATTTGATGATTTCCCACCGAAAAAAAAAATTCTGGGACCCAGGCCTCTCCTCTTTGAAAGGAATTAGGCTATAAACCACCACACGGATCCAGTGCGGGTTGGTAGAAGGTAGTCATCATTTCAGTGCCATAATTAGCTTATTTTGGATTCGGCAACAATTTTTTTCTTATGGCCGTTCTAGAACACTTTTTACAGATATCGATGGAGAGAACCTAAAGAGTTAAAATTTTCGTACTATAGTGAGGAAATTTTAACTGATTTTAAATGATGTTTATAAACATCATTTTCCAGCCCTCGTCCTATGTTAGGTACTTGGGGTCGGCGAAACATGTTCTCTGCTTCCATTCTCCCCTGTCAACGATCGCGAATCTCTCTCTCTCCATCCCTCAATATTATTATTATTTATATACTTATTTGACCATTTATGTGCACACTTATATAAACAGACAAGAAGATTATAACAGAAAAATTGGTACAGAGGTTATGCTTATTTCTAAAGAAATCTCTTCCAGCATACCTGCGATAGAAGAGAAGATAAAGAGATGTAGACAGCGTCTGTAAGGGTAAAAGGGAAAATAAACTACATTTATAATAAAAAACAATAATTCACTATTTTTCATCGAGTATTTCGAGACATCGCCAGGTGGTTGGTCGAATCTTCACGTGACCAAAGGGCTGGCCAATTCTTAGCTCAAAGAATCAGCAGTGCCATCCAACGTGGCAACGCTGCCAGCCTTTTGTTCATTTTTCCCACTGACAGCGATGCGGACGAATTTTTTGTTGCCCAGTGAGCTTTTCCCTTTTTACTTTATATACTTGTTCATAATTCTAATATTATATTAAAATAAAGACAGACTTATTTCAGTCAACTTTCTGGTAAAAAACTGTTTCGACTGTTTGACTGTTTGACTTTCGATCTGTTGAATGTTATCTGTCTGTTGAGTACAGTTTGGAGCACATCCTAAAAAACCTAGGGTAGCTACTTCAAGTACAGTTACCAAAAGAGATTAGTACCCAGGGTCGTCGGATATAGTAAAAGTTTTGTAAACAACCAATGGATGTGTTTGAATTAAAGTATTCATTAAACGTAATTTAATGATAAACGCATACATTCACTAAATATACTACTATTATTATTCATCACTATTTTAGGTAGGAACATGCGTTTCTTCCTCCCTCATCTCATGCCCATTCCAAGCCAAACGGTTTTCTTTCCAGTTTTCTGTAAATTTTTCCTCATTATTTCTATTGATTGAAAATAAAATTCCTCCTTTGAAGAAAATATAGAATCATCATCATCTGCTTAGTCTTTTCGCAACTATGTTGGGGTTGGCTTCAAGTCCAACCGGATGCAGCTGAATTTCCGTATTTTACATGGAGCGACTGCCTAGGTAACCTCCACAACCAAGTTACTGGGTAATAATAATAATAACAATCATCATTTTATTTTCAGGCAACTAAGTCTCATAGATAAAATACACAAAATAATCTTAAAATAATAATAAACTAATACATCTATGAAACTTATTAAAACTATAACTATACACGTAAAGTGGTCGGCGTCGTGTATCGCTGTGAGGTGTCGCGTAACCGTCCTTGGAAACGTCGATATACGACCCCTTTCGGCCAAAAGTCCTCTTTCATGCAGGTGCTGGGTTGGAACTTGTACCACGAATGACTTAAAGTTGATACCGGTTACCCTTTGGTACTTGGTGACTGTCAAAGATCCACGAACGACAGCCGAGACCAACAGCTTAACGTGCTTTCCGAGGCACGAAAAGATACAATATTTTGTGTAATAATTCTAAGCTTACATCTTCAATTTGAAACAAACGGTCACTGAAAATATATATAGAGGTCTTATTGAATCGGGGAGTCCTACGGTTCTTTCGAGGCTTATTTAATCACAGAAGATAAATAAATAAAAATATCTAAAAGTGAAGTCACAGGCATACCAAGTTAAAAATATTGCATGATAGTTGTCAACCAACAATAAAGCAAAACACACCAACCATTATAAAAATTACAGTGTACACAGTAAACAATTCTTTTTATTATACACTGAGCAACTAAAAGCAAACTGTTCATTAGTCTACAGGTTACCAATTGTGTTATTATTTCCGCTAGCAACATTAAATTTAACAATAAGGCCTTCTTATTATGGCAGTATCATTGGAGATGATTAAGAGGCTGGTACTACAAACGACGGAGTCACAAATTAGTTTGGTAATAGACGCGAAGGGGACATGGCTAAAATTGTGTTCAAAATTAATGGGAAACCATATGAAGGTAGGTGGAAGCTTTTATTAATTTTATAAAAAATTCATCAATTATATTATGGCTTACCTAACTGAAGAACATTAATTGGCACTGTTCGAACACATTTTGGAAATGGTGTCTCCTCAATCCAATTTCGTACATCTTCATCACAAAAGCTATTCATTTCGTCCATTCAAATTTCTACTGTTTTGCAATATCCTATAAACCTTTACGCTTTTAGCGGATGGTAAATTCGGTCCTGATGTGTCTCTGAATGATTACATCCGCACTGTGGCAGAACTGCGCGGCACTAAGGCGATGTGCCACGAGGGCGGATGTGGCGCCTGCATCGTCGCCGTACGCGCAGCCTTACCTCCAACCAATGAAGTCAAGCTGTTTTCAGTCAATTCTGTAAGCTGGTTCTAATTATTTGCTCATAAGTTCAGTAAATAGATTATTTATAGGCAATGGTGCACCGTCTTCAACCCCATTATAACTTATCCACCACTAAGTAAGTCAAACGCAAGCATTTCATTGCTTTTTGGTTTCATGTATTCTGGATTGTCATAGTTTTCTTCTACCTCACAGTGAGGAGTAGTATTGCACCATCTTTTGAAATATTCACATAGCCATAATAACCACAACGTTATCTGATCAATTCACTTCTAGTGCTTAGTGTCAGTGCTATCCTGCCATGGCTGGGAGGTGACCACAGTTGAAGGTATCGGCAGCAAGAAGACCAGTTACCACGACATACAGAGCAGACTAGCAAAGTTCAATGGCACCCAGTGCGGCTACTGTACTCCTGGATGGATCATGAATATGTATAGGTAGGAAGGAGTTCCTTTAAAATCTAACTTAAATTGTGTTCCTTTTACATGCTACATAATCCATCCAGTACCGAAAGTCGATCAAGAGGCTTAATATAATGACCTCTTGATTGACTTTCGGTAATGCCACCTGCCATCAACGCAACCGATATTATTATTATAATGCACATGTGTGTGTGCAAGTATAAGTGCACTCTCTATTCCCTTACTCTCATTATCCATAATATATAAGCAACAATATCCTAACAGGCGCTTTCCCAAAGTCAATCTAATTTTTTAGTTGACTAAATTCACAATAACTTACCAGACAACTGAAAGATAGCATAAATGGTTATAACAGCTGCAAAATCAAAGTACCAAGACCAAAACCCCAAAGCCCCCCTCCAAAACCCCCAAAGCCCACAATATTTTTCTTAGAACGCTAGTGGATTAGAAAATATTTTTTTCTGAGGTTTTTATTAGCTTATAAATCGTAGTTTTGACCTTTCCAATAATAATAATAACATTCCGGGGAAAGATATCTTGTAAGTATATTCATCTTCCCACGTAACGTAAGTAATACGCCAAGTTTTCTCTTATAGAACCAAAATAGAACTGGCATGACATGAAATAGACTAAAAAAGATAATATTCCACACAATTTTTTTTTTTATCAAAATGATCAGCTTCACAGGTTGAATTATAAATTATGGGGTATAATCATAAACGATGATTAAAGTTAAATTATGTTTAAACGTCAAAAATGTATGGTTAAATAGACGCTTAACATTACTTAACTTTAAGCAACGTTTATGAATAAGGGAGCAAATGTTTTTAATATTTTCTAACAGTGTTTACGAAGCCAAAAAGAGGAACCTCACTATGAAAGAAGTAGAAAATTCCTTTGCTGGTAATATCTGCAGATGTACTGGATACAGGCCTATTGCAGATGCATTTAAAACATTTGCAAACAATGTAGATGAAGATCTAATGAACAAGCTCATAGACCTCGAAGATTTATCTGATGTAAAATATTGTCGTGAGAAATGTGCTAAAAGTTGCGTTTACCAAAACAAAAATAACGTTCGTAAAGAAACAAGTGAAAGTTGCAAAGCTCGTGAAGTAAAAACTACTGATGATTGGTGTGTAATAGAAAACAGCAGCAATAAAATGATAGTAGTAGATTGTGGCATAACTAAATGGTTCAAAACCTATACATTAGATGACGTCTTCAAAGTGATCAGTAAAAATAGTGATTATAAACTAATTGCTGGAAATACTGGACAAGGTATGTATATTCTTTATAATATACGTGTACATTCATTTGATGGACAAGTAAACGAGTAGTTTAATATTAATATTGTTATTTTAGGAGTTTACCACGTCACTGACTATCCTCCCACATTGATAGATATTTTCAACGTTGTGGAACTTAAAGTTCATATAATAGATGTAAATCTAATCATTGGAGCAGGAATGCCACTTTCTGAAATGATGGAAGTTTTTCTTGTAATATCTCAAACTAATGAAGATTTTGGTTACTTGAAAGTATTGTACGATCATATGGATCTCGTAGCTCATATTCCTGTTAGAAATGTAAGTAAAAAAAGTTGTATGTATTTAAATTATTTTTTTATTTATGTTAGTAGTTTCAGATATTTTATTTATTTCAGATTGGCACAATCGGTGGAAACTTGTATTTAAAATATCTCAACAATGAATTTCAATCAGATTTATTTTTGCTTTTTGAAACTGTTGGCGCTATGATTACAATTGGTATGAATATTCTTAATCCTCTTGACTTATTTATTTTGAAAGCTTTTAAAATTTAACAAATACATTTGATTTTCAGCTGAAGGCGTAAGCTCAATGAAAGTGGTGTCTTTCACCGATTTCTTGAAAACAGACATGAAACGAAAATTAATCGTCAACGTAATGTTACCACCTCTTTCTTCTAATAGTAAGCTTAAAACATATAAGGTAAAACAAATATTATTTCTAATACATGAATTACTTGTCCACGGCGACACGTGACTTGCGACAGAAATGGACGAAAATATATTACGCGCATGCGTGTCGCTTGACGGAAGTCACATAGTAGTCTGTAATCGCGTCGCAAGTCACATCGCTCGAGTCCAGTATATTTTTTAGGAAAAACAAGGAATTTATAATTCACACATTTTAATCTATTTCAGATAATGCCCAGATCTCAAAACGCTCACGCAATAGTTAATGCTGGATTCTTATTAAAATTCAAAGCCAATTCAAAACTGTTAGAAGAAGCGACGATAGTATATGGAAGTATATCACCGAAATTCGTTCACGCTACTAAAACAGAAGCAGTTCTTGCAGGCAAAGACCCTTTTACAAACGAAACTCTGCAACTAGCTTTGAAGTCTTTAAGTAAAGAGATAATGCCTGAAGAAGCTCCACCTGAACCATCAGCTGCTTTTAGAAAAATGTTGGCGATTGCTTTGTATTACAAAGTAAGTAATGGAATATAACACATTTTAAAATCTCGAACACAACTTTAATTGCATGATATATATACATATTCTTGTCCCGGATCATTTTTATAGTAAAAATAAAATTTTGCAGGCCATTCTCAGCCTATGCCCAGATGACAGAGTAGACCCAAGACTAAAATCAGGAGGCGAAGTGATAAAAAGGCACACATCCCACGGAACCCAAATCTTTGACACTGACAAAAGTGTTTGGCCTTTGAATCAGCCTATACCGAAGTTGGAAGGACTGGTACAGTGTAGTGGTGAGGCTATATTTGCCAATGATCTGCCAAAACAACCAAATGAAGTGTTTGCAGCCTTCGTCACTGCTGATGTTACACCGGGTAGTGTCATAAGCGATTTTGATACCACTGAGGCTTTTGTTAGTATGGATTTTATTATACTTTTAGTGGCTATGACAGACATAATTTGTAAGAACATAAATATTTGAATTTCAAAACACGTTTTATAATAAATTATATGTATATAACATGGTAGGTAAAAGAAGGGCCATACTTTAAGTCCAGGACCTAAAAATGTATACATTTTTATTTTATTGCACTTTATAATTAATAAACGGATTTTTTTTAATTTTTTAATTGAAATCTTCTTTAGGCGCGTTGGGCATTTTTTGAGATGGGAAAAAACAATTGAACTCGCGACACTGTTACCAACACCTCTGACAACACGAACGTACGAACGAACAACGTTGAACGTACGTTGAACGTTGTATAATCTGACGATTCAAAAAATACACACGTAATTGTTCAAGTTTTCGCTTCTGTCGGCACTCCCGGAGTGCTACTGTTAATTTTTTAATAATAGTGCAATACTAAAAGTTTGTCATTTTGAGGACTACTTTACTCGTTTGTATGCCCTTTCTTTTACAAGCCATACTGTATACGCTTTCCTAAACCAATATCAAACAAAGTATTAATTACAGCATTTTATTTTAGAAACTACCAGGTGTCATAGCATTCTACACAGCTAAAGACATACCCGGACTTAATTCATTTACAGCAACGAGTTGTAATCTAGTAGAAGAAAATGAAGAAATACTGTGCTCAAGCCAAATAAAGTTTTTTGGCGACCCAGTAGGAATTATAGTTGCTGACAGAGAAAAAACTGCAAACAAAGCAGCGAAGCTTGTCAAAATAAAATATAAATCTATTAAGAATAACAAGCCTTTATTAAAAATTGAAGATGTTTTAAAATCTCCTGAAAAAGACAAAAGAGTAGTTAATAATAGAACTGTACAACCAAAAGAGATCGGTAATGATGTTAAATATGTTATCAATGGTGAATATAAATTGGAATCGCAATATCATTTTTATATGGAGCCACAGACTTGCATTGTTCGACCTACTGAAGATGGCTTGGAGGTTATTTCTTCGACTCAGTGGCTTGATTTGACTAATGTTGCTATTGCTCAATGTTTGAATAAGCCAACAAACAGGTGTGTAGCTTACTTTTGTAAATAGGTATCACATTTATACATCATCTGATGAAAACGATGATTCATTTTAGCTGAAAGATGTCCACTGCTGGACATAAGCCTCCTCCAAAGTGGGTTCTTCCATAATCGCCACGCTTGGCAGGTAGGTGGCTATCGCAGTAAGGTTTGAAAAATGTATAGAGAAAGCTGCTGCCCATTCTCTAGTAACTCCCTTAGACCCCTTTTTGACACCTACGGGAAGTAATAGAGTGGTGCTATTCTTTTAGTCCACCACCACACGGCCCACACACATTTATTACATTTGTTGAAATTCAGACGACTGAACTGAAATTGTCGCGACGTTATGTCAAGAAGCAATTGAAAATAAAATAGACATGACATGTCAACAATTTTAAACTGTATATTGGTTTCAGCATACAAGTGGTGGTTCGAAGAGTAGGTGGTGCCTACGGAGGCAAAATAACACGATCCTGTCAAATAGCTTGTGCTGCAGCCATAGTTACCCATCACCTAGGAAGAACTTGCCGATTCATACTACCATTGGAAACTAATATGAGAATTGTGGGGAAACGACTGCCCACCACTTCGAATTATGAGGTAAGTGAATACTTAGGTAATACCTTTTACAGAATTACTTAGTTTCAGGATTTTATGTCCATTTACCTGCTTGCTAACAATTTAATTATTAAAGTTGGGACTTTAAGTGCTACTTAGACTAGTATTAATTGAGAATCTTAATTGACTTCCAATAGCACTCCTAGGTAAGGTTCAAAGATACACTTTTGATATACGTTCATGAATACTAATGTATTATTTCTCGAAGAAACACACATAGATTTAATAACGTAACGTAATTTCTTCTTTTTTCGAAATGCCTTCCATGATATTTACTTTCATTCATCAGAAATAGACCGCCTTAATGAGGGTAAGGGTATAAAATATTATATCCATTGATACGAAAATAATTTTCCCTTTTCTCAACAGACGTATTTAATTTACAGAATGTTCTAGCGATATTTAAACCAAGTCATTTACATCTCTTCTTTTCATTAAGGGGGCTTTTTTTTGGGTGGGAAATCATCAAATAACTTCTCCCGCTCTGGGTGGAGCAGGAGGGCGTGTCAGACTTTTACTGACTAAAACCCACCCGTGTTCTCTCAGTTGCCTGTGTGCCAGGGGCCGCGGTATCTCTTTCGAACAACCCGCACCCCTGGCAGGCATCGGCCCTTGCGGACCACCACCAGTTGGTGCTGACATCTCTATGAGGCGCGCGTGGAACACAACGCGCCGTCGACCCGGGCTTGGTCCTTACCGGACAGCGAGCTACCCGTTACTCGCCGTCCGCTGAGCTTTCAAGCGCTGATTTTTTTAATGGTCAAATAGCTTTAAGAACTTTGGTGCCGATTCTGTTGTGCACCAACTAAACTTAATGTAGGCTATTGCTATCTTTCTCTTTTTAAATAAATTAGAATAGGATATTTTACTCAATATGAGAAAAAATATAAAAATATATTATTGAGATAGTAGGCAAAATACAGTCGGAAAATGTTAGTTTTAGTTTATGAAATAGGTAACAAAATATTTTTTAAATACAATTTAAAGATTCAAGTTTGTTTTATCTGTTTTTGAACACCATGAAATAGTAGCCGCCATGTTATTACGTCATACGGCATGTCAACTGAGCAACTTTGTACTTTTATTATTTTCATAATCAAAGTTATTTTTATTTAAATAATATTTTGCATTCAGGAAAAGAAACTCATTTTTTTCATTATAAACAACTGTCGTATAAAATATCAGCGCATTTGTTTATATAGCAAACTGACGTCATACCCACAGAGCAATAAAGCGTCCACTGCGTCCAGTGTTTTCGTCATATTACGCGCGAAATTTGAAAATATTAAAAAATGCATTTTTATACCAGCAATCGATTAAATAAAAACGTTGTGTTTTTTGTGGTTTATTAGCACTAGAATCTAATTAACACTTTTCGAAAATGGGTGTAATACCCTATTGTCACAGTTAGTTGAACTAAGATATTCTTCGACGCAACCACAACGAACTAAATTCTATCTTGCCAAATACAAGGCAATCTAGACGTAATTTAGTTTCACAGTTCTAAAGCGTCACTTGTCTTTTGCTTTCGTGGTCTGTCAATATGTGATAGCAATACTCTTATTTTAGTCTAGTTGCTGAACAAAAAACACCACGAATTCGACATTTATTTTGAATGCGAAAGCTTTCAAACCTCAATATTTATTCCTAAAATTAAGTTATGTGTCTTTGCTCTTAATGATTTTATTTTATTAACCTTTTACGATCAGGTAGGAGTAAACGAAGAAGGCGAAATCCAATACCTGAAGAATGTTTTCTACCAGGACAACGGATGTTCTCCCAACGAGACTATCGCGCCTATAACAGTGAACCATTTCTTCAACTGCTATGACCCTCGACGATGGTATGTTGAAGCTAACAGCGTTGCTACGGATACACCGTCTAACACTTGGTGTAGAGCGCCCTGTAAGTATTGCAAAATAAATATATTACTTTAGTATCGAGGTTTGAAAACAAAGAAAAACTCTTTATTGAACTTCCAACTTTTGAATAAAATATTTTCGATCGACGCGTACAGCTGTTACTACCTGGCCCCTTAACAGATATTAATGAATGAATCTTGAAGTAAGATATTATCGCCGAACTGTTCACCTTAGCCTTGCTGCGCTTGCTTGCTTGCGTGCTTGTTGGCCTTAGTTGCCTGATAATAAAATTATTATGATTATGATAGTAATATATTTCTGCTCGTAACTGTAGGTACGGATTGTGACTAACTAAAACCACCCGCACGGATTGACCAATCTTGTTACGCTACGCTAGCCATGGTTGGTCCAAGGATGGTTGACCATCTTTACATACAAAGACCCCTCCGTGTCCTAAGCTATGTCATTCGTGGATCTTTGACAGTCGTTACGGGTCGTGAGAAACCTGAAAGTCTGACAACCAGTCTTACCAAGGGTTATCGTTTTACCTACTAATTGGGTTGTGTAGGTCAGATAGGCAGTCGCTTCATTTAAAATACTGGTATTCAGCTGCATTCGGTTTGACTGGAATTCGATCCCAACAAAGTTGGATAATGCTAGGCAGATGAACTGTACGTTAAGAGTTCACTTCAAAAAGCATTCATTCATTCATTCATTGCAGATGGTAAAGAGACTTCCCAAATCATAAGCGCTTCAATCTCGAAGAATTACATACGAAGAATTTTATGTGCGACATTCTGTCTAACTCATAACTTAAATAAAACAGGTCTTAAAAAACTGCACAATTTGCATATTACATTCACACTTCCTAAAAATCCTAAATATTATTTAAAGTCAAGAAATAAAAAGAAAATTGTGTAAACAAAGTCAAGCTCATTATTTTTGGTGACATATTTTTGTCGTATGTAAAATAATACGGTGCTATTAACTTCCAGCTTCGAGCGAGGGCTTAGCAATGATAGAAAATATTATGGAAAGAATTGCCCACACAACTGGAAAAGATTCGTTACTCGTCAAATCGGTCAATATGGCTACTGAAGACAATCCTATACCAGACCTTATAGACCATCTAAAAAAAGATTCAAACTATAACGAAAGACTAGAAGAAGTAAAACAATTTAACAACAACAATAGGTGGAGGAAACGTGCATTGACACTTATGCCAATGAATTACGAACTATTTTACATTGGACCATACAATTCACTTATATCCATTTACCACGCGGATGGGTCAGTAATGATAACTCATGGAGGGATCGAAATGGGTCAGGGTATCAATACAAAAGTTGTTCAAGTGTGTGGCTATATGCTTGGGATTCCTTTAGAGAAGATCAGTGTCAAGCCAAGTTCCAGCTTTACTTCACCAAATGCTATGGCGACTGGAGCTAGTGTTGGTAGTGAATGCGTATCATTTGCCACTATGAAAGCCTGTGAGATTATTTTGGAAAGATTAGCTCCTGTAAGAGAAATGTTGGGTAACCCTTCGTGGGAGGATCTTGTTCAGAAAGCTTATACGGTGGGAGTTGATTTGCAAGCCTCTTATATGTATTCAAACAAAGATGATGTGAAGCCGTATGATGTGTATGGAGTATGCGCCCTCGAAGTGGAAGTTGATATCTTGACAGGAAATCATGATATTAGAAGGGTAGATTTGCTGGAGGATACTGGAAGAAGCTTAAGTCCAAAAATAGATGTTGCTCAGGTAGGTTTATGTACTAAATTAAGATAAATCGATAAACAAGATGATGATACTTATCCTATTAACAAAAATGTCGATGATTGTAAAGTTTTCAAATAATTTTAGATCGAAGGAGCCTTTGTCATGGGACTTGGTTACTGGACTTCAGAGAAAATGGTATTTGACCCTGAAAGCGGTAGGCTACTCACTGATCGTACATGGACTTACAAGCCTCCAGGAATCAAAGACATACCAGCAGATTTTAGAGTGTATTTCCGAAGAAACTCTAAAAATCCATTTGGAGTGTTACAATCGAAAGGTTCTTTACTTTTTTTTAGCATTTTGACTAACTAGTATATTAAATTATATTGAGAAAGTTTTCTTTTACAAAAATAAGTTTCTCTTAGCTTCCGGTGAACCAGCATTGTGTCTCGCTTCAGTATTAACCCATGCTTTAAGAGAAGCAGTACGCGCTGCACGTTTGGAAGCTGGTTATGATGATCAATGGTTTGATATACGTACGTAATTCCTTCACTTTCTTATACACCTTATCATATTTTTGTCGAAAATTCCTGAAATGCGATGTTTCCCAATCTTCGTGGCTACTTTAGCAACAACAGTCATGTTCAGTTTTCTTAGTAATGCATGTATTGTGAGATTTGTGAGTGAAAATGATGCCACAAAAAGCAGGTTAATAATTTAGTAACCCCATAAAATATAAATTTCCATTGAATAAAAAACTTTGAGATTTTTTCATTCTCTTTTATTTTCTCTTTCTCTTCAACTCTTGTGCGATACAGATTTAAGAATACTTTTAAAATGGTTTGTTTGTGATTTTAAGTTCTTTTTTGTGTAATAGGTATTATTCATTTAAAGTTTTCCTTACAGCGAATCCCTGCACAGTGGAAAATATCTTCATGGCTGCGGACCACAAATTAGAACATTTCATTCTAAAGTAATAATTATGAGTTAATTATTATTGGCTTCAGACTCCATTTCGACGAAAAACAATGCTTATATAGTAATTTCGTTAATTGTGTGCAAAACGGAAGAGTTTCGGGGAATCAAAAAGATGCGTGGAATTGTTGAACATTCTTGAAATTCGGTTGAGGATAAATCATTATACCAACTTTAGTGTAAATCATTATGCTGTAATTTAGTCTGGATTCATATTATTGAATATTTAATTTCGACACGTGTTTGAAGCTGGCTTGTAACCCCTGCGAGAGGCGGGAAGGAAAGTAATTAACCTTTATTAGGTATATGAGCAAGAGTTCACCTCAGTTTGAACACAACTACGTAAATTAAGTATATCTTTGTATTTCTACATAAACGGGAAAGGTAAACAAAAAATGTTTTAATTGTTATTATTAGGAATTTATTGCGGGAAGGTATGTATGTAAATCTTAATTAACACGCCCAGAATTTCAACATAAATTCCCATTTACCGATGTATTATTAGAAAGCTAATACCTAAGTATGCAATTATACAAGATGTAACTTAAATAGCGCACAACATGTTAAGGGGTTATTGTGCTCATCATTATCAACAACTTTTACTATGGGACCAAACCTGAAATCGCGAAACAAAATCAGCTGTTCCATACACTTGTATTCGCATAAATCGTCGAAATTTAGGGAACAGCAGATTTTTTTTTTACGATTTCAGGTTTGGTCCCATAGTAAAACTTGTTGATAATGATGAGTACAATGACCCCTTAAGAGGTTGTGCGTTATTTAAGTTACACCTTGTATACAAATAACATTGAGTTTTTTTTTTATTGTGTATATTTTGATCTATAATAAAAATGGACGTTCTACAAAACTATCTTGCATTTTATTCCATAGACCACCTTTTTAATCCCCAGCTTTGTTTGAAAAGTACATTAAGCTGTGTGGCTGTCATTTTTAGATCTTTGACAGTCATTACCGGTAGTCAGAAGACCAAAAGTCTGACAACCTGAGGTATCGCATTACCTAGTTACTAACTTGTGGAGGTCAGATTGGCAATCGTTCCATGTAAAATACTGATATTCAGCTGCACCCAGTAAGATTGGAAGACGACCCCAACTTAGGAAAGGCAGATGCTGAGACCACCTAAGCCCACGTTCCCACGGAGACGTAATAAAATCGCGGCGGAATTGCACTGATTCAACGCACTGCTTAGTTAACAGTTTGTTTTACTGTTCGATTTCAACTTTCAGTTTTTTTTTTAATTTTTATATACAAGGTATAACAGAATAGACGCAAGACCTGAAAGTAGTTTGTTCCTAATTGATTACTGAATCAATTTCAGTAACTCATATAAGTTTTTTTTTTTTTATTATGTTTTTGCCATACCTACCACTGATTGAGCCAAAGAAAATTCAATCATATTCCGGAAAAAATAAGACTCAATTTTAAATTCATAAAGCAATGCTTGGGTCGACACGTTTTTCTTAATAATACTAGTTAGCTTTAAAAAAATATAGTTTTTGTCATCGTATTATGCTTTTAATTCAATACTCTAATTGGGGTGTATGAGGTCTTGCGTTAATTATGTTACTCGTTGTATATTTATTTATTATTATTCCCAACACAACTAGGGTTGCCATCTCTAAAATTTGGCAACCAGGACAAGACGCGTGAAAACCCCGGATTTTAGAGCCCAGAACCCGGACTGTCAACTGGTTTTTTTAAACAGTCAGTGTAATAAAAAACAGTTGAAAATGTCATAAATCACCTTTTTATTTATTTTCAGACCTTAATTAAATTTAGTAATCTTTTATCATCAATTTAAATGTAGGTACCTAATAAAACAGAATAAATTGTTTTAATAATCAGTTAGAATTTTTTTATTCTTAAAATAAACCCGGACTACAGATGAAGCCCCGCCCGGACGCTCCCCGGATGCCTTCTAAACTAGGACAAATCCGGGGAAACCCGGACGGATGGCAACCCTAAACACAACGAACATTACATGTTGCCCCAAATCGGTAGCGTGGTCTCAAACAATATTTTTTCCATTACAGTTTATCACATTTAAAGTAATTTCGTGAACTCATTCAGAGAACAGGTAAATAAATCCCTTTTGCGCGATTTCGTTAAGTGTATGCAAGGCGCGCGTCAAAGGTGCTTTACCCAGCAGGTTGGTGCAGCCGCAAGGCACCGCCAGTAACAGCGGTTTTCGTCTTTGCGTCGCGTAATTATCTGGCACGTCCAGACACACATTCTTCAGCACACCCGGGTTCGAGATCTTTCCACGCAATAACTTAAAAATATATGTAACAAGTGTCAAATCCCTTCTTGTTTCCAGCTTGTTGTACCCAACCATACCTAACACAAATATGGTTGGGTACATTAATGGATAGAAAGGGTCTACTCCATAAAGTTTCATGTACAGGTACCGTATGAATTTATTCTTTATACTGTCCAGCATTAGGACATATTTGGTTTAATGCGAAGCCCATACAGCCGCATTGAACTCTAATTGTGTTCTTACAAGAGCGTAAAACAAACTGTTCGATTTTCGAAGCGCTGATATGCACTCTGTTGGATTCTCGATGCTCGGTAAAACACCGAGAATTGAAAATCGAACGCGCAAATAAATTCCGCCACGATTTTATTACGTACATGTGAATGACGACTAATACTAACTAATTTCAACGTTCCGCAACAAATCTTATTTTTATTTAAAAAGTAACAAAATAAATGGTTCACAAACAAATACAGACATTAAAGAAGCGATTGAAAAACTTACTCCACTGAAATATTAATAGAAGTTTTCACCCTTTACTTTGAAATAAAGACAAATTGAATGGTGAACGGTGTAATTTACCGGACGTGGAGTTATTAATTTTGTGGTCGCGGGGCGGTATGATGATATGTTATTATAGTTTGGGCTCTATTTCTTTACTTCACCACCTTTTAGGTAAAGGGAAAATAAAGAATTTTATATTTTGGGAGGGAAAACGAAGACTGCCTCGTCGGTCTAGTGGTCGCTTGACTCGCAAGCGCTATGCTAAGCATGAGGTCCTGGGGGCCGATTCTACTAATTTGCAACGTTACACGTTAAATTATGTTTCCACAACAGTTCGATTTCGATCGCCGTTCGATAGTTACATAAAAAGTCATTCTACTATTTTATAAGCAAAATGGAAACTAAACTTAAAACGAATTGCAACTGAACTGTAGCGGGAACACAGCGGGTAACCCGCGTTACCAACATGCCAAAATAATATGTTTTATTAATACCACAAAGAAAAAAGTTGAATCTAAAAATGTTACTAAACACGAATATGTGGCACTAAAAGTATTTTCTATAATTAAAAGACATAATGATCATAATTTTATCATTAACTTTGTCCTATAGTAAACGTCACGCTCATGTTCGATTTTGTTAGTAGAATAGGTTTTGACATTGTTTCAATCGATCGTTGGCGTAACTAAAACGTAACCGCAGCTGTGTCGCAGCTGGACCGTTGTTCATTTTAGTAGAATGCGAAAACGCTTAAAAGTGGTGATTCGGTTGCGGTTCTATTGCGTTTTTTTAACAAATTTGTTAGTAGAATCGGCCCCCTGCTGGGTTCGATTCCCAGGAAAAGTGCTATTGGGTCTTTTTATCTGGAATTTATCAGTAGCCGCCATGCCAGTTGATGCCAATAAGCTCGCTCCCGTACATGGGACTTAAACAATGACATGCCACATACGCGCCTGCTTCAAATAAATCGTTGGGTTAATTGCGTAACACACTTAGACCCGAGTTCACCAACTACAACATAACCATTGATTACGTAACCGTCCTGTTAGCATTAAACATATGTTTAAACAAACAGCGTTTTTTTCGAGTTCACTATTCAATTCTACCCAACGGTTAAATAACCGAACGTTTTTGAATGAGTGAGTCAAAAATGACCGAATGATAGAATGGTTGAACATTACTTTGTGAGAGACGCTACAACAAATGCCGAAAAAAATGGGTTCTGATGCATCTGGCCGAAAAATTTAATGCTTTCGGCAGTCACTGTAAACGTGTTTGGCTATTCAAACTTCTTTTCAAGTAAATCAAGTAATTCCAGAGCATTAACTACGTTTGTATGTACGAATTCTTGTACCAAATATTTTCTAGTCATATTGCTCGAAATTATTGTGCCATGTTTGGAGTATACGGGGAGTGCGCAAAATTATATATTATCTTCAAAATCATCTAACACATTATCCTCATCAAATAAGAAGTAACTCAAAGCGTCTTGCATTTTTATTTTGTAACTAAAAGTGATTCACAATGCAAAACTTCAAACCAGAAAGCATAAACCAACGGTTAAACTGAGTTGGCCACGTCGTTTAAGTTAACCATCCGATTACAGTGCTTAACCAATGGTTAGTGCGTGGTGAACAGCAAAATATTGTTAATCAGCCGGTTATGATTTAACCGGCTGTTTTAAATTTAACCATGTGTTGGTGAACTCGGGTCTTACAATTTCAATGACAATTCATCATCATTCATTGCGTTATTTATGTTGTCGACCAGATATTTTTTTCAAACATATGAAGGAATGGAATAGGAACTTTTTTATCCTTCGGATTTGAGGTTGAGGATTTTGTAAAGATGGAAATGAATATTTTTATCCGACTGCGCGCTTGCAAAGACAGGGTTGTGTTTATCACGCGTATCTATGATAAAAATATATTCTAGTTCATCTTTTAATAATTGAAGGTATTTTATGGACAAAAATTATTTGGGCAGAATGAATAGTGGGCTAACTTACTAATCAAGTCTCAATTTCATAAATGTAAAGGTTTATTACTCAATCCCGTATATAAACAAAACGGGATTGGATTGAAAGACTAAGACCCGAGTTCACCAACACATGGTTAAATTTAAAACAGCCGGTTAAATCATAACCGGCTGATTAACAATATTTTGCTGTTCACCACGCACTAACCATTGGTTAAGCACTGTAATCGGATGGTTAACTTAAACGACGTGGCCAACTCAGTTTAACCGTTGGTTTATGCTTTCTGGTTTGAAGTTTTGCATTGTGAATCACTTTTAGTTATAAAATAAAAATGCAAGACGCTTTGAGTTACTTTTTATTTGATGAGGATAATGTTTGTGTTAGATGATTTTGAAGATAATATATAATTTTTCGCACTCCCGTATAATCCAAACACGGCACAATAATTTCGAGGAATATGACTAGAAAGTATTTGGTACAAGATTTCGTACATACAAACGTAGTTAGTGCTCTGGAATTACTTGATTTAATTGAAAAGAAGTTTGAATAGCCAAACACGTTTGCAGTGACTGCCGAAAACATTAAATTTGTCAGCCAGATGCATCCGACCCCATTTTTTTCGGCATTTGTCGTGGCGTCTCTCACAAAGTAATGTTAAAACATTCGATCATTCGGTCATTTTCGACTCACTCATTCAAAAACGTTCGGTTATTTAACCGTTGGGTAGAATTGAATAGTGAACTCGAAAAAAACGCTGTTTGTTTAAACATATGTTTACTGCTAACAGGACGGTTACGTAATCAATGGTTATGTTGTAGTTGGTGAGCTCGGGTCTTAGCAACATTTTAAAAAAAACTTTACTAGGCATTTTACTTAGCCTATAAAAACTAGCCTCCATTCCACGTCATGCCTTTAAAATTACATACAAGAATAGGTGAAAATCCAACCGACACGAATGAGTAATAAAATATGGACACCAGTCAGTAGAAACGGGTGGATAATAGGCAAAACTTCGAAGGAATAAATCACAGGCCGCCACGTTTCAGATTGAGAGGTAACCTATCGTTGACAATGACAGGATAATTTCATAGCTCGCCACTTACTGTTTCTTTTTTTCCAATAAAGTCGCGGTTCTGTGAATGCGATTTTTTTATATATCTACCTACTAGCTTTTGCCAGCGGCTACGTAGCGTTTAGGTCAAAAGTTATCCCACGGTAACGTATTACCGGGATGAAAACTATCCTATGTGTTAATCCAGGCTATAAACTATCTGTGTGCCAAATTTCATCCAAATCCGTTCAGCCGTTTTAGCGTGATTGAGTAACAAACAACTAATTATCTAAACATCCAAACATAAAAACTTTCATATACAGGAAAAGTTTTTATTCAGTGCGCAAACTTTTACCATGGATTCAGCATACCATTCTAAATCGCGAAAAAAAAATCAGCTGTTCCCTACATTTTGACGAGTTAAGCAAACATAAATGTAGGAAACAGCTGATGTTTTTCGCGATTTCAGGTTTGGTCCCATAGAAAATGTTATTCATGATGATTTGTGTACAATGACCCCTTCAGATATTTCGTGTATGAATACATACACCTTATATAATATTAAGTCATACAAATCATCCGAAGTCACCCAAGCTTTGGAAAAAGACAAGAGAAAGAAATATAAAGTTTAACTTATCCATTGCCTCGTTGGTCTAGTGGTCACAGTCGCTACTGCTGAGCATGAGGTTCTGGGATCGATTCCCAGGTCGGGCAAAGTGTTATTGGGTTTTTGCATCTGGAATTTCTCAATGGCAGCCCGGAGTTTGGATTTGTGTTTGATGGCAATAGGCTTCCTCCTATAACATGGGACTTAAATTAAACATAACTGGCGAAATGTGCAACTTTATGGTACACGGGTAGAAAAACAATAGCATTTTGCAAAACTATCATTTAACGGTTTTTTTAAAGAGATCAGATGCCATCTTCTTTTTGTCCAGTACAAAAAAGTGTACGTTTTCGTTTCCCAACCGATTAAAACGGCTTGGTGAACTAATAATATACAACGAGTAACATAATTAACGCAAGACCTCATACACCCCAATTAGAGTATTTAGTTAAAAGCATAATACGATGACCAGAACATTTTTTTTTCAAGCTACCTGGTAAGATAAAAGTTTTGACCCTAGCATTTAAAATTGAGTCTTATTTCCTTGAGATAAGATTGAATTTTCTTTGGCTCAATCGGCGGTAGGTATGGCAAAATACATAATTTTTGCAAAAATACCCGTGTTAAAAGTTACTAATATTGATTCAGTAATCAATTAGGAACAAACTACTTTCAGGTCTTGCGTCTATTCTGTTACACCTTGTATACATATTTTACAAACAAACCTTCCTTCATTTAATGAAAATTCCAAAGTATTTCAAGACAATACGAATACTTCAGAACCACCCCTTAATCGTGACGCGTGCCGCATATCCCACAGTCCGCCTGGGCCCGTTGTTAGTACACGTCAACTGAAAACTGTACTTGAGCTGTATATTTTTTGTATGTACTTACTTTTATTCATACTTGCTTACTTTTATTTTTGTGACTAAACTAAGGCTGTTGGTAAATGCTATTACGGTCCACTTGCACCACAAATCAATAAATGCATATACTCCTAAACGTATTCAAAACATCATTCTGTCTCTTTCATCTCGTTTGTTGCGGTATTTCTGCTCACGGATTAGTCAACTAGGAAAAGCGGGAGCCATCAAGTTTTAAAATATTCACGTGTGAAAGTGTCTTCAAAGATCTACTTACATAAATAAACATTTCATTTAAATCGATTGCCGATATAGAACGATGTTTTAAATTCAGTTTATTCATATTAAATGATCTTAACTTTGAAGGAAATCAGGTATTTCTACCTATGTGTAAACTATACCTTACTTTGAAATTAATATTATTTGTATCGTCATGGTATCAGCATGTACATTTAATACACGTGGCATGTGTAATACAGACAAAAAGCTACTAGTGGAAGGAAGCCAAGGAAGCAGGCTCGAAATATATATATATATTGCTAACCATCGATATTCTGTTACCTTCCTCTATAATATTTAGTTTACAGAAACAATGAGAGGAGTTTAGTTTGCTTATCACGATTAAATTTACCTAATATTGATTCAATAATCATCAATTTTAAAAACTGAAGTGTATCCCAGAATGAACGAACGTGCAAGACTGTGCCTCGAAAGGTCTTACCTTGTAACAATAAGTGTCTACGAATAAGTCTAGACCACACAATAGAAATAAACCCTATAACTTCATAACGAAATTCACAATCACATAACATGAAAAGAAAGTGTACCTAAAGGCAACATGTCGTTTGGGTATGCTTTGGTCCGCCCCCTGATTAAAAGCAGTGCACCATCGCAAGTCGCTTCCCGACCGCCTTGACAGACGGACACCTGCACGTACGTACTTATCTTTTATTTTATACCAACTTTTTCCCGCGGCTCCGCTCGCGTGGATGTCGGCTATCGCGTAGCCTATGTCCTTCTCCATATCCCAGGCTATATCTCTGCCAAACATGACGATCGGTTCAGCGATTTAGGCGTGAAAGCGTAACAGACTGAGTAACTTTCACATTTATAATATTAAGTAGGGATTTGATCAATGCTCATAACTAAATATGCAGAACTCTTCTTCCGGGCTCCCTTTATAAAAATGGGAATTCTGGGTTGTGGTGGTCATATAGGCAGTCGCTCCATGTAAAATACTGGTATTTAGCGGAAACCAGTTAGACTGAAAACCAACCATTGGTGGCAAAACGCTAGGACAATTTGTGAAAAGGGGAATTTGCCCTACTGTGGCAGAATTACTGGCTAGTATTGCTGATACCCCTCTTTTATAATTTTCATTTTAAGGGCCAAAGTATCCTCATCTCCCGTTTGTATGCTAAAGCACGACTGCCGCCCGCGCCCGCGCAGGGCACCTCTGAGCCTTTATCTCAAAATGGGGATATTCCTTTGATTAATTTACAATTGTGCTTCGGCGATTCTGTGGTAAAAAAGTACTTCGGGCAAAATGATCTTTATGAATCTATATAGCAAAATCATATATTTTTCAAATCTTCAAGACAAGCCGTTAATGAGCAGTAGGGTTTATAAAGTGACCGTGTTACGCTACCAAACGGGACGTAGGCCCTTAAGGAGTTTTAAAAAACCTAATTGAAAAAGAGGTATCAGTAATGATAGAATGGTGGTTAGAAAAAAAAGGATGGAAGAGCAATATCAAATAGGTATTAAACTAGGGAATTACAGGATTACTTCTTAAACGCGTGGCTGTGAGTGACTTCAGAAACCATAAAACGATGAAGATAACTTAGGTATGACAGCAACATCATTTTCTGAGGGCGAAACCAAAAGTATGTGAGTAGTATGATGATTTATATGATTGTGAATTTTGTTCATGAAGAAATTGGCGACCATGAAACATAACTATTTGCAACAGCGCGAGCGTGTTTTTGCGTGATTTTCAACAGGATTGACATATTAGCTTTTTGTTGGCTCGTGTAAGTTTAATATATTTTTAGGCATCATTAGCGCAGCGCTAATAGAATGTCACTTTATCTAAATCTACGTTTGCACGGGCGTAAATATATCGCGCATTGGATTTCGCCCCAAAGCGCCGAGAACCCTAAAGGTGCTCTTACACAGGCAATTTTCTGAGCAATTATTGCTCGGCAACACAAATGGATCAATCTGGATCATTTAAGTGCAGCAATCTGGAGCAACAACAATAAAATGCAAAAATTATTTCGGTAATATTGCTTCTGATTGCTCCATATATTTCACATTTCTCAGTGTCGCCATTAAGAGTTACCGAATATCCAATCGGTTTGGAATTTTTTAGTAAATTTTCTTTCTACCTCGTTTGTACACTACGTCTCGTTTTTGCGAGAGGAACCGCTGGCGGCGGAGGCGGCGTGGGCGAGGGCGTATTGCCTAGTTTTTAAGTTGCTCCATATTGCATGGTATTGTGTGGCCGTATATATGTTGCTACATGTTGCCATTGCCCTAAATTGCTGGATGTAGTCGTGACGTCGTAGTTGACGAGAATTGACCAGGATGATGCAATTTTAGTTGCTCATGTGCAACCTTTAGCGCCGAGAGTTGAAAATCGAACAGTGTGTTATTCTAATTGCTAGGAGGCACTCTGTTGGAATCTCAATGCTCGGTTTAACACTGAGAGTTTAAAATCAAGTGCGCGATAAAATCTCGGCTCAATAGTTTTACGTGCAACCGAACATTCGTTTAGCTTTGAGGACCATCTGAAGTCGGTTAGTTTGAAGGATTCATCCATTTCATCTGTCTTTAGATGCGCTCCAAGCGCCGGTGGCTGGTTTTACTCCGTTTAATTTGCTGGTTATAATAAGTGATTCGTTGTTAAGCTTCTGTGGTTATACCTAAGGGTGAATGAGGTTTGGTGGCTACATAATAATAAAAGCAGCACGGCTCGATCGAAGGTTCGTTTGCTGCGGTCGGTTCGTTGATGGGTCCATGACATATCGAGATTCCTCCGTGTCTTAGAAAGCACGTTAAGCCGGTCGTGCCGGCAGTTCATTTTACATCTTTTGACAGTCGGTACGGGTAGTCAGAAGCCGGAAAGTCTGACAACCAGTCTTAACAAGGAGTACCGTATTATCCAGGTTGACTGACTCCACTGGATTGTGGAGGTCAGATAGGCAGTCGCTCCATTTATAATATTGGTATCCAGCTGCATCCGGTTGGACTGGAAGCTGACCCGAACATATGTAGTTATGAGAAGGCTAGGCAGATTAATTGGTTATAAGGATAAAAGAATTCATGAAAAACTGTACCAACCACGAGTAGATAAGTTGTAAGCAATAGTTTTTTTTTTTACAAATCGGCATTAGAGAAAGCCGTCGGAAAAACGAATGATGAAAAAATATAAAAACTTTTTTTGGAAAAGTTTTTATTTTTAACTTTTTAGTTAAAAGTAGTAGCCATTGTCAGAACTGAACCAAATTGAAATGGGACCACACGGGAAGCACCAGCTTTCAAATAAAAAAACAATCATCAAAATCGGTTCACCCAGTCGAAAGTTCTGAGCTAACAAACATTTAAAAAAAAAACACAGTCAAATTGAGAACCTCCTTTTTTGAAGTCGGTTAAAATTTATTGAAGACTGAGAACTGTGTTGGTAGTATAATAAGACAGTTGTATAATAGATAACGCAAGTAACACATTCCCACCAGCGGTCTTTTAGTATTGGATTATCAGACCTACTGCAGAGTACCCACCCGCACTCGATGGATATGCCGTACTCGGCACTTCTCCACAATCATTATGCGAGCAGCCAAATTGTGGAACTCTCTGCCAGCGTCTGTGTTCTCTTCCACATTTAACCAATCTGCCTTCAAAGCAAGAGTGAACAGCCATCTTCTGGGCACGCTGGTTTTATCGTAGACCTCATCCAGTAATGGATCTTACTCTTGACCTCGATTAGGCCTGATGGAAGGCATTCCATCAGGCGTGATTGAGGTCAAGAGCAGGCCCATTAAAAATATTTCTTTAACCGACACCAGTATTCTTTTTACTTCTATCAGTGCTTTGCCAGTAAGCTCATTGTCAGTATCGACTTCATTCGAACTACTTGTAGTAATTCGCCCGTATTCCATTGCGATTATCAGTTTATTAATGCATCGGGTGCCCGAATATGAGTAAAATCTTTTGGGCACCCGAATACAAGCTAACGACCAAGTGTAATTGCGCCTACAGACTACACGGCCCCGGTATAATGATCCCAAAAATAAAATCTCTGACCCACCAAACATAATCCCTCAGGACCAGGGAAAACCTTAATATGCCAAAAACTCCATTTCCCAGATTCTTATAATTAATTCTCAGAAGAATCCGTCGTAACATTAATATGGAGGGAATATAAGGACATGGTAATTTTAGAACATGATGTATCTTTTGCCCTTCTTGTAAAAATTACTTATTGTGCTCCTTTCTCAAACAAACCTACCTACCTACATATGTCATGTTTTTACCAAGCTTTTTATGGAGCCTATTATAAATTATATGGGTAGGAACATTATTGTTCTATAAATCTTACTCGACACAGAGGACCCTTGGGTCAGATGGTGGAACGATTTTTGTGGACGTGGAATATTTGCCAACTAGGTAGAAAAATAGGTTGCGGAAGGGTTTTTAAGTGTGTTTTCAAGTTCGGAAACAGACCGGTTTCGGTGTGTCTGAAAAGGGACTGTACGTGTTTTTTTTAAGTAAAGAAATCCTTTTTATCAAAATTAATCAATTAATTTAAGTATGAAATATCACTCTGTAATTTAGACTGTATATTAAAGTTAGGTTTAAATAATCTTTGTTCTCATAAGAACATGATTTATGAAGTGTCCTGTCGACGAATAATCTCGTCAAAGTAAAGCCTTGTCAGTGTTCAGTCTGTCGGCGTGGTGTCTGTTGGCGTTTAGTCGTACACTCGGTGAAAATGACCAAGGACCCACCCACCTACTAAGCGAGGCAATTATAGTAAACCCAGTTTTTTGGAGGAGGCCTATGTCCAGCAATGGACGTCTTTCGGCTGAAATGATAATAATGATGATGATGATGATGAACCAAGGACCTTATGTCGGAATTACTTCGGATGGCCTTTGATACCAAAATTAATTATAAGTTTCAGGTATCCATATACTTAATAAGGCAATAAACAGACAGGACAAGACATCAATCCCAGATTTCTATAATCTTACAATGACCAATGCAGCTGACAAACCCCCTATATAAAGACACCGAAGGAGCCAAATGAAAAGCACAAAAAGCACCACCGCGTACCTATACAGGATAAGTTTTTAACCAGTGCGCAAACTGTAACCATGAATTCAGCATATCATTCTAGACTCCCTAGCGCAAAAAAAATCGTCGGTAATGCAAAAAAAAATCTGCTGTTCCATACATCTTGACCGCGCACTTTTCTATGAAACAGCATTTTTTTTTGTATAACCGGCGAAAAATTTGCGCTCTGAATAAAAACTTATCCTGTGTACTTCATTATCTGCCTGCCTTTTTCAAACTTTCTTGCGGTTGGCTTCCAGTCTAACCGGATGCAGATGAATGCCATTATTTTACACCTTTGACCTCCACAACCCGGTTCCTGGAAACTTTCGGTCGTCTGGCAACCCGTAACGGCTGCCGTTCGTAGACAAATTACAGCTGGGACTAGCGTCTTAACGTGCTTTCCGAGGCACGGAGGACACATGGTATGTAAACATGGTCACCCATCCACGGACCAACTATAAAAAACTAAGCCCCTATAAATAACCTTATGAACCTTGCTAAAGACACTGAAGCAGCCATGAGAAGCGTACACCACCCTCGTTCACCTTATTACATCATTTAAAAAAAATCTTGACCATGACAGGATAATTTTCTCATCAAATATTCCCATCGTCAATGCCATAAGCTTGGAGCAGGCGTGTTCAAGGAAAGTGCATGGGAACCCAGACACATTTCACATACGGTGATTGGTTTTGCATCAAAGAAAATGCCATAACACAGCTATCATCAATTACTTGGTTTATAGGAATCGGTAATGGGCAGTTCTAAGGAGTTGTTAATTGAATGATCGTTGATCAAAGTCGGAATTATTTATACCAACATAAAATTCATTTTGAAAATTTATTAGTCACTAGTTTCTGCCAGCCCGTGTGGAGGTCGTAAATTATCCCAAGGGACCGTACTACATGGATAAAAAATATCCTATGTATTAAAACTATATGTGTGCCAAATTTCATCCAAATCCGTTCAGCCGTTGTTGCGTGATTGAGTATCAAACATCCAAACTCTCACATTTATAATATTACTAGCTGTCCCGACAGACGTTGTCCTGTCTTAACTATGAATATTAAATTCGCATTCAACACGTGGTGGTTATGCCTTTAAAATGTAGCTTATGTGAAACGTTGGTATTTTTAACACAGCGCCATCTATTGATTACTTACTCAACCCAGTCAACAGATACCGCCATCTGTTAGAATCATTTGGAGTTAACAGATAATTGTGACTGTCAAATAATAACAGACAAATAATTAGCAATAAATTAAAATTGCGACTATAATTTGAGATTTAAACTATCCTATCTCTCAAGTTGGATCGAACTGCACATGGTGTGCGAATTTTATTATAATCGGTTAAGTGGTTTAGGAGTCCATTGAGAACAAACATTGTGACACGAGATTTATATATATTAAGATTAGGAAGGACGTGTATCGATTTATCAACCATTTCCTCGCTCAAGAAAAGTATATAGATCTCTTTTACTATGCCCAGTGTAATTAAAAGACATAGTTACGTAATAATCAGGCGTTTTTAAAGACTTTTACTAAAAACAATTGAACAATACTTATTGCGAATTTTTTAGATTCGTCGGAATCATTAAAAAGCAGTTGCGAAAAGTTTTGGAGGTTATCCGGCTCATAAAACACGCTCAAGTGTCCATGTAAACTGTCGTTCGGCGGAATCCTACTAATAAATAAAGAGTAATCATTTTTACAACTGTTATTTAAACATTAGGGAGGTTTTTATGATCAGTTTAAAAAAAATAAACGGGCAGTCATTTTCTTTTTCTGCGCTTGGTAAATTAATGTGACACAGTAAAAGTCAGTCCAAAAAATACTCAAATATAAGTGTAGTGTGTGTGTTTGTGTGTGTGTAGTGCAGTAGTAGTGTAGTCGTGTTTGGGCTGTAAAAATATTTCAACGGGCATTTAGATAAATAGTTCAGCAGTTCAGAGGTTCTGTTGGAATGGTGACCAACTATGTGCGAGCCGCATTTGCAGTAACTAAGCCATGGAACCCCAACCAAAGGCTTAGGTTAGAACTGCGACCAGCCGTGATCGAGCCGAGGGATCGTAGTGAGCGTTGCCTACTTCCAAGTTAGATTTCTAAACGAATACTTAATTCGATTTGTCAACTGCTCACACATAACTGCCCGTTGGGCCATTTTGCTGCTTATTATTTATTTAATTACCCAATTTAAATCATCATTTTTATGAACCTAGTTTACTGTTCAAAAATATTTCTGTTTAAAAATATTTAAAAATGTATACAGGGTGTCCGGTAATTAATGGATAACCTTGAAATGATTCATGGTAAAACTAATGGCCATTCATAAAAAAATATTTTTATTTGTATTTAATCTGTAAAAAAAAAAACAACCGACTTCCGAAAAACACCACAAAGTGAAAAATAACTTTAATTTCAGAAGGCAGTGACAAAAAATTAAAATACATATCCAAAGACACCGACTTCTGAAATTAAAGTTATTTTTCACTCTGTGGTGTTTGTTTGGAAGTCGGTTGTTCTTTTTTTTCTTTTTTTTTACAGATTAAATACAAATAAAAATGTTTTTTTCTGAATGGCCATTAGTTCTAGCATGAACCATTTCAGGGTTATCCATTAATTACCGGACAGCCTGTATAATAAGGATAAAGAGTAAATAAAATAACTCTTGACGAAATGGACGATCAGAAGCGTCATAAATTTTTCTTAGGCATTATACATAACGGTGACAGTGTGCAAAGGGACGACAACGTATGTATAATGACGAATCATACAATCTACCTGCGGTAGAGATAAGGGTCATTTTGCTATATATTATTTTAGATTGACTCTGTTCTGTATGAATCGATTCTTAATATATTGTGTGAAAAGAGTACAAATTTAAATTTGGTTCGTGGTATGCCCACAGTAAAAGTCAGGGAATTTCGCTCTACAGTAGTCTACAGCATCGTCACACGTACCTATGTAACTGTGCTTGACAGCCTCTTTCAAACATGATTATACTCGTAGTCAGGCTCACTATTCTCGATGTTGCGAAAATTCGGTTGGCTATAGCTACGTTTTCTTGAAATTCTTGGTATATAGTGTAGCATTAGAACAACACTCAAGCAAGTTCATAACCCGTATTCGACCTTTATTCAGATTATAGTGACATTTTTAATCCATCAACATCAAAAAACGTCCGCTTCAATAAATATGGCTGCCATATACACTGTCCCCTGAGGTAAACCATTATTATCAACTCAGTCGCGAGCAGTCTTTCAACCGAAATATTATTATGATTTTGCATGCTCACAAATTATGTGGGAGTGGTTATTTGTCCCACTGAAGGGCAAATACCTCATGATAGAGAAGGTACAAGCATTGATGGTAGTTGCTAACCTAAAATCTCAAATGCATTTAGTGCCTACTGATAAATACGGCCATCAGAAAAAGTCATCAACTTAGAGTCAACATCAAAGTCAACCGGGACATATTCAAAAGAGAGGCAGGCGAAGTAGGTATTACTTGGATAATAGAAGTCAAATAAACTTCTGGACTTATCGATAGAAATTATTCAATGTCCCAAGGTCCCAATCCATACCAAGATCAATACCTGAAACTGCAGTACAGAGCTTTTTCCTTCAAAGATATCTGTGGATGGCCATAAGTGTAAAACGAGAGACATACATAATTTATGACAGTGTGGTACTCGTGACATATCATCACGCCTGTTTTCCCCAAGGGTGAGGCAGAGGTGCACCCACATTTCGCCAATTGTATTTAAGTATACAAGTTAAGAAAATATACACCTTTTACGATGATATCAACCTTAAAATATGGAGAAGTATGCCCCTCGATTAACCTAACACATTGTATTATTCTAATTGTGAGCCGGCTAGAGATGGTATTAAGATACCATCTACTAACTAACGAACTAATTAGGTACGTCATCACTGTTCTAGTAAGCTAGAACAGTGATGACGTACCTAATTAGTTTCGTCTTTTACAGAGCAAGCATACATTCAACATGCTGCTACCCAAGGAGCTGAAGTATGCTGCGATCGCGGGCGGGATAGCAGTGTTTGGACTTATCTTCGGATGGGTCCTGTTCCCTGTCATACTCAAGAGCCAGCTTAAGAAGGTAATCATCATCCACATCGTCTTCCTGCCTCTGTCCTATTTAAATTACATTAGCTTATTTTGTAACAAAGTCGTTTTAAGTGTCATTAATCGTGGCCACTCTTCCAAACTACACATTTCTTTTGATCTAGTTTTCACCATCATTAATTTATACGTATAACATTTGTTCCAGAAGGGTTATTTGTACTAGTGGTCGCGCAGTGGTCAAAATTCGACCATAATATTTTACTTATTAAGGCGGTGATTTCTTGAAAACAGTTACAGACATAATGGAAACCCAGCTTAACGTAAAGTAAAAAAATACTGTCTAGACAAAGTAATCTCTATGAATTCAGAGAAATTAATTGCTAAGCAAAATGACTAGTAAATTTAATTTGTCTGCATATTCAAATCACAACTGGCTACAATGCGGCAAATCGACGAAACATGTCAATTTGCTTAACAATTACATTCCCTGAATATACTACAGTACGTTTTCTTTGGGTTTATTCGAATTCAATTTATAAAATAATACGGGGTGGTGAGTAAACGAGCTTAGGAGAAAACAATAAGAATAAGTACCGTAATCCTCTCAAGTTTCAACCTCTATCGAGCTTGTCCTCAAATCTAGTTAGGTCAAGGTCAAACAGCCTTTTTGGGTAAGGGTCCTGTGAGCCTAGTACAATCGTGCGAAGTAAATGTAACGTAAAAATTCAATGGTTTTTAAATTGAACTTTTTTTTTAATCCTCACAAAATATTTATTTTCAAACAAGATTATAGTTACACCCACCTTCTTACTAATAATACTCACGGAATAAAGTTATACCAGAAATAACAAAGGAATACATTTTCAAAAGTTTAATTTAAACTTGGAATAACTTTATTACCTATGTGTTTATTAGTAAAAGGGAAATGTATATGGCAGAGGACTTCATTCTATAGGCATTTTTTACCATCAGTCATTTGGTGATGCAGAGGCAAAAACTGATAAGTGCAATTAAAACTTTAGTCATGTCTATGGTTGGGTGTTGGGTGGTTAATGCTAATTGCACCTGTTTCAAATATTGAAGCCAAAATGCTATACATACTTTACGAATGTTCGTTAAGTTTACGTCGCGCGTTTGTGCTAGGGCCTCTGTTTATTCTTTAATGTGTCCTATCTGTCAACAGTCCGCGCCTCCCCTCCTCATCCAGACTCCAGAAAAGGCTTTAATTTGATCAGGATTCGACGAATGCGCGATAAATCGTATGGGTTACAAGGACGATACTTACTTTGTTTTTTTCTTTACTGAATGTTGTTTTTTTATTTCATAAACACATTTCGTTAACGGCATGTTATATTTTAATAGATATATATCATACCATTTTCTATCCACCTAATTTTATACATAAATTAGATTTTGTATTATTTAGTCTATCTATGTATTTAAATTCGGTGTAAATTGTTTAATTTGGAAGGAGAAGTTAATATTTTTATTTATTTTTAGACTAGCTCCTTGTATAAATCTAGCACTACTAAAAATAGTTGCTAAAGCAACATTTACATGGTGCAAGTTTATTACCTTTGGCCATTATGATAAAAAAAAACTCAAGATGCAGTCTCGAACCAAAATAACACTCAAAACTGTCCCAAATTGTACGTTAGAAAAGATAAATTACAACCATTGTACAAAGTCGTTCTACACTGTGTTTAGACGACGCAAAACTTGCATGCAATAATCGCCTTGCAGTCTTGCCAATTGCCTTGGAGTAAACAGAAGTGGCATGCAAATATTGAATAGCAAAACTTGCATTCAATTATTGATTGCCATTTAAGGAAATCACACGCGTCTAACCACTTGCATGCGATTCTTGAGTGCGAGTATTGCTGTTGAACGTTCTAGAAACCCACACCGTGTAATTAGGGCTTATTAAGCCTCGCAGACGTCAAGATGTTGATGACATTGGCGTGATTTTGTTTCTAAAAGTAATTATAATTACAATATATTTTCATACTTTACGACTATGAGAGTAAAGGCTTGTCTAATCTCTGAATCCAAATCTAATTGGCAACCGAAATTCTGTCGGGAGTAAAAAAATATTAATTTTCTTCAAATCTCTCCTTTCCCAGGAAATGGCTCTCTCAAAGAAGACTGACGTCCGCAAGATGTGGGAGCAGATTCCTTTCGCCCTAGATTTCAAGGTGTACCTGTTCAACTACACCAACGTCGAGGAAGTGCAGAAGGGTGCCAAACCTATCCTTAAGGAAATTGGACCTTACCATTTTGAGTAAGTTGTGACTAGTTCATTTTGTTTCAGTTTCTGACAGCAAAAGAACTCAATGGGTGTTAGAACACCCAAAAGTTATCTCAAAAGGGAAAAAGAAAACGACAATTGATTTTGAAGATAGACAGCATAGTTTTCTAATATACTAATTAAAGCATGCGGGTATATTAGTTATATTAGCTAAGATAACCATGCTGGACTAATGAACTTAGCGGGAATTGAGACGTCCATTCGCAGTGTTCAAGCTTTATATACTGATATCATGGTAATTAATATACTTTATGTTCTAAGTAGGTTATTATCAGAAACTGATTTCTGAAATTGTAATGCCAAAACGCTGTCTATAATACATCCACAATTTAAAATTCAAATATCACTGGCGCCCAGACTAAACGAGACAAAGTTTTTACTTGGCATGAAAAATCATTTTGTTTAGTGAAGGAACCGGATAACGCAATTCACATGAAGATTTACCATTACAAAATGAAGTAATGATTCAATACACGTCTGACTAATGCACAACGTTTAACACATAATTGAAAGTATTTACGCATATGATCACTTTACTGGGAAACCTATAATTCAGACTAAAGGCTTACAATTAAACTAAATGCCTATAAAGGAAGCTCACAGTTTAATAGCATAGTATTTCAATCATGTTAAAGACAAGTACAGGTTTGATAATGATACCATTAAGAAAAACGACATTTACTTAGTAAGTGGTGGTTTAGTCCACGTTATATTGCGTGATGTAAGTGGGGGTGCACAAGGCATGAAATGAAGATATAAAATAATGAAAAAGTAATTCCCCAAAACGTCCACCATTCAGTACTTCCTAGTGTTTTAGCTTGGCGAAGAAGTGGTGTTACAAATTCGCAAGGGTATGCGAACGTATCTTAAATACTTACCCAAAAAAATCAAGCCATCTATGAGGATGAAGCTGCATATACTCATAAGCTAAGCTCTGAAGCAGATCGAATTCCAGAATAAACATAAGACCAAACATGTCATATTTAGTATTTCAATATTTAAGTAAGCACCTCCGTGATGAATTTGATTTTTTTGATAAGTAGAAGCGAGATGGGCGGACGATACTTATTGTCGCCATCGCGGTCAAAACCTGGATGAGGCTGGCACAGGGTATGGGGATTGGCACCGGAGAGAGACCTATGCCCAGCAGTGGATGAACTCGGACTGCAGATGATGATGAGCAGGCCCTAAAGTTCATCATCATCATCATCATCATTTCAGCCAAAAGACTACCACTGCTGGACTTGGGCCACCCAGGCTCCTCCACTTCGACCGGTCTTGTGCTTCCCACATCCAGGGGATTCCCGCGGCCTTCACAAGGTCGTCGGTCCACCTTGTGGGAGGCCTTCCCACTCTACGTCTTCCGGTACGCGGTAGCCACTCCAGAACCTTTCGGCCACGTCGGCCAACTGTTCTGCGAGCAATATGCCCTGCCCACTGCCACTTAAGTTTGGCAATACTTCGGGCTATGTCGGTTACCTTGGTTCTCTTCATTTCTGATTCGATCGCGTAGGGAAACTGCGAGCAAAGCCCTCTCCATTGCCCCTTTGGTGACTTTAAGCCTTCTGATAAGCCCCATTGTGAGCGACCACGTTTCTGTACCGTTTGTTGTGATAGCCAGATCTCTTCTGGAGATTCTTAGCACCCCTTGCCCGCTACCGTAGCCAAGGGTAGGAGGGCTGGCGGATACTAGCCGCCGTTTTGCAGGGCTGCTTGTCATTTTGGGGGAATTTTGCCATAATCGCCACGCTTGGCAGGCGGGTTGGCGATCGCAGTATGGTGGTAAAATACATAGAGAACGCTGCTGCCCATTCTCTAGTAAGTCGCCTTCTACGACACCCACTGCAAGAAATGGGATGCCCTAAAGTTATCACGCAGAAATTCTAAAATACACATAGTTTGACAGCAACCTATAATGTGTTAGAGTGACTAGTCCAAACCACAGCTGCTAATACGCAATTCACAACGCTCCCATTCCTAAGACTTTATGCAAAAATTCGATTCTAGCAATACTAGTCACTTATTCACCTTGAAATGCGAAGGTAATAACTTTCAGTGTTTTATAGTTTGTATATCGTGCCATTATTGGCAAAATAAAGTGGCAATTTTACATTATGGGGTGAATATTTTATGTCAATCGATACTGGCACATGTGAAAATCTAGAATGTCAAAGAGAATATGAAATATTAGCGATAAGTGTTAGCAATGTTTGTTTTGCTTTTTATTTATACAGCGTGTATCAGAATTGCGTTTTCATATTTTATGGTATGGTGCAGACCATCCAACTTAACAACTTTCTTCATAGCACCAACGTAGTGATCGCGAAACAACAATCAGATGTCCCATATATTTGGGTCGAGAAAGTATTAAAGTTTTGTATGGGACAACTCTTCATTTCTGATTCTAACAGGAGCATAACCTTGGGAACAACATTCTCTATGCCCTTGCCTTTTGAGTGACTTTTAGCCTTCTAATAAAGCCCATTGTGAGCTACCATGTAACCGACATAGCCCGAAAAATTGCTAAACTTAAGTGGCAGTGGACCCACATTGCTCGCAGAACAGATATCCAATGGGGCCGAAAGGTTCTGGAGTGACGACCACGTATCGGAAGACATAGCGAAGTTGTACTGATGACCTAGTGATGGCCGCGGAAATCCGCTGGATGCGGGAAGCACAGAACAGGTTGAAGTGGCTGAGCTTGGGAGAGGCCTATGTCGATTAAAGGACGTATTTCGGCTGAAAAGATGATAATTATGGGACAGCTAATTCTTATTTCGCGATACAATGTTGATCCCATGGAGATATTTGTTTAGAGGATGGTCAGTGCCAATTCCTTAAATATGAGCACACTCTTCTGATACACCTGTATTAGAACTTATTTATAATTTTCTTTGTTAGAAGCTCTATGGGAAATTTGGTCCTATGATCTGTTTTTGCGCTAGGCAGAGGCGATTAAGGTGTTAGTGATTTTTATTGTTACTGGTTCATGGTTTTAGGTTAAGTAATTAGAATAGGAATACTAACATAGGGGTAAGGAATATTGTTACTAACACATTTGAGTCATGTTACTTGTTAAATAAATATATTATTATTTAAATTTTCATTTAGATATGTTTCTTTTTTCATTGTTGATAAACTGTACGAGCAATAGTTACCCAGTGGTAACTGCCCCAACTTACGAGTTTGTAAGGTCGTAGGTTCGAATCCAGACAGGCGCTATACTTTGTGTAAATTATTTCATCACCACTGCTCTCAAAACGGTGAAGGAAAACATCGTGAAGAAACTGGTATAAATTCGAAGACATGTCACATCGTCCGACCCGTACTGTGCCCGCGTGGGGGATTATGGCCCACTCCCTCTCACAGAGAGGAGGCCTGTGTCCCAGCAGTGGGAACATTATAGGCTGATATTGCTAAACTGTACAAGTGAATTGGTCCCATGATCTGCTTGTCATTTAGCCACAGGCCCATGAATATGAAGTGACTCCGGGACATTAGCTGTAGCTGACGGTAGCTCGCTGTCCGGTAAGGACCAAGCCCGGGTCGACGGCGCGTTGTGTTCCACGCGCGCCTCAAAGAGATGTCAGCACCAACTGGTGGGGTCCGCAAGGGCCGATGCCTGCCACGGGTGCGGGTTGTTCGAAAGAGATACCGCGGCCCCTGGCACACAGGCAACTGAGGGAACACGGGTGGGTTTTAGTCAGTAAAAGTCTGACACGCCCTCCCGCTCCACCCAGAGCGGGAGAAGTTATTTGATGATTTCCCACCCAAAAAAAATTAAAACCCCGGGACATTGTATGATCTTACTAAAGTATTTGAGTACAAAAGATTTTTTATTCTTAGTGAATGGAAGGAGAAAGTGGAAATTGAAGACCACGAAGAAGACGACACCATCAATTACAAGAAACGTGACGTATTCTACTTCAATCGTGAGCTATCTGGACCTGGACTAACGGGGGAAGAAATTGTCATCATGCCGCATGTTTTCATGCTGGTAAGACCAATATCTTACTGACCACAAGTGTAGCAAATATAGGAATGTTGCTAAATCTGAAATCAAGGGTTAAATGTGATATGGAAAAAATAACCACAATATGAATTATGTTGTTATAGTTGTTTTTTTTTTTACTACAAATACAGGGTGGCAGCGACATTGACGCACGTCTTGTTACCATGGATTCAGTAATACATGATTATGAAAGCTCCTGCGTTGAAATTTTTCGTTAGTTATCTATACTAATATTATAAAGAGATTTTTTTAATCATAAAATTCTTTATAGGCATAAAAAGAGGGAACAAACAAAGTGGAGCCCTGACTCCTGCGCTAGGTAAAAACACCTGTGTTACTGGAGCCAATGTCTTCACCCAACCAGTAGGTTCTAGATTTTATGCAATATACAACCATTATATTTACATTATGATAAACAAAATTAAAAAGCAAAATAACAAGAAGTTAAATTTGTTTGTAAGTTTGTATGGAGGGGAAAATCTCTAGAACTACTAGTCGGATTTGGAAAAAATCTTTTAGCGTTAGATAGCCCAATTCTTGAGGAACGTTATAGGCTATTAAACGTTACGGTGCGACTTTTAGGAGCCGAGCAAAAATAAAAATAAAGTGAGTGCGTGTGAGCGATGGGATGCGACGCGGCAGGTCGGGTGCCACACACGCGGACGAAGCCGCGCGCGATGTGCTAGTTTTAAATAAAGTATCTCTACCATACATTTTGACCGCGTAGGTATTGATTGCAGTTTTCTATGAAACAGCAGATTATAAATTTTTAGACTACCGACGAAAAATTTCTATGCTCAGGTCTAGAATCATTTGCTCAACTAAAGTCTTACCAATAAAATAACTCATGCCATTGTTACACCAGTTTTTAATCATTGATGAGGCCCAATTCTGCCGTCGTAAGAAAAAAGGGCACAACTAATATTTAAAAAAAAATTGAGTTATATACATTTTTAGAATCAGAAAAAAAAGGCACATCTGCTCAATTTTTTGTAGAATTTTATCTTCAAGGAATTCGGAGATACAGTAGGCTCAAAAGGCACAAATGAGACTAATATTCATGTTTTATACAATGAAAAGGCACATTTATGTACCATTATATTGAAAAGGCACAAATACGTAGATGTGAATATTACTTCATACAGATTTTTACTAAAAACTACTTAGAAAAGGCACACCTACAACATAATATAAAGAAAAGGGTCAAATGCCAGATGTGCCCTGTCTACTTAATTAATGATCCATGCATGTCTCAATTAATTTACGTATAAAAGGCATAAATAACCAGTTGTGCCTTTTCTTTAAATTATTTACCATTAGGGGTGAGGAAAGGAGGGCAGGGTTTGACTGAAACGCGCCAGTTGTGCCTGCGACGTCGAAGTGCAGTAAGCAGAAGCAGCAATAAGGCACAGGAATTGCAAACAATGCAAAGAATATGAAGATCATCACACTAGGTACATTTCAGCGAGAAAAAATATGAAGAGGATGTTGAAAGTCAAACGAAGCAAAAAAGTACTGACACCATAATATTTGCAGTTGATTTAGAAAAGGTAATTATGTTACCTCGCATGGAATTTAAAACGGTAAGGTTTTGTCCAAGGCTTATCGTTTTCAATCAGAGTTTTGTTCCTGTAGGTGACAAAAGGTTACATGGAGTTGGCAAAACACTGGGAGTCTTGTGGCACGAAGCTATTGCAGGGAGAAAAAAGCAAGACACATCACATTTTTGCAGTCCCGTACCCTAATTGCGTAACCCACGATTCATCATAATTGGTTTCGTTTTGAAACTGATGGCTAAACCATTGCTTCCTATGTTCGAAAAATGTGTCTGCTCAACAACGTAAATAATGCAATGAATATTGTTGAACTGTCAAAATGAAACCGATTATGATTAATCGCGTGTTACGCAATTAGGGTACGGGACTGCAAAAATGTGATTTTGTGGCTGGATAACTGCGCGGCCCAAAACCTGGTGCCTTTTTTCCTACTTAGTATATTTAGTCAATTCCAAGGGTGTAAATATTGAAAGTGTTGTGCTGCGTTATCTGAAAGTTGGTCATACTTTTATGGCTGCCGATGAATTTCACCATAGAGTGAAGCAATCACTTAAGAAGAACAAGGAGTGTATGACTTTAAAGATTTTTGCAAAGCTGTCGCTGATACTGGTTCAAATACTGTGGTGAAAAAAATTACAATCACGGATTTTCACGGTTTTGAAGACTGCTCTTCGTCGTATAAATTACAACATTCTGTGCCGCGAGCTTATTTAAGAAACATGACTGAAATCACTTATCGGCGAGGGAGCAATTCGATGTTCTACAAGAACAGCCATGACACTGAAGCGCAAATAGAATTGGATTTCTTGAGAGTTAAAAATCTTAAAATTGGCATTCCATTGCCTGAGCAGAAGCTTTCTCCACGAGGTATAACATCTGAGAGGAAATCAGCTATACTTTCCAAGCTTGGGCCACTCATGCTTGACAACAGAAGAGGTTTTTGGGAAACCCTACCCGTTAACGACAGTTCAGCTGATCTCACAGAAATTTATGAAGACTGAAATTAAAGACTATTTTTAAAATTAATATTTTAAGCAAAACTGATTATTTAATTTTCTTTAAACTTTTTTATAGTTTTTACCAATATATTGCATTGTGATAATTCAACCAAGTGCCATGTTATGTTTGTCATAGTTACATTTAATTTTTATAATAATAATAATAGTATTTTTTTTAATATTAAACTACGAGTGCCTTTAATAATTACGGGTGTAAGCTATTTCCTGTAAAAGAACAATAAATAATTAGAATAAGCTCTAATAGAGAAGCTTAATAAAGGTTCAAAACCAAAATGTATGGTCCTATTACTACCTCTATTAAGAATTAAGAATATTTTGATTTATTTTTTATATTGTGATTTAGAGTAACTACTTTTTTATAGATTTTTAAGTTAGGGGTCCAACCTATTAGTAAAAAGAATAAAAATATTTAATTTTTACTTTCCATTATCTAACTAACTAAAATGTGTAGTTGAGTTTAAGTATTAGCACTTTTTGTTTATATTTCATAAGTTCTATTTGTTAACCAAAATTGTAGGTAGATGCTTACCCCTAATAATTTATAAATAACTATTGAATATTTAGAACGTTTTTTTTTTTTGTTTAAATGTTGGTGTCCTAGAAGAAGATTTTTTAAGTTTTGTTTCAGTTATTTGGATAAGGTAACCAGAAAAGGCACGACAATAAATATGTTTTTTTACTAAACTTTCTTCACATGTTTTTTTTTTTTTTATAGAAAACATTAAGTCAGTTTACATTAAAAAGGCGCAATTAGACAAATGTGCCCTTTGTTTTAGACTCAATGACCAATTTGCTTGAAATATTAAAAAGAAAGGTCACATTTGGTTAACTATGCCTTTTCTTTGTAGTAAGTGGTATTTTTTAAATATATTTTTTTTAAGTTGAAAGGAATAATTTGAATTTATTTAATAATTAATTATATATAAAAACTAAAAAGTAAAAAATATAATAGTGCTAACCTTCACGCATATATCATCAGTATTTTTTTTTCTTTTAAGCAATAGGTTTCCACACTACGAAGCAGAATATTGTAAAAACTTTAATCCCAATTATCTCAGTTTGACCAAAATGATAGATGTGCCCTTCTCTCGTACGACGGCAGAATTGAAAACCAGTGTTTGCTGAACTGGGTCTCTTTGCCGCAGCCGTGAGGCACACTTTTCTACTACATCCTTACATCGCACTTTACTCATTCTTTTTTTTTCTGCTGTATAATGTGTAGGTACCTTTTAGTCTGTGCTAAAAAAAATTTTTTTTTTTCTTTCTTTAATAAACATTAATCTGAATTTTCACGAAGATCCACGAAATATGCATTAATAAAAGGCTTTTTTTAATGTCCTTTATTGTTGGCAAATTATTGAAGACGATACAAGAAAATCTGAAATACAAGAAAAGTAAGTAACTACAGTATTTATATGACTGCCTCGTTGGTCTAGTGGTTGCAAGCGCTACTGTTGAGCGTGAAGTCCTGATTTCGATTCCCAGGTCGGGAAAAGTGTTATTGGGTTATTTTTCTATTTGGAATTTCTCAATAGCAGCTCGGAGTCTGGATTTGTTCCCGAATGATAACAATAGGCCCTCCCCTTTTTACACGGGACTTAAACATAACTGGCGAATTGTGAGTGTACTATTATAGATACCCCGCTGCCCATCCCTTCGGGGACAAAAAGCGTGATGTTATGTTAGTATTTAAATCAAATGATTTATTTTCAGGGTATGGCATCAACAGTTCACAGAGACAAACCAGCCATGTTGAACATGGTCGGGAAAGCAATGAACGGAATCTTCGACAGCCCTACCGACGTCTTCATGAGGGTCAAAGCCCTAGACATTTTGTTCAGGGGCATCATGATCGACTGTGCGAGGACTGAGTTCGCTCCGAAAGCAACTTGCACTGCATTGAAGAAAGAAGCCGTCAGCGGACTGGTTTTGGAAGCTAATAATCAATTCAGATTCTCGATTTTCGGAACGGTAATTATTTTGAAGCCGTCTTGTTTAATTTATTCTAAACTAGCAGCGCTCCGCGGTTTTACCCGCGTAGTTCCCGTTCTCGTGGGAATACAAGGATTAAATTTAGTCTATGTCACCAGGGGATAGTGTAGCTTCCCAACAGTGAAATAATTTTTCAAATCGGTTCAGTAGTTTCGGAGCCTATTCAATGCAAACAAACCATCAAATCTTTCCTCTTTATAATATTAGTATAGATAATCTCTCGTCTATGAATCCTATTTCCAAACCTATATATCCTATCCTATCCTACTAATATCATAAATGTGAAAGTTTGTATGTTTGGATGTTTACATGTTTGGATGTTTGTGACTCGATCACACAAAAACCGCTGAACGGATTTCGATGAAATTTGGCACACAGATAGACTATAACCTGGATTAACACATAAGATACTTTGATCCCGGTAGTGCGTTCGCGTGAGATAAATTTCGACATCCACGCGGGCGAAACCGCTGCCGAAAGCTAATATTAGATAAAATTTTGATCAATTTCGTCTTCACCTAACTTTTAAGTTGAAACTTTGTAAACTTGTTCCGTACCAATGACGAAACGTTTACTGTTATGAGAGATATGAGCTTACCTACGCTGCTGTCAGAAATTAACTCCAGCCTTGTGTGAAGCTTCCCGGTTAACTGTGACAATAATATCAAAAAAAAACATGTCAATTTTATTTCAGATATTGTTTAAGTACATACAAATACATTTCACCCATACTGACTGCATGCCATAAATAAGTAAACATTGTAGATATATTATTATTATTAAGTTATAATAAAAGTAGGTATTTTAGGTATTACAAATTATAGATTAAATTAATACGTTCACACATTATTAGAAATTATTATTAGATAATTATATTTGAGACATTAAATTAGATAAATTAATTCGTCGTTATTATTACCTACTTGATTACGTCATAGTCAATGCTGAGATTGAACAATTCGGTTCGAGTCATAAAAATTGTGCGGAATTCGGTGGTTATAATATTATTTTTACAGTTTAGCAATCGTGTTCGAAATGAAGCTCTTGACCTTCTCAGAACGGAAAAGAAGTCACCCACCCTGTTTTCAAAGAACATACCAGACGCACTACACAAAAACAAAAAACAACAAACTGTATTCCTTCCTATTTCTACTCTACCGTAGAATAGAAATCGCTTGTCTACCTTCCTCGGTTAAAAACTGTCAACCTGTCTAGACGGAAACGTCATTTTTGTCTACTCTTCCGTCAACAAAACGCTTCTCTACGGTTCTTGTACTAAGCCTGAGTTGTGGCCTAGCGGTAACGGGCGTGACTTACGAGTTCCGACAGGCGACTTACTTTGTGTAAATTATTTCATCACCACTGCTCTCAAAACGGTGAAGGAAAACATCGTGAGGAAACCGGCATGACCTAGACCGAAAAATTCTAAGACATGTGAGATCTACCAACCCGCACCGCGTTGTGGATTACGGCTTACTCCTTCTCTCAGAGATGAGGTCTGTGTCCCGTGGAAATATTATGGGCTGATTCTCTTTTTACACGCTTTATATTAGCTTCACTTGTAACGAACTATGTACGTAAGAAAATCTTGGAATCTTAATTTGACCCACTTCCCGGTCTTTGATTAGAAAGAAATTTTGTACACGCTCTGAGTTCTGATGACAATACATGACTAGCTAAGAAACGTCATTACAAATCCAATATGGCGGCCTCCGCAAGATGGCGGACTGGCTGTTTGAAATCCACCCCCATGATATGGGTATCAAATGAAAGGGTTTGCTGTAAGGAATATGAAAAAAAAAATATAAAAAAAAACACGTTTTTGTAGTTAGAACTAAAAAATTGAAAATAAATAATAGTTTAAAAAACTAAAAAACACGCTTTAAAAACCAAACTAAAAAGGGAGAAAATAATTTAATTCAATTAAAAAGCGTGGGATGCTTCTTGAGGTATTTTTATAATCACTTAATGTCTTTTTAATTGAATTAAATTATTTTCTCCTTTTTTAGTTTGGTTTTTAAAGCGTGTTTTTTAGTTTTTTAAACTATTATTTATATATTAGAACTAGACTGTTCTATTGAAATAAAGTAGTAGATAACTTTTAGAAAAGAACGGTAACTGGTATAAAATCTCAATTCACAGCGAAACAACACGATAGATCCTCATGTTATAACAGTAAAGCGAGGCATCAAGAACGTCATGGATGTTGGGCAAGTGGTGGCCGTCGATGGCAAGCCGGAGCAGACGATCTGGAAGGACGCTTGCAATGAGTACCAGGGAACTGACGGCACGGTGTTCCCGCCGTTCGTGAAGGAAACTGAACGACTCCAGTCTTTCTCTACTGATCTATGCAGGTAAGCTTCCAGGGGGCCGATTCTACTAACAAATTTGTTAAAAAAACGCAATAGAACCGCAACCGAATCACCACTTTTAAGCGTTTTCGCATTCTACTAAAATGAACAACGGTCCAGCTGCGACACAGCTGCGGTTACGTTTTAGTTACGCCAACGATCGATTGAAACAATGTCAAAACCTATTCTACTAACAAAATCGAACATGAGCGTGACGTTTACTATAGGACAAAGTTAATGATAAAATTATGATCATTATGTCTTTTAATTATAGAAAATACTTTTAGTGCCACATATTCGTGTTTAGTAACATTTTTAGATTCAACTTTTTTCTTTGTGGTATTAATAAAACATATTATTTTGGCATGTTGGTAACGCGGGTTACCCGCTGTGTTCCCGCTACAGTTCAGTTGCAATTCGTTTTAAGTTTAGTTTCCATTTTGCTTATAAAATAGTAGAATGACTTTTTATGTAACTATCGAACGGCGATCGAAATCGAACTGTTGTGGAAACACAATTTAACGTGTAACGTTGCAAATTAGTAGAATCGGCCCCCAGATAAATCAAACAAAATAACGTCTGTGACCGAAAAATCCTACTTTCAACCAGACTACTAATATTATAAATGTGAAAGTTTGTGAAGATGTTTGGATGTTTGTTACTCAATCACGCAAAAACGGCTGAACGGATTTGGATGAAATTTGGCACACAGATAGTCTATAACCTGGATTAACACATAGGATACTTTCATCCCGGTAGTACGTTCCCGTGGGATAATTTTCAACCTCCACGCGGGCGAAGCCGCGGGCAACAGGTAGTAGGTAAAATAAATACTTCAACTATATCCGACGAACCTGGTTACTTATCTCTTTTGGTGACTGTACATAAATATATTATTTAAGTAAACAACAAAATATCAAATAGAAATACTAGATAGATTACACGTAGATACCTACGTGAAGAATTAAAATTCCCTATTATTCAGAGCGATGCGGACTAACGCCTACTATAAAAGAATAGCATTCAAACTAGGTACGCAGTACATTTTTAGCATTCGTTTTCAGACAATATTTATTTTAGACAAAATCTTAAAATTAATTTCACATAAAAATTTATATTACAGTAATTAGAATTGAATTTTATGAAGCATTAATTTATTTATTTAAGCATTAATTTTTTATATACAAGAGTTTGAAGAAAACTCATCCGAGAACCTACTCTCATCTACACAGGAAAAGTTTTTATCCAGTGCGCAAACTGTAACCATGAATTCAGCATATCATTCTAAAACCCCAGCGTAGAAATTTTAGTTGTACCACATTTTGAACTGAACGATATTTTTTTAAGCAAATGGGAACAGAGTTCGTCCTCCATTTCTAAAATACGAGATATCTAAATATTTGGAAGTGGATATAAATTTCTCTACCTTGGTCCTTTCGTACGCACAATTAAATAAATGGTCCTTTAGTCCTTCGGGACGATTATCCTACCTTAACGAACAGAGGTTCGTTTTTATTTTTTGGAAACAGAACATTCGATATTCTCTCATTTACTTATCTTAGGGATTACCTTTAGCTTGTTCCAATCCCGTGTACTTAAAGGATGAATAAAATTTAAATCTACCATTAACTGATCAGAGAGATCCGGTGTGAATGTGTGCGTAAATTAAAATGCCGAAAGTCACCCATATTTTGTATGCCATAGAGTTCTTACTCTTAGTAATAAGAATTAAAATTTAACCGTGGTAAATAAACCTAAATTTATCGTAGACATTACTAACTTCAGTAAATACCTAATGATATTTTTTGTTTTTTCGATCATAAAATACAACAAGAACTTAATCTATAAATTAAAATTATTTATAAAGATCGGTTGTACAGCAGCAACCAGCATAAAGGATGAACTACCAACTCACAAACGAAGTCAAGCTTAGATTTTGGAAGTTGGTGGTTCTTCAGTGAAGTTAAAAATCGTGAAACCGGCATGTCCTGGAACCAAATATTGGAAGACATGTAACATCCACCAACCTGACCTGGGCCGACGTTGTAAATTGGTAGTGAATTGTGTGAGGCCCACTCCCTCTCACAGAGAGGAGGGCTGTGTACCCTGTGCCTAGCAGTGGGAACAGTAACGTCTGATTAAGCTATGCTTTACTTTTTACCCAAAAAAAAAATCAACCGAATTCCAGAAAACACTACAAAGTGAAAAATTACTTTAATTTCGGAAGGTCTTTGGATATATATTTTAGATTTTTGTCATCGACTTCCGAAATTAAAGTTATTATTCACTTTTTAGTTATGGTACCTCCTACCCCACATCGATTCGTATACCACTACTTTTTATGTACCTAAACCACAGTGACAGGACGCAGTACCATATCATCGACGTACATATTACCAAGCTAACGCAACATCTACCGAAGCAAAGTTATATGGAAGCAACCCTGAAGCGCCTTATCCATTAAAAAAAGAATTTTCGAAATCCATTCACAAATTGACGGAGATATCGCGTAACTAACATGCAAAAAAAACGTTCGTTGGTAAGCGCATAAAAACTGGAACGTTTTGGCTATTTTTTGTTTTAAAATGTTCGTTATAGTCCGAATTAGGTTTGTGTGGAAAGAAAAATGTTAAAACTTACCCGGAACATTCGAAAATGCGGGAAAAACTAATAGTGATTTTATAATTTGGATTAACCTCATAGGATACTTTTTATTCCGGTACGTTCTCGGGGTGATAGTTATCGACCTCCACGCGGGTGAAACCGCTAGCAAAAGCCCAGTAATAAATATGACGGCATTCAATTTGCTTCATTAAATCAGATGAGACAAATGCTCCTTTATTTGACTGCCTAAAAGGAGGGTCAAACAAATTTACGCTCCTACCTCGAAAAAAATCTGCTAAGCTTGCTGTTGTGCGATAGTATAGCCTAGTTCTAGAAGGCAATGTCAATTTATGCCATAAATTCATATCCTCAGGTCCTTCAAACCATGGTTCCAGAAGAAGACTTCATACCGAGGCATTAAGACCAACCGCTACATAGCAAACATCGGGAACTTCGCTGAGGACCCAGAACTTCAGTGCTTTTGTCCTGAGCCTAGTCAATGCCCTCCTAAAGGCCTTATGGATCTGGCACCTTGCATAAAAGCTCCTATGTACGCCTCTATGCCTCATTTCTTGGATAGTGATCCTGCTTTGCTGAATAATGTGAAAGGATTGAATCCTGATGTCAATCAGCATGGGATTGAGCTTGATTTTGAACCGGTTAGTGTTTTGTTCACATTATACAGGGTTATTGGTTAAGTCGACCTAGATCCTTTAAGGGGTTGTAGTTTCCATCATTCCTGACTGATTTCACTATGAAACATCGTACCCCAAACTTAACCTTTTTCAAGATAATGGACGTTATGGTATTTAAAAAAATGCCGATTTTTTGTCTATTGGCCTATTTTTCTTGGGTATTTTGCCCCCAATTTATTTGTCTTTGCGATGTTTGTGTAGTGACAAGTTGCTCTATTATTCTAAATACTAAAATTGCAGTTAAATGAACAAACTGGGTCGTAGTAGACGATTGATAGTTATAAATTGAGATAAATTCGTAAAAATATTACTTTATTTCCGAAATATAAAAAAAAGTATATGACAGTTATGCTGCAGATGTGTTTAATTATATCTACGTTTCATTATCTATCCAACAAGGTCTAATAAGCTCGGGTACTATCAAAATTCTTAGAAAGAAACTTTGATGAAAGGCTCTCAGGTAGTAGTATTATAACAATAATTGGTTGAGTTCCTGGTTGCGCCTATTGTCCAATATGATGAAAAAGGTTAGTTTGGGGTACGATGTTTTATAGTCAAATCAGTCAGGAATTATGGCAATTACAACCTCTTAAAAGATCTAGGTCGACTTAACCTGTAACCCTGTATACCTACAATTCTCAGTTCAACTCTTTATTAGAATGTATATTAAATGCACAATATATTTAAGGTACATAATGTAAAACAATTAATTACAAATGAAAAAATAACAAAAATAAACTAAAACAAAGCGTCAAAAAAGTCATCCGCATCGCTGTCGACTGGTAATGTACCCAAGAGACTGGCGGCATTGCCACGTTGTATAGCAATGCTCAGCCTCTGGCCAAGGTAAAAACCAGCCCTTGGGTCACGGGAAGTGTCAACCAATCGTTTTGAGATTTCCTTATAGAGAGGATACTCTTAAATTCTTTATTAGTTTTAGAAAAAATTGCAAAGAGACACATTATTGTTTTTGACACCCACGCGAACGAAGTCACGGGCACAGCTAGTACCAAATAAGGGTTAGTTAATTAGAAAGGGTAATTTTCCACAATTATTTGAACAAATTACCCCTTAATTAGTAGACTCCTTTTCAAACTATAAACGTGAATTTTAGTTAGAAAGCTTTTTCAATTTATAAAAATTATAACGCGCCTAATATTTCTAGAAAATGCTAATTGTTTTAATAAAACAATTATTAGCAGCTTTGTCTGATATCGCTGCTGGCCATTTAGGGTTTCATTACTTAATTATACCTAAGTAGGTTAATTAAATTGATAAATATTGAATATTGAAACTTGGTAAATTGTATAACCTTTTATTGTGAATGTAAAGCTTACCGCTTTGAATATAGAGAGAGATATGAATAAAGAGAACCTGCTCAAGTTGAGATTCACAGAATGTGCTGCTGTCTTACAAACAATGGGGTCCAGCATGTCATGTTGTCGGCACGCTACACAAGCTGATGGACGCTACTGAAGATGACACGCTCGTAGACAAATTTGGGCTAGCTGCATGTTGCTATCAATATGTTAAGAAGAAAAAGAATGAATACAACACATATATATATACACATACAGCTTGGTGAAAATGTGGGTGTGCATACGTAGGTACATCTCAGGTTAACTCTTTGGAGAAAACAGTAGCCGTCGTGTTCTGATATGTTTGTAGAGTGGAATGGAAATCAGTACTGGTATCATAGTAGGTATAGCTTAATCTCTCCAGTCGTGTTGTATTGCCGTCCCATCGGACTCTGAGAGTGAGCGAAGAGAGAGTGAACCTGTGTCTACGCACACGTGTGTTATATCTCCCGCATCGGTGGGTAGTCTCAGCTAAAATTGGCAGCCATAACCGAAATTTTATCTGGAGGACTATTCATTAATTATTATAATGGTTTCAGATATCTGGAACCCCGATGGTGGCAAAACAAAGGATTCAATTTAATCTCCAGCTGCTAAAAACCGACAAAATAGACATTTTCAAAGATCTCTCTGGAGATATTGTACCCGTGTTCTGGATCGAAGAGGTAAGGATTTAATTTATTAGCAGATTTAAAAAAGGCGACACAGACTTTTATTTTTATAGTCTGTTTGCTGCCTTATAACTAGTTTATAATATAATATATATATTAATAGGTAATACATTCAATAAACTGACATTGTCAGCCCATTCGTCGTAACTCAAAATGACGTCGTAAAAAAAAAAAAAACGCAAGCAGAAGTCACGTTTTAAGATTATAGATGTATAATCTTAAAACATAACTTTTTTTGTATAGCAATAAATATCAATCATTGGTGATGAATCAGTTATGCACCTTATTAAAGCTATTGTTATCTTTTTATTCTAAAGAAACAAGAAAAAGTCTAAAAAAAATAGATTAAAAAAAAACACTCTTTAAAAACCAAACTAAAAAAGCAGAAAATAATTTAAAAAAAGCGTGGGGTGTTTTTGAGGTATTTTTATAATCAAGTTCATCAGTTTTTTTTTTTACTTTTTTAAACATAATGGAACAAATTTATAAAATTATTGAATTTTCATCGATCCTCGATAAGTCTACAAAGTTTAAATGAAATCTGACCGTTTGAAGTGGGTCAAAGTCAAGTCCAAAGGAATATGTTACAGACATGCTTACAATCATACAGGTGAAGCTAATAAACGTGTGTTAAAAAGAGTTTTAAAATTTAGTTGAACTAAGATTTTCTTAGACGCAACCAGACGCAACAAAATCCAAGGCAATCGAGACGTAATTTAGTTTGACAGCTCTAAAGCGTCACTTGTCTTTTTCTTTCAGGGTCTTTCAGTAAGAGATAGCAAAACTGTTATTTTAGTTTATTTGGTGAACAAAAGCGTCGGCACCGTTATCATATTGTATTACATTCGAGGACCAGCTTGGCTATTCTGTAAAAATCTCACCGTGAAAGCTTAAGTGAAGTGAGCTTAAAATGAGCTGTCATTGTATACTGATGCAAGAAATTGACACTATTGTTAGCTTACTTCAAACTCACTTCACCTTAGTTTTTACGGTGAGATTTTTACATAATAGCAATGCTGGTGAAGGCTGCAGGAGTCCGCTGGATGCGACTGATGCGAGAAGCACAGAACAGAGGCCTATGTCCAGCAGTGGACGTTTTTCGGCTGAAATGATGATGATGAACACATGATGATTATTTCATTAGTTGAATACGAGGCCTTTGGATACTTTGTTTGTGTATTTTATGTCTTTTCTTTTGTAATGTGCGTTTTATTTGTGCAGAATAATCAATGTTCCTTTCTTTTTCTTGTAACAATACAAAAGCATTTTTTTGTGTCCTTCAGGGTCTAGCTCTAAACAAGACATTTGTGAACATGCTCAAACATCAGCTGTTCATTCCCAAACGTGTGGTTGGTGTGCTGCGCTGGTGGATGGTGTCATTTGGAAGCCTTGGGGTCGTCGTCGGTATTATATTCCACTTCAGAGGTAAGTATATGTATAAAGCTTTTAATAACTGTGCCAAACATTTGGTGATGATAGATTTAAGGACATTTTGATTTCCGTAAGCCAGGCAGGCACTTTACTTGGTGTATTTAATTTCATCACTACCGCTCTCAAAACGGTGAAGGAAAACATCGTGAGGAAACTGGCATGTCTCAGAATCAAAAATACGAAGACATGTGACATCCAACATCCTGCAAGGGGCCCGCGAGGTGAATTACGGCCCACTCCCTCTCACACAGAAAAGGCCTGTGTCCCAGCAGTGGGAACGTTATAGGCTGATTATGCGCCCGATTACATTTCCTATCGGCATAAACGTTTAACTTCCACACTAACTTTCATCTCCTTTTTAGTCCTTTAGGGTATGATTTTTTCAAAACGCTTCCTTTGTGCCACTTTCGTTTATATGGAACTCTTTTTCAAAATTATTATTTTCTAGAACCAGCGGTTTAGACTGTGCGTTGTCTGTCAGTGAATAAGATTTAAGATTGCTGTTCAAAAAAAATATTGTTGAAAATCTGTAAAAAAGCAGAGTATTTGATTAATACCTTTTTTAAAGACGGGGCTTTCTGTCAGCGCGACAAGCGACACGTTCTGGTCCTAACCAAACAATTTTGCCACGCGAATACGCGATCATCGCGCTCTTATGTCATTCATTTGTTTGAAAAACCAAAAGGCGAGCCCTCTGTCAGTTATGCGACGATCGCTTTGGTTAAGACAGCTTAAGACTAGAAAACCAATTTCCAACGCGAAATAAAACCTTATTCCTGTTCTCTATAGATCACATAATGCGTCTTGCAGTTTCTGGAGACACGAAGGTGTCAAAAGTGACACCCGACCCGGAGCCTGCTGAGCAGAAGGACATCAGTGTCATCGGCCCGGTGCAGGAGCCAGCCAAAATCAACATATAATCGACCTTCGGACGGCTCCTGAGGCTGGCGATCATCTGGAGCCGTCGGTATGGGCTGGGGCAGAGGCAGATATGGATTCAAACTTTTAGATATCTTGTTAGGCAAAGAAGGGCTTAAATACTTTAGTATTTGATGAAGGCGCTTTTAAAGCTTCCGCCAATAGGCGCGACCTGACAGCACGAAGCAACTCTAGTAGAACAATTTCTTTGAAAACTTTATGGAATTTGTTCTACAAAGTCGCGTCACGCTATCGCGTTGTGCTGTCGCATATTACTCACACAATTCAATTCGATTCACGATTACTCGTATGTGCTTCACAACTTTTCACAAAAATTCAATTGTGTTATGCAATTGGGATGCTGGAATAGAATCGCCTACTTTAGTAATGTAACTTTATTGTTTAATGATCACAGCTTTATTCTTATTAATGCCGCACTCTTCTGTTTCATTACTCGTACAATCAGATTTAATATTAGTTTGTATTCCTTCATAATTATTAGAATTCTAGTCAATATTTTCGTCGCAATCAAATGTTCATTATTATTTAATGTTATAAACTAAGTAGTGACAGCCGCGTAAGTCGACAAATAAATTTAGTGAAGAGGTTTTTAATGAAAAATTGCTTACTACTTGCAAAAAATTATTGCATAATTGAGAATAACTACTTCAAAGACTAACATTATGATATACAGAGTGGCAGGGACTTCGATGCACATACTGAAAACATGAATCCTTTCAACACTGTGTTCGCATTTGGATTTGTTTTCATTTGTCTGCTCATAAGTTTAGAAGCTCATCGATAAAGTTAATTAATGACTCAGTTTTTATGTTTCTTTTTTATCTGTTCTTTTCTTAATTATTATTTAAAAAGTAAGTAATTGTTTATTTTTCCTTTTCAATTTTTTTAGAATTTTCCATAGATTTTACTTTTAAGTTTCACTGATATTTTAGTTTAGAAGCTGATTGATAATGTTAATTAGTGAATCAGATTTTTGGTATTTTTTAATTTCTTCTTTTTTTTTATTATTGTTTAAAGTAATTGTTTTATTTTCTTTTCAATTTTTTAAAGAATTTACTATAGATTTTACCTTTTAAGTTTCACTGGTGTTTTCGTTTAGAAGCTGATTGATAAAGTTAATTTAGTGACTGAGATTTTTTTTTTCATTTCTTCTTTTTTATTATTATTTAAAGTTTTTTTTTTCTATTTTTTTTAGAATTTTCTTTAGATTTTACCTTTTAAGTTTAACTCTTGTGCAAATAGTTCCGTATAAATTTTGTAATGTTTAAGATGTGAATTACGTCGTGATCTATACGTAGGTAATCTCTTTTCTCTTTTTCTTTTACCAGTGTATTAATACGTTTGTGTAACTGTTTGTTTTCATGTCTGTTCTGTATAAATATAATTTCAGTACATGACTCGACCCAAGCCTAGAAGTTTTTCGTCATTTATCAAAAAAAAAGTGCAATACCGACGTGGTTAAAATGCAAGCCGTTTTTTTTACCGACAAAAAATTTCAACGCAGCCCCTGCGTTGAAATTTTGTAGGTACTGAATCCATGTTAACAGGTTGCACGTCCATGTCCCTGCCGGGTGTCGATGGATTCAAAAGAATCAAGTTGTTCTACAATATTTAATAGTGAAATTCCGGAATGATCAACGACTTATGTCACCGTATACGTAGTACCTTGTACGTAATTAGTACACTTAGCTTACTCTCTGCTTTTTAGATTCTTTGATAGACTTATGATTACCTGATTAGAATAGATAAGAATTTAGAGCTTAAGATTTCACAATGTCGTAGTCATTTTAATTTACAGCAGAAATAATAAATTGTATTTTCTATTTTATGTTTTTTCGTCTGACTTCCATTAGCATGAATTGTTCTTACCGCCCATAGATACGGATTCCTATAAATTTATGGGTATTTATATGGGCGAAATACTTCGCTTAGCTACCCAGCATTCTTGTAAAGACCTCGAGAAACTTAATTATATCAACAACAGTCAACTCATTCTATTGTAATCCACTATTGGACGTAGGACATATCCCGGGTTGCCCCACAAAACGCTGTCCTCCCCCTTTCGCATCCAGTCTGGCCCAGCCAACCTCTGAAGGGAACCTAGTCACGGGCTCGAACTCACTGGTGGGCTTGGCTAAAAATCACGCTGTCTCACCAGGCTTCGTGTCCGACAGAGATAGTATCAGTGATGAGCAGTTAGACGCTAGTCTACACGCACAACGTTATTGAGTGAGATGCAGGATCATTTATAGTAAAAAATCGGGAAAAAATTAAGAAAAGTCCTTTGGATGATCGGGTGTTATGAAAAAGCCAATGCATAAATCAATGACCAATAAAGTTTATTGAACTTTTAGATAATTGAACTTTGTCGGTACCGACTTTGTTTTGGAGATTTTACACTTCTTTTATTACTTAACGCTCACTAACACGCCCAAAGTTAAGTAAAATTAGCAAGAAAAACGAATCTTTGTCGGCTCCTAACTTTTTAATGGCTTTTTTTTGAGTATTCTGTTTCCGTACAGACAATATTAATAATGAGACAAAACGATATCATATTTACTTTGGATGTGCCATGTCAGACAGTGGAATAAAACACTCCCGAAGCTTGTATGCAAAAAATGTGGACTAGGTTAACCTTAAGGTCGTCGGTCCAATAGTAATGTGGATGAAAAAAAAACAAAAACAAACAATTAAAAATTATTTATTTTAAATTAAAATAAATCATAAGTTACACCGATGAGCAAATATTTATAAGTACTTACACGAATTAAAGTATTAAGTAAAATCTTACTCTATATTCATATTTACAATCTTTACACGAAAAGGCTTAATATTAATGGTAACTATGATTGGTAACTTCACAAGGGTGGAATATTTTAGAAAAACAGTTGTAAATAATAGTCGGATCTTTTAAATATAGTTGATCTGCCAATTACGTGAATAAAATCCACAATGAAAAACGAAATATCAAACAACATCTCTAATGTTTCAAATATTAATATCTTCTAGACAGATATTAAATTACTTGCCTCGACAAAATCTGTTACAGATACTATTACAGTTTTAAGCTGAGAATTTATAATATTTCATACTTAGTATATTTCTAAATTTTCTCTAGCTTTTCAATATTATTATAAAACGCTTATCATCCTTAATTTATATATTTTAATCTTTGTTTTTCCACCCAACAAATTCTAATTGGGAACCAAGACTAACTTTAATATCACTGGTATATGTACATTATTATGTTAAACAATGTGAGAAACGTTCACATTTATCTCAATCCTCACAAAATCACAATATAATATCTTAAAATAAATTCAAAGTCGGGTCAAACCCATCTTTACTAAAAACAATCTCAATTATTGTCCTTCTTTCTTTCCATTCAGTCCAACAGAAAAGAAGGCCTATCAAAATAAATACCGTCAACCGCATCTTTACTTTCAATGAGCAACTTAACCCATGAGTAAAATATGAATATGAATAAAATATCTCTATTACTAAAAATCTCTTACAAATAGTCGAGTTTTCTACTTTTGTATCGCTTTGATATTAAATGGCGGCAACAAATTTTTAGTAATTGAGATATTATATTTCATTACAATATTCATGAGGAAATAAAGTTGCTCATAGAAAGTAAAGATGCGACAGTTGATCGTACATTTGTCAGTTACAATTTCTTCTTCGCTACCGTAGCTTGCCTGATAAACTTCGTCCTCGTCAACAAATCGTTTGACTTCCCCAAGAGCTTGTGCATTTGCTTCTTCTGCACATAATTTATTAATCTATTGAAACCTAATCTTAACGCGTATGATACAAGTGCGTATAGAGATACAAGCACTGAAATGATAAGAAGAAAAACGTCTAGTGAATAATATTGGAAGAAAGACATATCTTTAGCCGGAGACTGTAAGTGGTAAGCTCCTTTATGCCTAATTACATATTCAGTCCAATAGATAGCTCTTTCTAATGGAGTTTCCTTCTGATCTCTTAATAAAACTTGCCTTTTCTTAACTTCTATTTTGTATGTAGGTTCTGTGATTACTTCAAGGATGGCTTTGTACAATTTCTCGGGAGTGAGGTGTTGGAGGTCCAGTTTCTTGGCGTAGCCATCGATCTCAGCTTTGGCGGCGTTGGCGTCGTGATCACAGAAGATGGGGATCGTGACGATGGGTACGCCGTGGTAGACCGTTTCGAACATGCTGAGAAGACCACCGTGTGTCACGAATGCTTTGATTTTGGGATGACCTGTAAAAGAAGAAGATAACGATGATGATAATGCTATCATTAACTATTAAAATAGTTGTGAAGGCTCCCACACTAAACTCCTTCAAGAATGGAATAGACAGATTAAATATTTCCAAACTTTTTGATACATACGCATCAGCTAATAAACTGCTAGTGTGTCAAATTCATAATGTAGGTACATGTGCTCAAAGTACTGTAGGTACTATCCTTGTAGAGAATAAAAAATAACTTGAGAATTACCTACTATGTGTAGAAAGGTTTACCCCTAGTAAAGTAATTTGCAAGAAAACTAAATTATAGCTCAGTAAGGCAAATTCAACACACAAATCCCGCAAGACTGTCAAATTAATACCCTTCTCGAAAATAGGTCCAGACAGAACATCTTTTAGAGAAGACCTTGTTTTGTTTCTCACATAGTAACCATCTTGGGAGGCTTCTAGAACTATTACATAGTTATGCACAAACACAAAACTTTCAGAAAGCGGAGTTTGGTTTGTTCTGACTTCAATTTCAGTTTGGTACGTGGCACAACACAGCTAAACTTGAGGATATTATTTTAGACTCGAGTTGGGTAAGTTTTTGTCGCCTCTTGTGGCTTACACTATACAAGGTAACAGGCAAACAGTATAAACGCAAGTCCTAAAAGTAGTTTTTTCAGAATTGACTACTGAATAGATTTCAGTAACTTTTAATATGGGTATTTTTTTACCGCCAATTGAGCAAAAAAAAAAACAATCTTATTTCAAAGTTAAAAGACTCAATTAGCTTAAAAAAACTGTTTGGTCAGTATATCATAACACGATTTAGATTTAAAATAGATTCATGCTTGAGCACCGTTCTAGAATTGTGCCTTTAATCTAAATTAAAAGCGGAGATTGATAAACTAGAATACATTTCAAAACTACTAATAGAAAGTTAAGTTTTGTGTGTGTCTGACTAACCGCTTAGTTCTTCAAAACTACAAAATGGATTGTGATGCGGTGTTCACCATCATTAAGGGCTGATTTTTCAATAGTCATATTACTTTGATCTGAAAAATAAATCTGACAGTTTAACATGTTTTCAATACAAAAGTTGTCAAACCGAAATATTTATTCTTCAGATAAAAGTCAACAGACTAATTAAAAATAAGCCCTAAGAGAATTTATTCCGGAAGGTTTTTAAGTATAAATGTAGGGCAGGGACAACTGTCAAATCGTCTTGTCATTCATTATTATTGCGGGCTCTGACTAATCTTATGTCCGTAGGTGATACGGAGCAAAAAACGCCCATATCTTCGGCCTACGACTCAGGGAGTACTGTAGACCCCAGTACATTGCACCCGTGCGAAGCAGGGGCGGGTCACTAGCAGGTATACGTTAAATTATGAATGTAGTTTAGAGCTGTGGTGATTCCCTCAATTATCTGGAAACTTAAAGGTACAGCTCTAGGTACAAGTCACAATGGCTTGTAGCCAGAATGGCTACTCGGTTAGTCGTGTCCGGTGGTAATAGCCGTGCCAGTGTCTTTACGTCGAATATTAGATTTTTATTGTAGGTTCCTTAAACGACCGCTATGCTTGTACTGATTTTTTTTTATTGTAGTTGACCAAGACGTTACTGATTCTTGGGATTCAAAATTTTCCACCCGAAAAGGAATATTCTTTAAAATCCCATTTTATCAGACGAAAGACTTTCGGGTGAAAACTAGAACGCGGGTATTCAGTAGTTACCCATTTATTTTTCTTAATTTTTCTGTTTCTTAGTTCATTTGAGATTCCAGAAAATACTCCGCTATTTAATACTTAGGTATCTCTAACTCATTAGTATTTCTCGATAAATCAAACTACGTTACTTGCAAACTCGTTTTTCATTAGTGAATTAACAACGATTTAGGGCTGATTTTTGAATACGCAACTTTCATCTGAAGAATAAATCTGTCAGTTTGACATATTTATTATTCAAAAATTGTTAAACCGCAATACTTATTCCTCAGATAAAAAGTATCTGAGTCAAAGTAATCTCAGTTCTAGGAAAATTAATCGTAGGTATAACTTAACCTACGTACATAATCAGTAAGCACTCAAAGTGAGTGCTTTTGATAACAAAAACAGGTGCATTCAACCTAATGTCTAGACTTATACACAAAAAGGCAATCACACCTGTCAGCTGTCTGTGCCTGTCAATCTGTAGTACTTCACTTAGATATGACAGGTCTGGTTGAACAATCTGATGTTATTTTGCAAATAATAATATTAAAACTTACAGCCCCTTAATTTTCTCCTTTTAAACATCGCTTTTTAGTAATACGACATGATTGGAAAAAATACTTGTCTCTTAAATATATATATTTTCTGTAATAAAATGAATAAGTACTCATAGTTTATAATTGCTGCGTGCTTTTGTTACCTTCATCATTTTCAAACTCTTTTTAAAGGGTAGCGCACATGTGGGTAGGCCGCGCCGCATCACAACGCATTTATAAAACCGGCCCCGGGAGAGGGGCCGGTTTCAGTGTCATTTTAGTACATTTGGTTGAACCATGCAGATTGAGCCCTACTGCACTAGAGTGCAAACAGTTCCCCCCACTCACTGGCGACACGTCTAAGGGAGGGTTAAGCCTGTGGGGAGATGGTGTTTTAAATGGACTCAGGTCTCAGGTAAGCCGAAGTAAAGAGAACCTGCTAAGGTGGAGATTCACAGATGATTATGGCCGGAACAACGACCTTTGGTACAGGTGCGTACAGTGTGGGGTTTGGGCTCATGCTGTGTGCTTGGGTTATGAGTCTACCGAAAGCTACGCGTACGACTTGTGCCGCTAAAAGCTTGACCGAAATATCCAACCTGCCGACCGGTATTATCTGCCATGTCGGACAAAACTGGTCAAAGCCATTTTTTTTAAAGAGTTGATTGCACCATATTCGTAATTAATATTGATCTAAATTCTTGTAATTATGTTAGAATAATAAAAATAAGAGTTTCTTAAATAAGTGTAAATTTTTCAATGAGTTGAAGTCTGTTTAGCTTAAGTGACCGGCAATACCCTTCCTTACCCTATAGATGATTTTTAATGATTATGATTCTATAAAGCCATATTTGTTGCGGTCGTGAATTGCATTTTATTCAACATGCAACCTAAGAAAATTTGAACAACACACAGTCAAGACGCTACATTTAATTCTTCTTACCTAGCAAATCTTGCTGTGGAAGCCACTTGTACAACCTAATATTCGAAGGTATATCAGTCATGTTCTGTTCAGCATCTTGTTTCCACAGCACCCTCTGTGGTAGTCTTCCCAGAGCGTCCACTAGGAGACGGTGCGCTGAGAGTGGCATCTTTGTGGTCCTGACTGACGAACCCATAGACACGTACACGAAACCAGTTTCACCAGCTCCAGAGATCCATTCTTCGATTTCCTGAGGAAATAGAATTACGTTTTTATTATAGTCAGTTATCATACTTACCATTGAGGTTATTAGTAGTAGGTAACTTGAATAGTTGCTAATCAGAAGAGTATTGTATGATGCGCTGGTGTCCGCAACTCAACGTCCAAGTGCGATTTTTGAGCAACAGCAACATAATTATCAGAGGTCGGAGTAGGTAGATTGATTTAAGGTCGTTGACGTCAAACGTAGAGGATAATATGGATATGCCTCCAAAATACGGGAACTTCATATTTATTGTGATATTTGTTCCGGAATTTTGAAATTAGCACGAATTTGTGTTTAAGGTGAAACACGTATTAATAATATCAATCTACGCTATCAGTGTTAGCGAATGATGAAAGAAATCAGTATTTTATTTTATACAAAAATACCTTGGAATAGTTACACCGTATTTTGTTCCTTACTGTTGAATTAGAAATGACGCTTGACGCACATTATGGATAAAATGGCATGTCCATATTATAATATCTTGACGCAAGTATATAAAATCAATCTATCTACTCCGACCTCTGATAATTATGTATGGAGTAGTACTAGCCTAGTGGTAACGGCCTCGACTTACGAATTGTAGGTCGTAAGTTCGAACCCAAGCAGGCACTTTACTTTATGTAATTTATTTCATCACCACTGCTCTAAAAATGGTGAAGGAAAACATCGTGAGGAAACCGGCATTATCTAGAACCACAAATTCGGAGACATGTGCCATCCACCAACCCGGACTGGGCCCGCGTCGAATTGTGGCCCACTCCCTCTAACAGAGAGGAGACCCGTATCCCAGCAGTGGGGACAATATAGGCTGATTATGCAACATATGTTTAGCGGCATCTACAACGCCACATCACACTGACGTCACTCACGCAGAGTGTACCGCGCAACTAGCATATATACAATGCGAACGTCTCGACATCAACCGTTGGGCAATATATTGCTCACTAGACACAACACCCGCCTGCAGACTTAGCATGACGCTATCTATTTCTACGAAGAATAAAAAGTGCTTTTTCATTGTATTGAAAAAGCACAGTGACATTTCGTTTCTCCATTTTTGACATCGCACCGTAGTTATCTTTCTACAATCTGTCATTTTGTCTTTCGTTTCTAACGATCTATCTCAATGTCTAGGTCCTTATAAATGTAAACTATTTCAGAAGAATATTTCTTCCTAAACTGTCAAAATCACACTGACAACAAACTTTCTACTCGACGGCCACAAAGTATATACGATTACCTATCCTCAAAATCATGATTCGTTTAGAACGCATAACTGTGATAATTAATAGAAAAACATAGCTATCTTCTCCTATTTTACATAATTTAGTTAATAGTTATGTATATTTGTCCGTCGACAAATCGGTGCTCGTTCTAGCCTGGGTCGGAGGATCCTCCCTTTTCTATAGAGGATGAGTGAATTTTACAACGATCCTCTTACCTCTATATAATGTGTTCTTTTTACCCCCTAACTCTAGGGTTATATTTTATAAGTAAAAAATATACGAATAAGCCTAGAATGTGTAGTCCAAACATGCATAGTTTCAAAGATAACATCAATCATAATTAATTTATATAGGTCAATAATTGTCACCCGTATGACGAATCTTTACTTTTGCGACGTTGCCGCGTTGCTGAATTAACGAACTAAATACTAATACTACACTCTCCATGTGTGTAGATCTAAGTGTCATTGATAAATACGAGTAATTCATATTCATTCAAACTAATAATTCATATTTAAAAAGTTAAAACAATGCGACGTTGACATATTTCACGTAACGGTGTTTAATAATAATAATCGTGAGTTTGTCGAATTATTTTGTACAAAAAATTTAAACAAAAAAAATTTATAATGATAATTCATATGCCAGTTGGTTCTTTGATATGGTCTCATTCATATCCTAAAATAATGGGATGTAAAAAAACACCTAGTATATGTGAATTGTAATGATTGATGGGCAAAATAACAATAACTGATTCATCAAAATATGCCCGGAAAAGATGAATTGACCCCTGAGAAATAACAAACCTAATTAGGCTATCAGTTTGCTTTCAGTACTCAGCATCTCTTATGACTCAGCATCAATCGAAACTTGAAAAAAATAATGTTGATTGCTTATGAATAACAAGATGTCTGTTCAAAAGAAAATCGTCAAGAGTTTACTGGCTTCCATTTTTAGAAACTGCAAAGGAATAAAAACACAATAGTATTACCAAATATTTATGTATCAGCAGATCTTTAAACTCCGGAGAAAGAAAAACCTTAGCAGTACCGGCGGGACTTAACGACCCAAACTGTGATTGACAGAAACACACACTAACTTTTAAGATACTTTGAGCAAAAGGGTGAAGTGTACTAGATTTCACAAATGGACCTACATAAAAGTTGTATCCTCCAAGGCCTTAGGGGAACTTTTTTAGTTTGAAAAACGAAGTTAAGGGGTAAACGCCACGACAGCACGCAAAATTCAAATTTTCTTATGTTTCTTGCAATTAGCAGGTCAGGCTGTATGATGAACAAACAACAATTCGGGAAAGTAGCATTTATGTATTTCCAGAATTATATGTAATCATTAAAATCATCAATATGACATTTAATCCCATTGAATGATTATTTCATGAAAAAGTACGGTCGCTACCATAATTGCAAAAAAGTGAAGAAAAATTTAATTTCGCGGACGCTTTGAAATGTTATTGCTACGCATCTTTAATTTTAGAATAATATTATATTATATTATATTATTCTAAAACTGAAAGAAGATATAGAGACACATATTGAAAAGAGTGTGCTTTGATGTGTTTGGCATGTTGAGAAAATGAAAGAAAGGCGACTAACACAAGGTATTGACAAGGCAGATGTGAGTGGAAACTTTGAAAGGGGCCGGCCTAGAAGGACATATTAGTGATCTTATTGCTGAAGTTCTTCAGAGAGCTTAGGTGCGTAGTACTCATAAGTATAACCGGTGAGCGTGTATGGAGGCCACCCTAGAAGAACACATAGTGACCTTATTGGTGAAGTTCTTTAGAAAGCTTAAGTGCGTAGTACTCATAACCGGTGAGCGTGTATGGGGGCCGCCCTAGAAGGACATATAGTGACTTTATTGGTGAAGTTCTTTAGAAAGCATAACCGGTGAGCGTGTACGGGGGCCGGCCTAGAAGGACATATAGTGACCTTATTGGTGAAGTTCTTTAGAAAGCTTAAGTGCGTAGTACTCATAACCGGTGAGCGTGTATGGGGGCCGCCCTAGAAGGACATATAGTGACTTTATTGGTGAAGTTCTTTAGAAAGCATAACCGGTGAGCGTGTACGGGGGCCGGCCTAGAAGGACATATAGTGACCTTATTGGTGAAGTTCTTTAGAAAGCTTAAGTGCGTAGTACTCATAACCGGTGAGCGTGTATGGGGGCCGCCCTAGAAGGACATATAGTGACTTTATTGGTGAAGTTCTTTAGAAAGCATAACCGGTGAGCGTGTACGGGGGCCGGCCTAGAAGGACATATAGTGACCTTATTGGTGAAGTTCTTTAGAAAGCTTAAGTGCGTAGTACTCATAACCGGTGAGCCTGTACGGGGGCCGGCCTAGAAGGACATATAGTGACCTTATTGGTGAAGTTCTTCAGAGAGCTTAGGTGCGTAGTACTCATTACCGGTGCGCGTGTACATATGACCAGTGGCCCTAGTGTGAGTTTCTACGATCGAACGCGCTCGATGCGTTAGATCGACATGGTCAAAAGAAACTCACACTAGAGCCATGCATTTATGAACGTAAACAAAGCAAAAGGAGGGAAGGACCTTAGCATGGGGCATTCTGTAGTTTGTGCCTACCCCCGTGGTAATAAGGCGTGAGTACACGTATATACCTGTATGAAATCTTTAAGAAATATTCAAATACTTAGTCCTAAAACCAAAAATTCAAAGACATGTGACATCTACCAACCCGCACTGGGCCCGCGTCGTGGATTACGGCCCTTTCCCTCCCACACATAGGAGGCCTGTAACCGAGCAGTGGGAACATCATAGGTTGATTATACTACTTATACTTTACTTAGAAAATAATGTTCTTTACGATAAGCTAAGCATAAGCAACTAATTTCAATTTCGTTTCACAAAAACTAACATCAGTAATCTAAATAAGTAAGGCTTTCAAGTATTAGTAATCCTGCAAACTTAAATTTCGACTTGCAATCAAAGTAACTACAATATGCTACATCTAATTGAGTTCTAAACTGAGAACTAGGTACGAAGACACACATATATCTTGAGTCACAGGAATCTAGGATCAAATTAATGTTAGGAATACTTTATGCTAAAGTTAGTGCCGTTTATTCCCTTACACGTCAGGGTATGGGTGCTCAGCTAGATATAGATTTCTTTCAAGAAAGATTATCTGGCTGGCCTATTTCCAAGTAGGGTTAGACTTCAACCAGATACTGCTGAATATCAATGTTTCACGATTAGGTACCTGGAAAAACAGTTTTCTATTCATGAATTCATTTTGCATTTACCGATATCCTAAGTTTAGATTTCACGGAATTTGACGACCCGACTATAATTGCCTAATAAGGACTGATGGTTCAATGCCAGGTACGATGGAGTCTTGATACGCACAGAATGGTCATCCACAGACGTAAAGCAGAAAGCATACTTTATTCTTGTGACTATTATTTCGAAATTATTCAAGAATCTTCGTGTAATTAATTAATGAAAAACGTGTGCTGTCAGGGAACCCTCTCCAAGAACATGGATCCGTATACTTGCTCCCACTCACTCGCTCGTATAGTAGAAGAAGTCAGAGAGAGAAAGAAGAACGCATAGAGCCCATAAGGTTTCTCCAGCGTCTACCAGTCAACTCCTAACGTAAGCCGCGTAAGGAACTTTGTTTCAAAAACTTACCGGATCCAATATCTTTGACTCCTTACAATGAATGCAGGCCACCTCAGCCACATTCGGCAGATAAGGTCTTGGATACGACACGGAATAGTGTCCGTTCTGAAGAATGAAGCTCACGTTCTTGGCCATATCGTACACATGGGGCATCTGCTGGCCAAAGTTCCTCCGAAGAACACCCTGCAGGATCTGCATACTGAAGGCATGGAATGGGAGGATTGTGGCATGGAAGGCCGCATTCAGGGCTCTGTCGATGATCCCCATGTTATCAGTAAATCCTTTGCCGAAGAATGGAGTGACAGAATAAGGAGCAGGGCTGCCAGAGTTGCTCAAAGGCATGGTGTAGAAGCCAACAGTGTTGATGTACATAAAGGGCACTTTGAGTTTGTAGACGACTCCGAGAGCGCACTCGGGGTAGGTGCCATCCAGGATGACGAGATCAAAGGTCCTTCCTGATCTGAGGAAGGACCGCGTCTCAGGGTCACTGAGGAACGCGTCGCAGGCCTGGAACAAAAATAATTATGCATGATTATAGGTACATAAAGGTTATAGGTACATATATGGACAAGCAAAGTCAAACAAAGTGAAGTGCTATGGCATAGTTTTAAGCAGAAGTTTGTCCATATTATACATTATTAAGTTAGTTTATAAAATTGTCTTTGGGGCATGGTGTTTAAATGAAAATAAAAGGAATTATTTATAAACGTTTTACGCACATTATTAAGTTACATACTAAAGATTTACTGAATACTCAGAATTTGTAAATTGGCACGATGCATAGTAACCAGCAGTGGCCTAGCGCGATTACGAGTTGGAGGTTCGAACACAGACAGGCGCGCTTTACTTTGTGTAAATCATTTCATCACCACTGCTCTCAAAATGGTGAAGGAAAACATAGTGAAGAAACCGGCATGTCCAGAACCAAAAACTCGAAGACGTGTGACGTCCGTCAACTCGCACTGGGCCCACCCACTCCCTGTCACCAAGAGGAGGCGTGAGAACATTATAGTGGCTGATGATAATAACCATGACAGGTTAACTATGTAAGATCCTAACCCTTCTCACTTTCGGTATTTACCCAGATTGTTTCTCTTGATCATAATTAAGACTCCCAATAATAAGCCTACATAGCCACGGAAGTGTGCTAATGACTCCAAAGTATCTTCATTATCGGTATACCAATGACAAGCAAATGATCGTTGGAAACCAATTTCGAAACATTTAATCATCGTTTTCTTTCGATGACAATATTTTTACTACACTAAATGGTTTTCTTGCCGATTTTGAGAAAATAAAATACATCCAGACCCACAAAGAAATCTCGATAAAGACTGAATCGTTTATCTCTTCTTCAAGTTGAGTTAAAACAAAAACAAAATAAGGAAACGCAAATTGTTATTGCTAAAAAGGTTTCGTAAAAGCTGCTCTTTTTCAGGCAATTTGCTACGGTAATTATTACGGTTTTTCAGTAATGGCGTTTTCTACATTTCGATCTACATTTTTAAACTTTTTCGCCTCATTAGGGCGACCAGGGATTGTTAGCATTTAATTTGATAATAATTTACTAATTAGGACTTGTACTTGTTACGATGTTTTTGGACCCTTCGAAAGTCAATCCTATACCTATACCTACATACAAATAAATTAAAATTGAACTGTCTGTTTGTAATGTGAAAATAACAGCTTTTAACTAAATGCCTACCTATGTTGATCGGTACTTTTAACGCAAAAAAAATAATAATAATGTTAGTGTGTTGTCTGCTTGTTCCGGCTAATCTACGAAACGGCTGGACTGATTTTAATGAAATTTGGTATTTCATCAAATTTGGGATACGTTTAACCCTGAGGAAGGGCATACTTATGCTTTTTATCGACATACCACGTGGGGGAAGCCGTGAACAGAACAAACTTGGAAATAAAATCTAAAAATAAATGATTCCAAATATTTTTTTACAGACTACAAGGAGCATGTTTCTGGAACAATATCAGCTTAAATTTCCCACAGCTGGGACTCCTCTCTGTGTGAACGAGATATTATTTATTCTTATGGCCTTGTGATTTTGGTCCCCGTTTTGCCGTACATTTCGCCAACGTTAAGGTGCTGTTACACGGCCAATTTTTTGAGCAATTATTGCTCGGCAACACTAATGGATCAATCTGGATCAATTAAGTGGAGCAATCTGGAGTAACAACAATAAATAAGGTTCGGGAATATTGCTTGCGATTGCTCCATTTTCATGAGTTGCCGAATATCCAATCGATTTGGAAATTTTTAGTAAATTTTCTATCTATCTCGTTTTTGCGAGAGGAACCGGCCGCCGGCAGAGGCGGCGGGGGGGTATTGCCTAGTTTTTTAAGTTGCTCCATATTGCATGATATAGGGTGGCCATATCTCTGGCAACAGGTTGCTATATGTTGTCATTGCCCTAAATTGCTGGATGTATGGATGTAATTTTAGTTGCTCTTGTAAGCGCACCTTTAGTCGTTGCGCGAAGGCACGATAGATGGCGTTGTGCCCCGAGACGCGTTTTCCAAATTTTGCTATGGTGTTGAACAACTTAATAATAAAGCTCAACGGAAACTGTGAACAACTATTAGGAGTTGAGAGGCTATGATCATTAATCCAGTCTTCTTCTTCTTAGCGTGTCGGGAGCAATCTAAATACAGTCAGAATTTGGCTACGAGCTTGGCACTTTCAGCAGCGTATCAACTCCTGAAGCATGCAGACAGCAGGACACGCTAGACCAGATATAAAATGCCCCATTGCTTGTGGGACAGAACCACGTTTACACTCCAAGCCGGAGTCATCTGTGAACCACCTTGGCAGATTCTCTTTACTGCGGCTTACCTGAGTCCTGAGTCTATTTAAAGACTTCCAGCGACGCCAAGGCCACTCATGTCCAGTTGCGAGAGTGACCAATCTCAGACTATATTTGTCAGTCATGAGACTATATTTGTCACTTGGTTCAAATAGGTTCATTTTACATAGGTAGATTCTTTTACCTATTGTGAATGAGAGAACATTGTAGGCCTTACAGACTAGATTTGTAGACAATTTTCTATTCTGTATTTGTCATTCCTTTATGTACCTGGTATTTATTGACAGGCCTGCACTGTCCTCCCATACCTATTATCACTGTAATTTGAAAACATTGTAAAAGCCAATTATTATTTAAAGAGTAACTGTGAAGTTTCTTGCCGGCTCTTCTCCATAGGAAGCGACACCGTGCAACTAGTTTCTGACGTTTCATAAGTGGCCATGCAGGTTTATGTGAAATAAAATATTTTGATTTTGATTTTGACTATGAGACTGAGGAAAGAGAGAGTGCACCTGTGTCTTTGCATACTATGTCCTGCACCAATGGCTAGTCTCCATTGACATTAGCTGCCATGGCCGGAATACGGCCTGGAGAACTTTTATAATTTTCACGCTAACACCGCAGAATGGAGTTGGATGAAATTTGCCAATTGGGTAGAACATGACCAGCACCCTAATTGCGTAACACATTATTAATCAGAATCAGAATCATTTTGAAGCTTATTGTTATTCCATTGCTTCATATGCTTGTACAATTTGTCTGGTCAACAACGTAAACGTCGCAATGAATGTTGTAGAACTATCAAAATAAAAGCAATTCCTACTGATAGTGTATTACGCAATTACCCCTCTGGTTTAGAACATAAGTTACTTTTTATTCCGATATTCCCACGTAATCGACACTTATGTAGGCGAAACTATAGGGCGCAGCTTGTATTCCATTTACCTACATATTATTAAGTAGGTCCAGTTCATTTTGCTTTATTATTTGTTCAATCTGTTTAATTTTACCTGGTTATAAAAAGAATCGTATTTTATTTATTTTTTTTACCTTTCGCATCTTTCCAACCTACCTCATAGCCATATCGAAGTATATCCTTGACGGGCATCTGATCCTCGCCCCTCATTCTGGCCCCCACCAAGTCGAAGGACATGTAGTTCCTCACGTAAGTGACCAGACCCTCAGGAGCGATCTCTTCCAATCCACTGATGTGGAAGTCAGCTGGGAACGCACTTATGAAGGTGATGTTGTGATTTCTGGAAAAAACAAGTTGATAGATAGCTTATCTGATTGTAGTAAAAAATTACCATTCCTGGATACCAACTACCGGTGTCTTTACAGCGTTCTAAGGATATTTAAAATTATTGTAAATGTGAATCATCTATGTGGGTAATTTTCTTTTGGTTTCTTTATTTATCAGGTAGTTTTAATCATGCGAAGGGTGGGCGTTTTTTTGGGGAAGTCTTATGTAATTTTGACGTTCAAAAAGTGCTGACTCTCAGCCTAGTTTGAATAAATGACTTTTGATTTTTGATTTTGATTTTCATGATCTGGCAGTTTGAGCAATTTATGTGGCATAAACAAATGTCCTTTCTTTGGTATTGTTCGTCGAATCGTTGAGCTCCTAAGGTTTGAGGTGATCTGCACGATTAATGACAAGTGCGTGCACTAACTGGACAGATCCACTCAAACAATGTGGTTCTTTCCTCAAAAGACCATTTCAGATACCAATTTTCATGATCTTCACATGATTTAACCAATATTATCTCTGGACCTTAAAAAAAGACAGTGACCTCTGAGTTTGTGTCGGCCTTAATCTCATCTAGTTTGAAAAATATGATTGACGTGTATTAGTGTTTGTACAAACCTACTTACAGAAATAAAATCATTTATAATTTAAAATCAAAAGGCGACCTGCGTGACCACCAAACGCCAGTTATAGTGCCTACTAACTACCTTTAACAAGCATCGGTGGTTCAGTGGTAGAATGCTCGCCTGCCACGCGGGCGGGCCGGGGTTTCTCTTCCCGGCCGATGCATTTTTTTTGCCAAATAACCATTCAACAGTAAATAGGTGGTCCTTCTACAGTTATACGGGTTTCGGTCTCAAAGATATCATGACAGGCATTCAGTGCTCAATAAAATGGGCAAATATGATCTGCTGCAGCCACTGAATGAATTAAAGGTCAACATTAATTTTTATTAGGAAACCCTTGGGATAACAACAATACCAGGTAGATGGATACAGGGTTTCAAAATTCAACTGGATATTGACATATTAGCCCTATGCCTAGATAAAACTCATGAGCAATATATTTGAACATCTGGCAGCCCATGAAAGGATACAACGCATGTCACAACCATACCTCCTAATTAGTCCTCTCGCCAGTTCCCAGAATGGCATCTTATGTGACTTGGTGCCCCCCATGGTGATCATCAGGATGTCGCTGCCGCACACCGACGCAGCCAGGAGTATTGGCAGGCAGAGGAACGGCCATCGCGACCTATCCTGAGAACATGAGAAATAAATTTTGGTTAATATGATTTTCCATTTTCACGTTGCCGTCGCCGTAATGTTGGTAGCATTGAAATTCATTGTTTTTTTTTTCAATACCTACTGATTTTCTGTGCTACCAACATAACAGCGAAGGGAATTCAATCTGTGTGATGCGTAGATCGCATGTGGCGATGTAGATGGCGCTACACTCTTAACCCAAGTGGCAAAGTTAGATTGTCGTATGTGCCTCGAATGTCACCGACAGTCATGCACTAATGCATTTAAAATCAGAACATTATAATAGCGTGTTAGAACGAACGCGAATCGTAATGCAGGAATAGTTAGAACTTAGCAAAGTTATCCCAGTTTTAATTAATTTTGCTCCATCAAGTGTAAACTTCAACTTAAAGTATGCGTAGGTACATTGTATGTAATCTGTGAATTTGGCCCGCACGTGCTAGAGATTTGTTTTCTTCCGTAATTAAGCAAAATCGACGATAATAGAGATGTTTACTTAACATAGTTTCAAAAGACAATTTATAGGAATAACTCATTAGCGAATTCTCCGATAAATAATAAATCCTACAAGTTAAAACAAGCTTAGGACTTCTTATTGATCTTTCTATAATAACAATGGATAAATGGCTTCTTAGAATACTAGCATATACTTGAATATGTACTCTTGACATCGTGACCTATGTCTATTTTTATTCACACGACCTGCACTGAATCGATACTTAGTTGAACAATTGATTTTACAGCGATAGTGCGGAATACATGAGCCCACTAGGTGGAGGTGATACCCCTGGGGGTGGTGTAAGTAAAGTTTGCTTGGCCAAACCATTAAGCGAACACAACCCCACACACTTCGGCTCCTTACAATTTCCAATCTAAAAAATGTAGAGCGAAAATGTTAGGAAATATTTCGTATCTAATTAGTTATACCAACGTGCCCGCCTGTTGGCTGTGGGTGAATGGGAGTCGGGCCTCTGGCTTCAGGCACTGCGCTTGAGTCAGCCAATATAGGCACTATGCTGTGTGAGCTCGCTACTTGTCTGCGTCTGGGCGCTCCTTGCGTGGCTCCGTATCGCTGCCAATGCGGTGAAGCTGTCGACTGCTTCGGACACCGTGGCTTATCTTGCTGTATGAGCATTGGCTGTATGGCTCGGCACGCCAGTATTAATGAAATCATCCCTCGTGCTTAAGTCACCGCCGGGGTGCCAGCTGTTTTAGCACCCAACGGCTTGGCACGCGACGGTGGGAAGAGACCACAATGGAATAACCATAATGCCCTGGAAGTTAGGCAGGCCTTTGGTGTGGGACACAACATGTGTCAACACCCTCCCCTTGCACCATCCCATCTTTCTAGTATGACAGGGTGTGCTGGGGCGGCTGATGCAGGTGCGGAAAACCTCAAACGGCGAGAATTTTCCAATCTTATTGGGAGATAAATATTTGAGCCGTTTGGGGTTGAAACACTTAGGCCATAGGGTTCGAGTGCCCACTTGGTTTTTCGAGCCATGCGGTTAGTCGACTCTTCATGTGACCAGAGGGTTGGCCTATTCTTTGGTCAAAGAATCAGCATGGCCATACAACGTGGCAATGCTGCCAGCCTTTTAGGTACTTTTTCCATTGCCAACGATGCAGACGATTTTTTTGATGACCTGTGATTCTCTTTCGCGTTCTGTCAGTAAGAGATAGCAGTACTCTTATTTTAGTTTAGGTGGTGTACAAAAGAATCGGCACCAGTATCAATTACTATAATGACAGTTAACATGGCCCGTTAACACTTGCAAAACATGAGGACGACACACAACAAAACAGACCCAGACCCACGCGAGAATGCACATAAAATGGCGTAATCAACAATGCATGACTTTTGAGCGTAAAATCTGGAAGACGCGTTGCGTAAACCGGACCTCGTTTGACACAGAAAGTTTTAATCCGCGAGAGCTGATAAACGTGGACACATTGTATTGTCCTTTTGGATAGAAATACCTCTTATTTAGCTCTTCCAGTTAAATTAAAATAAATGTAAATTCTTCTTGATTTATGCTCGAAGATGTTTTAAATGGCGTATTTTATTGCTAGTTCTGTCTTTTATGTTCACTATGCCATAAGAGAGACCCAGATAGAAAGCTTAGTTTCATAGACAATCGATTCCCACCGTTAGGGAATTTGGAGATAATCCCTAGATAATAGCGAAGACTCATCCCTGGACTTAACATATTTATTTTAAAAACTTGGCATTATAATGATGTGGTAGCGAGGCTCACTGCCCAAATATCGTTGGGTCGGACATTTAAATATCACACTTTGCGCTTGTGTTACGCGACTTGCACACCTTTCTTTAAAAGATTTTCACCAAATCCACGAACGTGCATGTCAACCCACAATCGTTATTATATTGTCATTCTATGGGACATTAACCATGTGAAAATTGACATCAAAATTCCATTCAAAAGTTGTCAAATTTGAAGCATTTGTTAAGACGCATGCTATGCGTGGACCCAAATTATCATGATGTGTGTGAAAGTGAAAGTAGATGATGGCAGAGATTAGTTTGACATTTTAGGAGATTAGATGTTATCGTGCGCTTGGTGTTTATTAGCCTTGAACTTGTGAACGTACGGTAGTGTAAAGAAATTTGGTAATGCAAATATTTGCGCCATCATTATTTTAAATTTTAACTTTTAAGATTTATATCGACTCGGTATGAGCCAGGTATCTCGGTATGGAATAGCTGATAATTATTCTTTTTACAAATTGCCCTAGAACATTTGAAACAGCGGTGTTATTGCGCGGATAGATGGACGGTCGGGCAGCGAAGGTTTAGTAATAGAGTCACTATGGCACCCTTTAGAACCCTAAAAAAATTATAAATTTGTTTGTGTAATACAATACATACGTAAATGTTTTAAGCTGACTAAAAATAAAAGTTTAAACCAAACTACTACGAAACCTAGTCGACCAATTAGCATTTGAGGCTAAAATTAAATCCAGGCCAAACCCAAAACACCTTTATCTTCCTCCACGAAACCCGGTCAAAGCAAACCATACCATAACTTACGCAACACAAGGTTGAGATTAGAAAGTAGGTAGAGTTCATGTGTACACTTCCTTAGTTGACATAACATTTGCCAAGTGGCAAGTCCGCATAGCTATGTGGAGGCACGTATTACCTATATCAAGTTATCCTATAAATTATCTACTATGGTAAGCTCGTGGTATTGTAGGACTTACTAAGGTATCTTAGTTTATGTAGGATGCGCTAAGGCTACCCGAAAAATTAACTATTTTCTTAAGTTTTTTGCAATTTGTAGGTAAGTGTCAGTAGGCACGTATTACCTATATCAAGTTGTCTTATAAACTATCTACTATAGTAAGCTCGTGGTATTGTAGGACTTACTAAAGTAGCTTAGTTTATGTAGGATGCGGTAAGGCAACCCGAAAAATTCATTCTTTTCTTAAGTTTTTTGCAATTTGCAGGTAAGTTTCAGGTTGTATGTTGATTTAAAATGATTGTGACCTTAACAAAAATGGCTTTACGGAATTATAATCATTACAATCATCAATACATTCCTCTAAGTTCATTTAATTCCATTGAATGATTTTTTTTATTAAAAAGTCTTCCAAAGGGATTATATTTGAATTTCGTGACAACCCGTTTTTTGAGAATGGGAAACGGAGCAGGACTTGTCAGACTTTCACTGACTAAAACCCTCCCATGTTCCTTCAGTTGCCTGTGAGCCAGGGGCCGCGGTATCTCTTTCGAACAACCCGCACCCTGGAAGGCATCTGCCTTTGCGGACCCCACCAGTTGGTGCTGACATCTCTTTGAAGCGCGCGTGGAACAAAACGCGCCGTCAACCCGAGCTTGGTCCTTACCGGATAGCGAGCTATCCATTACTCGCTATCCCAATCCCAAGTTCGTAAAAGCCTTTGTAAATAATTAATTATATATCAATCACAGGGACCGCTGAGGACCTATCTATTTTAGTACCAAAGCCTTTATTTATTCAATTGTACAACACTACCTTTTTGCAAAACTATTATGAATTCAATTGGTACTTCAAAACTTCTCCATTTCACTGCAAAGTCCAGGAACTTTTTAATTTTGTATGTTTGCTTCGCTAAATGAATGATTTTATAATAAAGCTAAGTTTCCGCGCCTTTCAAAGTAGTTTTGGCATTTTCTTTAAAAATATTCAATGTAGACCTAGAGGATTATGTTAATCATGCCTGAATATAGCATTTATTGCAATTAAACCATTTACAAGCACTTTTGAACTGCCAAAGAGAGAAATTTCTGTGGAGAAAAAGAATTTAAGTTATTGGTTAAAAGTAGCAGACTTCTTTTGTTTTCTTTTTCAATAAATTACGATGTGTGTGTTCTTCTTGCCCGTTCTTCTCCATAGAGATTTGCACACTTGCACATTACACATTTTGGAATGGGCAACTAGCTTCAACTTTCCGACAAACTGGGCCTCAAGTCTGCTATTACAATAGTGTCAGAATGGTCCATCATTGATTTCATAATTGTTGATTTTGACAAGTTTGGTAATCTACTAATATAATGGCGTCATTATGACTTTCCAATGGTCAGCCACTGACACTCCGTTGAAAGAAATGTCATTTATTGGCAATCTCGTACATAATGATAGCACTAATAAATAATATGTAAAAATGTATATAAATGAAATCTGGCATGAATAAATGTTCAAATTTAGTAGTAGTTTTTCGAAAATCATTTCTACTAACGGGTTTTATAATAATGGCAATACGACAATGCCATTATAAGTATTATAACACAATTATATTACGAGACCATTGACCGACCAACGGTCGACCGTTATGAATTTAGCAGATTACGAACTTTTAGCAAAATGACAAATTAATGACAATGGGATCGTGTTGGAATGACGAATTTATAAAAATAGCAGACTAGGGCCCCAGATCAACAGTTCTAGACAATTCAGAAGTGCTCTTTGTGGGTTTAATTTAAATAAACGCTTTGGGTTTTGTGTTTGAGTTTGGTATGAAAAAAGTTCACTGATAGTTACAACAAAAATAAACATTATATAAGCTTTAAAAAATATTATAATCACTTAAATTCAAGGGCCTACGTTACAAAATATTAACAACACAGAATCAACGTAATATAAACGTAACTATTTATTTAAACTATTGGCACATCATTTGCATATAAGCAACCACGCCTTCCAATGACAATATTTAAACAATCATTTATACGGTCAGTGAACTTTGAACATACATCTATGACATGCCACTTGCCAGCTAATTTTGTACTTAGCAGTGAGGTTATTTGCAAACTAGTCTTGGTTTAGCTAGGCTAATGATAAACAGCAAACACTATTGAGTGAAATTAACTGCAAAATTGAACAAGTCAAATTAATATTAAAGTGTTCAGTGTAATAATGATAGTATTGGACAGTTTTCAAAGATTTACATTGTTCTTTGACGAGTTCGGGCACCATAGATATATTTTATACTAGATTTGCCCACGGCTTCGAGCGCGTGGATGTCGGAATTATCGGAATTATGTTACTATTTATAACATCAGCTATCTGCCAGTGAAAGTCTCGTGAAAATCAATCGGGTCGTTTCAGAAATTAGCCAGAACAAAACAGATAGACAGACAGACGGATAAATATTTAAAGCTAGCTTCAACTTTCCAACTGGTCGACTTTTTGACAATTCAAAAGTACCTGTAAATGGTTCAATTGAAATAAATGCTTTGAGTTTGAGTTTGAATTTATTTTTTGTTATAAGTACCTAACTTTCATAATTATGCACTTAGTAAAAAACTGTTAATTTGACATTACAAACAGTCACTTATATTTTATACGTATATTTGTGTGTCCTAGCAATAGTTTTCTATGGCAGAGCACAGATAGTTTGTATGAAGTAAAAGATTTTCTGATACTTAACATTTATTTTAGGTATCTATATCTATCCGAGACATTTACTATATACCTTAAAGACTAATTAATATGTATAACACTAAACTATATAAACCACAAAAACACTAAACTTGGGAGCTGGTTTAAGGCTTGATATGTCATTATTCAACCGAGTATAAGGAATTGCCCTAACTTGGCTAACAGATGCCTTCAGGTTGTAAGTCAAGGGCAACAAGATATTTCTAGTCTTGCACTGTACAAAGTTATTCTAATTGCGATAGAATGAAACTGAGCAAAACCAAAAATCGAAATTTTCACATAAGCCTGCATGGGCACTTATGAAACGTCAGAAGCTAGGTGGTTCCAATTTGTCGCTTCCTATGGAGAAGAGCCGGCAAGAAACTCCACGGTTACTCTTTTAAAAATAGTTGGCTTTTACAAACAATGTTTTCAAATTATAGTGATAATAGCTATGGGAGGACAGTGCAGGCCTATCAATAAGTACCAGGTACTTAGAGGAATGAATATAAAGAATATAAAATCGTCTATAAATCTACAGTTCAGTACATAAATTCTCGATATGTTGAGGTATAATCTTCCAGTAGAACCGTATGTAGCTTAATACAAGTATATGTATAACGTGGAGCGTCTGCCCATCTGTCCTCCACAATCCAATTACTGGGTAAATGATAATGATAAATGATTTTATTTCTGTAAGTAGATTTGTACAAACACTTTTACACGTCAATCATATTTCTTTAAACTAGATGAGGTCGGCGTTTCCTATCTGACTACTCTGAGAAGAAAGGCTGAAACAAACTCAGAGGTCACAGTCTCTTTTAAAGTCCAGACATAATCTTGGTCAGATCATGTGAAGACCACGTAGATTGGTGTCTGAAATGGTCTTTTGAGGAAAGAACCACACAGATTGAGTGGACCTATCCAATCAGTGCACGCATTTATCAGTAATCATGCAGCTCAACTCAGAACTTGAGGAGCTCAACGATTTGACGAACAATACCAAAGAAATGACATTTGGGTAGACTGCATAAATTACTCAAACTGCCAGATTAACATTAAAAACTAACTGAGAAAGAGATGAAATACGATACCCCTTCGTAAGACTGGTTGTCAGACTTCATCAGGCTTCTGACTACCAAAACGACCGTCAAAGATCTTCGAATGACACCCGGGACAAACGGCTTAACGTGTTTTCCCAGTCACGGAGGAGTCTGGGTTTCAAATAGTCCATCATGGACCGACCTCGGCAAACGTAACTTGACCTTTCGATAAAGCCGTGTGGCTGTTATTATTTTACTACAGGCTCTTTAGAAAGAGTAAAACTATTATTCAGTGATGTACCGACTAGTCAGAAAAGCCGACTAGTCGGCCGTATTTGTAGTCGTCGATTAGTCAGCGACTAGTCGGCTAAAACCGCCGACTAGTCGGCTCATTTTTTACTAGTATTAATATGCTTAAACATTTAAAAGACGGTGATTGAAAATGAAATTGAAATCTTTACTGTTAAGTATTATTTTTACTATAGAATCAGCAGTGCAATCTAGAATAGGATAGAAAGAAACGCCGGCTCGCACTTAAATAATGATAGAATAATTGCATAGCAAATAAAAACATGTCCTGCCAATTCCGCCTGGTCGCCGGGCGCCGCGAACCGGCACCTATGAGCCGAAAGCATAGTCACGAACATTACCGATGTCACCCGAACTCAACCGAAACCAAAGATCGGCATAGTCGACTAGTCAGCCGATTAGTCGTCCATTTTGCAGCCGATTAGTCGGCTAGTCGGCCAAAGTCATAGTCGGCCCATCTCTACTATTATTGTCAATTACTTAGAGCAGTGGTAGCCGAGTGATAACAGCCGCGACTTACAAGTTGTAAGTGGTGGGTTCGATCCCAAGCAGGCACTTTACTCGGTTTAATTTATTTCATCACGACTGCTCTCAAAACGGTGATAAAAACCGGCATGTCCTAGAGCCCAGAGTTCAAAGATATGTGACATCTACCAACCCGCACTGGGCCCGCGTTGTGGATTACCCACCACCGCCCAATCCCTCTCACAACAGGAGGCCTGTGACCCATCAATGGGAACATTGGCTGGCTATGATGACAAAAATTTCAGACACCAATAGAAAGAAAGAAAGAAAAAAATACGTTTATTTGCGGTAAACATGACGCAAAAAGAAAAGGAACACAAAAAATAAAAAATAAAAGGTTGAGGGAAACATGCGTCACATCCACGCAAAACGGCTATCACTCAGCATTATGCTGCGACCCTGTGCAAGACAGACTGAGCCCCAGCGCTGGTTTTCAGGGACAGCCGGCTTTGACGTAATGACGTCACTCGGTGCATTAAACAATTATTAGGAAACTACTGGTACAGCGAACTTGATCTGACCAAGATTATGTCTGGACTTAAGCGACTATGACCTGTGAGTTTGTTTCGGCCTTTCTTCTCAGAGCAATCAGATTAGGAAACGCCCACCTCATCTAGTATTAAAAATATGATTGACGCGTAAAAGTGTTTGTACAAACCTGCTTACAGAAATAGAATCATTTATCATAATTTTCCACGACATCAAAATTAAATAAGGAAGTATTACGAATTCCTTTCTCAAACAATGCCTTTGCGACGGTGGTCTTCCATACAAGCACTAACGATCTCCCGTGCCTTTATGGGGGTCCATGTGACTTATTGTGATGCTAATCAGTTTGTTTACAAACTTATGTGTCCGTAACTATTAAAGGAGTCACAGAATATTAAGAAATGGAGAGTCAATAATTCACGCGTCATTCAACACCGGTTTACGTTCTGCATTCTGGGATGCCAATTTTTAACCGACGAAAAAAGTGAGAAGGTTCTCAAGTAAACTCATTTTCTTTGTCATAAGCAGAGATCGGATATTCGGATGCATATTTACCTAAACATAATTTTTAGCTATGAAAGTATGGAAGCGGCTTTATAAATTATTTGTAATATTTATTAAAAACCCCGGGATTCTTGATTGCATAACTATTCAGATGTGTATTAATTTGAAATTAATGTTTAACCCCGATACAAACATGTATGTCTTTATTTTTTGTTTTAACAAAAAATAAACAAAATACTTACCTAAATTAAGACTTTTTCGATACAAAAGCGCATTTCATGTTAGCCAACATCTCTAATTTAGGTGAATATGCATCCGAATATCCGATCTCTGGTCATAAGCTAATAGTCATTTTGCTTGTTGGTCTAGTGGTCACAAGCACTACTGCTGAAAATGAGGCCCTTGGCTCGTTTCCCAAGACGGGCAAAATGGTATTAGGTTTTTCTATCTGGAATTTCTCAGTAGCAGCCCGGAGTTTGGATTTGTGCCCGGTTCATGGCAATAGGCTCGTCGTTACATTGGACTTAAAACATAACTAGCGAAATGTGGGTGTTGTATAGGTACGCCTCTGCACAGCTTTTCTTGGACACAAGGCGTGATGTCATATTGCTAACTTATGTAAGCAAACCGTTACATAGAACAGATGAGAGTGTCGACTAAAATGACGTAGGTTGGTCAGATTCATTTGTTCAGTTTCGTTTTTTTTTTACCTTAAAGCGTCATTAATTGGTCACGTTCTCATTAGTAGTCACGTGGTTGTACGCTACTTGTCCGTACCTACGTCATCACTCCGTGTATTTACGCTTCTGTGTTTTATGTTGTTTTTAATAAATACTTTATTATGAGCCGTTGTACGTATGAGCTATTTGTACGATCAATTGAATTAATGCGTAGATTGGTCGGTGCCTTGTTAAGAGAACTGATTTTGACTTTACTGTCACTTGTTTATTAAGGCAAGGTTCGTTAAATCTGACAAAACAGAAGTAGGTAATAATAATATGGGAAAACTCTGATTGGCCAGCTTTTCTATCCTGTTTCAAACCAATTAATTAATGACATATTTAAGGCTCCCGCAGGCCGGCGTAACTCGACAGTGTGACACGATAGCGCTACACGACTCTAGTAGATCAATTTCCAAGAAATTTTTGTAGGAATTGTTCTAGTAGTCAGTCCCGTAGCGCTATCGCGGTATCTTTAACCCTTATGCTCAATAATGAGACGAGAATATTCTATAAAAAGATATTGTGGTTGCACCATTCATCACTAACCTATGAATACATATATTGCTAAGAATATTATATCTATATCGTAAAATTAATAATTCGCTTTTATTCGGTTTCGCTCATAAAGGTTTGATGGTTATCTTTTATTATTTAACACCTAATTCGCATTTACTATCTAGCATTAGAGGATTATATCCAAGATAAGAATGCTTGGAAACATGCTGGTCCTGCTCCATAGGACAATCTAGAGTCTAGACAAAATCAAACTGGTTGCTAATTGAATTGTACATATAATTAATTATATTTATGACATGGATTTACACTCAGTAATTATTTTAACTCACACACTGACTCATTACTTGTTAATATTGTAGGAAAATCATACCTATACTTACTTTTACAATGTTTGTAAATGTGTGAACACCATGTATCTATCACAGAATTAATTTATCTGTATTGCTTCAATTTGATTCTTTTTACCCATTTTGGTATGGTAATTTTATTCTGGGTGCATCGTTTTCACACATAATCATATAATGAATGTAAATACCTATTGTACTTGAAACATTTTAAAAGAGTAACGGTGGAGTTTCTTGCCCATTCTTCTCCATACGAAACTACATTTTGGAAGGGGCGACTAGAATCAATTCTATTTTAATGTAAATGTTGACGTTCAAAAGTGCCTTTTAAGTGCCTATTTGAAATAAATGCTTTGACTTTGACTTTGCAATAAGTCATATTATTTATCTGCTTCAAATTGAATATAATACCTACTACGTATAAAAATGTATTTTTTGATACATTGTGAAATTTTTCCTGAAACTTCACATGTTACGCCTTCAAAAATAAATAAAATACAAACTCGGCTAGAATACAATAGATGTCAATCCCTAATAAAAATAAAACAAATGAAGTGATTGCACCAAAAAATCGTGTGGAGAATTAGATTGTCGAAAAACATAAAGTTTTATGGTGTTCGTTCGACCCATGATGAAAAATAACATTTTTACAGCCGCCATCTTTGATTTTCATTTTTACCTCACTATCGGTGTATATTCAGCATGCTCGAAAACCATGAAAACTATCTCTCTCTATCTCTGTATTTCTATTTATATAACAAAAAAATGCGTAGCACTTTTTGTATACGCAACGATTTTATACAAGTTTATTCAAACCGCATTTCGTTCCAAAAATGACATCAGAATCAAATCGAGTCCTGAAAAGCTTCTGTTTTACCTGACAGCTGTTTTAGTAGGCTGTAGGGAAATAAAAGTTATTATTGTACGAAACTGATCCAGTTCCCTTAGGAATTTGTAGTAGGTACGTGGTTTGTATTTTATAACCTAAACTTTTTATTGCTTGTTTTACCACTGTTTTGTTTGTGATGTCATCGTTTGGTGAATGATGCTTTATAACGTGCTTATGTACGTAATCTTGACGTAACGTACTTAAAAGCTACAATAGCTTAATGCTTGTTGACTTATGACAGAAAGGTCGTGAGTTCGAACCCCACCCGTTACACTATAGATTAGAAGATGTGTAGCCACTTCACGAACTGTATATTCAGAGGGGAATCCTCATTACACATGAATCCTCTTGAAACAGTCTGGAAAATACTTTTGAAGCAATTGACACTCAATCAATTAAAAGTGTTAATTAAAGCCATTTCATACAATTGTCAAAGAATTACAGTTGTGATTTGGCTTAGAAATTAATTTCCCTGACTTTACAAATTAAGGGCCTACGCTTACAGACGGCATGCATACCGTGCCGTCTGTGAGCTCAGGCGTGGAGCGCGGCAAGACACACTCTCGGCAAGCTGAACGGTCCTGTGGCATCCCGCGGCATGCCAAAGGATTCTGTGGCATTCCTCGTCGTGGCGAAAGCAACTGCGTTTAGGCTAGATTCAACCTTGTTTCAATTAATTAGCACTCACATTCGTCTAAAAACATGACGTGCAGTGGAAAACAACAGAATAGTAAGTGCCAGGGAAAATAGCGCTAAATAAGACATATTTCTGCCTCAAGATAATAAATTCTGCTTGCAATAGAGAATGTACGAGGAAGACTGTTCAATGCTGTGGAGCACTATTGGTTCATAATCGTATGCCATCTGAGTGATCTTACTTTCGCTAGCCTTGACCACCGATGCACCGGCTGGTACTTAAGTCTGTGATTCCAGTAAGCCACTTAGTTATTAACATATTTTAAACATTATAAATAGGTACATGTTTTTATTTAAATTTCTAGTGTTTGCTCGCGGCTTCACCCGCGTGGTGGGAGGTACGAAATTATGCCACAGGGACGTCATAATACCGAGACAAATAGTGCCCTAACTTAACCCAGGTCATAGTCACCCGCTTACCAAAGTTTCATTGAAATCCGTTCAGCTCCTAAGGCGTGAAAAGTTGAGGCAGATAGAGTTACCTACTTCGCATTTATACTAATGATATGGATTACTTGCTTATAAAATAATGACATAACACCACGGCTGTAATCTCCGAAGGGCTAGACAGAGGTACACCAATTCACCCACATTTTTACAGTTATGTTTAAGTCCCATGTAATAGGGGGCGACCATATTGCCTTAAGCCAGGCACAAATCCAGACTCCGAGCTGCCAGTGACAAATTCCTGATGGATAAATCCATCGACACTGCCCAACCTGGGAATCGAACCTAGGACCTCATGCTGAGCAGTAGCGCTTGCGAGCACTAGACCAGCGAGGCAGTCATTCATGTTAGTAATTAGTTATGTACTTGCATCGATAATATGGATCTTCCCGGGATTTCTAATAGACAATCCCGTGTGACCAACAATATTACGAAAATATAATAATAAAAACCTCAGAGATATAAATTTGTCAACGTCACGCGTGCAGTGGTTTAAATTGTGTAAAAGTAAATAACTTTTTATTTAATAGAACACGAGATTTTTCTGCTCTTCAAAATTAATCCCGGGATTTGGGGAATATCCACTTTATTCTTTCGTTGCATGGAATCAGTGTAAGTACATAAATAACTCTACCTAATTCCGACCTCTGGTAATAAGTCAATAGAACATGAACCTTATACTTATATTATAAAATTGAAAGTCTATCAAAGAAATTTGACAGATTCGGGTAGCTTGATGTGCTAGTGCTGTACATAACAATACTTAAATCAGGTAAAACTTTAACTAAAACTTCCATTATTATTCTACAGTAATTAAAATCCACTCGTAGTCGTAACATCCGCATACAAGAAACTACTTTACATTCAAATCTTAAAATATATTGTAAATGTAAACCAGCATTACTTTTATTTCCTTACTTAGCCTTATTTTTATGTAGTATTGAACACATGCACCACTTTTCGAAGGCCGAGTGAATGCAAAGTGTGGTGATATTTAAATCTTTATTTATTTTTCTACTTTTTGTAATTTTGTATTAAGAGAGATGGCTGTATCTCTCGTTGTTTACTCTACTTTAAGATTTTACATCATTTTACATCATCAGGTTCTTGAGGACCAATAATTTTAAGAACCTCTTTTTCCTATGTCTCATAATGTCTTTGCCTTCTCCAATGGTGATTTTTTGTGTTTTTAAATTCATTTACTTATACGAAACGCACTTGTGTACACTGCACACAAACAAACATATTCATATACTCCACAAGCAAATCTCCTGTAATCCCACAAACAGAAGTTCACGCCTCTTTACTTGTTATGTGAATTTCACGCTACGACGATCTACTATTCTATCGCAAATACACAATCAAAATACTCACAACTCACCGCCAGCCATACTAATAACACTCGCTTATCGCGTCTATCATTTCTATACCACAACTACAAATATAGTAAAGAGTAGCTGTGCGCTAGTAAAGAAAGTAAACCCTAGCTGTATTAATGCAACAAAAGTACACCAGTTGCTTACTCGAGCAATGTCATTACGTATATTTAAATTCCATTATAGAGTTCCTGACGCCAAATATCCTTACTGGTTATACCAACTGTACTGTAACTTAAAATACAAATGGCAAATTTATTAGTGGATGATTTAGATGACAGTACTAATCTGGAGTGTCAAGAACTCGATAGACTTGAAGTTTGCCAGAATTCTATGACTTCTAATTATAACTTTAAGATTTTGACATTTAACATACGTAGCCTACAGCACAACTTCAATACATTTTGCATTGCATTAAACCGACTTAACATCGTGTACGATGTTATTATTCTCACTGAATGCTGGCTGAGAAGTTGTCCAGTGGTGGGTCAGATACAGGGTTACACGTCGTACTCTACTATAAATAATCTCAACCAATGCGGAGGGGTTGTAACGTACGTTAGAGACTGCTGGAATGCTTCGGTTTCGGAGCCTAATCTTCAAGACGCTGAATCTCTCTTACTTCAGCTCTCTAAGGATATTTGTTTAATTGCGATATACCGATCTCCTTCACATCGACAGGTTGACAATTTTATTTCCTCCCTTGACAAAATCCTCAATTCAATTAAAAAATTCCAAACAATCATTGTGACCGGTGATATCAACATAAATCTCATGTCTTTGTCGGACAAATCTTCGTCAGAATTTGCTTGCCTTATGTCTGAACATGGGTTGAGGCAAGTAATACATAAACCAACTAGATTGGATGCGTGCCTTGACCACATATTTTTAAAAGCAAGACACCAGAGTGCTCTAGGTATTATCTGTGAAGCTGATATCACTGATCACAAATTGGTAATGATGGGATACAACACGGCCTCCCCAACTGCCACTAATTTCAAAAAACGAACGATTAATACAATTAACTTTCTCGCGCTAACTGAAGAGCTCCGTAACATTGACTGGAATGAAGTGGTAAGTAATTTAGACGTTAATACAGCAACCAATAAATTTCACGAACTTTTAGCAGTTGCAATAAAGAAACACTCGACTGAAAAGACAATTAGCCGTTCTAAAATCATATGGAAGCCCTGGATCACACCTGGCCTTATAAAATGTATGAATCACAGGGATAAACTGCACAGAGAGTCAAATAAACACCCACAAGACGAAGCAAAAAAACTCGTTTATACCCGCTACAGAAACTTTTTTACCAATCTGGTGCACAAGTTAAGACATGAACATGAAAGTAAAAAGTTAGAAGAAAATAAATCAAATACCAAAGGATTATGGAATACTATTAAAATAATCACCGAGCAACACATTAACAGAAGCAGTCCTAGCGACTTACTACATTGTAAATCCACGGCAAAAGACTCAGTTGACTACTGCAACGAATATTTCTCCTCTGTTGGCACACATTTGTCAAGCAAAATTCTACACGACATAAACGAAACTCAGGAGTCAGTGGTTTCCAAGCAAAAATTAGGAGAACCACTAGGGATTACTTTCTTTATGCAACCTACTGATGTCTATGAGATTAACAAACTGATTGTAAACCTTAACAGTGACAGTGCTGCCGGAGTTGATGGTCTTACACCAAAAATTATAAAAGAAATAAAAAGTGAAATTTTGACCCCACTAACGTACATCATCAACCTTAGTCTAAGTACAGGTATATTCCCAGATAAATGGAAAGAAGCTAGAGTCACCCCTATTTTCAAGACTGGATCAAAACAAAACCCTGCGAATTACAGGCCTATATCGCTTTTAGGAATCTTCTCCAAAATTCTGGAAAAGGTAGCAAACAAACGCTTGGTTTCTTTCTTGGAGTCGAACAAGCTGATCTCCAATAAACAATTTGGTTTCAGGAGTGGAAAATCCACTGAAGATGCAGTGAGCCGCCAGATCAAACTTGTAACATCTTATTTAGACAACAACAAAAAGTGCTTGGGAGTATTTTTAGATCTGGCAAAAGCCTTTGATACTGTTGCAATACCCATACTTCTGAAGAAACTGGAGGTCATTGGAATCAGAGGACTGACATTAGACTGGTTTAAAACCTACCTAACTAACAGACGCCAGTGCGTGAAAGTGGGTGAGAACACCAGCTGTCTAAAAGATATGATCTGTGGAGTTCCACAGGGTAGTGTCCTCGGCCCGACCTTATTCATCATCTACATAAATGATATACATTCCACATTAAAGGACAATGCAGATATCATATGCTATGCTGACGACACGGTCATTCTCTTTCATGGCAAATCCTGGGAATTAGTACATAAGGAAGCTCAAAATAGTCTGACTTGTATCAAACGATGGCTCGACTATAATCTTCTTTCGTTAAATATTGACAAAACCAAATACTTGTGTTTCCATAAAACCCATGCCTCAGCACCTAAACTACCACTTGACATTAAAATCCACTGTGCAATCTGTAACCCTCTCCTGTGCACCTGCCAGGAAATAAAAAAGGTAGAATGGATAAAATATCTGGGGGTTTTAATAGACCAGCGGCTCTCTTTCAAACCGCATATTGACCTGGTGGCCAAACGCACCAGAAAATTGATTCACATAATGAAACTCCTGCGTAACTCTGCCAATAAAAAAACTCTAAACATGGTATATGTGGCACTATGTGAATCAATTTTGTGTTACTGTATAGCAGTATGGGGTGGAGTTGGAATCACCACCATGATCCAAAGCGAACGAGCTCAACGATCAGTTTTGAAAGTCATGCTCAAAAAACCTTTTAGATACCCGACGGCCCTTTTGTACAAAGAAGCCGCAGTACTCACTGTCCGACAGTTGTATATCTTTAAAATCATATTGAAACAGCATAAAATCGTAATCCAGACCCCGGAATACTCACAACTACTCAAACGTCGAGTCTTTAGGTGTGTCTCTATAAGGACGCGTACAACTTTCGCACAGCACATGCAAGAATTCTTGCTCAGTCACATTTACAACAAAGCCGTGAAAATGTGTGACATCGCCAACTCTAGGATAAACCAAGTCAAAAAGACTGTTCGCAAATGGCTGCTAGCCCAATCATACACTGAGTCCGAATCTCTTTTAAAGGTAATTTCGTAACACAACAACACTCACACACACACGCACACACTCTCTCTCTCACACACACACACACATATACACTTACACATAGTGCACAATGGCGCCCAAAATATTCATTCTTCCTACTCTATTGTTTTAAGCCTAGACAATGTTTGATTAATTAACTCATTTTATTACTTACTTTAAAATAATAATGCATGCATTTTATGTGCCTCTCGACAATAGCAATCCATGAGTATTAATGTAATACGCTTTTCACCATCTGGTAATACCACCCATGGACTCCACGAGACAGGCTTGACCTAGTGTGGAGTTCATAAGCAAAATGTTTCCTTTGCGTCTTATTCCTGTTTTTATTTTTTCCTTGTTAACTAATGTACTAATGTAGACTTTAAGGAATTGTAAAGCACTGTTTTTTTTTGGTAAAATAAAAATTATCTTATCTTATCTTATCATCATCTGCCTAGCTATTTTCTTACTATGCCGGGGTCGGCTCCCAGTCTAACCGGATACAGCTGAATTTTATCTTATCGACTAGGAAAGTGAAATTTTACTTATGGCTTCCTTTTAAAATGTAGGGGAGCACCGAGGTGTTTATAGGAATTCAACTTTTAAGTGGGTGAAAAGGGGGTGATTTTTTTTGTATGAAAAATCATATGCCTTGAGTAAGAGTGAGATAAGAACTTGGCACAAATAAACTTATCTAAGTACGTATTGTAGGTAAATCATGAAGTTAGTCATGTTTTTTTACTCCGTTAAGGACGTTTAAGGGATGTTCGCTTTGCAGTTAGTCGTCCCTGACTCATTGCCATATTTCTGAATGCACCCTCCATCATATAAACATAAATATAAATATGGCTATGAGTTAGGGACGACGAACTGCAAAGCTTCCAGTCACAAATATCTTATATAAAAAGAAAAATCGCAACATAGTTTCCCAATATTTTTATTTTTAGAATTGCAGAAACACAAAGCTGCTTCTGCATATTTCGTAAAATGATAGTCTTTACGTGCTGTGGCAGCATCTCGTTCCTATGTATCCAAGAGTCGTGTCTCTTGACAGGAACGAGATGCTACATGAAATATGGACAAATGTTTATGGAATTTCATATTTTTCTACTATTACATTCATATTTTTTCTATTACATTCATATTTTTAAATACATAGATAAATCATAAGCACATAGTTAGGTAGATACTTTGAAAGATAACCTGGGAAGATAATTAAAACTTCTTTAAAAAAATAATAGTTTAAAAAATTAAAAAACACGCTTTAAAAACCAAACTAAAAAAGGAGAAAATAATTTAATTCAATTAAAAAGCGTGGGGTGCTTGACATTAATTGATTATAAAAATACCTCAAAAAGCACCCCACGCTTTTTAATTGAATTAAACTATTTTCTCCTTTTTTAGTTTGGTTTTTAAAGCGTGTTTTTTAGTTTTTTAAACTATTATTTATTTTCTATTTTTTAGTTCTGCTAACTACAAAAACGTATTTTTTTTTCTCATTTTTTTTTATTATTGAATTGTCATCGGTCCTCGACAAGTTTACAAAGTTTCAATGAAATCTGACCGTTTAAAGTGGGTCAAAATCGCGCTCAAAGGAGTCGGTTACATACAAACAAACAAACATACAAGTGAAGCTAATATAAAGCGTGTAAAAAAGAATTTCCTGCAAGCTTTTTAATGTTATTTGTATACAATTGGATCTTTGCGTTCAAGCGTAAGAGTCCGAGCTCAGCCAGTCTCTGGGGCGCATTACTATTAGATCAGATACCGATGCGGATGATTTTTGACGCAATTTAGTTTGTTGTTAGGTTTGTGTATTGGAGTATTTAATTGTTTATACTTGATCTAATTAAATGAGCTAGCGAAACTTTGCAGACGTGCAAGAGGGTATCGGTCTTAAATAAAATGATTAGAATTTTTTTTTGGGAGTTCAACGACCCCTGGCAGTTTTGCTACTTAAAGTACGAGTTGAGAAAATCTGTTTTCTTTTGTTTTATCGTGTTTAGATATCAATACCTTCCAATGACGTCAGTAAAGGTTTACTTAATTTTAAATAACAGTATTTTTTTAAACTCATACTAAATACCCCACATAAAACCATAAATTTAATTTATTTTGTGTTTTATCATCTTTAAATTCAAAACTCCGCAGTGATGAGTATAGAACTCATCACTGCGGAGTTTTGACAGCTAATTTAATTTGACCCTGTTTCATATAATTATGTGCCCATCGTTTGTAGGTAGGTATGTACATTATTTTAGACGAGAACGTATTTCTTTTTTGGGGAACATTGTATTTATGAGAATTTTATGTTGGAGAATGAACCTCAAAGCTTGTAAATTGTGTATTATAAAAATCCAATTTATTCTGACATTTGAAAATCATAAAAAAAATTATCATTGTAGCCACATTTTCCGCAAAGCTCTTGAGATTTTCATTTGTATTATAACAGTAATTCTGTTCTAAAGTTAACTAATAATTATTTATGCACAGCGTAGTTAGGTAAGGCACATAAATACTTAAAAGTCGTTAACGGTAACTGCTGAACTTCAAACACCTAGGAGAACGAACCTAAAACGAACGACCTCGGTCTACCTAGATCCTGCAATAACTATACAGAAGATATAAGACTATTACAAACATTATTAAAACGTGAAATAAATAACGTGACGGGGGGGGGGGATTTATTTATCTTAGATCAATCTGCCTTGCCCTTTCCCAAATATATTGGGGTCAGCTTCCAGTCTAACCGGATTCAGCTGAATACCAGTATTTTACATGGAGCGAATGCCCATCTGACCCCCACAACCCAGATACTGGAATACACACCCCTTGGTAAGATTGGATGTCAGACTGTCTAGCTTCTGACGACACGTAACGACTGTCAAAAATACATGAATGACAGCCGGAACCAAATGAAATGTTTATTTATGTAAGTAGATCATATAAGACACTTTTTTTTACACGTCAATATTTTGTTGGTCAATATTTTCAAAACTAGATGGCGGCGGAATTTCCTAGCTGACTGTTCACTGAGAAGAAAAGCCGAAACAAACTCAGAGGTCATGGTCTCTTTTAAAGCCCAAACATTATATTATTTGAATTTTATGTGAGTCTAATAACGCAGGGCAATGTCTGGAAGGGCCTTTTGAAGAAAGAGCCATTGCAGCTTTGAGCTGACCTGTACCAACAGACGACATGGATGTATCAGCACCGTGTAGCTCAACCCTATTTTAGGGAGCTCAACGCCCCGTCACAAGTCACTGCCAGATGTACAGGACATTTGCGTGGGTCATTTACAAAATACTCACAACCACCAGATAATCATTTACTTGCAATAAGTATTGGTACAGTGTAGGTCTTAAAGTAGGTAATTGAGTTCCTAATACATAGTCAGACATAATTGGACATGCAAAACAATATGTTACATTTATTATAAGTATATTATAACGCTCAATGGCATGCTTTCTATCATTCATTTTTACAATATATTCAATATTAATTATTAATTATCGTCACATTGATTTAAGACTGATTATTTAGCATTACTCATAAATTCATTCATAGAATAAAAACGATTTTGCAGCAGCCATAATTTTAACTTAATTTAAAAAAAAATATTAGGTAACTCTTTGAAATTCTTCGGTATTCTGTTATAGATAAGTCCACATATAAGATAACAGTTCTTTTTATACAGAGAAATCTTTGGTGCCCTAGGCAAAACTATTCTATCTGGATCTCTTACTTTTCGAGGGCAGCGGTCTTGAGCCTTTTTAAACAGTTCAAAGTGCTGACGGACATATTTAGCACATTCTAAAATATACATACTGGGTAATTTAAGGAGTTTTAATTTAAAAAAAAAAAAATATAAAGTCGTATTGTGTTCAATCTAGCCTGCATAGTACTCATATCCACAGTCAGTTTTCTCTTTACGATTCGGTATGTAAAGATGGTCATCCACGCATCGACCGCGGCAAGGGTAGCTTCACCTGATCGATCAACCCTTGCGGCTATTAGGTATTACTTAACCCTATTTATATATCCTACCAAACTCAAAAACTAAAGCCTGCCATAAAGCTTTTTCCATAAAAATACGGTTGAAGCAACCATACGTGAAATAAGTTGTGGCAATCCAACTGAAACCGCATATATTATAACACACATGTAATTCGAAACGGTGTCATCTCTGTCGGTCATCATACAACAAAGTAGGACAACAACATTTCACCGTTTCGGTTACGGCATTATTACACCTTTCAACCAAATTGATTGACATTGATTGAAGAGCGTGAAAATGAAGGGCATGGCCATTAATTAAATCAGTCGAGACTTTTATGAGAGAAGTGGCCAAGTAAAAGTAGCCGCACGGGTCAATCGATCAGGTTAAGCTACGCTTGACGCGGTTGATCCGTGGATGGGTGACCATCTTTTTATACCAAGACCCCTCCGTGCCTCGGAAAGCACGTTAAGCTGATGGACCCGGCTGTTACCCTACTATTAACCCTACTATGACGTCCTGCAAGGAATACGTCCAGTTACCAGTAACCCTGTATAATCGTTTGCAATTACATACCCACTGTCACCTTAAACTCCAGTGGTAAATAGCACTATGTCTCAAAACCCTGGTCCCCAAGATACAGGCACCGCCTAGTTTGGGGTCCGCCGTAAAGACCAAAACGAAAATCACTAATAGTTACGTACCAACATTAAGTTAAGTTAATCATAAGGTAATAATTGTAACATTGGTTCAATAAATTTATCTATCTATCTTATCTGTTATTTGTGCATCTTTGATGGTCGTTACGGGTCGTCAGAAGCCCGAAAGTATAACAAACCATCTTTCTTGCCAAGGGTTATTCTATCACCCAGTAACTGGGTCGTGGAGGTCAGATAGGCAGTCGCTCCATGCAAAATACTGGTGATCAGCTGCATCCAGTTGGACTGGAAGCCGACCCCAACAAAGTTTGGAAAAGGCTCGGCAGATGATGACTTTGATATTTATATGTTCAAATTTGCTTGCTTAATGCAAGTCGAAACTTAAAGTTTACGGGGAATTTCGGCGCAGGAGTGCATTATCGAGTCGGCATTATTCAGCAAAGCCCGGTGGCAAAATCAAATGTAGATAATATCTACATTATTTAATCCCTAGAAGCCGAAAGCCGAATATGAGTAGTAATAACTTCGGGTCGGCTGTGTTATATAACAAATACTGCCGTATCGAATGAGGTGACCCCAACAAGTGTGTGTTAAACTTTAGTAATGTCTCACCACTGTCTCACCGGGTGTCCAAACTAATCTAGGCCTTCGATTTGCAACAAGTAGTCAAACAAAATGTCCGTCTAGTGTTTCCTACATTTATCGATTGGATAACAAACCGGTCTCCTAGACTATCTTCCTCTACAACTATGTTGTTATTACGTGAGCGCTCTCTCGGACTAGTTTAGCTATTACGTTGATATTTCTTATTATTGTTTGCGTTATTAAAATGTTACGGAGTTTCCTTAGTGAGATAGGTTAGTTTACCGTAAGACATCGCACTTGATCACGTTTTTGTTTTCCTTATTTATTTCTGTGAGGAAATTTTCTTGAATACCCTCCGTATAAGGAGGGAGAATGCAGGGTTATTTATTTATTTTATTTATTTAACCATTTATTCACACACATATAAACAGACAAGAAGAAAGGAACAGAAAAATACGTACATAGGTAATGCTTATTTCTACAGAAATCTCTTCCAGCACACCTGCGATAGGAGAGAAGATAACAGAGATGTAGACAACGCGTGTAATAACAGTAGAAGGTCATGATGAAGGTGATGATGGACTCCTATCAATTAAAATCTCTCAGTTCCTATATCACTACCATGAGTTGGGGCCCGAGAGACACTTGGATATCCTAACTTTATGCCACTAGCTTCCAGAGAACGATTTTTTTCGTCCCCGAATATTTTGTGCACGAGAACCAAGGCAACCGACATAGCCCGAAGAATTGCCAAACTTATGTAGCAGTGGGAATTGCTGACGGAACAGATGGCCGATGGGGTGGAAAGGTTCTGGAGTGGCGACCGCGTACCGGAAGACGTAGAGTGGGATAGGCTCCCACAAGGTGGACCGATGAAATTGTGTAGGCCGCGGGAACCCGCTGGATGTGGGAAGCACAAGACCGGTCGAAGTGGAGGAGCCTGGGGGAGACCTATGTCCAGCAGTGGACGTCTTTCGGCTGAAATGATGATGAATATTTTTTAAATATTTTTGTTTGGATGCTCTTTTAACCTTCACTCGTTTTATGAGTAGGTATCACAGACTGAATGGATAAATAAGCACTAGCATTTCAACCACGTCTTCGTAGATATCATATTTTCCCCTACAAACTTTAACATCCCCTACGGAGTTAATTAAAATTTACTAACTTTATGATTTACCTACAATACCTACATAGATAAGTATTCGTGCCAAGTTCTTTTACTCAAGGCATATGATTTTTCATACAAAAAAATCACTCCCTTTTCACACCCTTCAAAGTTGTAATTCCTAAAAACCCCTTCTCAGTGCTCCCCTACATTTTAAAAGGAAGCCGTATGCAAAATTTCACGTTTCTAGTCCCAATAGTTTCGGCTGTGAGTTGATATGTAGGGGCAGCACGCAGAACAGATAGCCTATGGGGTCGAAAGGTTCTAGAGCGGTAAGCGCGTACAGAAAGACGTAACGTTGGAAGGCCTCCTAGAATTTGGACCATTGACCTGATGGAATCCGCTGAATGCGAAAAGCACAGAACCGGTCGAAATGGCGGTGCTTACGCGAGGCCCATGTCCAGCAGTGGACGTCTTTCGGCTGAAATGATGAATTAACAGATGACTTTGTCAAACCTTCTCCAAGTGGAGCTCAGTTCTGAACTTTCCGCTTTTCCAGAGGAGGCAAATCCATAGGTGGCAACTATGCGAATTTATTAAGAATTCCAACGCGCGTCGAACAAAAACACTTAACAATTTAAGTACCTTTATGTCCCGAAGGGCCTTAAATGTTTCTGCAAGGTCCCACAGTTCAAGAGAAACGGGTTAGCAGGTGGACACCGGACGGCTGTCGGAGTCGGGATATTTATAGTTTAATTAATAGGAAGTGTAAATACTTTCCGAAAGTGAATTTAATATCGAAGTTCATGACCAACGGAACTGTTGGTCGATTGTTTTTTGCCGCAATTCGTCGTAAAATTCCAGTTCATGTGGTTTTCTGTGGAACTGCTATTTCCACAAAATACGATAAATGCCTTATTTCCTGTAGTAATGTATTAGTTAGCTAAAGTTATTAAAAAACTGCGGAACTACAAACGATATGAACAATATAGTTATATTGTTTCCAATATTGATAATTCGTAAAAATCATCGGTTACCTAATCCTCGTTTTTTTTTTTTTTTTTTTTTTTTTTTTTTTTTTTTTTTTTTTTTTTTTTTTTTTTTTTTTTTTTTTTTTTTTTTTTTTAAACGTTGCCCCACACTAGGAATTTCTCCTGTATCGTGGGTGCGTTTACAAACATTTAAACTGACATACACAAACAGCCAGACCCAGAACAACTACTTGCAGATCATACAAATATTTGTTCCGTGCGGGAATCGAACCCGCGACACGCAGCGCAGCAGTCGATAGCTGAACCACTGCGCCAACCGTGCCGTCATCGTTGTACCTATAGTGTAACTATTTTGATATCCTTAAAGGTAGGTACTACTAATTATCTTAAAATATTTAGGTACATAATTTAAACACTATGTTTTAAAATAATAATATGTACAAAACCTATTTAAAAAGAAAATAATCATATCGTTGTGAACACGAAAAGTGCCCAAAAGGCTGGCAGCAGTGCTACGTTGTATGGCAATGCTGATTCTTTGGCCAAAAAATAGGCCAGCCCTCTGGTTACGTGAAGAGGTCGACTCTTCGCTGGCCTATTTCTGGTTAGCAATTTCTCTAAAGCTAAGTGAGCACTCGGAACTTTCAACCCAAAGCGACTTGAACATAATAATTTACATTTAATTAGAATATTTGCGCCGTTTTTGTTTCCAACAACTAATGTTTAGACAATAGCGCTACAATCTTGCATTATAGTTTTATTCATTTTCGTTCGTTATTATTCAACCGTAAAAATTAGTGGATCCTAGTTCAGGTCAGTACAACGAAAAAGGCAATTTCTCAATGTCTCGAAACATTGGGAAACGTAAAATATTGCGATTGCTCACTGAACTGACTTCACGATTTGATGTGAAATCATCGTCTATTACAACCATTTCTATCATTTTCTGTTTCGATAGATCTGTATAAGCGGTATGTTCGCACGGCATAAATTAACTTTTCAAAAGGTAAACAACAAAAACACGGTAAAATAGTGTGTTGACATGTTGATCATGAGAACAATGGTGGCCCAGTGGAAGCGTTGTAGGTCGTAGGTTCGAATCCAGACTTTGGGTAAATTATTTCATCGCCTCTGCTCTCAAAAGGGTGAAGAAAAACATCGTGAAGAAACCGGCATATCCTATAACCAAAAATTCGAAGACATCTACCAACCCGCACTGGGCCTGCGTGGTGGATCACGGCACACTGAGTTTCACAGAGAGGTATTCCAGCAGTGGGAATATTATAGGCTGATTGCGCGTGTACTAGATCCAATCGTAAAGACATGGGAATTAGGTAAGGAGCGGTAACCCGCCTAGTGGTAATCAACCCAGTAAAACCTGACCTCTTAAAGCTAGCGCACACCGGTGGACAGGCATAGAGGAGGATTTGCCGCAGGACAGCGCACACTGCTGGTTTGCGGTGCCCCCATTGGCCACCGGTGCACTACCGGCATGCCGCAGCATCCAGTATAAACAATTGAGGAGTGCCAGCGTGTTACCATTATTTTATTTATGGTTACAGCCGCAACAGAAAAACACACTGTAAAAATTCAACTGCGACCTATTACGGTTCGTAAGAAACCTACAGCCCGCTGACAGACAAACAGACTGACGGACGTATGGCGGAGGTTTAGTAATAGGGTTCCGTTGGCTCAGACTGTAGGGACAGAACCCCTAAAAATTCTAAAGTCACTAACAGACACTGCACAGTCTAAACCGCTGGGTCTAGAAGCATGTAATGCACATAAGTTCCTTATATAACGAAAGTGAGCAAAAAGGAAATATTTTTGAACATTCGTCATCTAAAGGAGTTAAATGAGAATGTTTTGTATGGAAGCTCGATCCTTTTTGCCGATAGGAAATTCCATTATCCACACGACTTGTTACGGTATAACTTGTATTCACGACCTTCACTATCACCAAATGAATCGGCAACACTTTCTTGCCACATGTGTTACATTGATCTAGTCAAAACAATTTCGACAGAACAGTCATTAAAACACACAATTAGACCACATCGACGTATTTTGAGCTGGTCGTGCAATAGGGCAGGCAAACGAAATCATTGAGCAATGTTAAAATAATGTTGTATTGGTGAAATCGATCGAGATACTTACGATCGACGTAACAGCACGTGATATAGGCCCTTATGTTGCAAAACCTGAAGACATAGTCTTTAAGATAGGACCGGGTACGTATAAGAGAATAAATGAAGGCATATGCAAAGAGATATAAGAAAGAGATGATAAAAATATGTGAGTAAAAATGTATAAATTAAATGCTGATTTTATAAACGAAATAACGGAATGAAGATTGATACTTTCTATCCAAGAAGTTATAAGCGAAGGCTGTAAAAGTCTTTGATGAAGAAGTAAACGAAAATCTTTGTGGTCTTTTCCTCAAAATATCTTTTCACATGATATTACCAAGATTATGTCTGGACTTTAAAAGAGTGTGACTTCTGAGTATGTTTCGGCCTTTCTTTTCAGTAGTCAGATAGGAAACGCCGACTTCATCTAGTTTTTAAAATATGATTGACGTGTAAAAGTGTCGGTACAAACTTAATTACCATTTATCATTAAAAGACGAAATGAATCGATTGAATTGAAATAAGGATAGCTGGTAATTGGACGAAAATATGATTTCAATCAAAACAAAAATATCAAGGATACAAATAGGGGATAAAAATCCAAGCTGCACACTCTCAAACAAAAGTAACACTCAAAATTGACCTCAACTGTACGTCAGTAGTTACAGTTATGTTAAAACAATTTTTTTGCAAGTTCCACCTTAGACGCATGACTTAAAGTGTTTTTTACAAAGCAATATCCAAAAAGACTGACTGAAAGATGACTGACGATACTATTGACACTTGCGCACATTGCGCACTATTTATGCGGACGTTTTTGAGACTCTGATTGATTGTGTATCTTGAGTTTTTATATATCAATGGATATGTGTCACACATAAGCGGAACTCTATGAAAAGAATCAAATAACAATTTGCATACATTTAATGGCCGTAAAGGTTACGAATTACCAATCAACATATTACAAAAGAATACTGAACCTGATCAACATCATAAAAGTAACCTGTACGTGCAAGTCCACAAGATAGTTATTAAAGAAATGTCGTAATTTCAAGAGTAGTAATTTAGTACTGCGAAACAAATTGCAACGAACTGATACTCGTAGAAGCTATAAAATCCCATGAATAAAGTTTCGTAACTATAAGTATTTTAGATGCCAGTGCATATACTAGTGACTTTTTGCGAACTTAAATGACTTTGTTTATATATTCTCGTGCCTCGGAAATTACGTTAAGCCGTTGGTTCCTGCTGTCATTCGTGGATCTTTGACAGTCGTTACGGGTTGTCAGAAGCCCGAAAGTCTGACAAGCAGTCTTATCAAGGAGCATCGTGTTAACCAGTACGTAACTGGGATGTGGAGGTCAGATAGGCAGTCGCTCCATGTAAAATAGTGGTATTCAGATGCATCTGGTTAAACTAGAAGCCGAAGCCAAACCCAACATAGTTGGAAATTTTTTAACTACCTATTCAAAGTCACTATCTACCATCAAACGAGCATCTTCCTGCAGGGTACCCTTCCTTGGTCCACCTGCAATTACTTGAACCGTCTCCAAACCCAAGCGGGAAGGTGTAAATCGAACCTCGTGAAGTGGGGCTACCTCGACAGAACAACAGCAAGATGTGGAGCTGTGTCAGAAACTATAGTCCACCTCCTATTGGCCTCTGTGCCCAAAAACATGTAGCTAAAGTGACCTCTACGCTGCCACCGATCACACCGTGGCAAAGTTTTGGGCTCATTAAATATGAATAGATGTCGTGCCAGCGCCACGAAGAAGAAGAGATTACCACCTGATTTACAATATTGCCTTCATTATAGGCAATACTTTAATCAAATAAGTAAACAGAATCAGCCTCTTATGTTCCCTTTGCTGGTACACCAGACACAGGCCACCTTTTTTAGAGAGGGAGTGCGCTGTAATCTTCCATGTGGGAGTGCGGGTTGGTAGATGTCACATCTCTTCGATTTTTTGGTTCAAAAATATGTTTCCTCACCATGTTTTCCTTCACTGTTTTGAGATCAGTGGTGATGAAATCATTAACAAAAAGTAAAGCGCCTGACTGGGTTCAAAGCCACGACCTACAACCCGTAAGTTGGTGACGTTGCCAGTGGGGTGCTACAGGGTCACCACTGCTCGCGTGTGTGTATATCTTTTCAATGTTTTCAACTTGAGTAAGAAAAGGGTAGGCAGGATCGCCCTCCTGCAACCTACTAAGGCAAGCCGTGTGCCAAAAATGATGATTAAAGAAGTTCACCTTTGACTTCCATGATTCTTGCCGCTCGAAGACAGTCGGAAAAACTTTTAACGGCAGAAAAAATACAGTTAGAAAATTACGAAGCCACTTCTGATGAAGATAATAAGTTTAAAATCGTTATTCAAGGAAGTTCAATAACTTATGCAGAATTCAGCGAATTCATACAAATGAAATGACTTTCTCAAACGGGTCGGAAGAAATAAGTTTATCCTGAATAGTCTTTTTGAGTTATACCAACCGCTCTTTATATTCTTTATCAACTTATCAGAGAAGTTTATGAAAAAATACTCGGAATGGCTTCTCAACTTATACAATAACGAAAGTTGAATTCGATTTTCAATTAATTAATTTTAGAAAAATATTGATGAGTTCGTCTCTTGGCACGTGCCACAAAAATAACTCATTCTATAGAGGAAAGATCAGTTAACTAAAATGATCTAGGGTTAAGATGACTGCTCAAACTGCGATGGACGTAAGTAATGCATTCCGAAATAGTGTATATAATAACAGTATCTGTTATCCAATAAAACAGCCCCAAAGAAACCAATGTCAACCAATGCAATGTCTCTCACTGTGAAAACTAAAGTCAAGTGACCTTGAAGTGATTTGTCATTCCACATGAGGCTAAGGATTGACGGTTGAGATTTTTACAGTAGGTATAGCATTAATGGTCTATGATTGGTTTAATTCGTTCCCAAAAAGCACTGTCTTTGAGTTGTTTTCCATCTTTACAAGAAACAATACTATCGTCAAATCTTGAAAATTATGACATACTAGATTCCGCCCGCGGCTTCGCCCGCGTGGAGGTCGGAAATTATGCCGCGGGAACGTATTACCGGGATAAAAAGTATCCTATGTGTTAATCTAGGTTATAATCTATCTGTGTGCCAAATTTCATTCAAATCCGTTTAGCCGTTTTTGCGTGAAAGAGTAACAAACATCCATCCATCCATCCATCCACACTTAAAAACTTTCGCGTTTATAATATTAGTAAGGATTTATGCTACATGTCCTGTGATTATTTGTATAATTTCCATAGGGACCGAAATCTAAGTCAGAAAAGGGTCAATTAGTTGCATCTCATCACTTTGACCGTGGCAATTTAGCTAAGAAGCTATTCTCATACAAATTACATTTCCAAATGCATTTAAAGATATTCTGGGTACTTACTAAGTTCCGCTACCATCAAAAACATAACTGTACTGTTATTAATTGAAAAATCATCGACGTAAATTGAGGTTAGGGTTTAAGGTGATTTAAAATTAGAATTTCATTTTTAAGTATTCAAATAATCAAATCAAAGCACTCAATTTCTGATCCATTTGTTTACATTTTCATCACATTGTTTTGGAGCAGACCATACCAGTTTCTGCCAGGGGTGCGGGTTGTTCGAAAGAGATACCGCGGCTCCTGGCACACAGGCAACTGAGGGAACACGGGTGGGTTTTAGTCAGTAAAAGTCTAACATTCTGCTCCACCCAGAGTGGGAAAAGTTATTTGATGATTCATCATCATCATCATCATTTCAGCCGAAAGACGTCCACTGCTGGACATAGGCCTCCAGCGGACTCCTGCGGCCCTCACAAGGATTTGATGATTACTAACCAAAAAAAAAAACATACCAGTTTTCATGCCGATATGATAAGGAAAGTAAATAATAACAAAACTAGGTGAAATTCCTACTGCCAATATTAATAGTGTAATTATTGTTGCGTGTGTTATGTAATACAATAGTCTGTTACTAGGAAAAGTTATTACGCTTAACGTGTGCAGACAATGTTTACCTTTCTTTTCTTCCTATTGGGGTTTGGAATAAGACATAGACTTTTGTCATTATTTTTAGAGTGATAACTTCGTTAGCCGCATTGAGCGATTTTTTGGTAGGCACAATACTTATGGGTTCGCGTCACCGACATGCTAATGTGCCCGCGTCATCGACGTACTGATGGGACCGCGTCAACGACATGCTGATGTGACGTATTGATTTTTTTTAAGTTTTAAGTTCTCACTTCTGTCGGCAGTACCCGTGACTGCCTTTTTTATATAATAGGTCTTTACCTATGAAATTGCCGTTTTGTATGAAAAAATTTAAACGAATTTTTTTCATGTATTTTTTATTTGTATTAATCGAAGTAATCACCCATGCAATCAATGCATCTTTGCCATCGCAGTGGCAGTTTATTGATGCCCTTCTTAAATAAATCAGCTGGACGGGAGGCAACAAATTCTTCAAAGGCATTTTGTACTGCCTCTCGGGTATTGAATTTTTTTCCCGCCAAGAAGTTATCCAAATTCTGGAAAAAGTAGTAGTCTGTAGGCGCAAGGTCTGGTGAGTAGGGCGGATGACGGAGAGCTTCCAACCCCAGTTCTTGCAACTTGGAGACCGTCTGCTGTGCAGTATGAGGTCGCGCGTTGTCGTGCAGGAGCAGCGGAGACGAGCGATTGACCAATGCTGGTTGGAGATGTGCCAGCTTCTCCATCATTGTGTTCAGTTCTTCACAGTACACATCTGCAGTAATGCTCACCCCGTTTGGTAAGAAGCTGTGATGAATCACACCGGCGCTAGACCACCAAACAGTGACCATCACTTTTCTAGGGGTAAGTTTTCGTTTAGGGCATTGTTTAGGTGCTGAACCAGGATCCAACCAACTTGCTGAGCGCTTGCGGTTATCAAACAGAATCCATTTTTCATCGCAGGTAACAATGCGGTTCAAAATTCCTTCATTTGTGTCTGTTGAGCAGTGCAAGGCACGTCTCGACGCGTACTTCGCGCTGACGATTATTGAGTTCGTGGGGCACCCATTTGTCAAGCTTTTTTACCTTGCCAATTTGACGCAAATGGACCAATATTGTTTTGACGCTAACGTCGAAAGCTGCTGCTAATTCAGCCGTAGATTGTGTATCATCAGCTTCCACAATCGCCTTTAATTCGTCATTGTCGACCAAAGTCTTCGGACGACCGCGAGGTTCATTTTTCAGGTCGAAATTTCCAGAACGGAAGCGAGCAAACCAATAACAGGTGGTGCGTTGGTTTGTAGTGTTAGCTCCGTAAACGTCGTTGATGTTGCATGCCGCTTGTGCCGCGTTGCTGCCACGACGGTACTCATATTCCATAATTACTCGAATTTTTAACGTATCCATGATGACGAAAAAGATTGAAATGCGATGAAAATGTAACACTAATCAATAAACAAATGACTACTTTTGGAAAAAAAAATCCATGTTTTTAAAATAAAATTAATTTGAAATTAGAATTCTTACCCAAACAAAAATTATTTTGATTTGAAATGGCCAGTACTGCAAAACGGCAATTTCATAGGTAAAGACCTAATATTAGTAAAGGAGTTGTATAGTTTTTGCTTCTTCAGGTCATTGACACAAAAGTAGTACAGTTGTTGGTGGGGTTAATAAATGTATTGTTTGTGTGAAACTCATAAAACACATTCTATGTTTTAATGTAGTTCAATTATTTCGATAAGCATGGTAACAAAAAAAAAAAATTTTAGATAATTTTTAAACTATAACCCCATTTATTATAGCTTTAGAAAAAAGAGGCTCGTAGAAGCAGGAGTGCAAAACATTTTATTTCAAAGTTAAGTTCTAACTGTTTTAGGTAGATTTAAGACAGTACTAGATAAACGAAGTAAAAGTAATTTTTATTTTAAGTAACGTTCTATTTATAATAACATCTTCATCACACATTACAAACCTACAACAAAACGAACGAATGAAACAAACAATCACATGATGATTTAAATCTAATTAAGATTATATGGAAATTATTTTTTTTTTTTTTACAATACTTTATTTTAAATAACAACTTACGACCCACAATACCTACGTTGGTAAAACTTCGTCGTCATCAGCTAATTCAGTTACTCGGTGTTGTTCACTCCTGCTTCTTTTAGGTTTTTAGCATTGACACTAAATTTTTTTTTGCATTAATCGTAACTGCAACACGTTTAATGTAATTTTGTTACGAAGTGTACATTAAAAACAACCTTTTTTAACTTCTGTCTAATGCTATTGTAAATGGAGTATAGGTTATTCATTAAAAACAAAGAGTCAATTTACGGTGCGGTTTTGCTTTTCCGAAAAATTGTTTTAATTGTCTTTTGCCTTCTATCTTTTTTAAACAGTATTTGCACATGTATTTTACTTACCTCATCATTCAACAAGAATTTTATTTTATTTTCTCAAGACGCTACAGTTTAGTACTTACAACAAATTCTTATTTAATGCGATCTCCAAATATGACCGTTACGCCAAAATGGATTAAAAAACACAAAATTGTTCTGAGTGGTTCACAAAAACCAAAACATTTTAGTCGTGAAAGCGCTTTCCAAATAGCGCTTGTGTGAGATTTCATTCATATTTTAATGCCCTTTTAAGTCAAAATTATACGAATTAGCATAGATCTCTCTTTTATTCAATAATGTAACAAAATAAGGTGATTTTACGACTTCCTTGTATGCCATTTTTATTTATTTATATTTATTAAACAATAAAAACTTGTATGTCTATAACTTTCCTAAGTTATTGCTTAGTTCCTATAACTTACGGCCCATTAACTATTAATACATCTAGGTTTCTTGTAACAGATGAAATTTGACACGTAACCGCCATTCTACATAAACAACCATTACTTTTTTGTCGTATTATTTTCATATTCCGAGCAATTCCGACGCCATTGTTTGTTTTGATTTATTTGTTTTGGTTGTGACTGTTGTGCGCTATGATAGCCTGTATTTAAGATTCTAACGTTGATACATAGTGTGAAAAACAGATAATATTCACTGTGAAAGTTGTTCAGGTGGTGTGTGTATAAAGAAAAGAAAAAATTATGCATTTTCAAAACTATCTATCGGTAAAAAAGGGCTCATGAAAAGAAGTTTTACACCGGATTTGCAATTAATAGGTACACACGGCTACACATCAAGCTATTTATTTCCAGTATAAGCTGATCTCGCATTGTATAGGATTTTCGTACAGTGCGAGATCAACGTAAACTGGAAATGTATAGCTTGATGTGTAAAAAGTAAAGGTAAAGTCAATCGTAAATTCAATAAAAAAACAATATGATTCATTTAATTGCCTCAAAGGTTGCATGCTGTGCCGTGTAGGTAGGTACAGCAATCGGTTATTGTTTTTTTTCCCCGTTTTTTATTTCTGCCTACCCTGTCTAAAAACTCTGTGCACGCCACTGTGCTACGCTTGCCGCGGTCGGTTCGTGGATGCGTGACCATCCGTTACATATCGAGACCCTTCCGTGCCTCGGAGAGCAAGTTAAGCCGTTGGTTCTGGCTGTCATTCATAGATCTTTGACAATTGTTGCGGTTAGTCAGAAACCCAAAAGACTGATAACCAGTCTTAAGAGAGTCGTCTTCGTGTTACTCATTTACTAGGATGAGAAGGTCAGATAAGTAGGTCTATCTTCCTAATAATATTATAAACGCGAAAGTTTGTATGTATGGATGTTTGTTACTCTTTCACGTAAAAACTACTGAATGGATTTGGATGAAATTTGGCGCACAGGTAGATTATAATCTAGATTTACACTTAGGATACTTTTTATCCCGGTAGTAAGTTCCCGCGGGATAATTTCCGCCTTCCACGTGGGCGAAGCCGCGAGCGGAAGCTAGTGAAAAATACTGGTATTCAGCTTCATCCACTGAGACTGAAAGCCAAACTCAACATAATTAGGAAAAGGCTACTCATGACATGACAAGCGTACCTAACCACACGTTTCAGATATTGGAATCAGTGATCAAAGAAGCTACGCATCACTAGGTCATCCAGGGATGCGGGTTGTTCGAAAGAGTTACCGTGGCCCCTGGCACACAGGCAACTGAAGGAACACAGGCGGGTTTTAGTCAGTAAAAGTCTGACAAGTGATCCTGCTCCGCCCAAAGCGGGAGAAGTTATTTGATGATTTTCCAATCTTAATGGCCAAGGCCTTAATGTAGGTACCTACATGTCAGTGTCATTTAAATCTTTGAACAAAGTTGAAAGTTTTTATTTTTATTTCATTAGCTTTTAATATTGATGCGCAAACGCAACACGTCGGAAAAATATTGCCAGACAATTTAATTTCACCCTTTATATAGAAAACGGCAAATTGGCCTAGTGTCTCAATTTAATAAACTAATAATAATTCACCAGACTGTATTTTGTACAAAACTATCGAAATGTTTGCAAGCAAAACCTTACATTCTCTATGTAGTGACTTCATTAGATTTGTCATGCTGACTGTCACGTCATGGCTCCACAGTAGCTAAGATTTTATAACTTATTCTGCCAAAACAAGAATGACATAACGTTATACAATTTTAAGTCATATATCACATTCTTACAGTGCCAATCTTGTAATAAGTAAAGATTACGTCTAATAATAGTAATTACAACATACATATATTGGGTCAGCAGTGTACTAGGTAAAACTCAACGAAGGCTCAAGCTTTTTTGTCCACTTTTATGACGCAGTTCTAGGTTGCGCATGAATTTAGCTGAAAAAATCCTTGACGGTTCAATAAATTCAACACTGTAGGAAACGGGGTCACTGACCTATAGGTCAGGTCTGCCGTAATAAATTGTAATAAGTCCATTGCTGCGCAAAGTCTATAGTAACAACCACCTAATGAATCTGAAAGTAACAACTACCACATAATGTATATTTGACGGGTAATTCCCGTTATTTTAAGTACATTTGCATTCTAATCTTAGTCTCAATAATTATATCAAAAATACCTAGGTACCTAGTAAGTAGGTAATTTTTTAGGAGCATATTGAGACATATTTGACAAGTTTTTGACATTGATTGTCACTAAGATAAGATTGCGACTGGGTTTGCGGGATCGCGTTGGAACATGTCGCACGAATTTTCATTTTCATGAAATTTAGTGAAATAGCGAATTAAATTGTATAATTTTGGTAGTGAATTATTCAATTTAGTTACGTGTGAGTGCACAAGTGTAGTGAAGGTGAAAATAAGTGACTAACGTGGACTTTTCGTGTTCCCCCCAAAAACTCCTATTAGGTTGTTGTAAAGTTACTACCGCTTTACAATAACTTTGATTTGACTAACTAAAGTCGACTATGACTCTTTTGTAACTTCGTGCCCGATATCGGGCCATTTACTTGATCGAAAAGAAAATTTACTTGACACTGGCTAAATGCACAAACCGAGCGAAGCCAAAACGCAAAAAAAAAGATTGCGACTAAATTTTGAACGTTTTTAATTACGAGAAATTGGCCTTCAGATGGCGGTTGCATATTAGCGGATCGAAAGACCACCACGGACTATCCCTCATATTATGTCAATTTATGACATAACAATCCTACTTCTTACCATTTACAAAGATCAAAATAATGATACATTGCGACTACATTTTGATTTATTACAAGACATTTTTAAATGTATCAACTTTCATCTATTTAGTCGTAAGTAGGCAAAAGAAACTCCCGAGTCCGCAATCGTATTTTGACACGCAAAATGCTCGGAGATTTTGGATGATAGCCTTAGAAAGCTGATGGTACAACTTTTACTTGAGCCTAGGCTGTTTGTTAGAAGTGTTTTAGAAATGGGGTATGTTTATATTATCTTACTGTTTATTAGTTTAATAAAGCCATGTATGGTTTTATAACATTTAGGGTATGTTTATAAACAAATAGCAAATTGTCTAGGAAAACATTATTTATTTTCTATTTTTTTTTAATAAATTATATGTTAGAATTATAGTAAAACTAATCATTAAAGTCATAATATACAAATTGCAGAAAATTTAAGAAAATTTGCTCTTCCCGGGATATGGAATCTCAGGAAAAGCTAATTTTTTTTAATTTTCTTTTTTCATTCATGTCTCATGTCACTCCTACTGTTAGTTAGTAGTATGATATTCAATTACCCACCTGTTTAAGGAAATTCGTTAATTGAAAATATGATTCAGACATCAAAAATATCTGAATCATATATTCCTGCAGCGAATAATTATTTTGTAAACTGAACCCGAATTAGAAATGAATAATATTTTTACTGCTACTCGATATCAAATGGGGGGGGGGGTGGATTCTTTTCAGTAGATAATTAAGGCTTTTACGATAACAATGGATGAGACACATAATCAAAATAAAGCGTAGCCTATGGAAACTCTGGAATCTCAAATGCTGTTCCCTATGAAATTATATAAGACAAAAAATGGTCATGTCTTCGCCATCAGTAAGCGAGTCTAGTGCATAAAGACTTTGGCATTAGAAGTTCATCCTTATATAACCTCCATCCTTTGATTCCAGCCGTTAGAACTTCCGTTGAACTTTACCAGTTTTAAACTTACGTACTTAAGCTCTTAGCAATGCTAAGCGTAGTTTAAATTACTTTAGTTTTGTACTTCGCACTTTATCTCTCTGTGGTCTAAGATGGCGAAGATGCAAGTGCAATCTTGTTCTTTTTGTTTTGTACCTTTTACGGGGAAAACTTAGCTTCCACTTAAAGTGAACCATTTACGAAAAAAATGGTCTGTATTCATTTTTCGGGAAGAATATAAGTAGCGTAAACCTTTTCTAGTCTTCTTGTCTAAATAATAAGGGCCGTTTTTAAAAAAATCCAGAATAAAGATTTTAGACATATTTTCGTTACAAAAGCTGGCGATCGCGATACTTAGATTCAGATAAAATTTATTTAACTATAAAAAAATGACATTCAATAATTCGCATATAGCTGAAAACTGGTACGGTTGCTGGGAACACCATTATTAATCAAATTTGAAAAGTATTCATCGATCAATGTCAAAGTTCGCAAATTAGAGTTTTTTTTTGCATTTTTAAGCCAAACGGTAGGTTTCATAAAAATAGTTCTGATACAGATTGTGGATCATGCAATAATCTACAAACATTGTGTTAGGGAAAATGACAAAGCTGTCTAAGTAGAGGTTGTAAAAAATATGAGATGAATGAAAGAAGAAAGTATAAGTTATAGCGGTCTTAACGCATAAAGGCTCCCGTAGACAAGCACGACGGTAGAAGAATTTTCATGAAGTTTTCATTGAAATTGTTCCACAGCCTTAAGACGATCCATTCCTGTCAACCTTTGGACTAACCACAAGTATGGTAGAAGAACCTTAAACTAGAACGCATACGACTTTATCCTAAGAGGTCACATGCATAAATGGTTGCGCAACCGCGCCGTCGTTAGAACCGCTCTAAAGGCGATTGCGAATTTCCTTTGCCATAAACAACTACAAAAATCGCTCCGTCTAATCAGTGTGAAGACTATTATAATAAATACATATATTCTTTATTTCAGACTACAAGTACTTACAATCCATATAAATGACAACAGTAGCAATGATTAGTAAACGAAAAAGATGTTAGTAAACTTTTAAGTACAAACTAAAACAACTAAAAATGAGGTGGCCCAACAGACTTTGGCACGTGCCCCCGTATCTTATAAAGCGACTACCTACTTTGTCTACTAATATTCTTAGGATGCTGTTAGAGCCTCCGTCAATACGGGCTTCCGCGAACATCTGTGAAGAGCTGCAGAAGCGCCGAAGCCGAAGCCACCCCAATAACATCCTAAATCCATCATGACTATGACTTTTGCTATATCTATGATAGCCTTTGCACGTCGCTCAAGTAACAGGCAAGAAAATTGCGTCCTGGAAACAAGCTTTTTTGGTATAATCTCTTAAACCTAAACTATAACACGTAATTACATCATTTAATGGAACTGTAACGGTTCAGCCAGGCGCTTTACTTTGTGAAAATTAGAAACGGTGAAGGAAAAGTAACTAAACCAGCATCTTAGAACCGAAGACATGTGACGTCTACCAACCCGCACTGGGCTCGCGTGGTGGATTACGGCCCACTCCCTCTCACAGAGTAGAGGCCTGTGTCCCAGCAGTGGGAACATTAGAGGCTGATTATGCATATGCATTGCGTTATTATAAATCGTATATTTGTTTGAAGAATATACATTTAAAAAAATTGGAATAATAATTATTATAAGTATATATTTACGGCCTTATTCATAAAAAGTTATCGAACATCTAAACAGTTGCTAAAGTCTGGTTTTCAAAGAGACTTTAGCAACTGTTTAGATGTTCGATAACTTTTTATGAATAAGGCCGTTAATATAAACTGAATTAAAATTTGTACGCTTGCTTGCAGGCAGAATACAATCACAATTAAGTTACAAGATATCACCTTCACCAACAATATATTTCTTGCAAACAAACATCGAATTTGTTTATAGTTCAAGCGTTTGCATAATCAGTTAATCACGTTTTATTTTGACAAATCTAAGCGATCTATTTCCGTGCTTACAGAATATTGAAATAGCATTTATTTTAAAGCATTTGGTACTTATTCTAAATCTCTTTTAACGAACCCGGCTGAACAGTATCGATTTTGCTGGACAAAGCCTTTAAGCCGTGAATGTGACAAAATAATTGTGTTTCTATATATAAGTCTTCAGAAGATATTAATAACACATCGTATATCCATTTTTCTGATGACGTCATTTCAATATATTTGGAAAGATAAACCTTTTAATTCACCGAGCTTTATAAATATAGGAAAAGTGCCCAAAGGCTGACAGCATTGCCACGTTATGGCAAAAAACGTTAGAATATTCAATTTCGTGGGCTACATTAATGTAATGCTAAAGTAGAGTCTGACAGGTTCTGAACTAAAAATTCTTAACTTGAAACCCAGGCGTTGGACTCTCACTTAGCCACGCTTTGACACAAACATGGCATAACTAAACCAAACTTACCTCTACTAGTAGCATGACTCTTCAAAGTCTAGATTCTAATTTAGTAAAATAGAAAGTATGGAGTATAATAATGGCCTTCCTACTCTTCTATCATGTTAAATTGTGGGTAATTACTGCACTTTAATTGGTTCCTTGCCTTGCCGAGTATTATAATTATAAAATTAACAAGTACTTTCTTTTCCCGATAATAGGGAGATCGAAGCACACGAATAGGTTAAGTAATCGATACCAGAATATTAAAAAAATACTGTAGGTATGTCACATCACAAACCACGAAAAAAAATAAGTCTAAGTCTTAATCAAGTAAGTAATAAAGTCAAAACTAAGTAAGAATCGCTAAACGCATAAGTAAGTAAGATATTTATTTTTACCCACGGACAAAAAGAAATATCTTGCATACTGAAAAAAGTCTAAGACTAAATTAAGTCAAAACTAAGTAAGAATCACAAGTGTTACTAAAACATTGTTTCAGAAGTTAGTTGCTTAACACAGGTTTCTTTTGTGATGAAATAAAGCCGATAATAAGTTCGTAATGAAACGTACTTAGTTGTTTTTTTGTTTTTAAATCTATACATACTACATAGTAATTACTGCATGCTATATTAGTTCGTTGTAGAGGAACTGTTTTTCAGTAAAATTACTTTTATTTTAGGCACTTTCAATTTTCGAAATATTTTATGTTGATGCTAACTTGCCACAAGAATATCGTCGATACACGTAAAGTCAGATATTGTGAATAATAACGCAAATGCTCAGAAACTACAACATTATTATGAGATCAATTCATTGGCTTCCTTTAAACTAGCACCATCATACCTCAACTAGGAAGCAGTTCCATGGTTGTGACCACTGATAGCCTTAACTAGTGAAAGTACTTAATTACCCACAGCTGATTTGTGACGTGTCACTTACAATCTATGGTTATGGGAAGTGCCCCAGATCACGAAAGTGAAGACCAATGTCCTTTGTTTGTGGTAACGAGTGAAAGAGACAAGAACAATAGAATACTAGACTTATTTGCAATGAATATAGGTAACAAAATCAGTTGTAGCTGTTGTGAGGAAACTATTTCCATTCCACCTAATATAGCATGCAGTACTATGCAGTTTGCGTAGATTTAAAAACTAAAAAAAAAATACGTTTCAATTAAGTTAACTTATTATCGGCTAAGAAATCTTTTACAGAATAGTAACTTTTGTCTATTATAAACAGAGATCGGATATTCGGATGCATATTTACCTAAACATCATTTTTACCTATGAAAGTATGGAAGCGGCTTTATAAATTATTTGTAATATTTATTAAAACCCTCGGGATTCTTGATTGCATAACTATTCAGATTTGTATTAATTTAAAATTAATGTTTAAGCCGATACAAATACATATATACAATAAATATGTACTGGAGGAGGGGTGGTTTGTATTAGTTAAAACAAAAAATAAACAAATTACTTACCTAAATTAAGACTTTTTCGATACAAAAAAGCAATCCATGTTAGCCAACATCTCAACTTTAGGTGAATATGCATCCGAATATCCGATCTCTGATTATAAATTACGGTAGGTACGGCGTCCTTAATGTTGTTAGGTATTGTTTTACAAATTACCTACATAATTACCAATATTTAACTTGAGTAAATAACTTTTAGTTAATTGAAAGTATGGAATTTGAGGATCCGTAGTCTAGTAATTACTGTTGATTGTATTATCCTATTGCACAAATTAACGCTTATTATTAAGAGCGCGGAAGCTTTTCTGAAATTTAAGCGTGTTTACGCTTAAATTTAAATAAATATTAAATTGGCCTTTTAAAGGTTAGAAATAATAAAGCGTAATTAGGTTCATCTTCCTACTTTTTAAAGACGAGAACTGTCTTACGTAGGTACCATTTATTGTAGCTGAAATTTTCCACATCTAGGCTCGTTTAGCTCAACAAACCTATATTATGCTATCGCTACAATATGGCAACACTTGACGCCGACAACATGCAAAAAAAAAACAAAAATATCGTGCATTTCACACTATTTGCCAAAATTATTCCTCAAACTTCCTCACAATTTCATATCTGAGTCACCATCATTATCGCGCCAAAACCACCCATTGTCACGTACCTCCGTCCATAGCAGGCCAAAGACATCGACCGTGACCGCAGCTAACAGTGAGAGTAAAAAATATATGAGCCAGTGTACGCGAAACACTTTCGCCACCTCCCCACGCACCAACTCAATCCAAACGTTATCACACTATAATTAAAGATTAAAATTCCTTGGCCTCAAAACATACGGATATCCTACACAGTTTTTCCTAAATTACACCTTAAATATATAAGTGTTAGATACATTTTCGTGGAACAGGATGTCCGTATTGTGTAACCGATCCAGTTGTCTGATCTTAACGATATTAAAAATTATGTTTATGCTCAGGTTATATCACGCGATGTTCGCAATGGTCATCGATTCGGGTTAACGTTCGATTTCGTTGTTTATAACTTTATTTGTTTGTGGATATTAATATTTCTATGATTGTGAAAAAAACATTCATGGTATTACTTGACAGAGTAAACTCACACACATACATAACATGACGCCTGTAATTACCGAATGGTTAGGCAAAGGTGGTGAACCTGTAGTAGGTAAGTAAAGCCACATTTTTTTTAAACTGTTTTATACTCGCTTAAGTTCAAAATTACCTACAGTCAATAGAGCGAGGTATATATCAAACTAGCTTTTACCAGCGGCTTCTCCCTCGTATATGTCGGAGTATTATATATGTTACCGGCCAAACCCAATTTCAGGCCAAACTAGTTTGTCATAGGCCAAACAGACTTATCCTACGCGTGATATGTCGCAGCCAACTAGCTTAATTAGCCATTTCGTTAACAGCCTTTGGAAGTAACGCTCGCCGGCCGCTGCCGCGGCGCCGCTCGCTTCGCTCGCTCGGCTCGCGCGCTTTTGGTCACAGTTCTAACCTAACCTAACCCATTTAATCGGCGTGCCCCGGCTTAATAAACCAGTTTGGCCTAAGACAAACTAGTTTGGCCTGAAATCGAGTTTGGCCGGTAACATATACATAAACTTTCCTCTTGAATCACTGTCTATTGATGAAAACAGCATTAAAATCTGTTGCGTAGTTTAAAAGATCTAAGTGTATAAACACGAAAAGCGACTTTGTTTTATACTATGTAAAGATAAGCGGACAATTTTTTCATAAAAGTCATAAAAAATGTAGGTAAACAATTATCATTTAAACGCATGCGAACATGGTAATAATACCAACACGTAAACATTTTTTTACTATCCGTACTAACGTAACAGATAGAAATTCGCAACGAAGTTAATCATAAAGTTTTAACCACAGTAGGTACCCTAATTGCGTAATACACTTTAGGTGCTCTTAAACAGGCAATTTTTTAAGCAATTATTCCTCGGAAATACTAATGGATCAATCTGGATCAATTAAGTGGAGCAATCTGGAGCAACAACAATAAATTGCGGATATGTTTCAGGAATATTGCTTCTGATTGCTCCATATATTTCATGAATTGCCGAATATCCAATCGATTTGGAATTTTTTAGTCAATTTTCTATCTCGTTTGTGTGTATAACTGCGTCTCGTTTTTGCGAGAGGAACCAGCCGGCGGCGGAGGCGACCGGGGTGGCCGTATTGCCTAGTTTTTTTAAGTTGCTCCATATTGCATGATATTGTGTGGCCGTATCTTTGGCAACAGGTTGCTACATGTTGCCATTGCCCTAAATTGCTGGATGTAGTCGTGACGTCATAGTGGACGAGAATTGACCAGAGTGGAGCAATTTTAGTCGCTCGTGTAAGCGCACCTTTTCAATCACAATAGGAATAATTTTGAAGGATATTTCTAATCCATTGCTTCATATGTTCGTAAAATTTGTATGCTCGCCAATGTAAATAACGTAATGAATGTTGTTGAACTGTCAAATTAAAGTCATTGCCACAGTACCTGCTGCGCTGGTTAGTAAAGCAAAACAAATCGACGTAATAATGGAACCCGCATACTACAAACATACAGAACTTTATTGACAGCTATAAATTGTTTTAATAGTTTAAATATAGTACAACATCATATAACTAGATTCTAAACTTGACCAGATTTTAGTGTTGCAAAGAACGAAATTAATAGGTTTTTTTTTATGCTTTTGATAATGTATTTTTTGTTTGATTCGATAATGATCATAAATAAAAAAAAATGGAACGATAATCGAGAAGTTAGTGAAGAAGAAGGAGGAGGAGGAAGGAGTTCATTTTAGCTGTGGAACTGTTGAATAAATTATAATGGCCGCGATCCTATCTATAAAGTTTTGCCTTAGAATTTAAAAGCCATTGAGTGTTTACGCCAATTGTTTTCAAAGTTGCTAAGATTAATAATTAAAATTTGCATAAAGTGGCGAAGCTTGACTATAACGTTGTTGAGTGTATTTCTCTTAACTTGTGAGATTGTATTATTACACAGGATAAGTTTTTAACCAGTGCGCAAACTGTAACCATGAATTCAGAATATCATACTTGAATCACAGCACAGAAATTTTTCGTCGGTTATACAAAAAAAAATCAGCTGTTCCATACATTTTGACCGCGTAGGTATTGCACTTTTCTATGAAACAGCTGATTTTATTTTTTTTGTATTACCGACGAAAAGTTTCTGCGCTGGGGGTCTAGAAAGATAATTATGCTGAATTCATTGTTACAGTTTGCGCACTGGTTAAAAACTTATCCTGTATAGTATTCTAAGATTTTAGGTTAATAATAATGATATCATACCTACATAACATAGAGCATACATTGTTTTCACCGAATGCTTGCACACAGGTGTACAGCCTGTACACTGCTATGCTATTCTGTAACCATCTCACCGGGTGAAGTGAGCGTGGAGTGAGCTGTCAGTGTCATTCCATCTGATGCTAGGGATGCCCAAGTATTACATTTACAATCATAATCGACATTTAAATAACATTTTTATGCTAGCTATTTATCATTTTATTACAATTTCAAAGCTAGTATTAAAGTGTGCATCTTTTTGGAAGGTTTTTCAAATAAAGTAGCAAAACAAAAACTCAGTTAGAAACTCAATATTGTTTCGGGCTATTTTTCCTAGACTAGTCATTATAATCGAGATATAATATAGATTATGATTGTAAATGTAATGTTTGGTTAATCCCTAGCATCAGTGGGATGACATTGATAGCTCACTTCACGCTCACTCGGCTCAATTCACCCGGTGAGATGGTTACAGAATAGCACGGCTGAGCCCAAGTTATGTTGAAGTCCCACATGAGGGGGCGAATTATTGCCATCGACCAGGCACGAATCCAGGTCCTCGAGTCTGCTGTTACAATAGTGTCAGAATGGTCTATCATTGATTTCATAATTGTTCATTTTGACAAGTTTGGTTATCTACTAATAAAATGGCGTCATTATGACTTTCCAAGGGTCAGCCACTGACACTCCATTGAAAGAAATGGCATTTATTGGTAATCTCGTACTTCCTACTACTTTAGATTGCTTATGACACTAATAAATAATATTTAAAAATATATATAAATGAAATCTGGCATGAATAAATGTTCAAATTTAGTAGTAGTTTTTCGAAAAACATTTCTACTAACGAGTTTTATAATAATGGCAATACGAAAATGCCATTATGACACAATTCTATTACGAGACCATTGACCGACCAATGATCGACCATTATGAATTTAGCAGATTACCAACTTTTAGCAAAATGACAAATGAATGACAATGGGATCGTGTTGGAATGACGAATTTATAAAAATAGCAAACATGGGCCCCTGACCCCAGGCTACTACTGAGAGATTCCAACTAGAATAACTCAAAAACACTCTGCTCGAAAGAGCTTATACACACCAGTAGCGCTTGCAAAAACTAGACAAACGAACTTAACGAATAATGTAACACTTATATACCATTTAAAACTTTTTTCGGTTTTTTGTTGTTGTGTGAATATTGTGTGCCTTAATCTGGGTGAAATGAATTTATTTTCTTTCTTTTTCTTATTTCCACTCCCACTTGCAAAAACATACACCCATTTAATAAATAGGTTGAGATATTGAGTCTAATGATGCGTTGGTTCACACATGTTTTTAGTTAATAATCGAGTAGAGGTGTTGTTTTTAATTGCGGGGCTAAAGACCCGTGCTTCAACAGTAACTATCACCAATTCATACGCAGTAACTGCCTTTTGTATGCAAATAAAACTAAATAGTTTGAAGTCATTCTTTATGTTCATCACCATTCACATGGTTTCTTTTAATCGATGACGTATGTGAGCATCACTACACAGGCAACTGACGGAACACGGGTGGGTTTTAGTCAGTAAAAGTCTGACACGCCCTCCTGCTCCACCCAGAGCGGGAGAAGTTATTTGATGGTTTGCCACCCAACAAAAAAAAAAACAAAAAAAAACCGTCTTGAGCAAGTGTGATGATCAATGTTCGTGCCTTCTCTGTACGAGAAGAGGCTTTTGCCCAGCACGCATAATAATTGGCTGGAAATATAATAACACTAGCTTCCGCCAGCAGCTTCGCCCGCGTGGTGGTCGGAAATTATCCCGCGGGAACGTACTACCGGGATAAAAAGTATCCTATGTGTTAATCTAGGTTATAATCTATCTGTGTACCAAATTTCATCCAAATCCGTCCAGCCGTTGTTGCGTGATTGAGAGTTACAAACATACATCATAATCTAAACATAAACATACACAAACTTTCACATTTATCATATTATTAATTGAGAAAAATAGGATATATTGGTATGTAAGCGCAGTATAACTAATTATTTTTATCAGCTTGCGTGGAAATTCAGTATTTTTTGCATTACTGATGTCTATTGCTTGGCCACGAGTCCGAGTTCAATGGTATGTTCTCAGTCTTTTTTATAGTTTTTTCCAAGTTAATCAAGAATTTTTAAAAAAAAACAAGTAAATTAAGGCAGGAATTACATTTCAGGAAACTCCTAATATTGTATCCTGTTACGTTTAAACATCTGAGATTGATAACAGGATAAACTAATTAAATCATTTGCAATCAGAAGCGGTGCCTTAATTTTATCCTTATGTCTTCCTTGTCATGGGTCGTTACTGCGTCTAAACGAAGCTGTCTTAAGCACCCATTGTGGTCTTGATAAATAATAGAATAATGAGCCATTTTGACAATACATGGCTTTATGACGAGGAAGTTAAGGTGGTGTTGTTCTACGAATGTTTAGAGGACTTAAGGTCAATGTTGTGTGCGGACGAGCGATGTGTTATATCAAACGGATTTCAAAAAAAGTTAACTTGAACCAAGAGAAACCTGTGCCCAGCCGTGGGTCTAAACCTTCTTCATTATAAATCAGTATTACGTACTAAGTAGCTTCCGCCCGCGGCTTCGCCCGCGCGGAAGTCGGAAATTATCCCGCGGGAACGTACTACCGAGATAAAAAGTATCCTAAGTGTTAATCTAGGTATATAATCTATCTGTGTGTCAAATTTCATCCAAATCCGTTCAGGCGTTTTTGCGTGACTGAGTAAAACTAGAACAAACAACAAAAAAACTAAAAAAAAAACTACTACAAAAAAAAAACTACTACAAAAATAACACAAAAAAAAACACCACTACCCACACACACACCACACCACACCCACACCGCTACTGAACACTATTTTTCTTTCTTTCTTTCCTTCAAACATCTTTACAAACTTACACATTTATAAAATTAGTAGGATATTTCAGTTCAATCAAATAAATCTGCTTAGCCTCTTCCCAAGTATATTGGAGTCAGCTTCTAGTGTAATCGGATGCAGCTAATAAGGGGTTTTCTGAAATGACGTTCACTAGGTGGCAGCACTGAGACGTCAGGTCCGGGCACTTGTCAAAAGTGTAAAAGCGCCTACGCTACGGACTGAATGGTGAACGAAAGAATGAAACGAATGACATTTAATATTTTGAGTTCATTGCCGAACTGGAAGACCTCTTGTCAAAGTGGCGCCAACTGGTGGCTTGAATATTCATGAAAACCCTAATTGCTAAATTCTAGTTATATTTAGGCGTGAAGCGTCAGAATAGGCCCCAGGCGGTTCCTCCTTATATCCCGCACATGGGATGGGTGAGCTTTTTCAATCAACCGTTATCTCAGTATTCACCCCCATCACCATCATCATCATCTGCCTAGCCTTTTCACATGTTAGGGTCGGCTTCCAGTCTAACCGGATGCAGCTGAATATCAGTATTTTACATGGAGCGACCGCCTATCTGACCTCCACAGCCCAGTTACTGAGTAACACGATACCCCTTGGAAAGACTGGTTGTCAGATTTTCGGGCTTCTGACTAACCGTAACGACCGTCAAAGATCTAGAAATTACAGCCGGGACCAACGGCTTAACGTGCTTTCCGAGACACGGAGAGGACTTGGTATGTAAAGATGGTCACCCATCCACGGACCAACCGCGGCAAGCGTAGCTTAACCTGATCGATCGACCCGTGCAGCTATTGTTACTTAACCACAAGCCTCAGTATTCACACCTATTTAGCCCAATTATCTTTCGCCCAATCCATTGAACGTTCTTCTGGTCTTTCTATTTTCTTATACAATGCACTTATATCCCATGAAATTCAACATTTTCTTGCGTATTGTTTTTGCAATTTACAGTTTGTGTAAGTTTGTACGTTGAACAAAATATAATTCGCGTCCGTAACAAGTATTACCTATACATTTACAGAAATTATATTTCTAATAATTAAAATCATCCATACAACCCATACCCATAGGGTTATATGAACTTCACCCGCAATTTAATGACTTATACTGACTTATACTGTTGTTAGCATGATAAATTATGATGCCAATATAACGATTACTCTTAACGAAATATTAAAAAACCAAATTGCGATGCAAATATGTAATTACATAATCTTCATGTCACGAGTGAATAGGTTAACTTAAGCAAGTTTGCACCGTAATCGACCAATACTATAATACTCGTCGATAGCAAAAAAAATATAAACTAATTCAGAAACAATACGAGAGTTTCATTGAATAGTACATTATTCACCAAGTGGATGAAGCAGTGTCTCATTTTCCAGGCGCCATTGAGATTCAAGCTCACCGAAGAATAAATCACTGTGAATGGGAATGCTCTACATAAAGCCATTCAATATTCGAACATTTTTTTTTTTACGTTTTTGGATGCATTTTTAGTTAAGGTTCCATATTCAAATCACATTATTGACCAGCGGGTTATAATTAAATAGTAAATCTATGACGAACCATAGACGCGTCAACACGAACATTAGAGCATTCAAAAACAGCGTAAACCATTAATGTAGATACTAGTATACAAACATACAGTGCGCGAATAACGGGAAAGACCCATACCGATTCCTTAGAAACAGATAAACATATTATATATTTAGTTACGTCACAAGCGTGTCGCCGCGTCACTGGATGGTCAGCTGGATGACAGGCAATTACCTGACATTTATCTTGCCAATATTGAGCGCCGTTGTAGTAAATACAATATTATTGTCCGGCTACACCCCAGAGTTATAATGACCTATTTTAGGTTAGGTTTTCATGACATCTAATTAGATATTATCGAGGAGGTGATGTGAAAACTAATCCCGAAAATACTATGATGGGACTTTTTATATGGCATTTCTGAAAACCATAAAGGCTTCTTCAAACAGAACCCGACGCGAAGAATTTCCATGAACTTTTCATAGAAATTGTTCTACGTGCAGGAAGGAGCCTTAAGTTTTGCTTCTGTAAAAAGTTTCTGAGTTAAAGCTCTAACTTGCTTTTATGTTTTAGGAAAGTACTTAAGTTTATTAATTAAGTATACAATTAATAGACCACTTAAATTCAATTGAAAATGTTTAAATTCTCATCTAAGTAATTGAGGAGTAATTGCTTGCTATTGATTCAAGTTCCGTTGCCTAGGCACGCGATTATAATTTAAATTATACGTAATTATAAAATGATACTGATGGCTCTTAAACTATCCGAAACGTTGGCTTTAGATAGTTCGGAAAGATTATCTACATTTTACAGTTTACATTAGCCAAATAAATTACTGCGTCATAGGTAGGTATAAATTATAAATTAAATAAAATTCTCGTTCAACGGAACAGCTTGATTTGAACGTTTATCTCACTTTCATTTGTTATTGACTATAGTATTGTTTTTCGACAATGCATGCAGTAGAAATCGTTTATTTTACTGCAGCAGCTGGTATATTCAAATGCAGCGCTGGATATTGGATGCTGAACTGGGATGAAGTGTTTGCATTTCTTATATTGGTTGGTCAGCGATTGGTCGTATAATCATAATCTTAAATATAATATTATAAATGCGAAAGTGAGTTTGTTTGTTTTTTGCGCTTTCACGCCAAAATTACTGAACGGATTTTGGATGAAATTTGGCACACAGATAGACCATGACCTGGGTAAGGATATTGACTACTTTTTAACCCGGATACCAATCGAAGTCGCTAGTAACATCTAGTAATAAATTAAGAGTATTTTATTTTATCCTATATTATATTTATCCAGTGTTACTAATCCAGAACTATAGGGCTGGATTGAAATTAATGCATCTATGTAAGTAAGTAAGTAATTTATTTGCCAAAATTTAGGTGTACAAAGTAGTATGATGTTATTATAAAGGTAACCCATTTACATTCTACCATTACATGTGGTGTGCAAATATTTAATTTCAAAATACATTAAATTAAAAACATGTCATAATATTCCTTCAGTTATCACTACAAACGTTACAAAATTTCTGATTAAGTTAGCCTTAATTTTTTTATACCCTAATGCCTAAACATCTCGAAGTGCTTTTCCCCTAATTATTATTCTGATGTATTTAACTGAAAGTACATTAACCACATTTTTATAAATTATTCATAATTTTACTTCGTAATTAACTTTCAGACTTCGTCCCACTTTACATAAGTTGAAACATAATCTTATCAAAGTATAACTGACTTATAATTTTATTGCTGTTAATGAGCTTAAAACATGAACAAAGCTTTTAAGAGCTAGCTTGATTACTGAACCTACCTACTTTTAAATATTTTGTTACATGTTGGCATAAAGTTCTCGGTGTTTATTTATTAAATAAAGACAATTAAAAAAAAAAATTGTCAAACCGCGGGAAAAACCGCCATCTTAATTCTGTTCCCAAACAATCGGCAAAGGCACGCACTCATACAGACTAATCGATTAACAAAACAACAAAAATACTCACCATTTTCGTAGTCGATTTTCACAAAAACAAACTATAATACACACTTCTCACATAAAAACTCACTAAACCAGCAGTCATTCACTTTAATTCACAGCACTGTCTGAATCGAATGCACCGAATGCTACCACTTCCTTCGACTTTGACGCCTGCAAAAAAAAGAAGAATATAATAGTGAGTTAGTGAAAGTAAGTGTCCGTCTCTGATGGTTTTTGCTTCGCTCTGAGATGGTTCCGATACCAACCGATAGTTTTGGTGGGCTATTGGTAAATGATTAAGGTGACGGTCCATTGAACGCCATTATGTAAATGTTTTGCAACAGTGTTTCAGATTGTAGTTGGCAATGAGGTTTCCCAGTCGCGTTTTATGAAAGTAAAAACAAACAACAATTTTTATTTTATTTTTGTTTATAAAAATAGATGTTAAACTGTAGTTTTATTACTTTTTCGCTGCGGAAATGTAACTAATCGTGATTGTTTTGGATGTTATCTGCATCTGTATGACTAATAACTGATTTATTAACGCTTCTGTGTAATTGTCAAAAAAACTAAATGTTAATTATCTTACAATTACGTAAGTATCTATCTATTATTCTTCAATATCTCTCACTATTTACAGGTAAAGTTACTGGACCAGTGGGGTAATTGCATAACACGTTACATTTTGACAGAACAACAACATTCATTGCGTTATTTACGTAGTTGAGCAACCAATTTTTCGAACATATGAAGCAATGGCTTAGCACTAACTAACCTTCAAAATTAGACAAGTTTCTAATTGATAAATTTATAATTTCTAGTTACGAGCTGTTCAATGCAGCGTACCCACTACTAGTCAAGTAGACCTGGTATCACTGGCAAGTAGCAGTAGTACTCGACCCCACCATACTATAAGGAAAAGTTTAAGCTCGTCAAATAGTTCTAATAGCTCACTTAAAAAAAGAATAATGATGACTTAGGACACTATGGTATCATGGGCATGGTATGGACCATTGTTCTATTTGCACACGGGAATCCATCAAAAGTAATGTGGTCTATAGAACTGTCAATAATATTTATTAATATGTTATGTTGGTTTATCTATTTAGCAAAAGAGCAATTTTTTTTGCAGTTTTCCGTTCTGTGTTTGGCTGTTGATTAGACTTTTTTATGAAATAGTCATTCAATGGGATGAAGTGAACTTAGAAGGCTGTATTGATTATTCTAATGATTATACAAACTTTACACATACACTCATAAAATACCATACTTGAAAGCACCTCTCTAATCTCCACTCTAGAATTCGTATCCTGAACCCCAAGATACAGACTATAATACCCTTATTTATAAACGATGCTTAAAGTTAAGTAATGATTAGCGTCTGTTTAACCATACATTTTTGACGTTTAATTATCATTTAACTTTAATCATCGTTTATGAATAAGAGGGCTGTCTAGTTTGGGGTTCACTGGCAAATTATTTATTTATTTATTTATTGCATTTGGGAAAACAAACAGTAGTATATTACCTAAGCATAAACAGAAAAATCTTAAAATTAAACTTAACAAATATACTACCCACAACATTTTCCACAGATTACTATTATATAATAAAAACAAAAACAAGCTGTTAGCAAACGTTAACTGTAGTAGGGCTAGCACACAATATAATGTAACTAGCTATAGGTACAACATAAGCTACTCAATATATCGTCTCAACCTGATGTTAACCTATGTATGCTTACTGTATTACCTGGACAATAAATATTTTCTATTTTCTATGTATGAATCATATTTTGACAGCCAGACTGACCTGAAAATTGCAAAAAATCTAAGTAAATTTTTATTTCTCGAGTTACCCTACCGCTTCCCTCTTAAAGACTAGCATAATCTAGCCTTTAACAGGCTTTTAAATTTCTTTACCAGATCTTAAGACGGAAAAAAACAAACAAGTAAGTAGTAACTTTCAATATCAGCAGCGACGAAAGCAGTGTCTTGGTTTTTGACTATTTTGTGAACATTCTTTTCAGTCAACATTCGCGCCAACTCGAACAAATTACGCTAAATAAAAAAGGCGACAATTTTTTTTTATACCTACAGGTTGTCCAGTAAGTACTACGACATACCAAAAAAACATAATATATGTTCCACAAAATGTTACGGATTTACAGTTATAGTGTGAAAATTGTTCAGTGAAAATTTAAACAAACAATAGTACCTACTTCTTGAAAACATTCCTGTTTTTGATACAAAAAAGACTTATCAATGAGTAACTATTCGCGAATCATTTGATTTAAAAAAAATACTAGAAAATAATTTTTCAAGGAAAATAAATTTTGTATGACTGTAAATCCGTAACATTTTGCGGAACTATATTGTTTTTTTGGTAGGTATTGACCCAAGCTATCACCCACTACACTATGTCGTACTATTTACTGGACACCCTGTATATAGCCGTTCTTATAACTTACCTACAAGATTGTGATAAGCAGAAGAAATTTAGTGTTCAGTGAGTCGAAAAATAAATCTTTCGCGAACTTTTTTTTGGCAAAGGTAAAATATTATATACTTGACGAAAGATTTTTTTTCGATTGTAACCCTGAATAGACTAAATACTAAATATAGGCTGATTGCTGGTTGGAATAAAAAAACAGTGGCACTCATCAAGCTCAACTAAAACTAACTTATAAAACTAAATTATACACAGAGGTGTCGCTAACGGTGTTGCGAGTTCCATTTTTTTTCTCCCTTCTCAAAAACATCCCAAGGCGCCTTAAGAAGTTTTCACTTAAAAAAAATACAACTTTTGGCGGTTTCTTAACAGTCCTGCTTGTAATGAGGCTTCGTGTGTACTTTAACCTACGTACACGAAGTAAAAATATCACAGCGGGAGCTTATCGCGTACTGAATTTTGAACTCTTGGTGTTGAACCGAGCTTTGACAATCCAGCAGAGTGCGCCCCAGTGCATTAAAAAAACACAATGTTCGGTGTTCTACTCTCGACCCTAAGCAGAGCATTGAAGAGCTAGTTCGCCAAAAATCCCGGCGCGATATTTTTACGTTCTTCCAAACTTGGACTTAGATAGTAATGTTGCCCTCTTAACTTTAGTGAAAAGGATTTCCTCAAAGCGTGCCCTTTTAGGAAACTTCTCAAAAGTTAAGGATAAAACATGATTACAGTTACGCAAGTATATTTTTATTATTTTGAACCGGTGATTCCCAGAGTGGTCCAGGTGGACCCCCAGGGATCTACGGGAGACTCAACAGGGGTCTAAGTTGGTGTGAAAAAAATGGGGGTTGCCATGGTTAGATCCAATCTTCGTAGTATACAGGTTGAAATTGAAAACATGCGACAAACCGAAATGGGAGATTGTACGAGTACTCATCATTATAAACAACTTTTAATAAGGGACCAATGATGCAATCGCGAAAAAAAAAACATCTGTTCCCTACATTTATGTTCGCATAACTCGTCAAAATGTAGGGAACAGCAGTTTTTTTTTTGCGATTGCATCTTTGGTCCCTCAGTAAAAGTTGTTCTAATGATGAGTACCATGTCCCATTACGGTTTGTCGCATGTTTTCAATTTCACCCTGTATAATACTAGCCGAACGAAAAAGTAATATAAATATCCGATTAATCCGGGTTATAATCTATCTCTGTACCAAATTTCATCCAAATCCGTCAAGGCGTTTTTGCGTGATTGAATAACAAACATCCAAACATCTAAATATCCAACTAGACAATCTTTCATATTTATAATATTAGTAGGAAGCAGCACCCTAATTGCGTAACTTACGATTAATCATAATTTGTTTAATTTTGAAACAGATGGCAGATAGAACGCAATGAATATTGTTGAACTGTCAAATGAAACCGATTACAATTAATCGCGTGTTATGCAATTAGGGTGCAGGATGGTAAAAATTTAGCATCAGGGAGAGTCCACTGAAACCAGTAAAATTTTGAAAGTGGTCTACGAGAAAAGACAAGTTTGGGAACCAACAGTTTTGATGTCAGTCTGCGTCATCCTTGTAAGTTTGCGTAATGTCCTTTCCGCTGTACGCTGTTATAAACTTTATGCAGTCATTTTATTACTTTCTGAGAATTATTTTTGAAGTATCGATTTATTATTCTGCTCCAGATTAAAATCTTGACGGACCCATTTGGGCTAATTAGAGCGTACCTACTTATATAATAACTAGCTTTTACCAGCTGCTTCGAAAAGTATCCCATGGGAACGTAGGTACTACCTAGATAAAAAGTATCCTATATGTTATTCCAGGTTATAAACTATCTGTGTGCCAAATTTTATCCAAATACGTTCAGCCGTTTTTGCGTGATTGAGTAACAAACATCCAAACATCTTCACTAACTTTTACATTTATAATATTACTAGCTTCCGCCCGCGGGTTCGCCCGCATGGAAGTTGGAATTTATCCCGCGGGAACGTACCACCGGGATAAAGTATCCTATGTGTTAATCTAGGTTATAATCTATCTTTGTGCCAAATTTCATCCAAATCCATTCAGTAGTTTTTGCGTGAAAGAGTAACAAACATCCATACTTCCATACATACAAACTTTCGCGTTTATAACACCAATCAATGGTGGTAAATATTGAGCAAGACAGAATTTCAGTGAAGTTTGATATTTTCAGTCTAGTAAAGTTAACCAGACACAAATCCAGACTTCGGGCTGCTATTGAGAAATTCTAGATATAAAAACCCAATTTCCCCCATCTGGGTATTGAACCCAGAACCTCATGCTTAGCAGTTAGCACGCACAATTGTACAGGGGCCTTAGTCTGCTATTTTTATAAATTCGTCATTCCAACACGATCCCATTGTCATTCATTTGTCATTTTGCTAAAAGTTCGTAATCTGCTAAATTCATAATGGTCGATCATTGGTCGGTCAATGGTCTCGTAATAGAATTGTGTCATAATGGCATTTTCGTATTGCCATTATTATAAAACTCGTTAGTAGAAATGTTTTTCGAAAAACTACTACTAAATTTGAACATTTATTCATGCCAGATTTCATTTATATATATTTTTACATATTATTTATTAGTGTCATAAGCAATCTAAAGTAGTAGGAAGTACGAGATTACCAATAAATGCCATTTCTTTCAATGGAGTGTCAGTGGCTGACCATTGGAAAGTCATAATGACGCCATTTTATTAGTAGATTACCAAATTTGTCAAAATCAACAATTATGAAATCAATGATAGACCATTCTGACACTATTGTAATAGCAGACTTGAGGCCCAGGTTAAATGTTTAGCCAGTGCGCAAACTGCAACCATGAATTCAGCATATCATTCTAAACCCCCTAGCATAGAAATTTTGTTTCATAGAAAAGTGCGATACCTACGCGTCAAAATGTATGGAATAGCTGATTCTTTTTTGTATAACCGACGAAAAATTTCTACGCTAGGGGGTCTAGAATGATATGCTGAATTCATGGTTACAGTTTGCGCACTGGTTAAAAATGTATCCTTGTATACTCAGGTAAGTAATTAGCTTCTACGCATGAATAAGGAAAGAATTATTACAAGGCATTACCCATTCACATCAACCATTGAAGGTTGGTTCCTGCCATCTTTCTTTATTGAAACAATTAAGTTATGATAAATACTTCCTTACGGAAGATGGTATCCTTTTATTAGTATACTTAGTGCGTACATACGATTATTTGAATGCATTGGAATGTTGTTTGTTCAATTAATAATGCAAATATTACAGGAATTGATTCTGTTTTATACAGCTATGTGGTGTACAGACGCCAGCATATCAAGCTACCCCAATTCGTCAAATTTCTTTGACAGATTTTCAACTTTATGACAAAAAATTAGATTAATGTTCACTTGGGAAAATTTGACAGATTGGGGTAGCTTGATGTGCTGTCTGTACATAAAACAATTTTTAAATATTTTTTTTTCTAAAAATACAGTTGTTTGTATGCTCACCAAAACAGTTATGTAAGTAACTAAAGTTTGGTAAGAAACTGATGGATGTTTTTGAATAAAATTTAATTTAATTAACAGAAAACATACAGTTCATTTATATTTTTCTAGTACTTTACTTTAATTTATAATTTATTATTATTTATTAATAACCAACTTATACTAACAGTTTGCACCACACATACAAGTTATCGGTCAATACAGTCAATACCTGACCTTCGCGTGGAATTTCTATGCAATATCGAGGAAATACATACATTGACTAGTCAGGGTATACAACGTGTAACGGAAAGGGTGGATACATACCAAGGGTACGGCTTCTTTGGATGATATCAAACGATATTGGATGGGTTTTTTAATCCTATCTCTACATGTTCGGAAGTTATGAGAATTTTTAATACATTGATACCGGAACAAATTGAAACAAACACATCACTCGGAAGAGATTTATCGTGATATTGGCAAGTAACGTGGATAGCTATTGACCTATGAAGAGTGGTAACAGGTTTGTTATGATTTGAATTTAAGAAACATATGAAACCGAAAATCCTTACTTAATATTATAAACGCGAAAGTTTTTAAGTATGGATGGATGTTTGTTACTCTTTCACGAAAAACGGCTGAACGGATTTGGATGAAATTTGGCACACAGATAGATTATAACCTAGATTAACACATAGAATACTTTTTATCCCAGTAGTACGTTTCCGCGGGATAATTTCCGACCTCCACGCGGGCGAAGCCGCGAGCGGATGCTAGTTTGTTATAAATTCTTAAAGTATTTTATTTTGAGCTGAAACTATGTATAGTGATTCTATACCAGCTGTTATCTTTAGTGCTTAAGGATAGCAATAGGGTTTCTGTTACACCCTGTATAATAATGAATTTAATGTTAAATCATAGATAGCATATTTTATACAATGCCTTGACGAGCTCGGCATTCTTTAGAATCACTAGGTAATATATAGGTACAATGCCTGAATTATATTAGAAATCGCAGGCACACTTTTATGTAATACTTATCTAAGTATAGAAACACCATTATGTAAGGCAAAAACAAGTTTTCAAAAAGTTAAAAAAAGCTAATTTATACGAAAACTAGACAGAAAGAAACGCGTAAAAAATTTGCATTACCTGCCTATCGGAATTCTCTAAGAAAACTTTATAATAATGTATTTAGCACCATTATCGAACTGGTGTGGCTACTATCACTGTTACGACGTAATCTTAGAACTTGTTTGCAATAAACAGAGCCAGTGTAGTCTATTGTTCGTTTGTTAACTTCAATAGGTATAGGTACCTATAATATAAATGATTTTAATTCAGCAATGATTACAATTAAGTAGGGTTGTGCAAGCAATCACGTCACGTACACGACAGTCATATTTTTTAAACTAGAAGAAGTCAGCGTTTCCTTTATGTCTACTCTGAGAAGAAAGGCCGAAACAAACGCAGAGGTCAAAGTCTCTTTTAAAATCCAAACATAATCTTTGGTCAGATCATGTGAAGACCACATAGATTGGTGTCTGAAATAGTAACCAAGCACTGCGGTACTAGTAGCAATTTGTACGGTTGGTAGTACATACGTACGAACTAACTAACAGTTTTATTTAACTTACAGTCTTTCGATTTAGAATTAATATGCAATGTTTGATAAACGTACGTTCAGTTTTACCCAAATTTGAAAAAAACCCTTATTGAATGACTATTTCATGAAATATCAATTAAAATTATTCCAATTTATTTTATCTGAAGTAGGTAGGTAGGTACATGACTAGTGGACAACCTTTTCCTTACTTCCAGCCTCAAGTTTTAATATGTTTGAGTTCCGTCCGGTAGAAGAAATTAATTCTCGATTAATATTCATTAGCAATTTATCGATGAACATTCCGCGCCTTACAAGAACAAGCCTTCCCCTTGCAGAAAGACAATGACGAGCTGGTGTTATTAATTAACAAGCTGTTGCCTGCGACTTCGTCTGCTTGCTTCCTTGTATTTTGTATTTCATCATTTTTTAATACAATTATTCCGTACAAGCTTTTGGAGGTCTATAATTTTCCCACGGTAACGTGCTACCGGAATAAAAAGCCTATGTATACCGGAATAAGTAGCCTATGTGTTAACCAAACATATAAACTATCTGTGTGCCAAGTTTCATCCAAACTCATTCAGCCATTGTTGTGTAATTCAGTTACAAACACCAATACATCCAAATATTTACACAAGACTTTGTGTGGATTGGATCCATTTCCTTTAAGGGCCTACGTCCCATTTGGTAGCGTAACACGGTCACTTTATGAACCCTACTGCTCATTAACGGCCTGTCTTGAAGATTTGAAAAATATATGATTTTGCTATAGATTCATATAGATCATTTTGCCTGAAGTACTTTTTTTGTATGGTTAATACTTTTGCTGTAAAAAAATATTTTCCAATACGCAATATTTTGGCTTCTTTTCCATACTCCTACTAAACGGCTTCGTTATTTGGAAAAAAAAATACACTGAAAAATAGATAGTTAGAGTTACCACAGAATCGCCGAAGCACAATTGTAAATTAATCAAAGGAATATCCCCATTTTGAGATAAAGGCTCAGAGGTGCCCTGCGCGGGCGCGGACGGCAGTCGTGCTTTAGCATACAAACGGGAGATGAGGATACTATGGGCCTTAACTACGTCCAATTGTACTAGTGTATAAACAGTAACCCATGTCCTTCTACAGGTCCTAGGCTACCTATCTGTCAAATTTGATGACGATCGGCTCAGTGGTTTTGTCGTGAAAAGTACACGGTACAGACAGACAGAGTTACTTTAGCATTTCTAATATTATTGAGTATGAATAGCATGGATTATTAATTTTAAGGGACTTTGACCGATAACCTCCTTCAAATTTCAGAAATATTCGGCTTAAGTTGACTCGCACGAATTAACTCATCCGAATCGGGCGAATGGTCACTTTTAAATAATATAATATTTTGTATAGGTGACTTTCACAAAGTTCATTAATTTGTAGGTGAATCGATATTTCGCGAAATACGTGTTAGGCAACAGGGGGGCTACTCTCTAACTCTGTCAACGAAAATACGGGCCCGTCCGAAAATACTTCGAAACTTCGAAGTGACTCCTACAGCTGATTAATTAACTTTTTTGGACGGGTAAAACCATTTAGGGAGTAGTAGGGACAACTGTCAAATCGTGTAGTAATTCATTCTTAGTTTGGGCCCCAAACTAATCATAGCTCCGTAAGTGATACGGAGTAGGAAACGCCCGTAACTTCGACCGAGATTACGGATTTCGTGCTTAGAGAGGCGTAATTCCACTTTGCCCCACCAAGCCCGCCACCCTGGTGTGGCAAAGTGGACTGCCTAAAATTTTGCAGTGGAATATGCCCCACTATTCTGATTTGATGGGGCGGATAACACTAGCATAAACACTTTGTGGATTCTGCCCCACTAGGGTTGGCAGCTCAGGATTTGTGTATGAAGGTTAACATGTATTTTTGAATCATTTGGGTTAGGTTAGGTTAGAACAGTGACCCTTAACGCGCGACGGCGAGCGAGCGTAGCGAGCGGTGCCGCGGCAGCGGCCGCCGAGCGCCATATCCCCTCTATTTTTGGTGAATCATTTGGGTTAGATGAGGCGGTGAATGTCTCGTAAATCCTGAGCTGCCAACCCTAGTGGGGCAGAATCCACAAAGTGTTTATGCTAGTGTTATCCGCCCCATCAAATCAGAATAGTGGGGCATATTCCACTGCAAAATTTTAGGCAGTCCACTTTGCCACACCAGGGTGGCGGGCTTGGTGGGGCAAAGTGGAATTACTCCTTAGAGAGTAGGCCCCCTGGCACGTTTTGTGGAAACAACGAAAAGTTAAGGAAAAGTACACTAAGGGTCATCTTCTCAGTTCCAAGTACTTAACACCTTTCAACTTAGGTATTGCTTAAGTATTCAAATACAAACTATCTAATCTTTAATAAGCAGTACCTATATTATTAGATATGGTATACAATAAAGCTTATTGTATCCATCTTAGCAGTAACGTGTAAGTCTTATTTTTCATCTTGTATAAATATTTACAATACTAAAAGACAAGTTCAGTGTAGCAACTAACATAAAAATTAAGGTAAGTAGGTATAGTATATTTCATACAAACTGTAATCTTATTCTCAATCAAAAGATTTAAAGAGGTGCCTTGTCCCCAATTATTTAAAATGCTACTTTTTGGCAGCCGCGTGCGCAAGTGGCTCGCCTTTATCGAATGTTTATAATCCCAGCGAAATATATGATTCGTTCCTTGACCGTCTTTAAACATTGCCTTGGTGAATTAAATGCCTATAATGTAGGTAGAATATACTACAGCAGGAACTTGTTGATTACAGGTTTAAATGAAAATCTTGTCAGATGTATGTACTGTATGCATTGATATACAGAAAACCCAAGACGCAGTCAAGGCACAGTCTCGAACAAAAGAACCACTCAAAACTGTCTCCAAATATACGTCAGAGTTTATAATAAAACAATTTTTTGTGCAAATTCAACCTTACACACATGACTTAAAGTGGTTTTTACAAAGCAATATCCAAAAAGACTGACTGGCATTGCGCCCTATTTATGCGGACGTTTTTGAGACGCTGATTATGTATCTTGGGTTTTTTGTATTTCAATGGATATGACATGTGTCACTTGTCATAATAAACGAAACTCTATGAAAAAAATCAAATAACAATTCCCATATATTTAATGACTGTAAATGTTATGTACGAATTACCAATCAACATATGTATTACAAAAGAATATTGAACCTGATCAACATCATAAAAGCAACCTGTACGTGCAAATCCACAAGATAGTTATTAAAAGAATGTCGTAATTTCAAGAGTAGTAATTTAGTACTGCGAAACAAATTGCAGCGACATGAACACCTAGAAGCTATAAAATTCTATGAATAAAGTTTCAATGACTTTATGAATTCAAAACCTAGATTATGAATTCATACTTTAGTGTAAAAAAACTAAAGTACCTAGCGCTGGGCTGGTCAGGGTTACGTAACTAGGTTTACAGATAATCGATGAACTAACAGTCTATCATTTTGGAACGGGCCATCACGCACTAGTAAAAGATGACGACTGCCTGCCCGATGGGTAGACTACGTAGTAGGTACAAGTGGTTGGGGAACCGTGGATGAACACAGCGAATGATATAGAGATCTCTAGAAGCTTCCAATTAAATGAGGGGTTCTTACTAGCGCAGAAATTTAAAATATGTTTATCTTTATAGAATTTAAGAAGTCATTTAGGAAGTCTGTAACTTTTTTTTTTTTAATTTTAGTAGAAATATCAAGCGTTTTTATTTCTTTTATTTATTTATTACAGTTCATTAACCTGTTTACAGGCACCTCTTCAATCAACAAGTAGAGCTAGCAACTAGAATTAGAAATTACTTGGCGAGCAATGAACAGCGAGTGCGCGATTCGCTGGTGTGCGCATGTATCATAGATAAGAAAGTTGGCATGTACGGTCACCAAGAGTAAAATTTTACTTTATTAATAGACTTACAAACAGTTCATTTATTAAATTAAATTTCATTCGAAAACATCTATCGATTTCTTGCTAAACTTCAACTACATTCGGCGACCCTGGTTATTTATCTCTTGGTGAGTGTTCTGACCACCAAGCGAGCATCGCGTTAGGTGCCATACTATGTCATATAGGTACATAATTTTCCATCTTTATTGTTCTTTAAGTCATCGATACTGCTATACCTATAATGCATTAAGCATTCAGATCCGCCTTTGCACAGGGTTTTTAACTTATGCATAAATATTTCATAAATAAATAAACATTGGAAATTATAATGTGTGCTGCCTTTCTTCAAGCTAGAGTTTTGCATATTGATAACGGACTGTATCTAATGTCTGCAAAGCGAATGGTGCGTTGCTGAAGACTCCGCCAAAAAATATTTTTGTCATTTACACGATACGAAGATCTCACAAAAAAACTTCAAAATAAAATAACACAAACACAATTCAAAGTAGGTATTTACATCCTACCGAACAAAAGAACTACCAATTCTAAGTAAAATCTTACAATGTCAACACCACTACTTAAACGTCAAAACAGCAAAGTTCCAAGCAGCTCAAATAAAAACCTTTACATAACTATGACTTAACTATGAGTTAACACCGAACGTGTCGGTTATCTAAAAACCTTGACACCTGGTTGACCGGGTATGTCAGCCGCTAAACGAACGTTAACTTGTTAAACAAACATACTTTCTTACTTCAGACTGTGTTTAGTTTACTTTGTGATCACATCAGGTTTTTGGGAGTGATAAAAATACTGGAAAATGCGTGTTTGAAATTGAGTCCACGTACTTACCGAACTGTTTAATAATCGTAAAATAATAAACTTGTCACACCTCGCTAAAACACAGACGAAAGATCTACTTATATTGACTTACCTAAGCTTTAATTTAGTTTTATCTCTACATAGTATAAAATAAAGTCGCTTTTCGTGTTTGTACGCTTGGATCTTTTAAAGTACGCAACGGATTTTAATGCGGTTTTCACCAATAGACAGAGTGATTCAAGAGGAAGGTTCATATGTATAATACACCGACCTGCACGCGAGCGAAGCCACTGGCAAAAGCTAGTAGAATATGTATTAGCCTGCACAGCATAAGTTCAACCCATTGCAGGCAAATAAGAAACTTTTAAAATCATCATTTCAGCCGAAAGACGTCCACTGCTGGACATAGGCCTCCCCCTGAAGGGGGCTTTTCTATAATCGCCAGGCTTGGCAGGCGGGTTGGCGATCGCAGTATGGTGGTAAAATGCATAGAGAACGCTGCTGCCCATTCTCTAGTAAGTCCCTTAGTCGCCTTCTACGACACCCACAGGAAGAAATGGGATGGTGCTATTCTTTTACGTCCGACACCACACGGAACAAACGAACTTTTTAAAATAAACGATTATAATTATTGTTACCTACCTATTGTATCCTAGGTTCCTTCAAAGAATACAAGTAGGCATAAAAGATTATGAAGACAGGTTCCTTCTCCTAGGCAAGGAGAAAATACTGAAAGCTCCAAGCATGGGATTTATGTAACTTTAAGTTAGATCGTACTTAATCGTAACTTAACACCTTTCGTTAGTAGCAATACATTCAAATGCTGAAAGTTAACACAGATTTACTGAAACGTAAATTTCCGTCGGACATTTTCTACAATGTACACAGTAAGTAAATTGTTAAACAGTAAGCCTAACTAAATGTACGCTGATTTCTAACCGGCTTCAAAAGGAGGACGTTCTAAATTCGACTGTATTTTTTCTATATCATATGTTACGCGATACCTTCGGTAATTGTAGATCGATATTTTTTATGGTTATAGTATGCCACAGGGCTGGTCCCATATAACTTATATGTATTAACTTTGTCTGGGTAGTGTATGAGTTAGTTTCAATAATGCGTATATGGAAGTGAAAAAATACGCAATATTGATGATGTTTATTGATTCCGAAATCTGTGAGTCTATGTTACTCCTATAACATCAGATATCTGCAGGTGCAGTTCCCGTCAAAATCGGTCCAGCCGTTTCGGAGATTAGCCGAAACAAACAGACAGACAACATACAAAAATTTTGATAACTTTTTTTTGTTATAAGTACCGTGTACTTAGTACTTATACTTTTATATGCATTTAGTAAAAAGCTGTTATTTTGTGTCACTACAAACAGACGCGCTTCAATTTTATTTATTTGTGTAGATATCGATTTTAAACAAAACATAATCAGTTATGGCGTCCATAATTACAATACATAGATTTAATTTGGCTCTCGTCAATGGTATTCCCTTTACCTTTTAATACCCCCAAGACTCCATGAGGTTAATTTATGTCAATTAGTAATAATTAATATATAGGGAAGTTGTGATACGTTTTTGGTTTATCGACCAAAAATGCTTGGCTGTTACAAATGTATTGGGATACTTTTAATCCTCCTCCTGCCCTTGTGCCTTGGTACTTAAAGTTGGGGCAACAAGTTTTCTCCTTTTATTTTCCCATGTCAAGCGTAATTCATTCCCTTCTCGTTCATATCATTCCTAACAGAATAACTGTTGCATTTGTACATTAAAAATAATAGTTTAAAAAACTAAAAAACACGCTTTAAAAACCAAACTAAAAAAGTAGAAAATAATTTAATTCAATTAAGAAGCGTGGGGTGCTTTTTGAGGTATTTTTATAATCAATTAATGTTAAGCACCCACACGCTTTTTAATTGAATTAAATTATTTTCTACTTTTTTAGTTTTTTCAGTTTTTTTTTCCTTTACTGTTTTCTATTTTCGTCTATTTTTTTAATTATTGAATTGTCATCGGTGCTCGATAAGTTTACAAAGTTTAAATGAAATCTGACCGTTTAAAATGGGTCAAAATCGCGCCCTAAGGAGTCGGTTACAAACATACAAGTGAAGCTATATAAAGCGTGTAAAAATTAGATGTGAGGTGAGTAGTGATGTACTAGTGGTAACGGCCACGATTTACCAGGTTTTAAGTCGTAAGACCAAACCCAAACAGGCGCTTTACTTTGTAAATTATTTCATCTGCGTCAAGCGTGCTCTCAATATTCAGCGTGTTGGAAGGCCTCCCACAAGGTGGACCGATGACCTTGTGAGGGCCGCAGGACTCCGCTGGATGCGGGAAGCACAGAACCGGTCGAAGTGGGAAGCTTGGGGGAGGCCTATGTCCAGCAGTGGACGTCCTTCGGCTGAAATGATGATGATGATGATGAAGCGTGCTCTCAATACGGTGAAGGAAACTGAGGTTCTAACAGAGAAAATTATATTTGTTGGATAATTGATGTATTGAATGGTAATTCTAATTATAATTATAGTTAATAAATTAATGTATTGGATGATAATTGTAATGTTATTGATAGTTTTTGTAATTGCTGTGGTTTTCAAAATGTAAGTACGTAAGTTACATAAATAATGTAAATGTTTACATGCTGAATGACTAAAATATGGCTGACCTTTGATGTATCTTAACAACTATTGTATATTTACCCATATTTGCAAAATAAAATTCTATTCTATTCTATCGTGAGGAGAAATCGGCTTGTTCTAGAACCAAAAATTTTAAGACATGCGACATCTAGCAACCCATGACATATTAATCCTCTCGAAGTTAAGAGGGCTGTGTCCCAGCAGTGGAAACATTAAAAGCTGATGATGTGTTAGGTGACATCCACTTGGTACAATGAAGTGATTGTTTGGTACAGTAGAAGAAGTAGTCTCACAAATCCGGTAGATATTGTGCGAAATCCGTCCGTAACTAAACCATAACATCCGATGTTTAACTGGCTTCCTTTACTTGTCAATTTTCTTATCATGACTGCTAAGATCTCGCCTCTTTGACAACAGTAGGAAATTATTCCCAGCCTATTATTGCCACACGCCCAGGGTAAAGCCCTCTTTTTGTTATACAGACAAGTCATGAGCATTAATCATTAGTTTATTACGGTTGTTCAATGTTCTAAAATTCCGATTTTTTTAAATTATAAAACCCTGTTTCCTTATAATTCTTACCCAGCAGGGTAACGTGTTTATCAGCCTAAGTATGTATGTACGTTTGTTAATTTGTGGCTCTCTAGAGACCAAACGCATTGGCCGATTTTAATGATTCCGACGTCAAAAGATTTTTCTTAATCTTCCGAATATCACTAAAGACATGACAGTAATCAAAATTCAATATATCGACAACTATAGACTGTGAAAAATAAAAAATTAAATTTGACGAACTATCTCAAGTGGGGTATCATTGAATAGGTCTTGGAACATCAGGCATCTTCTTAAATTTAACAATAAAGACCGTTGTTGCCTTCAATTGCATGAGATTGTTTATTTCTCCATTTACAATAGCATTAGACAGAAGTTAAAAAAGGTTATTTTTAATGTACACTTCGTAACAAAATTACAAACGTGTTGCAGTTACGATTAATGCCAAAAAAATTCAAGTGTCAATGCTAAAAACCTAAAAGAAGCAGGAGTGAACAACACCGAGTAACTAAATTAGCTGATGACGACGAAGTTTTACCAACGTATTGTGGGTCGTAAGTCGTTATCTAAAATAAAGTATTGTAAAAAAATTATGTTTTATTTCCTTTTAATCTTAATTAGATTTAAATCATCATGTGATTATTTGTTTCATTCATTCGTTTTGTTGTTGGTTTGTAATGTGTGATGAAGATTTTATTATAAATAGAACATTATTTAAAATAAAAATGACTTTTACTTCGTTTATCTCAGTATTTAGTACTGTCTTAAATCTACCTAAAAAAGTTAGAACTTAACTTTGAAATAAAATGTTTTGCACTCCTGCTTCTACGACCCTCTTTTTTCCAAAGCTATAATAAATGGGGTATACATATTATTAAGTTTAATAATCGACCTCTTAAAATAAAATGATCTTGTTTCTTGATTTTTTAAATTTATCGCTTCTTATGCTACAAAACATTTCGAAAACAACAAGTAAGTAATTCATTACACATCAAACGTATTGAGTAACTACAGTACACTACAGTCAGGACCAATAACTGTGTTGAGCACAGTCCCATGAGGACTCCGAAGCTGCGACTTCAAATTAATGTTGCTCCCTTGCAGCCCTCATGAAATTGTAAAAGAACCTTCCAGAAACGTTCCATATACGATTCATTGCTTTTATGAATTCATGGACGAGGAAGCTAGGAGAGATATTGTAACCTAATAGAATGATTTGGCAAGGTCAAATAAAAATAATGGAAAATATACAGAAGTGACGATGAACTGATGGTAATTAATTGATTGATGTCTATTTATTTTCGTAATCTAAAAACAACTGGTCTTAAAATAATAATATGTACAGGTATTTAAAAAAATAAATAATCATAAGGTATCAAATAATACGTCCGCATCGTTGTCAATGGGCAAAGTGCCCAAAAGGCTGGCAGCATTGCCACCTTGTATGGCAATGCTGATTCTTTGGTCGAAAAATAGGCCAGCTCTTTAGTCACGTGAAGATTCAATAATTGATGTTGAATCAGAAATGAGGAAATCCGCAGAATAACATGGTACCACGAAGGCCGCGTAAATAGAATGTGAGAAGCATGAGCAGTGGTGTGTAGTTCGTAGGTTCGAACCTGGACAGACGTGCTTTTTTTTAAATTATCCTACACTGTCCCACTGTTGAGCAAAGGCCTCCCCAAAATCCTTCCAGGCATCCCAGGGCCACCTCGATCCAGCCCTTGTCTAGGTCGCCACGCCACGTTTTCTTGGGCCGGCCTTGGTGGTGCCGTCCATCCTCAGGTAACCATTGAGTCGCGCTTTAATAGATATGTGTAAATTATTTCATCACCACTGCTCTCAAAACCGTGAAGGAAAACATCGTGAGGAAACTGGCATGTCTTAGAACCAAAACTTCGAAGACATGTGACATCTACCAACCCGCACTGGGCCCGCGTGGTGGACTACGGCCCACTCCATTTCACCGACAGGAAGCCTGTGTCCCAGTAGTGGGAACGTCATAGGGCTGATTATGCTGACGAGCACGAAGAAGACGCTTGAGGGAATCTTGTGTCCAGCAGAAATGATAATGATGTGGTGATAAACGTTGCTGTGGCATCACCACTACAGCATAATTTTTTAGAGATGACATAGGAATAATTAAAATTGAAAAATGGAGGGACTTTTGACGAATCTGAACCACTTAATATTACGTCAAAAGATTGTATCAACAACGCATAGTTCATTAAATTTCTTAAAGTTCGCGTATAATTATGTAATTCTCAGCTTTGGGTCAGTATGTCGACTGGCTGACATTAGTCTATAGTGACAAAGATTTATGTAAAGAGAACAGATAAACAACAAACTTATCTACACTGTGCCCACATCAGTAGGTAAATGTATTTTTTAAATCCTACTATACATTACGATACGTGTGACTTAAGTAGTCCATTATTACACGGCGTGAAATAAGCGCCCAAGCTTAGCGAGGGTGCTAAACGCCGTGCCTTAAAAGAGTTACTTAAGTCACGGGTATCGTATAGAATTGCACCGTGTGACATAAACCCGCACTTAAGTCACGGTTTTCTGTAGTTTTCCGTTGGAAAATGGAACTGCAACGGTCGGTAAATGGTTGTTTTCACGTGGCAGAACAACTTGCCGTAAGGAGTACTTTCGAAGCATAGAGTAAAAATAAAAAAACAGTTTTTTTTTTTTATTATAAATATATTCATATACTCGAAAACGTGAGAATCAATAGTAACACTAGAGGTAACTTGTAGGTACTACTCGAATCGCACGCGCCGCCGACAGAGGGAACAGCGATCCATATAATAATAATATGTTCAAAGCAAAATAAACTCTCGCTCGTGGTGATTTTTCACTGCCATTTTTTGTTTTTAATATTTTATTTGTTTATAAAACGATTGTATTACTAAGACAAACCATTTCGCTGCGGGAAAACAACCTATTAAATTTCACGGTGTATATATGTTACGGCTAATAGCCGAAGTGCGGCTACACCTAGTTTTAGCCGGCTACAACTAGGTGCAGCTGGACTAGCGCTCGCCGGCCGCTGGCTCGCCGGCCGCTGCCGCGGCATCGCTCGCTGCGCTCGCTTGGCTCGCGCGCGTTTGGTCGCAATTCTAACCTAACCTAACCTAATTGGTCGGTAAGCAGTATGGTGCAGTTCACCGGTGACATAAGTAGGATACATCTAAGTTTAACCGGCTGGACCTAGTTATAGCCGGCTAAAACTAGGTGTAGCCGCACTTCGGCTATTAGCCGTAACATATACACACATACATAAGCTCACGGCTTTTTCCATGGGGGTAGGCAGAAACTAGGTACAGAACGCCACCTGCTACGAGGTCATACACGCACGCTGGTTGCGAGTACTATACACCTGACATTTCTGAAGAACTTCACCAATAAGGTCACTATATTTTCTCCTAGGCGTCCCCTGTCACGGTCCTCTTAGTAAAAGGTTACTACCCATACACCCTAAGGGGACATGTAGACCATATAAAGGTAGGTCTTAAACCTTTAAGACTTATTTTCTTATATCACATGACTTATTGTACAGTGCATTGCCGAATATGGTATTACAATTGAAAGTTCACAGGGCACACGTGATAGGGTGACTTCGATAAGGTCACAGCATGTGAATTTTAAATGATAAGTATATATTACATTTTGAAAGGTGGTTCGTGATTGTAAAATCTTTGGTATACAGGGTGGCAGGGACACCTTGCGTGGAACCTGTTACGATGTATTCTGAACCTCAGTACTTGATTCTGATACCCCTTTGTAGCTGACAAAAAAAATGCGCTAGGGGTCTAGGATCAAATACGGAAGTCATGGTTTCAGTTTGCGCGTTGATGTCCCTGTCACCCTGTTGTATTCATCGGCGCGTTGTTCTCCACGCGCGCCTCAAAGAGATGTCAGCACCAACCGGCCGATGGGCCGATGCCTGCCAGGGATGCGGGTTGTTCGAAAGAGATACCGTGGCCTCTGGCACACAGGCAACTGAGGGAACACGGGTGGATTTTAGTCAGTAAAAATCTGACACGCCCACCTGCTCCACCCAGAGCAGGAGAAGTTATTTTATGATTTTCCACTGTCAAAAAAATCAAAAACCCTGTTGTATACATAACATGACATCGCGCCTGTAATTACCCAGATACGAGGCCTAATATGAACCTTAGTGAGTACACCCACCCACACATTACGCCAAAATCATAACAGACAGCTGTGCTGCTGGGGAGTTTGTTCCGCTACTTCTTCTTCCCAGCTAAAGCACTAGGAAGTGGTGAAGGGCGGGCGTTTTTGGGGGGACTGTCTTATGTAATTTTATTTTGACGTTCAAAAAGAGCTGACTCTCAGCCTAGTTTGAATAAATGACTTTTGATTTTGTTTTTTTTTGATTCATTTTTCAAAATTTTTAAAAACATAACAATGTCCTCCGAAACAGGTGCTACGTCAGCTGCGTGTGGCTACAATTAATTACTTAGGGATTATGTTAATTGGGGCCGGCAGCACGTATTTTTCATCCACTCATCTCTAGTCGTCCCCAAACGAATTGGGAGGATGATATTAATATATGTTATCTATGACTATCGCTGAGTCTAGGTACCAAGTTGATGGCAACATCTCATTTCAATTGTCAAAACCTGAGTCAAGATTTTATAATTATTTTGTATTATTATTGTGTTTAGCCAAATGATCGTAATAATTATTTTAATAAACTTATAATTGCTTATTATTATTCTTGTATCTATAACAAGAGCTCGTAAATTTCCAATCGAACTATGTTATTGGAACGAAGCTGTTTGCCCAGTTTTGCCGGCAAAATTAATAATACTTAATATTATACAACAAATATTAAGTAGACGTTAGCTAATTGACTTTGTATAATATTGACATAGTAATTATTAGCAGAAAAAAATAAGTAAGTGGATACCAACCAATCTTTATGCAAATGAATAAAAGGTTCATTTATTCTTTCTGATGATATCTATACCCTACACAAGAGTGCATTTAAAATGGACTGGTCGAGATATACCTCTTCATCATCATTTCAACCGGAAGACGTCCACTGCTAGACATAGGCCTCCCCCAAGCTCCGCCATTTCGACCGGTTCTGTGGTTCCCGCAACCAGCGGATTCCGGCGGCCTATACAAGGTCATCGGTCCACCTTGTGAGACACCTTCCAACTCTACGTCTTCCAGTACGCGGTCGCCACTCCAGAACCTTCCGGCCACATCGGATATCAGCTCTTCGAGCAATGTGCCCTGCCCAGTTTGGCAATTCTTCGGGCTATGTTGGTTACCTTGGTTCTCCTGTGGATCTCTTCATTCCTGATTCGATCACGTAGGGAAACTCCAAGCATAGCCCTCTCCATTGCCCTTTCAGTGACTTTTTAGCCTTCTAACAAGGCCCATAGTGTGTGTCCGTTTTAGTACCATAGGTCATAACTGGCAACACGCATTGGTCAAAGACTTCAGTCATCCCTAATTATGATTTTTAATTTGCTAGACCAAAATGACAGTTGCGATTGTATAACTAGAAGGGCAGTGCGCTAAAGACCGGACCCTGGCGCTGCGATACGTTTTGATTAAAAAAAATGGAAAAACTGCCGAATGGTAATTTTTATTTTTTTACTGTTGGAGAGTATGTTTTTTTTAAAGTAATTCTGCTCTATCGTTAACAGACACAAGTGTCACTTATGCTCTAACATTATGTAGATAAGACAGTATCTACAAAAGCCATACGAATATTTAAAATTGTTGTTTTTTTTATCGCATCCACGACCCACAAAAGCTAAACGTTCATTTTCTATTTAATTTCTACCATACATTTTTGAAAGTTCGAATGATAGATGACCTTACAGGAAAATTATTACCAACAAGTCGAACGGGCCTTCTTTCTTCTCATTTCTGGTGGTCATAGACAGAAATTGTGTAAATATTGACATTGCCCGTTTTTGCTTGGACTTAATAAAATTGAGACTACCAAATTCCTATTAAATCCATGTGCAAAAACATTACAAGGTCATATTGCGGAAAAACTTGAAGAGAAACGGAAACCACACCCACGATATGTAGACCACAATTTATTCACGATGCAAATATTTAAGGTGAATCTAGTTGACATTTTTTCCATACAAACTTCGGGAGTGTAATTACTCCACTGTTTGAGACTGTACGTCAAACATCAAACATGGTATGGTTTTGTCTCATTATAAATATACTACTGTCTGTACGGAAACAGAATACTAAAATAAAAACCCATTAAAAAATTAGGATCCAACAAAAAATTGTTTTTCTTGCCAATTTAACCTAAGTTTGGGCGTGTTAAGTAATAAAAGAAGTGTAAAATTTCCAAAACCAAGTCGGTGCCGACAAAGTACTCGAAAAGATCAATAAACTTTATTGGTCATGGATTAATGCAGGGGTTTATTCATAAAACTCGATCTTCCGAAGGACTTTTCGATTTTTTTATGCGGCTGTTTTGCTATAAATCATCCTGCATCTTCCTCAATAACGTTGTGCGTGTAGACTACCGTCTAATTGCTCATCACTGATACTAACTCTGTCGGACACGATGCCAGGTGAGTCAGCATGCTTTTTAGCCAGGCCCACCAGTGAGTTCGAGCCCGCGACTAGATTCCCCTTAAAGCTCGAATTGATTTAAGCATGAACTTTAATAATAATTCACGAGGAATAAAAAGCGCTTTTTCTAAAGGGTAATTCCTGCAATATTTCGGCTGTTAATCCTGCGCTAGCAGAGCACGTTCAACGATTAACTTTTTATAGAATTTGGGTCACCAAGATTCAATACAAGCTGTGCCTAGCTTAGAATCCGCTGTTAAAGGGGACTAGCTATGTTGGACCCAAAAAACAAGGGCCATCGAAAAAAAATCTTACCATTGCGCCGAATCCACCATTCCCTCATCTTTAACAAGTATAACCTACTATGACACCATACCTCTGCGAGTCAATGTCACCTTTCATTTAATTATACTTATAGGTATTTTATTATTGTATAAAGCTAGATTTTTCAACTGTAAAAAAACAATTGAAGAAATGGCCCGTACAGATTCGGCGCGATAGTAAAAAATAAGGAGCACTTGCCAGACCAGGGTATCACATTTTTTTTCTGGCTCTTGGTTCTGGATTTTGGGCCCAACCTTGTATGAAACGTGACTAGTCTCCTTTGTCAAAAGTATTCTGTTAGTTAGAATTTCATTTTGTTACATGTTCCGTGTGGTGCCGGACGTAAAAGAATAGCACCATCCCATTTCCTCCCGTGGGTGTCGTAGAAAGCGACTAAGGGACTTACTAGAGAATGGGCAGCAGCGCTCTCTATGCATTTGACCACCAAACTGCGATCGCCAAGCGTGGCTATTATGGCTAATCCCCCCTTTTGGGGGAGGCTTATGTCCAGCAGTGGACGTCTATCGGCTGATATGATGATGATGATGATGACATGTTTGGTTAAGAACTGCGTGTAAGTTAAATAAATGAATTTAAAAGCGCTCTTTCCCTCCCTATATAGGTACTTAAGTAGTTTAGTACTTAGTTGTAACAATTCCAACATCGCTACCGTTGGACGTTGCGATTTAATCTCACTAGAAATTCAATCTCTACCAGCAAAAGGAAGAGAAATATCAAGCATTGTAAATCGCCGCCTCGAATATTTCCTTATTGAAGAAAACAGCTGATGCAGACTGGATCGAAATACGGACGGAAACGGAAATAATGCCGAGATATTACCGTCCATTGTACAATTTAATATTGGAACGTTTTAAACTGTGTTGCCTACTATTATTTAAAAAGGGCATAGACAAATGTAGAACATTTTCTTTTCGAACACATTTCAAAACATGCTGCAGAGAAGTTCAACGCACTGTGATTTCAGAAGCGTAAAAATTATAAAACTGATTTTAAAACCAAAGTAAATGAGAAACTAAAGACTTGTGCATGTTTAAATGGGGTAGCCAAAAGTACCCACACTTTACACAACCTGCTACGGTCCTAATGTTCATATTTAATCTATACTTATAATAATGTTGAAGAGTTTGTTTAATTGAACGCGCCAATCTGTGGAACCACCTGTCGCATACGAATAATTATTTTTGTGTTTGATAGCCCAATTGTTGAGGCTATAGGTTACTCAACATTACGCTAAGAACCTTAGGAATCGAGTAAACATAAAAAAGCGAGAAATAATGCTACGATAAAACGAAGTAACTAATAGGGGGCAGGCGATGCGATGCGACGTGGTGGGTCAGGAGACCAAGAAATTTCGCGCAAATGAAATCACGGGTCGAAGCTAGTTACTTCTGCCAGGGGTGCGGGTTGTTCGAAAGAGATACCGTGGCCCCTGGCACATAGACAACTGAGGGAACACGGATGGGTTTTAGTCAGTAAAAGTCTGACACGCCCTAGCTCCACTGGTAGAAGTTATATGATGATTTCCCACCCTAAAAAAAAAGCTAGTTACTTATTCGCTCAATTTTGAGAAGCTAGTGAATTTTACGAACAGAAACTGCGCAAAATACGTAGAACTGCGTAACAAAATATAAAGTCGGCAACACTAGTTTTAAAATGTAGAACCTGTAATATTTGAGGTAGAAACTGGAGCAATACATACTCTCGTGAAATGTTTATATTGAACTTGATACCAATAGTCTGATAGTTTTTGCCATTCGAAAACCAATTGATCCTTTATTCGTCTCTACAGGACCGGCTTAAAGGTTTTTAATGTCTTTGGGATGGATACGGAATTCCTAAATTAGACTACATTACTGTTTTATCGTAAAGTCTAAACTGGGAATTTTCCTTTATATTTAGGATTAGGAATGGCCCTTTTTCGTCCAGGGTCGCCTTGGCGTTGCTAACTTGTCTATAAGAAATTTATTTCTCACTGCCTCAATGGTTCATAGAATTAACAAAAAACACGAAGACAATGAGCAACACAATTCCTTTGGTTCTCTCTTGCTTGTCTAGTTGTCTATTGTATACACTATAATATATGTCATTGTCATAAGTAGGTACAAGGGCAGAGGCTCATCGCTGAAAACAAAGGAATGAGCATTCGGTTGAAAGAATATCTCACTTTGGTTGTCAGTAGAGCTCACAATCACTCTTATGGTTTTCAGAAAATGAATCTTACGATGTTACTCATAGCTTATTTAATCCCATAAGCCTAATAGCCGAGTGTGTTAAAAAATTAGTTTTTTGATAAATAAAGCATATATTACAGTGTATCTGAATATTTGCAGGAAAAACTATAAGATTTATTTTTGAACTAGTTTCATTGATCTCGTTCTTATTTTTTTTTTTCAACTTTTTCGTGTTTTCTTTTTATGTAGTTTCTATTCCGAAAGGTAAAATATGATGATACCAAGACTAGACAATTGTTACATGAATTTAAAACTTCTGCAAATTCTGTACCCATATTCGCAATTAAATGATTTTGAATTTGAATTTATAATTAATTAAACTCTGTTCTTCTGCTTAGCCTTTCCAACTACTTTGGAGTTTGCTTCCAGTCTAACCGGACGCATCTGAATACCAGTATTGTCGGCGATGAGGCACTCAGCGGCGCTAGCGCATCGCAATGCAAAGTTGCGTCAAATTGTACGAACGAACGGGTATTGTATGGATGATAATGATACTAATGATTACAAGCGACGCTCGACAGATGGAGCTGATTTATGAATAAAGGTTTTTTAGTTTATTAATAAAATTATATTCGTTTTAAATATTTATCTGGTTTAGGTAAAGTAAGCAGTGTCTTTCTGTCATTATGGACTGCACGCCACTATATATAATATTCCATTGAATACTTCGATTTAAGACTACTGCAGGCTTAGCACGAGAACCGTAGACAAGCGTTTTGTCGTCGGAAGAGTAGACAAAAATGACGTTTCCGTAAAGACAGTTTTTCACCGAGAAATGTAGACAAGCGATTTCTATTCTAAAGTTTAGATAACGAAAGCTGACCACGAATGATTAATTCAACCTTTTCTATATAATGCCAAAAATTATACTGATTATACTGATGTCAATATCGCATAATAATACCTATGTCTTGAATAATAATTAGTATCAACTCCGTTTAAGCAGTGTATAGCCAGAGTTGACAGCTCTTGATTTTTAAAATTCCCGCCTTTTTTCTTGGACAGCTTTCGTTGGTCAGACTCTACAGTAGAGTAGATATAGAAAGCGTCCTGCTAAGCCTGCAGCAAACTGGCGCGACGCAACTCACGTAGAACAATTTCTATGAAAACTTCATGGAAATTTTTCTACAAGTGTCGCGTCGCGTCGTGCCTGTCTGAAGCCTTTAAGGAATCAGTCCATTTGGCAAACGAACCGAGGATCCCAGTCAGCGTTGTATGATACTAGCTTTTAACAGGTTTAGCAAGAGCCTGTGTTTCTGAAATACTATTAGGGAAGAAAACCGAATAATAAACAAAAAATATATCTCTAAAAAACATCCGTTGTAGAATTTGTCGAAGACAAAACCTATATTGACAAACAACATACACGTACAATAAAATATTTTGACAATGAAAATTCTTAGAAACTTTACAAAGTGTTTGTAGTTGTAACAAATATCGTAAAGATTTACGATGACACCTCATCATCTTATAATCATACTTGACCGTTTCATAGTCTTCGAAACAATAGATTTAACTTTGAAAATTACCCATAAATTCTCCTGTAGGCAGTTTTAGTACGTCCATTACCTAATACTGAGTGCCATTTGTTATTATAGACAGTTCTCCGTCTTGTCAATATGTTTGTATGTTGTAAACTTGACTGGCATAATACTGTAATGGTACCAAATGTGGTTTTTGTGTCTCTTTGTCTTGGATAGCTCTCGGTGGCCCAGTGGTACCGTCGGTACCGTACCGTACCGATACCACTCGAGCCCAGGCAGCAGCACTTTACATTGTATAGGTATTTAATTTCATCACCACTGCTCTCAAAACGTTGCAGGGTTACATCGTGAGGAAACCGGCTCGAACCAATAAAATTTGAAGACGTGTGACATCCACAAACTGTAGAGGCTTCGTCGACATATTCCTCCGATTGGTTGGAAAGGACTAGAGTTTGTATATATGTTACCGGCCAAACCCGATTTCAGGCCAAACTAGTTTGTCCTAGGCCAAACTGGTTTATTAAGCCGGGGCACGCCGATTAAATGGGTTAGGTTAGGTTAGGTTAGAACTATGACCAAAAGCGCGCGAGCCGCCGAGCGAGCGAAGCGAGCGGCGCCGCGGCAGCGGCCGGCGAGCGTTACTTCCAAAGGCTTTTGACGAAATGGCTAACTAAGCTAGTTGGCTGCGACATATCACGCGTAGGATAAGTCTGTTTGGCCTAGGACAAACTAATTTAGCCTGAAATCGGGTTTGGCCGGTAACATATATATATCATTATTTTTAACGGGTCGTCCCCAGAAACTTTTGTCTATAAGCATACGAGACACCAAAGTATCTCAGGGTTAAAAGTTACTCCACAGCTGAGTTTATGGAGGACACCACTGACATTTAGATTATCACAATATGACATACAAATTAATGAGTTTATTATCCTCGTTGGTTTACATGTTATTAAAATGGCTGTTTCTGTTTTTAATGTAGATTTAAGTATGTTTTAAGTTGCATTGTCTTATGTTCTTGTTCTTTCATTTAGATCCTTTATTTCATTCAATACACATATAAATTACATTTTTAAATATTAGTATAAAATTATATAAAAACATTTAAAAATATAAAAAATAGTAGCCCACCAGTATCGGGAACAAGGTCCAAGCTACCGGCGGTCAGGGCTCCAGAGAGAGGAACCTCCTGACAATGCGAGCCGTGTCCAGGAGTACCGCTTTCTGGATCAAGCCCTTGACCCAGCTGCCCAACGAGAGCCTCCTCAGATGTTGGTCGAGGCTCTTGGCTATCAAGTCATTGGCTGTAACGACTATCGGTACAATGATTATTATTATGTTGACATTGGCATTTGTGTGTTAATATGTAAGTAATTGAGTTATTTTATTTTAAACGTGTCTGTGCTTTCGACACAACTAACATTCTTATGTATGCTCTCGAGTAAAATGTAGCGAACTGACTATCTTATTATAACATCCTATTGTAATGAAACCTACATTTACGAATAAATTTGATTTGATTTGAAAGGCTCGGGTAGTCGTTATGGAAAGGCATGTAGGACAAAGGTCACCAGAAAGAAGGCGTGGTTACAGGAGCCAGTGTCTTCACCCGTTTGCTTCATAACACAGTCTGTGCAACAAATAAATTAGGTAATATATTTTTTTTAAATAAAACATGGTAAAATAAAAGAAATATTCCTGTAGTCACGAACTCACAAATGCGAGTGGTGTTCCCTAAGATAAAGACTTAAACAATGCTATTCCATTATTAGGTATCAAACGTTATTCCGTTTAAAACGGACAGAAATGCATTCCTAGCGTGCTGTATCCCGGTGCAAACTTAGCCACAATCTAATCGCGCGCCTAAATCGAATACCACAACGACTTAGACACCATATCTCTTAGATTAAAATGACGAACTAACTAGGAAGTTTAAAACCGGCGGAGTAATTGCGTAACATATTAACAGTAGTAATAGCTTTAATTTTGGCAGTTTAACAACTTTCATTGCGTTATTTACGTTGTTGAGCGGGCAAATTTTGCGAACCTAAGAAACAATGGATATTAGCAATATCCTTGAAAAAGATTCAAATGCTGACTGATAGTCTATAACGCAATTAGGGTACTGCTTCTCAATCATGATATTGTTTGAACCTGGCTACTGGCACGTGACAAGTAGCTATGTGACTTTTTTAACGAAATATTTTTAATATGTCACCGTATGATTGTGAACACCGTTGGTTTATAATCTATCTCGCGAGATTATACTGTCGATAAATTGTGAACTGTACCATACTGCTTTGTACTTACCGACCGAATTGGTTAGGTTAGGTTAGAATTGCGACTAACCGCGCGCGAGCCGAGCGAGCGAAGCAAGCGGTGACGCGGCAGTGGCCGGCGAGCGCTACTTCCAAGTTAGTGGCAGTTACTTAACTATTTAGTGATAGCGCAAGGTACTATCCATCTTGATACCAGTTCACAATTTGACGGTTTTACTTCGATAGATTATAAATCTACCGAAAAACAATGCGTTACATTTTAAGCAGTATGTTACGGTTCAGAATCTTTCGACAGTTCACAATCTCGCGAGATATTTAAAATTTTACGGTGACATATACATACTTTTGTACCTAAAGTACCGTACCGTGTCAATTGTACTTACTATTCTAATTTTTTAAATAATTATCACGTAAAAATGTAAGTTAGATTAAAACATTCTTAGTCTTAGTGGCTAGAATCATCATCTGCCTAGCCATTTCCCAACTATTTTGGGGTCCAACCCAGTTTCTGGGTAACAAGATACCCCTTGGCTTATCAAGGGGTATCTTGTTAACCAGAAACTGGGTAATCCCAGAAAGTCTGAACCAGTCTTAACTGGTTTAGACTTTCTGGGCTAGAATATACCTAATGAATTATTAAGAACCCGGTTATTTTTTTAAAGAATAAAAAAATCTTTTGTTATCTTGAAAATCAATGACAATGAAGGAAAACGTCATGAGAAAAACTGGACGCAAAAATGGTTTGTGTTCGACTGATCACCAACACGCAGTGAGAAAAGTTACTTCTCTGTATAAGAAGATGTCTTTTGGATATTTTCTTCGTACCTTTTATTTGTAGTTTATATACCTATTAATGACACTGACTCTATATCACTTTAGGAGGCATAATCTGTGTCATTAATGCTTAGATATATTTAAATATCACCTTATTTACCTCTCCTAACCGGATCCGCACTTTCAAGTTTCAAGAACATGTACACAATTATGTTATTCCTTATGTAATTTAAGTGGCACACATACTACCGGATCATTAAGAAATAATTACTAAATTCGCGTGTTACTGCAATTTAAGTAGCCATATATCACTGAATACAGATCTAAGTATGAACAAATGTTTAAATGATGTAACTGTCAGATTCCGTAATGAAAATGTGTAAACAAATGGTGTAAGATTTGTATAAGTTGTTTCATTAAGTTTTTAGTGCTATGTTGAACTAGAAATCTTTTTGGAGTTGGTTTATATTAAGGAAAGACTTGCGTATGTGTGGGAAATCGGTGAAAATATTTTTTTGTAAATGACCGTGTTCCAATGACTGGCTGACTTAACTTCAACTTAACCTTAACTTAACTTTAACTTCCCGAGATGAACAGCACTAAATTCCTTCCACAAGTGTACCTTTTCCAATTCGAGTTCTGTAGTTTTCGTGAAAACATTCTAAACTTACGTGCATTATTATATTACTTTAGTGCTAAGTTTAAATATCTAAATACTATTCTATTTTTTAACCAACGCAAAAAAATGAGGACGTTCTCAAGTCGACGCATATATTTTTAATTAACTAAGTATATAGCATGACTGTAAAGTTAGTTTTTTTTTATCCTAGATCAGACATTTCAAGTCCTGGTATGTTTGGTTTTTAACCGACTTCAAAAAAGGGGGAGGTTCTCAACTCGTCAATCAAGTTTTTTTTACCCGACTGCCAAGGAAGGATTATTTAGTTTTTAGTATAGGTACGTGTGAGACATTACACCTGTCAAATTAATACCTATGATCTGGGTTGAAAAATTATAGTGTTGAGAGGTAACTAACCTAAGTTTATCTCTTCGCTTTTGCTTAAGAAACAAGAGTAGCAGTCAAAACATAATTAATTAACTCAACATAAGGAACAATTAACCTGACAAAAGATTTTTTGTAAGTAATAACAATCCAAATAATTGCAAACAAATAATCTACCAAGAAATGTCCTAACCAAATCCAAGGTTAGCACTAACTTAGATTTAAATCTTAAGTCTTTACTTATGAGTCTAAACTTTCGCTTTATTTAATTGTCAAAACGGAGGAAATCAATTAACAATTTTATTGCGACAACTTGAATACACTTGAACCGTATCTCTTGAAAGTGACCTTAGATTTATTTTTAAAGTAAATATAATAGGTCTTATTAGGTAATTAATTTACCACACACACAGTTGAAAACACTGGTGTGTATACGCACTTTAAAATACTGTGTTTTGGGGAAACCTCACGCCGCTATAAGGATAGTTTCTGAACGCCTTGTTTATAAAGTTATGAATGAAAACATTCATATAAATTCTAAATTATTTTAAAAAATACACAGTAAAAACTTACCTTAAAAAAAAGAAAAAGAAAATCCAAATCGCAAAAACAAAAAAGTTGCAACGTAAACAAAATCGTTCGAACTTCAAAAATAATAATCGATACCTATTCGATGCGCGTGCGTCGAACGCGCGTTACCACAACTAACAGTGCCCTACCACGACACTCGCGAAATACAGGGTTGCCCCTACTACGAGTACAACAATCGCTATGGCGTATACACTGGATACCATATTGCGATTAAGTACCTACTCACTGTGAAGGTAGTTTATTAGAGGATTTACATTCGCAAGTTTATAGTCATCAAAATAATAGTTTAAAAAACACGCTTTAAAAACCAAAATAAAAAAGGATAAAATAATTTAATTCAATTAAAAAGCGTGGGGTGCTTTTTGAGGTATTTTTATAATCAATTGATGTCAAGCACCCCACGCTTTTTAATTGAATTAAATTATTTTCTCCTTTTTTAGTTTGGTTTTTAAAGCGTGTTTTTTAGTTTTTTAAACTATTATTTATTTTCTATTTTTTAGTTTTGGTTTTTGTTTTTTTTTTCATTTTTCAAAAAAAAAAAAAATATTGAATTGTCATCGGTCCTCGATAAGTTTACAAAGTTTCAATGAAATCTGACCGTTTAAAGTGGGTCAAAATCGCGTCTAAAGTAGTCAGTTACAAACATACATACAAGTGAAGCTAATATAAAGCGTGTAAAAAGTAGCGTGTGATGATCATGGACCAACTCAAAATAATTCCACTGTAAACTTATTTCAATTAAATCAATTACAGCACCTTTTGAATTTTCAAGGTGTCGGTCCGTCAGAAAGATGAAGCTAGTTGCCCATTCCACTTGGTAGGTTCCTATGGAGAAGAATTAAAGAAAATCCAAGGATACTCTTTTAAATTTAATACATTAAGAAGCCATGAAGATGATACGAAAGGACAGACAACCGAGTGTTATGGTGCAACTTGGAAGAGACTTATGTCCAGCCGTGGACTGCGATTGGCTGATGAAGATGTGTTGATGTTTCTGTATGGTAAAAAGTGATATAAGGCTTTTGGAAGCAGCACGTACCGAGCGGTCCACACTACGGAAGACCGCTTTTGTTATAGAGACGCGTCGTATGTGGTCATAATCTTCACAGTAAAAAAATAATAGTTTAAAAAACTAAAAAACACGCTTTATAAACCAAACTAAAAAAGGAGAAAATAATTTAATTCAATTAAAAAGCGTGGGGTGCTTTTTGAGGTATTTTTATAATCAATTAATGTCAAGCACCCCACGCTTTTTAATTGAATTAAATTATTTTCTCCTTTTTTAGTTTGGTTTATAAAGCGTGTTTTTTAGTTTTTTAAACTATTATTTATTTTCTATTTTTTAGTTCTGCTAACTACAAAAACGTGATTTTTTCTTATTTTTTCTCAATTTTTTTATTATTATTGAATTGTCATCGGTCCTCGACCAGTTTACAAAGTTTCAATGAAATCTGACCGTTTAAAGTGGGTCAAAATCGCGCTCAAAGGAGTCGGTTACATACAAACAAACATACAAGTGAAGCTAATATAAAGCGTGTAAAAATGACGCAGAAGAAGATAGTAGGTACAAGAAGATATAACAAACTATAATACCAGATCCTCTCCCACCTGTTAAACATGTATACGTAACATTAAAATCTAGAGCGCCAGTCAAGCATTTGGTTTATAGACATTTTATGAGCAAAATAATTTAGGGCAGTGCACTCACAACCTTAACCAGTAATGTAGCAGTACCTAATTAATCATGTCTTATGTCAAAACCTTTACGGAATCTGTGATTATTTCTTAATTTGGTGTGTCGAAACGAAAGCTGATTAAAGTGCACATTTGTTAAATTAATTTACTTTGGACCATCGAAATATGAGAAAAAATATCGATAGTGAACGCAGAAAAACGTTTCGCTCGATTGCTTGCTTGCTTGAGTGATTGGCTTTCTATGTTTCAAACACCCAAAAAAAGCTGAAATGTTTGCGCTTTTTTCATGTTTTTTCTGTCTGCTTTTTGGAGACGATTGGTATCCAAAAACATTATTTTGGAGAAGGTGCCGCTCTCTTTTATAAATATGTATTTATATTTTTAAATAAAGAACGCTTGGCACGTGCGCTCCTTAATTGCGTTTAAGTACGCATCGATGATGCGTTTTTAATTTGTATAGTACGTAGATATTGAAACAATAACTTTGTTGGGCTAGTCTGAGGGTTCCCAGGCCAGCAAAACGATTCATGGATCAAGTCGTCATTAGGGTCATGATAAGATAAGCATTATCAGCCTATAACGTTCCCACTGCTGGGGCTTTTTGAGTTAGGGTACACTCGTAGATATTTTATAAAATATCTACGAGTGTAACGTGTACGATGGGCAGAGCATCTTTTGCTATAATCTGTTATTGGAATTGGAAAGCCTTACCAAAGTTATCCGATTCGTTTAATTAGATTCCAAACTACGTAAGTAGGCGAAATAGATAGAACTATTCATCCTAATTATTTACATATCTTGAACTTGACTGCACTAACCTTACAACAATGCCTATCAAACCATCATCATCATCTGGGGTAAGAACCCCAGAAGGCTAGAACAATGGCTATCTAACAAAGATAATATCTAATTACTCTTATTCGATATGCTCAAACACCTAACTCTAGTTGGATTTCCAGATTAGATAGGTTAACTAGAAGCTAGATTATGTAAATCCTGGGGATGGACGTATAATGGACATAGTGATTGTTGCAGAGCTAAAGCTACAATCTGACTACTTAAGACTATATGTGTGTTATTGTGTGTTATTTATTACTGTTGATTGGACATCCTAATGACTTTTTATTTTATTTTGATTACCGAAATGTATTGTATTGTGTTAGTTAATAATTCGTATTAATATTAGTTTAGTTAATTATGTGTTATTTATGTTAATTCAATTTAAACTTAACAGCAAACTGACATTGTGCTTTGCAGTGCCCTGACAGGGTTCATGTCCAAAAACCGACAGAATTGTACAATGTGTGATGTGCATGAGAGCAAATAAATAAACAAACATTAAGCCACATTCTCATTAGTCGACATTCGCGGGACTATTTCGCGTACAGGATTTTTAAGTCTCGGTATTGAACCGAGCGAGTGCTCGGTTCTTAATAGAATCCAACACTGCATCAGTATATTCTAATGTACTCTGTGACTGCATCTCAGCGCGTCGAAAATTGAATAGTGTGTTCAGTGGCGTAACTAGGATGGGGCAGGCAAGGCAAGAACCCTAGGCGTCTATCGAAGGGGGGCGCAAAAACTCGCTAATCGTTACGTAAAAAAACATCAATAAAACATTTCATACTGTTATATCACCTATATCGAAGAAATCTGAAGACCCACTTGAATATATTGTGCAGTATGAGGATGAAAGCGCATTTCCAAATCTGCTTATGCTTAATCTGCTTAACTTGAGACTAGATTTGTAGACGTTTTTTCTATTCTGTATTTTCATTCCTCTAAGTACCTGGTACTTATTGACAGGCCTGCACTGTCCTCCCATACCTATTATCACTGTAATTTGAAAACATTGTAAAAGCCAATTATTTTTAAAAGAGTAACCGTGGAGTTTCTTGCCGGCTCTTCTCCATAGGAAACGACAAATTGGAACCGTGCACCTAGCTTCTGACTTTTTAAGTGCCCATGCAGCCTTATGTGAAATAAAATATTTTGATTAGTGATTTAGATTTTTTGATTTTGCTTATTTCAATTCAAATTCTGTTATAATTGCAGCATTGCAAGCGATTTTTTAGCAAGTTGAAATTATTACCTTCGTTTTTGAAGGCTACAATTAGTCAAGAAAGGTTAATACGACCTAGCTTTGCTCAGTGTAGACCGACAAGATAATTAACGAACGGGCGCAAATATGATGCGTGCCCTAGGCGCCATTTTCTATTGGTACTTACGCCCCTGCGTGTGTTTTACTGTTCGCTTTTCAAATCTCGGCGCTAAGCAGTGCATTGAAGATCCATTGCGCGAAAATATCCAGCCGCGATTCTATTACATCCGTGTAATGTCGACTTGTAGCACTACCTAAATATCTTTGTCGTTGAGCTCATCCAGTTGAGTACACGCACAAACTTTTTTTTGGCGCCAAGACGTTTTGCTATGTGTCGGTGTATAAAGTAGGGCTGTCAATCCCGCAATACTAAAATCCCGGTATTCCGGGATCCCGCGTGTCGAGGATTTTTTTTATTTAAAATGGAAAGCGATGGATGAGGTTTATGATGGAACGAGCGTGCCCAGAAGATGTCCATTCACTCTTGTTTTGAAGGTGGATAGACGGGTTAAATGTGGAAGGAAACATAGACGCCATTACCCGCTCGGGATCCCGCAGGATTTGCGGGACTGGAGAGAGGCCTGTACTGGACATGTTATATTTTCTTTCCAAACATTTTTAACTGAATGCTGAACAACATTATTTAAATCTTAATTAGTCTTATCAACATTTACTTGAAAATGTTTATGGTTTTTGTTTCAATTGTATGTCGATTGTTTAATGTGATTTTCATTTTTTGTATATTTTGATCTCTATAATACTCCAACTTGATTGATCTCTTGGTAATTGTAAAACTTAGATAAAAGTGAAGTCACAGTCAGTTCATTATTTCATTCTTTCATTTACCTTATATAAATATCATTGATTACTGTTTGGGGCATCCCGCAAATACCGGTATCCCGCGCCATTGGACATTTTCAGTCCCGCAAATACAGACATTGCAGTCACTGCGTGATTGCGGAATTAAAAGAGGCTTTTGATTTGAGACGATAAAATAATCCGTGGGCATTCTGGATCACGAAAATTTTATCTGATCTACCCAGAGAGAATTCCTATTAACTCATCTTGCGATGGTTTATAAAACACTCATTGGTAATGCAACGGTCCTTTGAAGCAGTTTATCGTTTTCATAGCGTCACTAACTTAAAATAATATCCGATTATATTTATTTCAATTAAACTAACTACAGCGAATAAACTAAAACAAAGCGTCCAAAAACTCATCCGGATCGCTGTCGACTGGTAATGTACCCAAGAGACTGGCGGCATTACCACGTTGTATAGCAATGCTCAGCCTCTGGTCAAAGTAAAAACCAGCCCTTGGGTCACGGGAAGTGTCAACCAGCCGTTTGGAGATTTCCTTGTAGAGAGCATGAGCACTCGGACCACACGGCCCGAGGGTTTCAACCCCAAACGGCTTGAAAATATAATTACCAATAATATTGTTATACTTTCGCCGCTTGAGGTTTTCCGCAGCCGCAGCGGCAACGCCAGCACAGCACACCGACCCAGGAAGATGGGATGGCGCAAGAGTATCGACACACGTTGCATCCCACACTAAAGGCCTACCCATCTTCCATGGAAATAAAGACATGCCGTCCGGTCTCTTGCCATCGTCGCGTGACGGTTTATATCGAACCAATAGCTTTTGATCAATTCTTAATCTAAAAAGTTACAAAATCTCACGGAAAATTCGAAACAGGAACTTCTGTCATTCTGAAATGACCTATCATACTGCAATGCAAAAGACTTCAACGATAAATATCAATATCTATATATATCTGGGCCCCAATTCTCTATGGTTATAATGATTCCACACGGAATCTTACTACGTTCAAACTACGTCAATATCGTGTTTTGTAGAAACCAATGTAACGGTAAGGAATCGAAATATCATATTCTGTATGTTGCAAGACAATTTGTCGATATTATTAATACGATATTAGCAGATGTCGTGTGTGACCTAAGGAATTGACGTGGTTTTGAAGTAAGGAATCGTTAAGTGGTCATAGTGAATTATAGCCCTGGCTAGCCTTATTCCAATTGTCAACCGGATGCAGCTGAATACCAGCTTAACTACCCAGCAGCACAGCTATCCGTTCAGATAGAATGTTCGACCAACAATGTTGCTATTGTTGATCGAAGGTTAGAATGAATGAAAGAACTAATAGTCTGTTGTTTTTATGTATAACCCAGAACTTAATAAACATATCGACGACAGACAGTGACAACTTCCTTGGCCACACGACAGACATAAATAAAGAAGTCTACACACTAGCCCCAACGCTCGTATATCTATCTACCTTAAGATCCTATGCACACACTACACTCGTATTTTACGAAGCCTTCGAGTGCCAGCCTATAGATTTATTTAGAGCTCTAGTTTATAATAGAAGTTTTCCTTGTAATAATAACAAATACTACTTCATTGATCTAGTGATTCTAGTGGTTGCAAGCGCTACTGCTAAGCATGAGGTCCTAGATTCGATTCCCAGGTCGGGCAAAGTGTTACATGATTTTTCTCTCTAGGAACTTCTGAGTAGCAATCCGGCCTCTGGATTTGTCCCCCTATTACGTGGGGCTTAAACATAACTGGCGAAATGTGGGTGTTCTAAAGTTGCACGTATACATCTGCCAAACACTTTAGGAATAATAATTGTGGTAATTTATAGTGATAACTTATTGTGGTCCACTGTTGGGTGGGACAGGACTCAAACTGCAGGCTGGTTGGGCTACTCACACATAGTCTGATTTTAAAGAAAAGCGAGGAATCTTGACTTTTAAATGTACCGACTCTGACCTTTTCTGAACAATTAGAAATCTTATACATGGGACTTCTGTCAGGGTTGCGGGTTGTTCGAAAGATATACCGTGGCTCCTGGCACACAGGCAACTGAAAGAACACGGGTGGGTTTTAGTCAGTAAAAGCCTGACAGACCCTCCCGCTCCACCCAGAGCGGGAAAAGTTATTTGATGATTTCCCACCATCAAATTAAAAATATAAAATACATGGGACTTGAACCCGCATTACATAGGACTAAAACATAACTGGCGAAGTGTGGATGTAAGTACTATAGGTAGGTACCTACACATCTGCCCAATGCTAGAATCAAATCAATCTGCTAGAATAAGCCACATTCTAATGATAAACAAATATTAACTATCAACGACCACGCTTTTAGGTAATACATTTCATAATTGATTACGCAGCAGCCCTACTGGTCTGCGAATTGCGTACTCCTCAGATGACGAAACTCTATGACCCTTACGTTTAAGATAACATCTAAGTAGGTATGTACCTAATAGTAGGTATTACCAGATGCATAAAAAAATACTCGCCGGATTCACAACCTCCTTATTATTTTTACACAAAAATATTGCGGTGGGATGATAAATTTTCAAATGTCGGTGGTGAACCGTGTTGAACCGAACAGTGTAACCCCAGCACATCGAAAAAACACACTGTTCGATTTTCAAGTCTTGGCGTTATGCAGTGCCTTGAAAATCCAGTGCGATATTATTAGGTACGACCAACGTGGACTTAAAAACTTTATCCAAAAAAAAAACAACTGACTTCCGGCAAAACAGTAAAAAGTGAAAAGTAAATTTAATTTCGGAAGTCGGTGACTTAGGATATGTTTTAAAAAAAATTGTCACCGCCTTCCGAAATTAAAGTTATTTTTCACCTTTTAGTGTTTTTCCGGAAGTCGGTTGTTTTTTTTAAGTTTTTATCTTTCACTTTTTAGTTATAGTACCTAAGCCCACCCCAGTTCGAAATTTCATAATTCTTGGGGTCAAAACAATGCATATTATGCGATCGCAGCAATCGCGGTTGATTTGCTCTAATTTTTTGAAGAGTTCAGTTGTCTGTCTCCGAAACGTATCATCAGACCTATATGAAATTTAAATGGCAACACACGGGAAGCACCAGCTTTCCAATAAAAATAATTATGAAAATATGTTCACCCAGTCGAAAGTTCTGAGCTACAAACAAAAAAAAAATACAGTCAAATTGAGAACCTCCTCCTTTTTTGAAGTCGGTTAAAAAGTAATTTTTGATGCAATTCTTCTACACATATTTCTCAGCAAGATTTACATAAAAGGTACTAGGTGTATTTAATTGCGATATAAATATTAAAAGGTCTATTTAAATAGCTTGATTGCTATAACTCAAGTTTAATGCAGACCCACATGCAATGACATACTAATTTTGTAAGCAGTACCTAGCAATTAAGTAAATTACATAATAAATCTAGTATACAATGTAGGCTAAGCCAAATCGTAGGCCTAGAAACACTAGACCTTGCCTGTACGTCGAAATAATTATGACGTGTACCTATTCTAGCGTAGGTTACCTACCTACGGCCAGATCTCGTTTTATCCTTCCACATGTTAGTATGAAATAGTGTTTATTTCTAAAATATGCCATTTACTTACGAAATGGGACCCAGGCAGTGGCGTAACTACAGGGTGGCAAGTCGGCAAAATGCCACGGGCCCCCAGCCGGAAGGGGCCCCCGGTCAGAGGAGAATCCCAACTCCCAACATTTATTATTAAACTCTTTCAAATAAAACTGTATAAATAAGTCTTATAAAATAAAAAATACTCTTATTGTTGGTTCTGCTTCTTTATATTGGAGGGGGGGGGGGGGCATCCGATGACTTTGCCACGGGCCTCGAACGGTATAGTTACGCCACTGGACCCAGGCCTCCTCCATACGAGAGTGAGTGGGTTGTAATCAAAACGCGGGCCCAGTGCGGGTTGGTAGATGTCACATGTCTTCAAATGTTTGATTCAAGGATATTCTGGTTGCCTCACTATGTTTTCCTTCACCATTATTAGAGAAGTGGTGATAAAATTATTTACCCAAAGTAAATCATCGGGCTGGGTTCGAACCCACGGCCGACAACTTCGTATGTCGAGGCCGAGCCCGCGTATAGGTACATCGGAAATTATAGGTAGGGATGGGAATGTGCTACCGCTACCAAATAGCCAATTTCCTTTCCCAAGATCTCATCTATCTCCTTGCCCAAATGTGTCGACATTCATTCAGAGGTTTAGGCGTGAAAAGTTTACATACAGACACACAGTTACTTTCGAATTTACAATATTGCTAAGTTTTTCCAGCGGCTTCACCTGCGTGGTGATCGAAAATTATCCCACGTGCTACATAAATATATTATTACTCCTTATTACTTCAGCTATCTGCCAGTGAAAGTCACGTCAAAATCGGTCAAGCAGTTTCGGAGATTAGCCAAATAAGATTAGACAAATAAATAGACAATTTTTTTTTAATAAGTATACCTACCGTATAATATATGCATTTAGTTAAAAACTGTTATTTTGATAATACAAAACAGACAAATCTATTTTATTTATTTTTATAGATCGCGTTAATTTTTGTATTAATTGGGCTGTAGAAAATGATATTATACTGGAAATTAGAAGGTGCGTAACTACTTACCTAACTATTTATACGCATAAAATAATATTGACTAACACTGACTGCCTCATTGTTCTAGTGGTACGCACGATTAATCATAATCTGAATAATTTTGAAAAAGATTGCTCATCCATTGCTTCATATGTTCGAAAAATGTGTCTGCTTATCAACGTAAATAACGCAATGAATATTATTGAACTGTCAAAATTAAACAGATTATGATTGATCGTGAGTTACGCAATTAGGGTGCTGGGTTCGATTCTCAGGGCAAAGTGTTGCTGAGTTTTTCCGACGTCCATGCGGGTGGAGCCGCGGGCAACAGCTACAGCTAGTAATAAATATAAAGGCAAGTGGCCTTAGGTCCAAGATCATACGTAGCCACGGAAACAGTTTTAACTCCTCCGGTAAGAAAGCATGCGTTTGCGTTGTAAAGTTGTCGGTTGCATTACTATGATTATTGCCTAATGCACACATAAGTGGTAAACTAGGTAGTATAGAGTTTCTTTACGTTTTCCGCATGGTTCGTAACATATGGGTGGGGCAATGTTGAACGTATGGAAGCTACTCGTATGTTCATTGACTATAGGCCATGTAACTCTCCTTCTTTAAATGCCAAACTATACAAGAATGTCTTAATATTATGATTAGCCATTAGTTCATAAGTACATGGCAAAGACTAACCTTCCCTCCTTCCAGATATTCATAGATCAACTGGCGGAATCTCTAATCAAATAGTATTTTTTTCTGTCACCTTCCTAGACCTGTATCAGTTGTAGATAAGTAGGCAATATGATTGGGACGAAGTTCCTTCTCCGCGCGACTTTCTCACTCTCCCTCTCTGTCTCCTTCTATTAGGTGTATAAGTATGAGTGTGTGTGGGGGAGGGTGGTGCGCTTGCAAATTTATGTTTTGGCTTCCAACAACACGCTTCGCTTGCTTGCTTGCTTAGCTTGGTTTTGTAGACGCAAACCTACCTTGCTTCCTCCCTCAGAGGCGGTAAGGTGGCGTGGTCTTGAGGGAGAGCGCAACGGTCGTGTAGATCCTCAAGGCAAGTCTGGTGATGTTCCTTCTCGAGGTTGCCACCCCGTTTTTGGTCTAATTCCATATGAAATAGACGTAACAAAAATCACCGGGCGATTTACCTCAGGGGTGGCGAGGTCATGCCCCTGGGTGTCCACCGTCGAAGAAGAGCAGATGATGGACAGCAATGACCTCCCGCGTGTTTGTGCCGTGCGCGGGGACCCGTACGGAGGGATGAAGGAATCCTGGTAGTTGAGTGGAGCAGGTTGCACACAACACACTACTTTGGCCCGGATTTCCCCCTACACGGGAGGTCGTGGGGTAGCTACCCACGATCAACCGGCTGAGGCATCCCATAAGCGGGTTGTCAAGCGAGGGTCGGCTTAGTGGGGGAGGGCAGCCGGCGCGGCGTGGGGTCTCGGGATGAGTTGCGGCATAGTCTCGTGTCGTATACAGTCCTGTGATCTTCCGTTGCGTGCGGGCTCGTCAATTTCTTACTAGGCTGATCCTATACCGAAGGAGTAGCTCTGGCGTTCGCTTGTTGAACAAGCGACGCCCCCGACTGAGGGCTCCGTGGCGGGTGGAGAGCTCCAACGGTGAATCTTTAACATCCAAACCCATGGATAAAGAGACTAGCTTCAAAACAACAATCCCACAAGCTGCGTCCCGCTCGTCGGATGCGCTTGTAAAAACCAACGCACCAAAGGCCGCGTCTTCAGATGCGCCTCCTATAACCATGACAAGGGTTGCGTCTCAAGATGCGCCTAAGCGGCAACCGCCTAAGGCTGCGTCCACAGATGCACCCAATACACTCCAACGCTCGGCTGCGTCCAAGGATGCGACGAGGAAGGCAACCGCAAGGGATGCGCCACAACAGGCTGCGTCCCAAGCAATCCCAACCTCATCTGCGTCCATGGATGCGCCCCATAACACAATCCTGCCCGAAAGGCCAAGGACAGTTTTCGCTCGTGGCGACTCGAGGAGTACCGCAAATGTGGATGCACCCAAAACACGGGTTGCGTCAGCGGCTGCGGTCTCGGAGAGGGACCCGACGAGTCTAGCCAAAGCCCCACTGGCAGGAGGGTCGAACTGGCAAACAGTGCCAAACAAAAAGACGTCCCACAAGGCGGTGTTTGCAACGGCCGAGACGCCAAAAGGCGAGGCTGCCACCTGCATTCAGCGCAAGCGGAGCGCGAGGCCAAGAGGACGTAAAAAACAGAAAAAGACCAACACGGAAACACCGGCCCGGGCGCAGAAGCGTACGCGTCCCGAAGATTCTGTCACACCAACGGGGATTAGCAAGAAGAGCAAGCCTGCCCGCTCCCGTATGGTCGACGGAACTTTGGTGAGCTACGCCGAAGCGGCCGCGTCGTTCAAAAATAACGAGCTGTGTGTCGCCGTCATGACCGAGCCTTTCTCGGACATGACGCAGGAGCAAGCGGAGGGGATCCGTCAGACGATCGAGAACCAGCTCCGGGCTCTACTGATGGCAGCTCCTGAACAAACAGAAACAAACACCGCGATCCACTTTAGAGGCCGGGCCCACTTCGCTGAAGGCGTCCTCAAAACTTGGTGTGAGGACGAATTCACACTGGCTTGGCTCAAGGGGGTTGTCAACAACATATCGTCCCCGCTCCCGGGGACCAAGCTCACCGTTCGGCCCCAAGCTGATATCCCTAAGAAGGCACTGTGCATGCTCTATGTCCCGGAGACCACCGAGGACACAACAGGACTGCTCAGGATGCTGGCGAGGCAGAACCCAAACCTGAAAATGAACACCTGGACTCTGACACACGAAAGGGTTAGGCAGGAGCCCCCGGGTACCTGTCTCTTCCTTCGTGTGCCGGAGTCCATGGTCAAAACCATAAAAGACCAGCAGCGGCGAGTGTACTACCTCATGGGTAGTCTATACATCCGGTTCCTGGAGGAGGGTGGAACCAGTGAGGCTGCCGTGGCGTCGACATCAGCAGCAACCTCGAGTGCGCCAAGGGGAGAGCTGGTTCCGCCGCTGCCTGGACGTTCCCCGTCGCATCCTGCGATGGGGACCGTTGGGGAGGCGGTGGGGCTGGCAACTTCCATGGCAGCATTAGAGGTTGCCTCAACAGCAGGGTCAACGAGGGATCCGCCCTCGTCCGGCCTTAACTCGGACGAGGACTGCTTTCCGACAGGGGAGAGAAGTGAGGGCGAGGACAGCAGCCTCTGCTCCTCTCCTCTGCGGGACTAATATCCTACAGACCAACCTCCAGCACAGCCAATCTGCGTCGGCCACCTTGCGCAGAGTGCTGGAGAATAAACAACAACAACAAGGGAACACCATCGCCCTCATCCAAGAGCCGTGGATCAGGGGTGGCAAAATATGTGGTCTTGGTAACATCGGAGGTAAGTTGCTGCTAGACACCTCCGTAAGTAATCCGCGCACCTGCATTTTTGTCCCAAAACATGTACCTAACCTTTTAATTAACGAATTCTGTTCAAGGGACCTGACAGCAATCAGGCTTTTCAGAACTGAACAGGAACTCCCGGACATCGTACTAGCCTCGGCATACCTGCCAGGCGACGAGGAGGTGCCTCTGCCAGAGCTCGCCTTACTGGTTGAGTACTGTGAAAAGGAGAAACTGGAACTAATCATCGCGACAGACTCCAATGCGCATCACACGCTCTGGGGTAATGTCAAAACCAACAACCGAGGTGAGGTAATGCTTGATTTTATTCTTAGCAATAACCTTGTTTTACTTAACAAGGGCTCTGAACCTACGTTTATAAACGCGAGATCGCAAACAATAATTGACTTAACTATAGCAACCATAGGTATCTCCAACTGCATACAGGACTGGCATGTGTCCAACGAGATATCATGCTCGGACCACAGATGGATCCGCTATACCATTAACTTCAACCTAACCAAACCACAGCCAAGACGGGTTCCTCGCAACACAGACCAAGCCAAGTTTATAAAACTAGTCGAGGCTGAACTAGGCAGATTACCCGCCCTTCCGGCTGAAATACCAGTAACCAATTTAGACGAACATGTAAACAACATCACATCTATCCTTCTATCCAGCTATGAACAGTCGTGTCCCCTCACAGTACCAAGGCAGGGTGCCGGCCATTCCTGGTGGAGTCCTGAACTGGAAAGACATCGACGCAAGCTGAGAAGACTGTTCAACACACGGTCGCCGGTAGACTGGGACCGCTATACAACAGCTCGTAAAACTTATAAAAAACTGATACGCCTCAGAGGAAAGAATAGTTGGAGGCGCTTCTGTAGTAACATTGAAAGCAACAACCAGGCAATGAGGGTCAAAACCTGTCTTGCTCAAGAGACAGACCACTCAATAGGATGCCTGAAAAAACCAGACAACACGTACACCACAAACGACGCTGAGACAAGCGAACTACTCCTAACCACCCACTTCCCAGGATGCGAGATTGCCACCCAGCAAAGCTGGGAACCACATAGTGAGACGGAAACGAGCAGATCAGATTGGGAAGTGGCGTTAGAGGTAATCGATAAAGACAAAATAACATGGGCAATCAACACCTTCTTACCTTTCAAGGCAGCAGGACTGGACGGTATATTCCCAGCTCTGCTCAGGTGGAGCCAAGACTTACTGGCTGAATACCTCGTCAAGGTGTTTCGAGCCTGCCTGGCCCACCGCTACATCCCCTTGAAATGGCGAGAGGTAAAAATAATCTTTATACCGAAACCAGGTAGGGGCGACTACACCCAGCCCAAATCTTTCAGACCCATAAGCCTCTCCTCATTCTTTTTAAAGACACTGGAGAGGCTGGGAGATAGGAAGATCAGATCCCAAATTTCGGTACAAAGACCTTTACATCCCAATCAACATGCCTACTGTGCAGGCAAATCAACTGAATCAGCACTCCATAGCGTAGTTTCACGCATAGGAAATGGTCTCAAAGCCAAAAACCCAACCCTAGGCGCCTTCATTGATATAGAGGGCGCTTTCGACAAAACTAAATTCGCCAGCATCGAACAGGCACTTGCCACGCACGGTGTTGCGCGAACACTCATAGAATGGATTAATAACATGTTAAAATACCGTGCTATTCAATTTACCGTGAACACCACCACACGAGGTATCGTGAGTAGAGGCTGCCCACAGGGTGGGGTGCTGTCACCACTACTGTGGAATTTAGTCGCAAATGAGCTTATCGCAGAGCTCAACGCTAGTAGTCTGTACTCGGTGGGATACGCGGATGACATAGCAATTCTAATATCGGGAAAATTTGAGGGCACCTTGTGCGATCTCATGAGAAGGGCCTTCAAAATAATCGAGAGTTGGTGCACGAAACACGAACTATCGGTTAACCCCGCGAAAACAGAACTAATAATTTTCACTAACAAGAGAACCTTGGGACCCCACAGGCTTCCAAAACTCTTCAACACAGAATTAACACTTAAAGACGAAGTCAAGTACTTGGGGGTGATCCTTGACAGCAAACTGCTCTGGAACAAGCATCTTGACTACAAACTGAATAAAAGCACAATTGCACTTTACCAATGTAAAAGAATGTTAGGGAAAACATGGGGGCTCTCTCCGAAGATTACTCTGTGGCTATATAAAGCGGTGATCAGGCCAATGTTGGCTTATGGCGCTCTGGTTTGGTGGACAAGGACCGAGCTCTCGACCACCATTACCAGACTACAGCGCTTCCAACGAATGGCCTGTTCAGCTACCACTGGCTGCATGAGAACCACCCCAACAGCAGCCATGGAGATAGCCCTTCAATTAACTCCCCTTGACCTGTACATACAGCAGGAGGCGGCACTAGCTGCCATCAGGCTAATGCATCTGGGCATATGGGGCAAGAATTTAACCAGTCCACACGCTAAAATCCTGGACCGGGCGATTGAGTACCAGCCGCTCATCGCTGCCCCGTGTGATAGAACACCAAACCAACCTATGCTCAACAAAAACTATGTTATACAAACAGTAGAGGAAGAAAGGGATCAGTCAGGAGCCAATGAAGTGCGCATCTACACAGACGGCTCAAAAACACAAAACGGTTCAGGTGCTGGCGCACACTCCCTTGACCTCAACTTTAACTTTCACATACCGCTAGGCAAACACAGTTCAATCTTTCAATGTGAATGTGTTGCCTTAACACAAGCCGCAACGGCAGTAAAGGGCTTAGGCATCCAGAATTACGGAATTAAATTCGTATCTGACAGCCTATCTGTGCTTAAAGCCCTAGCAAACAAACAAACCAACAACAAACTAATTTTTGAGTGCCATCTAGCTCTGGAGAGTATATCGACGTCCAATCGTATTACCCTCCAGTGGATCAAAGGGCACAGTGGATCCTTGGGTAATGATGCCGCAGATGAACTTGCGAAGAGAGGTTCAGATACGAACGTGCTAGGCCCGTACCCACTTCTCCCCCTGCCTTTCTCACAATTTCGTGCGTGGATTCGCCAAAGATCAACCGAACTTCATAATAACCGATGGTCACGGGCTACAGACTGTAGACAGTCAAAATTGGCTTTGCCGACTCTAAACCCGCGATTAACCAAAAAGCTTCTCAGCCTGAGTAGAAATAACCTTAGAATAATCATAGGAACAATTACGGGCCATAACCCCCTTAACAAACATCTTCATAATATAGGCGCCACAGACAGCCCGCTTTGCAGAGGCTGCCTTGACGCCGAGGAATCAGCCGCCCACGTCATCCTGGAATGCGAGGCCGTGGCTTCTCAACGTGAAGAAATCCTCGGAACAGTGAGGTCGCTCCGCGAAGCCTGTGAAGCTCCCAGGAAGCTTCTGTGCTTTTGGGCGGAGCTAGGCTGGCTTTGTTAGCCAGAATCCCCACGCACAACGGACCGAATGGGAGTCTACGTGCGGAAAAGGGAGTCCCATCATCATCATCATCATCATCATGAGTGTGTGTGTGCGTGCGAGTATCTCCTCCACACACACGACCGCCGACAACACACGCTTTTTTTTTAATCTGAGCTATGTAAGGTGCATAAATAATTCTATAACCTTGGGAAAGTCTGAACGCAAAATGTGTGTGTGCGAGAAGTTTAAATAAATAAATAAATCAATCAAAATCAAAAGTAATTTATTCAAACTAGGCTGAGAGTCAGCTCTTTTTGAACGTGGAGCACGTTCAAAAAGAGCTGACTCTCAGCCTACTATTTAATAGAATCAAACTCTTCTACCTTTTTTTTTTGGGTGGGAATCATCAAATAACTTTTCCCGCTCTGGGTGGAGCAGGAGGGCGTGTCAGACTTTTACTGATAAAACCCACCCGTGTTCCCCCGGTTGCCTCGGTGCCAGAGGCCGCGGTATCTCTTTCGAACAACCCGCACCCCCGGCAGGCATCGGCCCTTGCGGGCCCCATCAGTTGATGCTGACATCTGTTTGAGGCGCGCGTGGAACACAACGCGCCGTCGACCCGGGCTTGGTCCTTACCGGACAGCGAGCTACCCATTACTCGCCGTCCGCAAGCCCGCGCCTACGTTGGCCGGGAATCAGCCTGGGATTCCCGACGCCCAGGGCGTCTCCCGCGGCGATTAAGGCCGTGGGGGCGCATATACTGCCTCTCACTCACGTGCGCCGCCTCCCTCTTCGTGAGCATTACTGCTTCGCAGACAGAAATGACGGCTACCCATGCACTCTCGCTCCGTACCATGGCCTGGACCAGGGCCGGTCGCGAGAGATCGCCGCCACCGATCTCCTCCAAGAGGACACGGCGGTGCTCCGCCTACGCCAGGCACACCTCCACCGTATGTTCCACCGTGTCCTCAGGGCGATCTTCGCAGTGGAAACACCCGGACGTTTCCTCCCGCTTTATGCGTAACAAGAACCTCCCGAAACAGCCGTGTCCGGTGAGGAACTGCGACAGGCGGAAGGTGAGGACGCCATGCCGCCTCTCAAGCCACTCCTCAAAGAGGGGACTTACCACCGCAATCGTAGTGTGCCCAGCACTGGGTTGCGACAATCGCGATCTCCATATCGCCATGAGATCCCGCCGCCCGAGCTCTGTCCGCTGTGCCGCAATTTCTCGCGGCAGCGGAGTTATGCCCCAGCGTTTGGCCTCCTCGCGCCACTCCCAAATGTGCGCGAGGACCTTTGCTTCCAGATCCCATGGCGGCAATCCGGCAAGGAGGCCCGCAGCCTCACCGGAGATCGTGCGATATCCCCGGACCATCCGGATGGCCATGACCCTATGGAACGCCCTCAACTTGCGGGCTGGTTAGCGCCTCAAGACGATGTTGGGTCCTAGATTCCTAACATTCGGTAAGGCGATATATTTCGTTTTCTTGGCATTGAGAACTATGTTATTTGTGGTAAACCAATCCTAAGTGAGTGCACTGTTTAGGTACGTTGTCAAAATCTTGTCAGTTCCTGGCTACTGAGAGGTATCATCAGCAAACAGTACGTCATAGTTACCCTGAGTGGTTCCTAAGTCATTAATATGCACTAAGAATAGGAATGGACCTAGTATTGAGCCTTGAGATCTATCTTGTAAATAAGAACTTATTATGTCGAGAGCTTCGTTTTGAACACCGTAATTAGTTTACACAAAAGCGTGTCATGGTGCACGCAATCAAAGGCTTTGGAGAGATCACAGAAGACTCCAATAGCATTTTGCGAGTTTTCCCACGCGTTAAAAATGCGTTTCAGCAGAGCAACACCCGCATCTGTAATCGAACGACCTCTTATAAAGCCATATTGTTCATCATGAAGGAGGCTATTTAAATTAAATACAGGTAAGATAGAAATAGGCCTGAAATTGCTAACGCTATTTTTATTCCCTGATTTAAATAATGGTATGACTTTACTACTCTTCATAAGGTCAGGAAAAGATCCTAAATCAACACATTTATTAAAAGTAACAGCTAGATAGGGGGCTACGATGTCGATTATAATAGGTCTTTACCTATGAAATTGCCGTTTTGTATGAAAAAATTTAAACGATTTTTTTTCATGTATTTTTTATTTGTATTAATCAAAGTAATCACCCATGCAATCAATGCATCTTTGCCATCGCAGTGGCAGTTTATTGATGCCCTTCTTAAAGAAATCAGCTGGACGGGAGGCAACAAATTCTTCAAAGGCATTTTGTACTGCCTCTCGGGTATTGAATTTTTTTCCCGCCAAGAAGTTATCCAAATTCTGGAAAAAGTAGTAGTCTGTAGGCGCAAGGTCTGGTGAGTAGGGCGGATGACGGAGAGCTTCCAACCCCAGTTCTTGCAACTTGGAGACCGTCTGCTGTGCAGTATGAGGTCGCGCGTTGTCGTGCAGGAGCAGCGGAGACGAGCGATTGACCAATGCTGGTTGGAGATGTGCCAGCTTCTCCATCATTGTGTTCAGTTCTTCACAGTACACATCTGCAGTAATGCTCACCCCGTTTGGTAAGAAGCTGTGATGAATCACACCGGCGCTAGACCACCAAACAGTGACCATCACTTTTCTAGGGGTAAGTTTTCGTTTAGGGCATTGTTTAGGTGCTGAACCAGGATCCAACCAACTTGCTGAGCGCTTGCGGTTATCAAACAGAATCCATTTTTCATCGCAGGTAACAATGCGGTTCAAAATTCCTTCATTTGTGTGTCTGTTGAGCAGTGCAAGGCACGTCTCGACGCGTACTTCGCGCTGACGATCATTGAGTTCGTGGGGCACCCATTTGTCAAGCTTTTTTACCTTGCCAATTTGACGCAAATGGACCAATATTGTTTTGACGCTAACGTCGAAAGCTGCTGCTAATTCAGCCGTAGATTGTGTATCATCAGCTTCCACAATCGCCTTTAATTCGTCATTGTCGACCAAAGTCTTCGGACGACCGCGAGGTTCACTTTTCAGGTCGAAATTTCCAGAACGGAAGCGAGCAAACCAATAACAGGTGGTGCGTTGGTTTGTAGTGTTAGCTCCGTAAACGTCGTTGATGTTGCGTGCCGCTTGTGCCGCGTTGCTGCCACGACGGTACTCATATTCCATAATTACTCGAATTTTTAACGTATCCATGATGACGAAAAAGATTGAAATGCGATGAAAATGTAACACTAATCAATAAACAAATGACTACTTTTGGAAAAAAAAATCCATGTTTTTAAAATAAAATTAATTTGAAATTAGAATTCTTACCCAAACAAAAATTATTTTGATTTGAAATGGCCAGTACTGCAAAACGGCAATTTCATAGGTAAAGACCTAATATTACTTAAAAGCTTAATGGAGATACCCCAGTAGTCTCCAGTGTTTTTAGACTCAAGCGTGTTAAAAATGGAGAGATTTGGAAGAGACCTACACTCAGCATTGGGTGGCCAAGGGTTGAAGAAGAGAGAGAGAGAGAGAGTGTTAAAAATGTTAACTAGGTACATCAAGAGGCGTTACATGTTCGAAACTAAATACCTAAGCGACTACATTTGGGCACACTAGGTACTGTGCAATGAGGTTTTCAGCTTTGAATGCCACTCGGCATCTCAAATGAGATTAGATGCAAATGCATCTAAAGCAATAATCCGATGTCAATCGGTCATTCACCCAACGCAGTACAGCCATCATCAAATCCTGACCGCAAGTTCCCAATGATTGCATTTGCGTTGGTTTATAAATGTCTACGTAGCAGAGGTATATGAATGAAAACATTTTAACCAGCTTGAATAACGTAGAATTTGCGGTTTCCCAAGCGTTGCCTCAGGTTTGATTGATGGTCGTGAGATTTGTCCTCTACCTAAGTCTACTATGAAAAAAACTACAACTTTGCGTGGGTAAGTAACTTACAAGCACGAAAGCATAAGCATAATCAGCCTATAATGTTCCCACTGCTGAGACACAGGCCTCCTCTCTGTGAGACGAAGTGACCCGTAATCTATCACGCGGGCCCAATGCCGTGCGGGTTGTTGTAGAAGCATCTAATTATGACCAATTGCTAAGCCTTCATGAACAAAACATTTGAATGTACGGAGCACAAGCACCTGTTATCGGAAGTTCTACAAACAGTTATTGTTTAAAAAAAAAACCACTAATACTTAATTTCTTCGAAGGATATTCACGACTTATTTCAACGCAAAACTAACCTAGAACTTTTTTGTGTATTTTTAAAAATGTTTACAAATTCAAATCTAGGTTTCACAGAAAATTTCAGACCTCTGCGATGCTTTTTCAACGAGATATCGGCGAATTCGGCGATAACGTGTTTTTCACCGTTTCAATGGCACGGCTATGTGTTTTAGTCTTACACCTCCTGAAGTATACAACCTAGGAGTTTTGTTGTATTTTTACTCATTTTGACAAATTCAAATCGGAGTTTTACAAAAATCTTCAGACGTCTGCGATACTTTTTCAGCGAGATATCGGCGATAACGTGTTTTTCACCGTTTCAATGGCACGGCCATGGGTTATAGTCTTACAGGTCCTAAAACATAAACCTTGGAATTTTTTCTTTATTAAAACATATAATTACAAATTCAATCTATTATTTACCTAAATTTCAAGTCTCTGCAACTCTTAGTTTTAAAGATCTCCATGGCCGCTCGGTTCTCCGCGTTTCAATGGAGCGGCCACGTTGAAACCCTTATAACCATTTAACCATAACATAAAAAAAGAACCATAACTTTGACATATTTATGGTTTTGGGAATCAACTTTAATTTTTTTACAAAATCTTGGTAGCGGTTTTTTTTTAGTTAAATATCGCCGTGGCCGCGCCATTGAAACGCACACTAGCAATATCCTTCAATAATATTCAGATTCTGACAGATAGTGTGTTACACAAATAGGGTGCTGGTATTCAACATTCGCGTGTCGCAAGGCATCTTCACCGCAACAACTCCCATTACGTGTAACTAACCGGCAGGTCGCAAGTCAACCATGCAGATGTTACTTCGGTTACACTGTGTGCAATTTCTTCTTGATTTCACCACAACTGTAGCAAACTTCGACCTTTCCTTTTCGATCGTGGTTACATGCTGATTTCGTAATTTGATAATTTTTTGTCTTTTTCTGAAGTGTGTAACTGCTCTACATTAGACCTGGGGGTCTACCTACTCCCAAAGCACGAAATCTGTAGTTTCGGCAGAAGTTACGGGCGTTTCCTACCTCTAATCACCTACGGCTATATGATTAGTTCGGGGCCCGAGCTAAGAATGAATGACAACACGATTTGACAGTTGTTCTACCCACTTTATGTAATTGCCCGCCCAAAATTGAATTTGACACTTGTTTTTACGGATCATCTACTTTCAGACGGGTCCGTACTTTCGTTGACGGACTTAGGGAGTAGACCCCATGGTCGTTCACGTACTTTCGATGCATATCTTCTTTCTGGGGAATATGTGGGGATAAACGAACTAAAAGCAAAACCTTTAGTAACTTAGTTTTAAAATACTTACTTTATTATCAAAAAAAAATCAACATAGTATAGTTTTGTTTTACGTACGCTAAATATAACAGTTTAAAAAGGCACAGAATAGGCAACTTCGTAAGATATTGTTTTCCGTCGATGTTGTTATGAACACATTACGTTTTATAGATCAACAATCCCAATCACATAGATTTTATATTTATAGACTTTTGGTTACATGTAAATATGTGACCCCATAAACCCGGTGTCCACTACCATAAAATGCATACTATTTCTATTGTACTGACTTTTAGGTAGTACCTTTATGATATTATTATGAGTCCGGCTATTAGCTGGAAGCTGATGATATTATACCACAATTTCAAAAGGGAGGTCTTCTAATATTGTCAGCTTCAGGTCTTCTCCACAGAGCTTGGACAAGTGGCTTTCAAAGGTGCGTATTTTGACACCGACTTTCCAACAGTATTATTGCTTTTCGGTAGCTTATGTCAATCCAATAGATTTTTTCATCGTTGTTATCACTGATAAAATCACATTCCACTTTGCACTCGATTCTTGATTGCTTGTTTCAAAGGTGTTTTACATTTTATTTTTATACATGTTCGAGCGGCTTGTGACTAAGTAATAACAGCCGTACAGGTCGATCGATCAGGTTAGTCTACGCTTGTCGCGGTTGGTCTGTGGGTAAGTGACCATCTTTACATAACAAGACCTCTCTGTGCCCCGGCAATCACGTTAGGCCGTGGGTCACGGTTGTCAATCGTGGATCTTTGACAGTTGTTACGGGCCGTCAGAAGCCCGAAACCCAGTAACTGGGTTATGGAGGTTAGATAAGCAGTCGCTGCATGTAAAATACTGGTATTTCAACTGCATCCGGTAAGACTGGAAGCTGACCCCCTCATAGTCGGAAAAAGGCTAGGCAGATGACGACATGTTTTATTGAATAGTCTTTTCAGTATTATCTTGAACCACGTCTTTTTCCTGTGGTACCCTAACTGTACAATCATTATTTTCAATCAGGATTTGAGGTTCATCTGTGTTAGCCATTTTTAATGCTTCCAGTTGTGAAGAAATGAAGTGTTCTGATATATGCTGGCGAAGTTCAGTCTTTAGTCTGAAGCTTTGGGGGCATTCATTACATCTGTGAAATAAATATTTATGTTAAAAAACGTCTTTATTATTTTGATAATCGTATTGATATCGACATTCTAAACAGTAACAGCGCCATCTCTTGGATTAAGGCTTTAAGCACTCCTTTGGCGGATATAGGCCCCGTACACACAGCGTTGTTCTGAACGATATTTTACCGTAAAAAGTTGGAATCACAGGTCAACATGCCAATGTTCATATGGTTTCAAATAAAAATAGAATATGCTAAACTGCCATATAATGCAAAATTATACAGTAGAATATCGTATTGATCGCCGTATGAAAAGGGCTATAGACAAACCAAATCAGCAAAGTCTCTAGCAAATAAATACTACTACACTTACTTATACAGATTAATTCCTAAGTGGGAGCGCTTATGCTTTACCAAGTCAGTACTTTGCGTGAATGTTCGATCACATAAGTCACACCGGTAAGGTCTTTCACCAGTATGAATTCTGTTGTGCCGCTTCAGATGGTATTTGCTTGTGAACCTGAAATAAAATAACAACTTTTACAAAACAGCGCCATCTAGTGATACACGTCTACATCAGGTTCCAAATAAACGACTCTTCACCGGTAGATGGCAGTATAACCGTTTATCTTTTGAACCAACCATCAAGCAGCCGCATGCTACTTCTAGCACCAAGTTAAAGAAGGGCATTAGACAATAGACCTTAACTTTAGTGACTTAAAGTCGCCCCACTTTTCACTTCGAGTCGGATTTTAAAATGTATTACTAAATGTCATCAAAAATCCTTTATTTATTTTTATTATTATTGGTACGACTTCTTACTTCATCGTACAAGCATCACATTGATAAGGTTTGATGCCCAGATGCCTCCGCTTGTGTTTGGTCAGAGAACAGCTCATTGTGAATGTTGCATTACAATGATCACATGAGTATGATTTCACGCCTGTGTGAGTCACCCCATGGGATTTGAGTTCACCTGAAATTATTTAAAAAACTAATAACAATTATTTGGAAACCGTTCGGGAAACACAAATTCAAATTAAAAAGTTCATATGAAGCCTGTGACATCATAGTGCAATTTAAAAGTATAAAGTTAAGTAATTTTTTAATCAAGAATTTACATAGATAACATAACATCACGCCTTATTTCCCCGAATGGTTGAGCAGAGGTGTACCTACAGGTTGAAATTGAAAACATGCGACAAACCGAAATGGGAGATTGTACTCATCATTATGAACAACTTTTACTAAGGGACCAATGATGCAATCCCGAAAAAAAAAACATCTGTTCCCTACATTTATGTTCGCTTAACTCGTCAAAATGTAGGGAACAGCTGTTTATTTTTTGCGATTGCATCTTTGGTCCCTCAGTAAAAGTTGTTCATAATGATGAGTACAATCTCCCATTTCGGTTTGTCGCATGTTTTCAATTTCACCCTGTATAATAGTATTCTCACATTTCGCCCGTTATGTTTAAGTCAGATGTAATAGGGGGCGAGCCTGTTGCTATCACCAGCCAAAATTTAGACTCCGGGCTGCGAATGAGAAATTCCAGATAGACTAACCCAATAACACTTACCCTAACCTGGGAATTGAACACAGAACCTCATACTCACCAGTAGCCACTAGACCAACGAGACAGTCACTAGACTAAAAAGGCAGGCCAAAATTCATGCAAAAATTATGTGTGTATTTTTTAATTGTCAATACGGGATTTCACATTATTCGTAATCATAATTTTGGTCATATCTTCTAAAAGGGTTATCCGATTTTCATAATTCCAATTGGAATATTAGTTCTGGACCTAGATCTTTTAAGACTTAAATTATTGAAATACCTCTACAAAAAAACAGAGGTGTAGGTAACGGTGTCGCGAGTTTGATTGTTTTTTCCCCCTCTCAAAAAATCCCCAACGCGCCTAGAGGAGTTTTCACTTCAAAAATCATTTTCAAACATACCTTTACTTACGAACCTCCTAGGACAAAGGTGACAGGCAAATTCCTTCAATCCTGTATGTCTCTTCAAATGCTGGTTCAAGTTAGTGCTAGAATCAAACCTCTTTCCACAAGTCGGACATAAATAGGGTTTTTCTCTCGTATGAATCTTTATATGTTTTGTTAACGTCGAAAGATGAGCAAATGACTTTGGACATATTGGACAGCAATGAGGTTTGATCCCATTGTGCTTATTCTCATGTTCTGTTAAAGTGACTTCTGTAGCATATGACTTTGGGCATTTAGAACATTTGAACAGGCGATTATTCTCGTGACACATTTCATGTCTTTTTAAGTGAGATAGTTTTTTGAATACCTTGCTGCAAATTGAACATGATAGAACTCTGTCTTTTGATATATGTTTTCTTTTGTGGGCAGATAAAGAGTTCACAGACTTGAATTTCGCAGAACAAACATCACACTGTATTTTGTGGTCTGTATTTTGGTTTATTTCTGTCATGTGGGATTTACTTTTAGAATCTGATCTGTGTGATACCAAATGCTTGACATAATTGTAATTAGACATAAAGGTTTTTGAACAGATATTGCAGATGTATTGTTTATGTCTATGTTTTCGTTTGTGGGTGTTTAGTTTTGTTTGAGATTTAAAATGTTTATCACAAACTTCACATTTCAGTTCAGTTTTATGGCGTTTTGCTTGATGTACTTCAAGTAGACTTGCATCCGATATATCTGAATACATTGTTGCTATATCATATGGATTAATTTCTTCTTTAACAGCCATTTCAGAATCTACACTATCATCAAAGTCATTTTCAAATTGATATTGATTGTATTCATCCTCAAGTTTAACTATGTTGTTATTAAGCTTTATTTTTATGTTTACATTATCGCTATCATCACCAATTATTTGGCCAAAATGATCTCTCAATTCAGCATCAACATTTAATGCAGTTATCTTGAATTTGTGAAAGTTAACTAAACAACTGTAGCAACTGTTGCATATCTTCTTTGATAATCTGTCGTCTATATCCACCTGAAAAAAAAAAACGAGATAAAACAAAAAACATTAAATTTTTAATCACAATAAATTTGAAAGAAGGTTGTTTCTTAACTTAGCAGGTAAACGAGGAATATCGCATATCTTACCTGTATTGAAGTATATGATGTTATTAATTCAGCAATATTTACTAACTCAATTTCTTCTTGAAATATTTCATACATTTCTTCGGAAACATCTCGTAAGCAAGTACGACAACACAAATCAAAGTTTTTTAAATTCAAATTCATCGCCATTGGAAGTCAATTCCGGCAATATTTTATTACTTATTTCAAAGTATCTTTTAGGTTACTTTTTTCTCCACTTGAAACTGAAACGATAAATAGGAGAATATGCAATCAAATTACAATAAACAGGGTTTCGAGATAAGGTTCTGAGCTTTTGTTGGTACCTACTTCGTTTTGTTATTTTGTTATCTTTTGTTCGATTTCTTCCAGCTAATATTATTTTTATTTTCCCGTAATGTCAAAACTTCAAAGTCAAAATTGACAGTAATAGTGAAGAAATAATAGTTTTGAAAGCGATTTCAGCTTAGAGAAACTTATTTTATTTTATGTATCGATTAAAATTAAAATACTACAGAATGAGTAATAATAAGTAGATCTTTATTTCCAAATCTCTTGATAATTAAATAATCATCATCTCCTGATCAGAAAAACTTGCGACTAGAAACACGGGACGTAAATATTTATTGTGTTCACTCGTGTGTCTCAGGTCTGTCCGTCTGTCACAGCCTATTTACTCTGAATCTATTGAATTGATTAAGTCTTACAGACTGGAGCACATCAAGCTATCCCAAAATGTCAAATTTTCCCAGTTGAACATGAACCTTACGCTTTTGTACCTTACCTTAGTTTAAAAACTATCAAAGAAATTTGACAGATTGGAGTAGCTTGATGTGCTAGCCTCTGTACACATATGAAATTCTGTGACCCAAATATGGACGTGTAACGATAATAAACGAATTATGAATATGGAGGTCACTTTTTGGATGAAAACTAGATAATAGGTTTAGTCTTGCAAACTATAGGTACCAAATGAAAAGACTTGTTACGAGGATCTCAAATATATTTCTTTGTATAATTTTAAAACAAACAGTCTGTTTTGAAGTGATTTAAGAAAATATATAAAAATTTACCATTTCCCTCATAGCTCCGAAACTACTGGTCAGAAATGTTGAAAAAAATATGGTAATTAATTCTTTACTTACAGATTGTAGGAAATCAAATAGGTAACTAAGTACTTTAAGAAGTCTATGGTTACAAAATAACATAGTAAATCTTTCGATGGTTTGCGTACAAACTTACTGTGCAGTTGGAATGGATGAGAGAACGTAATTTTCGGCCTGGAGAGCTCAAATTCTCAGTATAAAATATAATTGGCAGATACACAAAACACCCTAAGTTTCATTTGTCTAAAAAACTTTGGATTTTATTAATACCTAAACACTAATGCGTCGATTTGATCACTGAGTGACTCACTTAGTCATCAAAACCTCGAGGGCACTTTCCGAGGACCTAGAATACTGAAGTTTGTAGGCTAAAATGTCAAAGGGTTATGTAAGTCTTGGTAACCTACTTTACATGAAATGTTTTTGAGGGGTAATTTATTCAAAATATGGATGCCTCTCCACGCGATTTTAGCTCGCACTTGTCCGGATTTTCAATCAACGCATCCTATTTCTTAAGTAAAACGAAGATGATTAGTTATTATACATACAAAATTTGACCAACACCCTATTCATTTTTCAGCTAAAACCTTAGCAATTTGAAAAATCGGCTCAAGTCGGTAGCCATTTAATTTAATTCAAGCACATCACTACTAGACTAAACCTTTCATTCTGCTGTCTGCAGCAGTTCAGCTGTCACTTCACCAAGTTCAACTTGTGTAATCATTTAAGAACTCATACGTGCATAATTTCAAAAATAAAACACGAAAATACTGAAATAGATAGTCATTGCGTTTGTTTACCTACTTTACCGGTAAGTTGACAGTCATTATTTATATTGTGTTTCTCACATTTATTGCGTGTTAACTATTTTAAATTAAAATGAGCTATGTAATTTAATACCTGCGCAATAATGTGGTAAAAATAATTAATCAATTATAGTTTTTGATTGTTTTAGTACCTACAGTTACTAACAAAATGTATCCCATAATTCAATTCAAATAAATACCGTACTTTTTGTACTTTTTTTAAATATTTTGTTTCGGTTTTTATTGACACCTCTAATTTTTAAATTACTTTCTAATGAGACAGATTATAGATTATTCTGAGGCTTTATTTATTTAATGTTAATTTTAACATTTATTAATGTTTGTTTATTAATTGAAAGTAACATGATTTGTTTTGTTTTACAAAGCTTAAATTTTTGTTAAAAAAATATGATTAGTACCATGGACCTGATATGTAATTAATTAAAACAACAACCTTAAAAAATCTTCAGCAAACGCTCCTTGAAAACACAAACCTTCTCAATTTGAATGCACCCAACTTACAGCTTTGCGCTAAAACACGTAAGGTTAATATTCCAAATGCACTGGTTTAACTATTACTGTTAGCAATAGACATGGGTCGTACTTGCAAAATCGAGTACCAGGGCTTCCAAGTACGTCCACCTTAAGAAACCAGGGCCTAAAACCAGGGCTCGAGATACTTTCAAGTATTTTCTATCTGCATCGAAAATTGATCCATGACCTCATATAAATAAGAAGCACAATCATGTATTCAAAAGCCCTGTTGGAAGTAAAAATACTTGTATAGGAAATTGACCCGTGAGTTGCTATAAATAAGGAGCAAAATCGCGTTTACAAGTAAAAACTTACAAACCATTAAAGTAAAAAATACTTGCATAGGAAATTGATCCGTGACTTGCAACAAATAAGGAGCACAATGGCGTTTACAAATAAATACTTGAACTATTTGAGTACCTACGTACTCGAGCGTCGAGCCATGACGCCGACGCGACGGAGCGAGATACTTTCAAGTGTTTTCTATCTGCATCGAAAATTGATCCACGACTTCATATAAATAAGAAGTACAATCGCGTATTCTCAAAAGCCCTGTTGAAAGTAAAAAATACTTGCATAGGAAATTGATCCGTGACTCTCTATAAATAAGTAGCAAAATCGCGTTTACAAATAAATACTTACAAACCCTTCAAGTAGAAATACTTGCATACGAAGTTGTTCCGTAGACTCTTATGTTATAGAGACATGACCGCAGCAAAAACTAACGCGGTTGAGTACCTACGTAGTTGAGCGAGTAGTCATATAAAATACCTTGAAGTCTTGCAAGTATTTCGGGTCGGTACTTGGTGTGTGTACTTGGAAGCAAATACCTGGTGTAAAAACCTGGTCGCGTAAATACGTACCTTCCCTAGTTAGCATGGTATAAAACATGAGTGAAGATTGGTTAATATGCGAACCATGTAGGTACTTGAAAGCAGATCAAGGTCTGTAAGTTTCATAATTATGTTGGTTTTCTTACTTTACCTTTTACTTATTGTAGGTTTTTTGTGAGGTTACTTTGAGTATGTGGCTTGTAAAATATGGTTTTGAGTGGTGCTTACCTGCCCTACTATACCTTGATTAGGCCTATTAATAATTATTATAAAGTAATTTCACCACGAGCTGCTGATCTGAATGTTACAGCTGCATGTCAAAATATATTGCATTTTTATGCTAAGTAGAGTAGGTACTGGACATACCTGGATATAAAAAAAAACCATTAGTCTATTTAGCTAGTCAGGCTTATATGCCTGATCTAGCTAAATGCCTTATTTCATTCCTCTACTTTCTGTGAAAGTTAGTTCCTTTTTAATTTTAATTATTCATATTGACACAATGGATATTCAGACTTGTTTCAGCCAGGATCCATCATCTTGAGTTTGTACCTTAAGTAGCTAGGTACAAAGTTTTGAAGTTATGAAAATAATGTGTACAATAATGTTCAATTTAACTTAGCCTGTAATAATTGTGTTAAAAACAGTGTCATTATGTTTTAAATATCTACTTAAAATTATTTTCACTAGAAGCAAAATGAGAGCCTTTCGATAATTTTTATTTCTAAAAAATTTAATAACTACTGTAAGTCAATGTCTCTTCGGGATTTCCCGCGTGACAGTTATTCGTGTAGGTATTCGTTTGCAAGCGCATTATACATAATAATTAATGTAATCTATTAGGGGCCATCCATAAATTACGTCACACAAATTTTATGGTCTTTTGACCCCCCCCCCCCCGTTCTTGTCACATGTGGTTACACTTGTGAAACCCCCTCCCCCTTGTGTGACGTCATATATTTTTCAATTTTGTATTTAGAAGTACATACGTAGGTAATTAAATGAAAACAGCAGATTTTCCATTTTTTTTATAATTTAAAAATTATCTATAGTAAAATTGACATTCAAATAATTTTGAAACTTAATGGTGATTTAAACATGTGACGTCAATAAGCGTTTGATCCCCCCTGGCCCTTCTCACACAATGTCAGATTTCGTTGACCTCCTCCCACCCCCTCAACGTGTGACGTAATTTATAGATGGTCCCTTAATTTTGTAGGTACACTACGTAGGTACACAACTATACAATAACTAGTTAATGCAGTAAGTAACTGATGGACATTTGCATATTTTAAGTCATACAACAGCAGCATACAAGTCATTCATTGACATTATACCTACCACCGGGATTTAAAGTACCCTATGTTTAAATTCAGGTTATATAGACTGTGTTAGCCCAATTTTTTTTAATTCCGTACAGCCGTTTCTGCGACATCCAGACAAATGCTCTAAAATTCTTAAAACTACATTTTCGGTATCAGAATCGTGTTTAAAAACATATTCAATGTAGGTACAGTTATTAGTTCGTTAATACTATTTTATTATATGTATTGACATAATAATTATATACAGAATATTATACACTGTGGATAATGCAGTGGGCTACAATATTGTCAAATACTTATAATTACAAGACTTTTAGTGTTAAGATGTATATTTGTAGCTGTTTGTTATCCCATTAAAAATAAAATATAAAAATAGTATGGACCTCAATTTATTTTTCGTAATTTCGTTACATTTTTTAATGTATTGTATGTGTGGTGAACAGAACCTGAAGTAATCATATTTTCAGTAGCGTCCATAAGTCTAGCGCCAAGCGCGTGATATATCGCCTTTTCTCGTGATTTATTTTGGACTCAATGCCAGATTGTAATGATTAAAACTTACCTCTGTTGTATAATTCCAGTATAAACTACGCCAGATTCGTTAGTGGGTAATATTGACATCTTGTTGTTAGGAGTGAATCTATCGATTCTGGAAAATAGTTTTCATGTAGTCCTGCACCCTAATTGCGTAACTCACGATTAATCATAACCTGTTTCGTTTTGACACAGATTGCTAAACCATTGCTTCATATGTTCGAAAAATGTGTCTGCTCAAAAACGTTAATAACGCAATGAATATTGTTGAACTGCAAAATGAAACAGATTATGATTAATCGTGTGTTACGCAATTAGGGTGCTGATTTTTCTTCAGTCTTTACGAGACTGTAGTTCAGCACTACTGCTCCCTAATTGCGTAATGCATGATTAATCATAATTTGTTTCGTTTTGAAACAGATTGCTAAACCATTGCTGCATATGTTCGAAAAATGTGTCTCCTCAACAACGTAATTAACACAATTAATATTTTTGAACTGTTAAAATGAAACAGATTATGATTAATCGTGAGTTACGCAATTAGGGTGCTGGTCTAAAACAAGGGCTATCTATGACTGCTACATTCAGGTGTCTCTAAAAGACCTGATCCTGCTAATTCCGATGGGCTCGCTGGTGGATTGCAAGTCCGCAGTATTATGACCACGGAGCTCCGAATAACAACAGTAATCTTAGCTTATCGCACGTCTATCGAGCTAGTGCTTTACATTGTTATCCTTGAGCCTTGAAGGTTGTGTCCAAACTAGACAAGGAATAAAGCAAATATACCTATTTACTTGAATACATACATACTCTCAAACTACCCAAACTTTACGTCATTGGTTATTTATGATTTTATAACCGATGTTCTTACACGTGGAAACTCGAAGACCATGGTATTTACCTACAGAAACTACTGTACAAAGATTTAATGTTTGTAACTACATAATTGTTGTGCTACCAAAGAAAGCTCCAGTGCCAACGTTAATACATGCCCGCTCAAAAATATATCTGTGCATTCCCATGTGTCCCCTACGTGTACGATATGCTATTTCTGTACAACATTCTCTTGGCACTGTCTTCTCGCATAATACTCTTTTAATGGTCCCTTATCGTTTTCTGAATGAAATGCTGTTAAAACAATGTTCCGGTAAATTATGGTGTGGTGTTTGCTTTACTGTGGTTTTTATTTATAGCCATTTAATCACATTACAACATATGATCATGGATATAATATACATATTATGTATATTTATCGTTGCAGACAAACTTCTAGTGAAAACAATATATTCAAAACAAAAACGCCCATAGCACGCTCAACAACCCAAAAGCTGCGACAGTTATTGTATAAATTAAATGGGTAATTTGGTGGGATCTCTATCTCTTATTTGATGCTGTAATGCTTCAATCTGCCCGACAGGTATGAACTAAATGTAGAAAAAAATATTGACTCATGGGAAAAATTACTCACATTTTATTAAACCCTACATACTTCTAGAACTGCAGAGAGTCCTAGATAGAGTCCAGAATTTCAGACATGATATTTTCATTCACTGGACTGCAGCACGATCACGTTGCCAATATCCTAATTACGTAACAGATATCGCCAGCCGTTTATTGCCATTGAACCTAACTGATAAGCCTCATTAGAGGTCGCTGTGACCTGTATAGTGTATAGTTTCAAAACCCCACAAATCTTTAGTTGCGTGCCGGCAGCCGGACCGTGTGGACGTGTTTTGTTTTCGCCATTTTTGTTTATATTCGGGTGCGAGTTTTTAAGGTAATTTAATTTAATGAATGTGTATTTTTATTAACTCCGTTCTGAAAATTTCCGGATTTGCATTGGAATGGAACTGTGTGAAAAAGAAACCATGTGTTATTTACAGTACATACTGACGACCTTCGCTCATTAGTAACATTTATCATTCAAAGTTATCTTATACACGAGAGTCGAGACATAGTAATTGCTCATCTAATTATTTGTATCATTGTAGGGTTTCAAGTACAAATTATATTGGAGATGAAATGAGAAAATCTGTGTAGGTATATTGCACAGAGAACAATTATTAAACTGTGAAGGTTTTTGTCACAACGACACGAACGGAGGATAATGCAATTTCAATGGAAACAAAACTTACAAATTCAAGCTCAACCTTTGACCGATGCGTAATAAATGTACCTATCGATCAAGACTTGAACTTAAATTTTACTACGGCAGTTACCATGATTATTATTGACAAAAGTGTCACCTCAAATCAAATAGGTATTTTTTTTTAAATGATGATTATTTACATTTTTTTTTTCAATTAAAAAATGAACCCTTCCCAAACCATAAAAAATTACACATACCTACCTAATCATCTACATAATATGAACATCGCCACGTATCAACATATCTATAACTTAGGGAACTTAGGCAACTGAGGGAACACGGGTGGGTTTTAGTCAGTAAAAGTCTGACAGGCCTCCTGCTCCACCCAGAGCGGGAGAAGTTATTTGATGATTTCCCACCCAAAAAAAAAGGGCATCTTACCTATAGTTGTCCCTTGTACTCTCTAAACAATTTGTTTGCGTACTGCTATCTTAAAGGATTAATGTCAATTTATTAAAGATTACTGTCAGTAGATACATAAAAGTATAACGTTATTTGATAATAACCGCCCGCGTTTTCGTGTTAATGCTTAGAGGGGTCAAAGTCCGATGTAACCGGTATTTTATGCAATTACCGGTTTTTGGAGAAATTACGGTTATTCAAACAATAATAAATAATAAAATCTTTTATTTTCTTCACCACATAATGAAAAAATCAGTACAAAACATAATAATGATTACAAAAAATACATTGATGTTGTGGAGACTGGAGCCTGTACTAGGAATACCTGTGTTACAACAGGTCTCCAGAAAATGATAAATAAATAAATCAAATAATGTTACAATTTTAGAATCGTGGATTATGTAAATAAATAAAAATACATTGTTAAATGGCATTTGTATTTCACTCGACAAATAAATTTGCAAAAAAGTTATTCAATACGAGATTCAGGATTTATGCGTTGGCATGGGACTCAAACAAAACTGGCGTAATTTGAGTATACCATAGGACATAGGACCATAGGTATAGCTCTGCCGCCTAAGCCTTCGGAGTTTACAGGCGTGTTAAATAATTTCATCTTATTAAATTATGATCACTACCAATGTATTTTATATTTTATTTATATTATGGACTAGTGCAAATCAAAAAGAAAAAAATATGACCCAGTCATGTGACGCATTCGTTTATCTTTATTTGCATAACGACAACAAACAGGTATGGGTTCAACGCCCGGCATTGGCACTCGAGTGTGTTGCCAAACAACCGTACGTTCAGACTGTTCGGAGCACAAGTTGTGGTTCTGAGTAAAGTGTCAAGACACAGCCACCAAAAGTTTTCTTGGACAAACTTTAAAGTTGATATATAAATCCTTAGGTAGCACTATTGTAAAGGAAATTTCGATAACCGAAATTCCCATATAATAGGGGTGAGCCTAAAGTCGTATTAAACAGTATTAACTGCAGTATATACCATCATTAAATTGATACTCTTATCATCAATACAATACAATAAAATATTATTTATTTCTTACCACAAATTACAGAGCAAGTAATTAAATAGCATAAAAAATATATTTAAGAAAGCCATTACGTAATCCAACTAGTGAAAGTTATTTTCATTTTTGATGCAAGCAATATCTTAATTAAAGCAAACACCAAATCCTCTAGGATCCTCCCACGGAATTAGTATGTACTTACTAAGGTTCTCCACAGTCTCCACTTTCTTGTTTTTTTTTGGACTTGAATAAAATTGGTAATAAGTACGTTTAGTACAACATAATAATAATTATGTAGGTGTTACGTAGGTAGATTGATACATACATAATTATTGGTTTTTCATTTGCTTATCTCCCATGGATTCCAGACAATTCTTATGTATAAAAAAATACTTTTGCATCATAGTAGGTACTTATTTCATCATTATGTAACTGCGTTTTTTTTTTGTTGGGCATCTCGTAGTTGACCTTGAGAGGCCGTGACTACTTAACCGGGCTTTCCTGGGGCTGCCATTAAGAGTTAACTTAACGCCTCCAGGCTTAAAAACTAAAATTACATACTAAGCGACTGCACGCTGAGGGCACCCCCTGTGGGGTACAAACCTCGGCTCAGGGCGTCACTGTTAGGGGGACAGCTAGTGGGGACAGGCTGGATCAAAATATTGGCATTATTATTATTAGTAGGGGAATTTAACTCTACTGGCTCAGCTGCGGCGCGGGCTGGCGCTTCAACGAGCAAGGGTCGGTCGGGGATGTAATTGCGTAGTCTCATTGCGATGTTTATTTCTTTTGCACCATTCTTTTTTTTTGTCGATGTTTATTTACCGTTTTACTTGTTATCTTGATAGATACAAACCTACTAACAATAAAGCATGTAAATAAAGTTAGAAGTGCAAACACATGTATAATTATGTAACTACAAAGTAAAAATAAATACTTAGGTACCTAAATAGTCTAATATGTAGAGTTGACTTCCTAATTTTAATTAGACTACATATGTGTCTAGGTTCGTCATCATAAGTATCTAATACCGTACTTTTAAACCTATTAAGGTCTATATCCGTCCTCGATTTACGTCTAGACTAGGCATTAACCTTATTAGAAGAAACCTACATTTACCAACTTATGATTTGTGCCAAGAACCTACCTAGTATCGATTGACGGAGCCTTGTAATACTCGATACGTACACAAATCGGCAAGATTTGTGTACTTTGCCTTCGGGCGTGGCCTATGTCACCAAATATTTATCAATTGGATATTGATGGCGCAATAACATTACTCTACGTTTATGTTGTTTTTTTTTTTGTGCTCATTAAGTTATCTAATTGCATCTATATAAGAGGAAAAATACATAGCAAGCATGCTTATCTACATAATCGGTTTGATATTGATCGTTTGCCGCGGCCTGTTGCAGTTTGCACTGCTTACTAAGTATTTAGGTTACCTAAATTGGCAAATATACGCATGCTTGAAATTGCACAAAGCTTGTTTTACACTGACTCGTATTAGAACACATTTGGAATCGGTTTGTCTCGAATGCCCGACTGGCGATAAATCCCGAAAAAGCATAAGGTGTTATAACCAATTCATTACGGGTACGGGATATTATTTAACATTCGTACAAAAATCTCCAGTAAGATACGCCTTCGCTAGTTAGGTAGTCACGACGAAAACCTTCAAACCTTCCTGTTTTGTGTTGTGTTGTAAGTAACATAAATATTTAAATGTACAACTTAGATATTAGTTGTGTCTGCACCCTAATTACGTAACACGCGATTAATCTTAATCGGTTTCATTTTGACAGTTCAACAATATACATTGCGTTATTTACGTTGTTGAGCAGCCACATTTTTCGAACATATGAAGCAATGGTTTAGCTATCTGTTTCAAAACGAAACAAATTATGATTAATCGTGAGTTACGCAATTAGGGTGCTGGTCTTTGGGAAATGTAGTGGGTAGGTGGTAGTATAGGAGTAGGTATTTCCGTTTGAGCACCAATTTTTAGAGCACGTAATGTATTGAGCTCCAAGGTATTCCCATACCTACCTTTAGTGCTTTTATTGTGATAGTTTAACAACATTCATTGCGTTATTTACGTTGTTGAGCAGACGAATATTTCGAACATAGTTCTGAAGCAATAGATTAGCATTATCCTTCAAAATTATTTAGCTTGTGATTATTAGTGTGTTATGCAATTCGAGTGCTGTTGGTTTTCCCTTACAAAAAATATCACACTAACAGCAGACTTATATGACGCTTTCTATTTCTACTCTACAGTAGAATAGAAATCGCTTGTCTACATTTCTCGATACAATACTGTCAACATTGTCTACACGGAAACGCAATTTTTGTCTAGTCTTCCGTCGACAAAATGCTTCTCTACGGTTCTCTGCTACGCCTGCAGTAAATAATATTACTGCTGCAATGGTCGTCTTCAGTTGTAATAATTCATTTGTCGTTTTTGAAGACACTGTTGGCTAGAAATAAATCTGTCTAGACAGTTCCAAGTCGGGCACTTGGCTAAAATAGGTACAAACACAACTATACGAACACTGACATTATGTAATGGCAATTAATTGAAGCCATGCAAAAGAATCCTTGTAACAATGATTGTCGATTGATTTGTTTCTCCGCTGAAACAATCAGAAGCCTGAATAATGCTTGCCTTAAACGTATGTCATACACATACCAAAGTAGGTATAGGTTACATACAACAGAATTAATTTTGTTTAGCAGTTTTTAAACCTGTCATGGTTTTTCGTGATCACTAGTGGTCTAGTAAAATCTTTCGATTCTCAAGTCAGGCAAATTGTTATTGTGCTTTTCCATCTCAGAATAACCCGGAGTCAGTATTTGTGGCCCGTTCAGGGCCTACGTCCCATTTGGTAGCGTAACACGGTCACTTTATGAACCCTATTGCTCATTAACGGCTTGTCTTGAAGATTTGAAAAATATATGATTTTGCTATAAATTCATATAAGTAGATCATTTTGCCCGAAGTACTTTTTTGTATGGTTAATACTTTCGCTGTAAAAAAATATTTTCCAACACGCAATATTTTGACTTCTATTCCATACTCCTACTAAACGGCTTCGTTATTTGGAAAAAAAAATACACTGAAAAATAGATAGTTAGAGGTACCACAGAATCGCCGAAGCACAATTGTAAATTAATCAAAGGAATATCCCCATTTTGAGATAAAGGCTCAGAGGTGCCCTGCGCGGGCGCGGGCGGCAGTCGTGTTTTAGCATACAAACGGGAGATGAGGATACTATGGGCCTTAATGTCAATAGGCTCGCCCCTACGAAAGAGCGTAAGTTGGTACTATACAAATAATACCACCTCTGTCCTCGGGGAATACGAATACAGACGTGATGTTGAGACATGAGTTGAGACTAGAACTAACAAAGTTTATTAGACTCAAGAGATAAGACTGTGCAGTCAGCCAACCGTCAGATCTAGATTCTACACATAGGTACCTGTAGCTATCAGCAATAGTGATTTGATGCATATCGTGGTAATATTGTCTGATAAAATTAATAGGATAACGCGTTTGTGAGTGGTGCCGACTGCAGGCTGATAGTAGCCGGTAAGAACAGAGGCCTTAGTGTGAGTTTCATTTAACCATCTCGATCAAACTCATCGATCGCGTTTGGCGTACCGATTGGCCCTGGATTGGTGACGGACCAATAGGAGCGCCGAACGCGCTCGATGCGTTTGATCGAGATGGTTAAATAAAACTCACACTAGAGCCACTGAGGCCTTAGTGTGAGTTTAATTTAACCATCTCGATCAAACGCTTCGAGCACGTTTGACGCTCCGAGTGGCCCTGGCTTGGTGATGGACCAATAGGAGCGCCGAACGCGCTCGATGCGTTTGATCGAAATGGTAAAATGAAACTCACACTAGGGCCACTATACGTAGTTGTGACGCCATGCTTAGATAATCCTCTGTTAGTATCCATAAGAGACTGTCTAACAACGGGCCTTTTTGTGTTGAACTATTGATTCAACATAATGCTAGAGCATTCATTGGTAATTTCTGCAGTCTGAAAGTAGCGCCGGTGCAGTGACCGGGAAGTTGCGTTGAAATCGATTTTTATGGTATGAGCTTTTGATGCGGACTAATGAGGAAAGTTTCCAGTATGAATTTGGGTGGATATACCTAAGAGAAGCTTGAGACCAAAGAATTGATGGATACAGAATGGCTAGAAGAAGTATGAATACTGTGGTTATGGCTCTTGAGATGTTAGGAAAAAGTAAATGCTGCGCCGTCCCCAGGAAGCTCGGGATAAGGGCAGCAGCATGGCGATTTTTGCAGTCGATGTCGAATTAGGGACACGCAAATTGTATACAAACTGTGAACTCCATCCCTAACGCTTGAACCACGGTAAAACAAAACTAAGCTTTAGAACCACCATACGTAGGCACTTAGGCATGTAATGATTATAACTAGATTTACGAGCGTTTGTCTATCTATAAAGTAGTGTCAGACATAATCTGTCAAATAATGTCCAAGCACAAGCACGTGTAAGGTGCCAACTCAAAGGATTTTTGTATTAAACCAATTGCAGGCACTTTTGAATTGTCAAGGGGTCGGTCAGTCAGAAAGATAAAGATACTTATTTGCCCATTGCAAAGCTTAGTAGGTTCCTATGGGAAATGAATGAGCAAGAAACTCCACGGTCACTTTTTTTTAATCTAATTAACATCGTTACGAATTATTGGTTACATAATTCTCACGGCTACACATCAAGCTATACATTTCTAGTATAAGCTGATCTCGCATTGTTTAGGATTTCCGTACAGTGCGGGATATTAGTAATGAAAAGATAATTCAGAAATTAAAATAAGCTGTAGCAGCTAAGAGATGATCAGTTCCTACTGACGGCGCCCGTTCACGACCATTTTGAAGAGATCTTCATGATCCAATAACTGCTACTTGCAAAATAATATTCTTACAACCGCGTTTGTTTTGTTTTTGTGTTATCTTGCAATGCCAAGTCGACTACTTAATTGACCATTACCTTTTTTGCTTGATCTGTCCACAATAAAAATAAATACAAGCAGCCAGACTGGAATCGTATCGAATTGACCGGTTTCTGCAATTTAGTATTTCTTTGAATCTCAGTCTCAGGTCTTACGCCTTGTAATTTTATGGTCTTGCTTCAAGTAATTGTTGCTATTTTGATGGCATGAAGCTTAAGCAATGACGGGTTAGTAAAGAACCGTGTGTATTTCAAATAACTAAAATTTGGAAGTCCCAAATTCCAAAAGACAAAACTATTTCGAGCGCATTTATTATTTGCTATATTATGGCTCCTATAAGCTAGTATCTTCATTTGTCTCATCATTATTCGTTTTCGTTTCGTCTGAGACATCCAGCAGCTCATTTAATTGCACTCATGTAATGAATGTTGCATGATTGCCATTCACTCAGCCGTCTTTTGATAAGCCAATCACTACGTCACGAAGTTATGACATAATTAAGTACTTTACACTTACGATCACGTCGCCCAATTTCACTTTAAGTACCCATAAATCGTAAGTAAGTTTGATAGGAGAATGTATCTCATACTTATCGATATTATATCAGCTTTTATTCTCCTGACATCATAAAGATACAAGGTATATCAGTGCAATGTCCCTAATGTCCGGGACGTGACCGGATCGTGGCCCCAAGTTTGGACGGTGTTGTTGCGAAGGCACTGAAATGTCAGTTGTGAACGAGTACCTACATTTATAAATTAAAAATATAAGATTTTTTTTGTCCATGAATTAATTTACGGGCGTTTCACGTCCTTAACACTGCTGTACCCTTCATAATCATTGGTGACTCCACTACAAATAATATTTGCCATTTTTTTAAAATCTGATATAACATTACCCTTGAACATACTACAATCACTAGGTAGGTACATATTAAAAGTTTGAAAATTTGTAACTAAGTAACTTGAAGAGAGGCCATAATATATGGAAAAATATTATGGATGTCTGTTGTCCATGTAATCGTAACTCAAATACGTAGCGAATCGTCCTTGATATGTAAAACCTATTTGGTTACCGTGTGCACTGGTTAGTTTCGATTTTTAGCGCGACTCTAGTGATAGATGTCAAAATAAATGGAAATAGGCGCCAAAAACGAAAACCGACCAAAACCTTGAACCACTTGAACTGAAGTTCAAGAACCTTTGTAAAATGAATGTTTTCGCGGCTTTCATCTAATTACCGTAACTTTTTAGACAATTATGAAGGTAATTAAAATTTATTAACTACATTGTTAGACTTATTTTAAATTCTTGTTGATTTGTAGATCTTTGGGTTAAGGGTAGTCAGAAGCCCGAAGTCTGAAACCAGTCCTATCGAGGGGTATCGTATTACCTGGGTGGTGAAGGTCAAATCGGCAGTGGATCCATGTAAAATACTGGTATCCAGCTTCATCCGCTTAGAAACAGGCCCTAACATAGTTGCGAAAAAGCTAGGCAGATGGTGGGATGACGATACTGGTTTCTTTTTTTTTTCGGGTTTTCGCTTCGCACGGTTTGTGCATTTAGCCAGTATCAACTAATTTTTCTTTTCGATCAAGTAAATGGCCCGATATTGGGCACGAAGTTACAAAACAGTCATAATCGTCTTTAGTCAGTCAAGTCAAAGTTATTGTAAAGCGGTAGTAACTTTACAACAACCTAATATGAGTTTTTGGAGGGAACACGAAAAGTCCACGCTAGTCACTTATTTTCACCTTCACTACACTTGTGCTCACATGTAACTAAATTGAATAATTCACTACCAAAATTATACAATTTAATTCGCTATTTCACTAAATTTCATAAAAAATTTAAATTCGTGCGACATGTTCCAACCCGATCCCGCCAAAAACTCCCGATAAGTACTGGTTTCTAAGAAAGAGTTTTTTTTTGGAACGAAGTTTTGGAACGAAGTTCCTTATCGCGCGTTGTGAAAGGGGGCTAGACGGAAAAAATTCTCACGAAAAGTTGTAACGACACTTTTTGCCATAATATGCTATTGTAAGCCGTGCGGCGTGCGCATGTTTCTCTGTCTGTCCCTCTCTCTCTCTCTCTCTTATAAAAAGAAAGCCAGATATTTTCATTTCGTCTTTTTTTTTTAACTTCGTTCCATCCGGGTGTCCCTTGACACCTCTCAAGTTTTTTTATTACCTAATAAAACCATTTTGAGACGTTTTGATTTTTTTTTCTATGTCATTTTCTAATAGGAGTCGTCTGCGAATCCGATTGAACCAATATTCAACACTTTACTGAATGTCGAAGTTGTTACTAAAGTAAAATATTATTCATAGTGAAGGTCATTTTTTCTACTGCTATTAAGCGTAAACTGCTCAATTTCCATCACGTTTTGCTCAACGCATTCAGTTCATTATTTTGCACTGTGTAATGGTGCTGTTTCGTTCTATACTTGGGAGCTACTTATGTCCTGTAACCATGGTCAACAACTAGTCATGGCTGTAATCAGCACGACCAGTATGATCATACTGACATTTGTGTTTTCCATTTGTCTATATAAAGGTTTAAAACACAACGGGAACTTACTTCAAAATATGTGCTGATGTATATTACTCGTACAGTTAAGACAGGCGCAACGTGACTGTAATAGAACAATTTATATTATTTTCTATTCGAGTCGCGTCGGACCGGTCTGTGGGAGTCTGTATCTAAACAAACATTTTATTGCAAAATGTTGTTTTTCTGCAACAGGCATAATTATGTAGGTACGTTTTGGGCTAAAGTTCTGCTTTCTTGGTCTCACTATTAAAAAAAAACATTAAATAACCCTGCGTGTCAAGGAAATAAACATATGTTTTAATTTAATTGAAGGCTTTAAAAAATCCCAAGGGTATTCTAAAGAATGCATAAAAAACGTACTCCGTGCAGTCGAATAGAGGACCGAGTTTAGTCCCCTGCGGCACTCTTAAATTATACAAACATTGCATGCACCAACCAATCACGTTCATGGCTCCAGCTGCACTAGTGCATGATTAGCCTAAGTAAATACGTCAGTATAGCGCCACCAAGTCCTGCAGTCACGCTATATATAAGGTCGAAGATCGTAACTGTATAATCATTCCAGTTGCTATGTAATAGGTATCATGATTGATAACCTCTTTCACTCACTGACTTTAACGTTGCAGCAAACCTAACACGAGTGACTATTAATAGTACGTACGTGCTTCATCTTTCTTAGGGTCTTTTAAATAAATGAATAGTGTCACAAATTGCCTACTAGGTACCTGCAACGTACAACGGTATCTGGACAAGAGATCTCTGTATGGAAAATGTTTGAATCATGTTGGCATTTAAACTTCGCTAGGTATATTATAATTGCTCTTCAATTATCGCCATGATCGTAAAAAAATCTGTGCTTATATTTTTTTTGCCGTTCACTTATCGCATCTATGTGGAATTCCACAAGTTCATGCACCTTAGCATTACTATCTAGGTGTTTGTTTATTTCTCTATCGTTATTTTTTCAATTATTATCTTCACAACTATGTAGGTACATATCTGCGTCAATCTATATAAAGCTTAATAGCAATCATTAATTAGATTATGCAGATCACCTATGTTGTTTATTACCTTTCACTTACTACTTACCTTTATCGTAAGAGTTAGGTACGTCATCATCGGTCAACTGCCATACCGACGTATTTTGGGATACTTACTTCAACTCCTTATTTTGACTGTCGGAATAGACCAGCTAGTCCCAAATCGGAAACAAATCTTATAGAGGAAATGATTTTATCTTAAGAACAATGCCTATTGCAATTCAAGTCAGTTAAAAACTACTTAGATCATAATTTTTCATATTCTTTCTTTGCTAATTAGAATACGGATCACCAAATTCCTACACAAATCACATGTGAGGAAACCCTATCGACAAGTACTAGTGTACAAGATCAACTTGTTTTTAATAGAATAAAATAAACTTGACAGAACGTTATCCAAAGGTGATTTGCACATCGCAATGTCATTCAGGGCGTTTCGGTCATTTGAGACGCCAATAGACGGAACTTGTAAGCAATAGGTTTAACTTAATTATTGCAGATTAAAGTATTATCTTATATATATGTTATTTTGTTAGGAAATCTGCGGCTAATTCTATGTGGGGTCTATATGGACTGAATAATATTATGACTGCTTAGGTAATCCCTGTGACATAAGTGAGATAAATGTTCTGTTGACTGCATATTTTGCTAACTGAAAATAAATTAGAAGAACTGCTCGATTCGAATCTTCTGTTGTAAAAGATATGAGAACTGTATCTACCTACTATGGAACTGTAAATAGTAAGACCGTCATGTTCTGCTCGCAGAACAGATGCATGCGAACAAGCAGTGGACGTTTCTTGTCTGAAATTATAATGTTGAATGTCTTCATAAATGCAACGTTCAACGAGACGAGATTCAATGACCCAGTTTTCTCGACACAGGATGTCCTATTCAGGACAAATTGATGCCTTTCTGCATACTGAACCTAAAAGCTGTGTGATGCAAATAGCGAGATAGATATAACATCGAGATAAGCAGATACTGGCTGATATGAAACGTGACGCAAAATTTAGTCTAGGACAGTAAAATGTAGAATGGACTACTATAAATATTGTAGTTAATTAAATAGATACCTACTGTCAGCTTCAGGCTATAATTAAGATTAAGTAATAAAAATACAGTCGAATTGAGACCCTCCTCTTTATTTGAAGTCCGTTAAAAATAAACGAGCATTTCGCAGAAGTGTCACTGTTGGTGCAAATAAAAAATATAAAAAGTAGGACATAATTTAATTGGTGAACAAGGCCATAACTAAAAAGAAAAATGTATACGACTGATTCTCTGGCTCAAATATGGGTGCTTTACACGGGTATCGATAGGTATTGTTTCTAATGTTTTAAATAGTACGTAAATAGATACATCACGTATGTACACGGGTATCAGTGTTGTATAGCGTTTAAAGTCAATTAACTCTTGTTGAACAAGTTGACATTGCTGTTTATGCAATGCAATGTTTATGGAAGAGCAATGATAATATTAAGCTTGCATTTGCGTCGCAACACACGCAACGCCAAGCTGTCTACGAAAATTGGACCATCCAATCTCGTTTTTTAGTACTTAGGTACCATTCTTCCATGTCATCTAAAACATTTGTTACCTGCTGATCATCGATAGTTAGATAAACATAGGTATAATGTTCCTACACGTATTGCAGATGATTAATGTTATTTTTAGGTTGAATGACGATGACTGAGCCTAGGTACTCGTATAATCTAATTTACTTTTCTTTTGTTTCAGATTTGAAACCGAAACACGCCGAAGGCACGACTCGAAACGAAATATAAAAAATCTAGTCAATAAGCCAATTCACATTTTTTTTACAAAATATTAAAAATGAGATAAACCAGTGTTAGGTATTAAAGTAGTTTAAGATTTGTACTTATTTTATTCGGTAGTAAGTTTTGTTTAAGTGTAAATATGCAGATTTTAAAAGCACGTTTCGCTCTGAGAGCGACTGCTTCACAATTTCAAGCATGGAGTTCTGCCAGAGGAAGGACTGCTTCTTCGGTGAGTTCTACTTCAGTTTTTCTTTCCATTTGATTCCTTATCTTACGAGAAATTTTGCTGTGAGTGACTAAAAGTAGGTACACACCTTTTTACGATACCCGACTCTGACTACAACTGCGATTGTCGTATAGGTACACACAGCGTCAGTATATGCTAACCCCTCAAGTTTTAAAATGTTACACTGCTACAACATTCAATTCGTTAAGAATAATCTACAGAATACTTCAAAAAGAGTTTCTAGTTTCGACTTTGATTCGAACCATTGCTTCACCGAACGTCGTCATACTCATACCGGCAGTTTGACGAACTAACCAACGAACCCATATGAATTGCGATGAAATTGTTATCGACTATCGTCCATTTCACTTCATCTTTAGGTCTCTGTCTAATCGATAGACTATGTTATTTAACGGTATCCATTGATTTAACTTATTAGTCTTATTACGTTTTCTTTATAAAATTAATCCTTACCCTCAAGTTATAACTACAACATGTGATGATATACATTCACTTAAAACGTCTGTATACAGAGACGACATGACAGATCACGTGACATTTCGTTAGTTTATGTCAATCTAAAATATTTCTAGCGCTTCCTATTTTATTGTTTGCGTTAAAAGGATATCACTTGTCTACTGACACAAATGTCAGTTGGTAAAATACGTATATATTAAGTTATCTGTAAATGATCAAATAAAATTGTAAAATCTTTGTAGTAAGTAAAATAAGATCAAAGTTTTGTTAAATAATAACAATAATAAATATTATGAAATGATTATGAAAGTATTTCATTTTTCTTGATTTTAACATTCTTTACTACACAAAATAGAAAAATACTTTATATTCAAAAAATATATTGCATTACAAAAAGCAAATTTCGTGCCCAGGATTTGAACTTCCAATCTTATGCACGGCATTCGGTCTTGTTACCTCCGGTCTAATTAGACGTTAAATGATTCCTCGTAAACGTTATGCATATTCACTAAAACAATACAGTAATTATAATAAAATGTTTTTTTGCAAAATGCAAATAATAACGTGGGCCTAGCACGGATTTAAACGCACTGTATGTCTTTTGGAAGGGTAACCACTTAATGGAGCTGTGTGTACGTGCCCAATTTGAGAAAATGTTTTCAGAATATAGATAGTTAACTTTAGATTAGGATTACAGAAGTGAAATTTGGTTGAGCTTTACAATAGGTACACCTACTTTACATATTTCATCCTCACTCATTCTTATATCTAGAACGGAACAATGCTTGAGTTCTTAACACGTAGTGTAGTTAGCAAATTATGTGTCTGTTGGTTTAGAGATAATTGATTCCGATCTGTTTATCATCCAGACAGGAAATAATTATAAAGGAACCTTGGCCCTTAGATATAGATACATCTAATATTATATATATTAGATTAAAGTTATTCCACTCATACGCGAAATAATGAGTCAGTTACACACGCCCCTAATATAAATATGTCTCCAAAATAAGTAAGTTGCGTGTCTCGTCCACTGGCCTTATCAAAGTTCAAACAATATAAATCATCAAGCCAAACAATAGTAGGTAAATAATATAAATGTACCGCGACAAGACGCTTGCGCAATAAATATTTACGAATAACACTTAGGTACCGTATTATCAACCTCGCTTAAAAACTACTTACGAAAATGAAAATGTGATTTCAAAGGCGGTAATGATGTTTTTATCTAAATGCACCAACAGAAAAAATGACGGTGCAAATGTCGTAGATTGAACAAAGAGATTTTTACTGATGGAAATGGCCTCATCTGAAATCATATCCAAAAAAGGCACGGCACCAGATAAAAATTATGACTTTCTATCATCATCATCATATCAGCCGAAAGACGTCCACTACTGGACATAAGCCTCCCCCAAAAGGGGGGATTTGCCATAATCGCCACGCTTGGCAGGCGGCTTGACTTTCTATATGATAAAGTAAAGGAGGATTCTGTAAGCAAAGAGATGTTATACAAAGAAAGTGATGAATTAAATGTTGACGGAAGGAGGGGGGAAGAAAAAAGGGAACTGAGGGATGGATTGTGTAATGAATAATATGAAGGAAATGTGGCGACTGATTCCTATTAGCCGGATTTAGCCGCCACATCCCCTTTCTCCTGATAGAGGAGAATGGAAGATAAAACACTTGTCACCGAACCCAATTAAGGTTTACATCAGATTCTAAATGTGGTATGCCACTCAGCATACCAAATGTCGAAGCAACAACAAAAATTTCACCGTCTAAGTCTAAACCATAGAAATATTGGTGTTTAAACGTCTCCTGTCATTTGTTTTTCATAGCATGCCATCATAGGCAAGATACTTGCATCGGAAACAGGGTAGTAAGGACATCGACGCACAACCTGTTGCCATAGATTCAGTACATGATTCTGAAATTCTGACGAAAAATTAGCTGTTCCAGTACATTTTAACCGCGTAGGTATTGCACTTTATTGTGAAACAGCAGATTTGTTTTTTGGTAAAGTCTCAAAATTTATCCGAATCTTGTGCTAAATTAATGGTTACAGTTTGCCCGTCGATGTCCTGCCTGCTGCTGTACATGAGCTTAACATAAGACAATGAGGCAAAGAAAGTGAAAGGTTCCCTTTGTAAACGCTATATATACTCGTATATCACAGTCACAATGACTCAGAAAACGACCAGTCGTCATCACTGTTATTTTGAGGTTTAATCCTATCTCTCTAATCAGATATTGTGAAAATATAATATCTGCTGAAAATCTCACACCTGAACATGAGTTACCTTGAGTTTCCTAGAAGTCTTAAGCCCCGGACTCAGGTAGTCCAAAGTAAAGAAAACTTGCATAAGTGGAGATTCACAGATGATTCCGCCCAGGAGTGTAGGTAAATATGGTGCTGTCCCACAAACAATCAGCGTGCCCTACTATCTGCACGCTACAGTTGATAGAACCTGCTGAAAGTGCCAAACTCGAAGCCAAGTTCTGGGCTGATTGTATTTAGATTGCTATCGACACGTTATGAAGAAGAAGTCAGATAGTCTTTTACTCTGGGTAAATCTGTCCAGCGTTTGTCCTTTGTTTCCTACAGAGATTGATTAGATTCCGATGTTGTTTGTGTCAATATAGTACACGCTTCAGTTATCTTATCGCGAAAATTACATGGCTTACTCATTATCATATTTATCGGACTTAGTAGTAAGTATGAAAAAGGAATTTGCAGTTTTGTGACTGTCTGTTTGTTTCTGAACATTTTTTCTGATCAATTAGACTGCTCTCACTCGAGAACCATCAGCACCCTAATTCCGAAACACACTATCAATCAGAATCTAAATCATTTTGAAGGATATCGCTAATCCATTGCTTCATATGTTCGAAAAATTTGTCTGCTAAACAACGTAAATAACGCAATGAATGTTGTTGAAATGTCAAAATGAATGCCTTTCAAAGCCAATTACCCCGCAGATCTGTGCTTTGATTTATTCTTTATTTCCTTCCTTCTCCTTCGCTAAGGATTAGTACTATTAGTAGTATTGATTGATGTATTGATCTTGCACACTAACATTCAGTGTCCCCACATTTAATTAAAATAATGCATTGAGGAAACAATTATTAGGTCATGCTTGCATATAGGGAAGATTCAATGTAACAATGGCGAATTCTTATTTACCTATACCCACGCCAATCAATATCATAGAAACTCAATTTTACACAATTATGACATAAGGGCTCCTGGCTAAATAATGACAGCCGCACAAGTCGATCAAAGGTTAAGCAGCCCTTGCAGCGGTCGGATCGTGGATGGCTGTCTCGATGTATGTATAATGGACGGTCACTTTACACATATCGAGACACCTCCGTGCCTCGAAATGGCTGTCATTCGTAAATCTTGGACAAGTGTTACCGGTAGGTAGTCAGAATCCCAAATCAACAATCAAAATCAAAAATAATTTTGTTATAACTAGGCTGAGTCAGCACTTTTTGAACGTCAAAATTACATAAGACAGTCCTTCAATAACGCCCGCCCTTCACCTCTTCCTAGTGCTTTAGATGGGAAGACGAAGTGGTGCAACAAACTGCCCAGCAGCACAGCCGTTTGTTAAGTTAGAAGAACTTGATCCTATACAATAGTACCTAGGTAATTAACCTTACGAAACACAACAAAAAAACATTAAATTTGCCATAATGTCAGCTAGCACACGCCAATATACCAACAAAACATTGAAAACTATAGGTACGCAAGCAGAAATACATAAATAAAAAAAACGTAAACAGAACTTACAACAGTTACAACCCAAATAAAAGCCTCTGGGCAAAAAGGCGTGCCTGCTTACACATGCAATTCTGCATTATGTAAATACAGCTGTAACTTGAACTTACAAAAGCGAAACTAGGACCTTTGGAATAAAATTAATAGTTGTTGTTGTTGTTGTTTTTTAATTGCGTGTATGACACTGTTTATGTAAATAAATATTATCTTATCTTATCTTAACAATAACAAAACCATGGTCAGCAAGACGACCAGTTACCAAAAGCAGCACCCGTTCACGAGCATAAAGCAAAGATCAGCCATTGCCCCCCTCGCCATATTTGAGGGAAGGAGGCAACCCGACCCCCGACGCTACCGCAAGCAGTGACATCTATGGTAGCATGACGAACTTGCTGACGGTTGCTCTCGCAAGAATAATATGAATTGACGAGGTCGCTAGCTAACTACATAATATTATTGCAATACAACTCATTAAAGACAAACAAATGGGTTATGGACCTTATGAAGCCGGTGAAAGGGAACACGTAGTTTGTCCTTATTTCTAGTATTAATATTATGAATATCACTGTTTTTAGTGTACGGTGTATATTTTGCCAAATATATAAGATGTTAGCGAAGATGAATTGCGATGCCACTGTGAGAATACCAATATCTTTAAAAAATCTCTCAGAGAAACTCTAGCACCTAGTTGGTAAATTAATTTATTAATTAACAAAAATATTTAGAATGTCAGCGGCTTTGCCCCACAGCAGAATTCCTTAGGACATAACGCTATGAAAATAACTAAAATAGACTAACCGAGCTGTATCAACGTCAGTGTATTGTCTTACTTTCCTGATAGCGTAGGCGGCCGAACTGAGCCTTCCCGCTAGGCTTGATATATGGGATCCCCACTGAAGTTTTCGTGTTACCCAGTAACTGGGTAGTGGAGGTCTGCTGCATCCGATTAGGCTTAAAGCCGACCGCACCATAATATACACTCGTAGTTGCGAAAATACTAGGTAGATTGACTATGACAACAGTACCAAAAAAAAACCGCCGCGGATAAATATGATCACTTTCAATTTGTGCAGAGTGCACGCAGTCGCTACTCAATTAATTCTACTGATCCTAATATTGATTGGTCAATATTTTATAGGAACACTGTCATAGTAGGTATATCCAAGACTATTTAATGGTAAAAATAAAACACGATAAGGGAAATACTTTATATTAAAATATGAAGTTGCTTCTGCCTAGCCCGAAGAATTGCCAAAGTTAAGTGGCAGTGGGCTTGGCACATTACTCGCAGCACAGATGGCGGATGGGTCCCTAAGGTTCTGGACTGGAGTGAAGGCCGCAGGAATCCGCTGAATGCGAGAAACTCAGAACCTGTCAAGTGCCGGTGCTTGGGGGAGGCCTATATCCAACAGTGGACGGTTTTCGGCTGAAATTGATGAAGACGATGAAGTTTTCTGTGAGAAGAAAACTTCAGACTCATGTGAATGTCTATTTATCTTCATAGTTATCGTCCGTTTTTGATGAAATGTAAGCCAGGTTACTTTATGATATTGTATCAACATGTAAACAGATAATGATCAATTCTGTAGTTTCTACTCCCACGAGAAAAAGACGTGAGATTATGTATGTATGTGTGTATTCTGCACAGTGGCAAAGACTAAACCCCGCATGTGAATCGCTTAGAAATTAAGAAGTACAAAAGAACGATCGATGGATTGTGTAACAGGTAATTGGGCTAAAAAGGGGGTGAACACTGAGATAACGGCTGGTCGAAAAGCTCACCCATGTGAAGTGGACGATCGAGGACGATGTCCTTTATGAATATATCAACTAAGTACATAGATTCAGAGTATTGTCTATCGTTCAATGAGAAGAACAGCATCCTAATTGCATCACTCATGATTAATCATAATCTGTTTCGTTTTGAGACAGATGGCTAAACCATTGCTTCATATGTTCGAAAAATGTGTCTGCTCAGCAACGTAAATAACGCAATGAATATTGTTGAACTGTCAAAATGAAACCGATTATGATTAATCGCGTGTTACGCAATTAGGGTGCAGAAAATGCTATGATGATAACAATCTCATCTAAATTCCATCACATTAACCGTTAAAAAATCGTTAACGTATGTACAAGATTCCAACTCTTATTAACATTTTATCTACGTGCATTAACTTTAGATAACTAGATACAACTATCTTATCATAATCCTAATAACTATAGATGTGCCAATCTTATTCTGAAAATTCTTGTTCAGTGTAGTAATCTCAAGAGTTATTGTACCGACACTGATGACATTATGCGGTTTTGCCATTCTTTAAAATTGTGACAGCATGCATTTTAAATACAATAGTTCTCTGCTCATTACCTACTAGCCATTTGCATGTTCTATAAAAATGATTAATTTCAGTTATTGCATGTTGCTTGATCAATCATGCTTTATTATGTAGGTAGGTATATACACTCGAGAGCAATGAATCCGGGTCACTTAAAGAATGTTAAAAATCTCGGAAACTAAAAATGATAGGTTAATGCAATAAATTGTATTTAATAGACAATGTAATACTCCTTAAATGAAAGTAAAAAAAATATGAGTCACCATACATTTTATTAACACAAAATTACATAAAGAAAAAAACTGCTGATCTCTCCTTAAAACAAAAATAGGAAACATGAAATTTTTGAACTTTATTACGATTTTCTTGAATTTTAATACTTCGTATTGCCTCCTCGTGCTTCCATTACTGCGTTTACGCGGTTTGGCATGCTGTACACCAAGTTCCTTATACGATTTTGGGGAATATTCTCCCATTCCTCTGTGAGAGCAATTTTGAGCTCACGAAGCGTGATTGGGGGAGGGTTTCGTTGTTTTACGCATCTGCCTAGCTCGTCCCAAGCATGCTCGATCGGGTTGATATCCGGGCTGCGCGCTGGCCACTCCATACGAGTAATGTTCATCTCTTGAAGGTAGTCATTCACAATCCTACCTGTATGAGGTCGGGCATTGTCATGCATAAATATAGCATCCTCACCTAAATTGACCATAAATGGACCAACGTGATCATTGAGGATTTCTTCCACATATCTTACGCTAGTTAAAGAGCCGTTTTCTATGATCACCAGCTCTGTGCGACTTTCAGAAGAAATTCCGGCCCACACAAGTACAGACCCACCACCGTAGGCTACTTTTTCTTCGATGCATGCTTGCTTGAATCTTTCCCCTGGTCTTCGATACACTCTGTGTCTTCCATCGTGCTTGTAGAGCATAAATTTTGATTCGTCGGAGAACATAACTTTTGACCAATCTTCAATACTCCAATTTACGTGGCTCTGGGCATATCTTAGTCTTGAAATACGATGCCCACGCTCCAGTTTAGGGCCGTTTGCAGGTCTAAGGGGTTTTAAGTTAGATTCAGCAAGCCGACGTCTTACTGTCCATGCACTTGGGTTACTTCCTCCGAGGCGTCGAAACTGATTTGTGAGTTCAGTTCCTGTGAGAAAGCGATTTCGAAGCATGGTGTTCACCAAGTATCGGTCTTCTCGTGCTGTGGTACACCTGGTTCTGCCCGTTCCTGGTCTGCGTAGGTTAGAACCAGTTTCTTCGTAACGTCGGAGAACTCTTTGTACTGTTGACAGCGACACACCGACAGTCCTGGCTGTATCGCGCTGACTCCGGCCGGTTTCCAGCATTGTAAGTATTCTGGTGCATTCTTCAGGCGTAAGCGACATAATTTCAGCTTGAATAATGAATATAGAGCACTATCAACATGGTTTATGTACCCACATAAATGACAGATTACAAACAAAAGCAAAACCAAATGCTGTAATTTCGTAGTTCCATCTTCGAAAGTGGCCCTTTTTCAAATTAGATTTTTTTATGATATAACTTTACAATAACTATGAAGTTTTAATACCTTCATTTAAGGAGTATTACATTGTCTATTAAATACAATTTATTGCATTAACCTAGCATTTTTAGTTTCCGAGATTTTTAGGATTCTTTAAGTGACCCGGATTCATTGCTCTCGAGTGTATAATTACATAACTATCAACAGTTAAACTTTATGCATTGTCTTGCTATAGTAGGTTCTACTATCATAATCTACTAGGCCCTCTTTGAAGGTGTCATTCTTCGGGTTGTGCTGCAATTTTTGCATCATCTTATCTACCTTGGTTAATTCACTGATGGTTCCTCTATTAAAATATATAGAAACAATTGCTATCGGTAATTCGCTTGTCAAGCATCTTCTATACGACGACGATATCGTAGGTTGCTCGGAGCAGCTCCAACATATTTCTCTAATTGAATTCTCTAGGCACCTTATTTCCAAGTATTTTCTAGCATCCGTAGTTTTTATGACTATAATATTATTTTATCGCCAGTTCTACTTCCGCTTTTAGCGATAAATCACACATTAATATCTCGATTCATTGGTGTAGGTGGTAACATCAACTTACTCCATTTTTTTTAATTAATTAGTATTCATAGTCATATTAACAGTCATCAAGTGATTATCATGATGACTTGATCACCTCATACCTTATGCTCTTGCTCTCGAATTCTAGTTCTGCAGTGCTAATGTGTCATGAAAAGAGCTCTGTCATTCCACCTGGCCAGTCTAATCTGTAAAAAATCACCGTGAAAAGTAAGGTGAAGTTACACTCGCCAACGTTATCTTTGTATACATCTACGTATTATACAAAAGAATAAAATGTCTGTAATAAGTGTCTGTTTGTAATGTCAAAATAACAGATTTTTACTAAATGCCTAGGAAAGTATAATTATACGGAACTAAAAGAAAAAAGTTTTGTTTCACATTTTTGTGTCTGTCTGTTTGTCCCGGCCGATCTCCGAAATGGCTGGACTGATGTTGACGGGACTTTCACTGACAGATAGCTGATGTTATAAGGAGTAACATAGGAATAAAGGAAATTTTTGTCCCAGAAACACGTTCTGGTGAGATAATTTCTGCCATCCACGCGACTTAAGCTGCGGGCAGCACCTAGTGTTTACATAATACATAGTTTCCTTTCATCCATTTCCCTTACAGTAGGTACAAATTCCACGGCTGGCTGCCATGACAATCATTAACTGTTCTCTACCACTATCGTTATCTACAGCAGTTGAGCGTAAAGTTTATGTGTTTATTGCACTCGTGTCTTTATCTGAGGTTATGCCCACGAAAATTTACAACACTCGTAAAAGACAAGATTTTGTCGTAGGTATTTATTTGTTGATAAGGATTTGTTTGTTTAACTGTTTAGTTGATTGTGTTTATGACGCATTGGGATGGGAAAGAAGTGTGTTTTCAATGATGTAGGAATTTTCATTATTGATGTAATAGTCGGTATCAATTAGCGGTACCTACTTAAGTTGCATCAGCTGTCCGTTTAATTATTGCACTCCAATCTCAAAGTTATTTAACTTTTGAATGATAATGATGTTTACACAGCTTTTGTTAACAAGTGATAAGTTTATGTATCAAAATTATAATGTTTACTTAACTACTATGGGTGTCAACTCAGGTTGGATCCACTCCTTATTGCCTTCTTGCTTTCGTTTACGCAATTTTTCCCATTTTGGCCCAATTTTGCCTTTGCAAGACTTTGTTTCTGTCTTCTATTCATCTTACCAGGTCTTCTTACGCTTCAATTGCCCGCTCGCCATGATTCCGTCTCTTAGATCTTCATAAGTAGCAAAGATTATCTGCCATACCCCCCAACATGTTGATATTTCATATGCAAATCAACAAACCGATTTGACGTAGAACAAAGCAAAACAGGGCACGGTTAGCTCCAAAACATCCGTCCTCAACCATGCAACAGCTGTACATAAGCACCAGGCTAAACAATCAACTATTCACTTCACTACCAGTTTCTTTTTTTGATGGGAATCATCAAATAACTTCTCCTGCTCTGGGTGGAGCGGGAGTGCGTGTTAGACTTTTACTGACTAAAACCCACCCGTGTTCCTTCAGTTGCCTGTATGCCAAGGGCCACGGTCTTTCAAACTCACTACTCCAGTTTGGTTGTCATTGTCATTGATATCAGCTGAATTTGGAAGTTTCTTAACAGACGCTATTACCTGCCTGTCCTATCCTGAACGTAGGTACAACTACAGTCCATTTACAGTTATTTTACCTCTAGCAGCAGCAACCTAACAGCTGCCTTATCCAATAACGAGAATAAAGATCACTGTGCTATTAGGACTGATATTGACAGACTTGTAAGAGGTAGCAACCCAAAATAATCCATATGGTATTTACCTAACGAGAACAATGATCACTAAAGATTTTGACAGTGACACAAAATCAGAGGTAAAATAAATGGGAACGGACTGTACTGCACATAGCAATGCAAGTGATTTCAAGGATGTCAAAAATAGCTTGTAGGAGTAAAACAAAGATGGCGGACTGCATCACCATATACGGGAATAAAGAGTGGGGGTGAGCACATGATAGGTTGCTGTTGTCTAGACCAATCTAGTCGCTTTTTCTGGATATTAAGGAATAGGTATCTACTGAGCCTTCCTGTTCGTGAACCCAGACATTATCTATTTCAACCAATCATAATCCATATCAATGTTTCCTTATTTCAGGACGCGAAGAATGTGGAATACAAGCCTATCAGAAGCGTCCTGGTGGCCAACAGAGGAGAGATCGCCATCCGAGTGTTTCGAGCATGTACCGAACTGGGCATCCGCTCCGTCGCCATTTACAGCGAACAGGACAAACTGCAGATGCACAGGTAAGGATATAGCCAGATGTAGTCGGAGTTAGAAAGGAATAAAGAAAGGGCAAGATTTACAGATCACAATGTCTTTACTTTGAAAAGTAAAACAAGCGTACGAATAAATTAACCTTATCCTTAGCGAATGTATTGTGAGTAAGCGTTTAGTACGAACCTTATTTTTTTATAAGGTTCATATTCGTTCGAAACTCTAACTTTACTTAACAAAGTAAATCTTCCCAGTAGGAACTCGTCGTACTTGGTATATTACTTATTCTACTTCTTGATTGTCGTTGCTGTGACTAGCTGTCGATACAGCACCGATTGACGATCCCTACCTCTCTTTGAGCTACGCGAAGTTGAAAACAAATAAGTAAACCCGATTCAAAAAATCTTGAGAAAAAAAACTACAAGAAAATCCCATTTTGATTTCCAAAAAATATGACTGGACACTCAGAAAAAATAAATGTGCCCCGTTTTGCGAGCCTCTAATATTTCCCATTTTGGTGTCCTAAATATAATAAATAGGCCAAAAATTAACTGCCTAAAATACAAACTCGCCACACTTCTAACCTACGTAACCCATTTGGTCAGGCTGCCCTAGATATAGTTTAGTTATCGCGTCCACCTTTGAGAAAAATCCCCAATGTACAAACATACTCATTTATAAAAAAAACGAACTACTCTTTAGAAAGTCAATTTAAAAAAAGTTATTAAAGGATCAATTAAAAAAACGTTAAACGCAACCTTGTTGGAAGTCGCATAAGAAGTTTCACTTCAAAAAGTGCGTGTGGAGTCCCTCCACGCGGAAGAAGTGAAACCGACTCAATCTCTTTCAATCAAAATAGAAAGTAGGAGACTACTTTCTATTTTTGTGTATCTTTCTTTCTCTCTCCTTCGGTTGCATTAAACGTTTAACGCAACCTTTAGCGTTAGACGTTTAACGCAATTTTGTTGGAAGTCGCATAAGAAGTTTCACTTCAAAAAAAAAAAACAAAGTAGGTACCTGGTTTTGGGAAAGTAGGTAATTCATCGTGGAGCACAGAATATTAAAAAAACTATGATAATTATAAAACGAAAAAATTGTCCAGTGACTAATACAATAGACATGGTATGTTGTGTCTGTGTGTATTTTATTCACAGAATTATTAATTATTGCGAGTAGGTATCCTCATAAAAAATGATTAATTACTTCGTAGGTACTAGCGGTAGTGGAGGTAGCTACCGCTAGCTCCACGTAATTGTAATTGAGTAAAACCCTGCTATTCAAATAATTCATTAGATCTAGGTATTTTTTATTTATTAGGTGTGTAAACAATGGGTACAAGTGATAAGAACAAAACTGTCCGTAAAACAATTTTAATATGTATTTCTAAGATGAAATCGTTGAATTTGAATCTGTCGAAAATCTCTATGTATTTATATTATGTTGGTGTCTTGTCGCGGACATCAACTGTGTTGTGGTCTTATCATCATAATTATACTTATGTATAGCAACTTAAGGGTCTTCAGATAATTTTAAACCGAAGAATAAAAATGGCTGAATTAAAAAACCCGCCCCTAGCGTAATCAACCAGCCTATAATGTCCCCAGTGCTGGGGGTCTGGGACACCGGCCTCCTCTCTATATGAGGGAGCAGGCCGTAATCCAACACGCGTGGCCAGTCCATAAAGACTGAATAGATTTATTTGTCACAGAAACACGTGCATACGAAAAGATGAGAACACATAAAAAACATGAAAACAACAGATTTATACTTTCTAACACAGAATATAAATAGACCGCCGTAACTGAGACAAGGTTTCCACTCAGCATGATGCTGTTCTGTGGTACCTAGTTCTGATTCACCTAGTAACTTTAAGTTAGTATTCACCCAACCTATATTTTACTTACAGACAAAAAGCCGACGAGTCATACATCGTTGGTAAAGGTCTTCCGCCCGTAGAAGCGTACCTCAGCATCCCAGAGATCATCAGAGTAGCTAAAGAGAACGACGTTGATGCTGTACATCCTGGTTATGGACTGCTGTCTGAGAGGTAAGGACGACTTCTTTAAACGCAGCAAGCTGTAGGTATGTTGTTCCAGACAAACTGCGATGAAAGATCCCATCAATATCGCTGCTAGACGAAGAACGCGGAAGCAGATTGTATTCGGTCTCCTACGGATATGATTTATGTACACCTAAAAAAACAGGAAGTATTACAAAACAAATGCTATAATTTAATTCTTAAATGTTAAAGCCTGCCTAAGATCTGATCATCGTGGGCTTTGGAGCTGCATAACACGCTAAAAAGTTAACACATTTTTGGAATAAATCGCCCGTTGTAGTTGCACAGAACAGAAATGGTAGGAATATTGCAACACCAATAACAAGAATATTCCCCGTTACGTTACAGGGCAGACTTTGCACAAGCGATCCTCGATGCTGGTCTCCGGTTCATCGGACCCTCCCCGTCCGTGGTGCAGCAGATGGGTGACAAAGTCGCCGCCAGGAAAGCAGCCATCGATGCCAGTAAGTTCTTATTGATATTGGATGTTGCAATACAGTCAATAAGCAGAGGCCAGTAGGTTCGTCACCCGACTCTAACTGATCAGGATAAAAATCGCCCCGTCAGCGACAGACCAATTTCACGTCGATTGGCTGTAAATAAGTTTATTTTTCCCGACAGTCTTGGTCAAGAGGGTGTGTAGTTATAACTTGTAGGTAAGTGGCTCATGTAGGTATAAAGAAACGGGATTAGGTACTCTCTCATGTTAGAACATTACAAAGAAAACTTGACTCTAGGCTATTTACTTACACTCAAATTTTAAACAAGTCCACATTTTTCCCATACAAACTTCGGAAGTGTATTACTCCACTGTTCGACAATGTACATTAAAAATTAAATATGGTACGGTTTTGTCTTATTGTTAATATTGTCTGTACGTAAACAGAATACTAAATTAAAAAGCCATAAAAAAGTTAGGAGCCCACAAAGATTAGTTTTTCTTGCTAATTTAACCTTTTGGCGTGTTTGTATTAAAAGAACTGTAAAATCTCCAAACCTAAAGTTCAATTATCGTTAAGTTCAATAAACTTTATTGGTCATTGATTTATGCAGTGGTTTTTTGCTCATCACTGATACTATCTCTGTCGGACACGAAGCCTGGTGAGACAGCGTGATTTTTAGCCAGGCCCACCAGTGAGTTCGAGCCCGCGACTTGGTTCCTCTTACATCAGAATACAATAATGTATTATTTAACTAAGGAAAACACGTTAATTTTTGATACCTATCGCGTTTCCGGCTAATTTGCTGAATCACAAATTGTTCCGGTATTTAATTTGAACTCCATAATTGTTGTTTTCAGAGGTGCCAATCGTCCCCGGTACTGATGGCCCAGTAACTACGAAAGAAGAAGCTTTAGAGTTCTGCAAACAACATGGTCTTCCAGTAATATTCAAGGTAACAAATTTCCTTCTTTTTCTATTGTATCATGTCATGATAATTAATGATGTCATGTTAATTGATGATGTGGGCATGTGGGTGTGTCCGTTTTAATTTGATACTGATTGATTGATTACATAATTAATTAATATGGATGTTTTTATCATGTTTTTATTTAATTACCTAATTATGCTTGGTCATGTTATTTACGTATTGTGGGTATGGCAACATACGTTGCTTATCACATTCAGAAAGTTGCGGACCAAAGTATGTTATGTACAAAGTAATTCCGCCTTTATCATTTTATTGTCTTACTACCTTTTGTCCCACGTGTCCCACGTGTAAAATTATCCCACGGGAACCTACTATCGGGATAAAAAGAACCCTATGTGTTACTCCAGGTTACAAACTATCTATGTGCCTAATTTCATTTAAATCCGTTGAGCCGTTTTTGCGCGAGTAAGTAACAAACATCCAAACATCTAAACATACAAACTTTTGCATTTATAATGTTAGTTGGATAATTTGGGAAACTTTCGTAAAGCGTTGGCTGTTTGTCAAACTAACTTACACGTAAATAAACTTGAAGGGTAATATTATTGGCTTATTTTCGAAAGCATACTTCATAAATGATTTTATTTCTGTAAGTAAAGGTTTGTACAAACACTTTTACACGTCAATCATATTTTAAAACTAGATGAGGTCGGCGTTTCCTATTTGACTACTCTGAGAAGAAAGGCCGAAACAAACTCAGAGGCCAGTCTCTTTAAAGTCCAGACATAATCTTGGTCAGATCATGTGAAAACCATGTGGATTGGTGTCTAAAATGGTCTTTTGAGGAAAAATTCACATAGATTGAGTGGACCTGTCCAATCAGTGCACGCATTTATCAGTAATCATGCAGCTCAACTCAGAACTTGAGGAGCTCAACGATTTGACTAACAATAAAAAAGCAAGGACATTTGCAACAACATTGCAACATTGTTTGTTATGCTCGCAGATCTGTCAACGTTAACCTTTTGACCGCCAGGTCAAAAAAGCAAAAACATGCCCTCGGCGCCAAGCGTCTTTGTTTACGTATAAGTCTGTCATGTAGTCGTTACCATGGCGTGGTGGGCACATTTTGTCAGTCAGGCCGCCTACATTGGATTCGTGGTTTTGACCTTTTATGTCCAAATGTCAAATGTTCTTGCTTTGGTATTTTGGTTTTTGTATACAAATCAAGATTCTACAATCAAAGTTAACCGCACACCGGAGCGGTGTCTAGTTCAGTGTGATAACCGCCGTAATGCTATTAACTATCAGTCAGGACGCCAACAGTTTTCCTATTCCCCTTTGAAAAAAAAATAGCATTTCAGAAAATACTTTAAATTTGAAAGCTGCCAAACCAAAAAACAACCATGTAATATACCAACCGTGGTAGTTGGCATATAATAATATAAATGTAGTTTTTGTGGTCCTACCATTGAGACAATTTTCATAGAAAACTGTTCCAATTTCTAGGCTGCATTCGGAGGAGGCGGCCGAGGCATGCGTGTAGTGAAAGAGATGCACGAGGTCGAGTCGTCGTTCGAGCGGGCGTCGTCTGAGGCGCTCGGGGCCTTCGGGAACGGGTCCATGTTCATTGAGAGGTTCATCGAGAGGCCCAGGCATATTGAAGTGCAGTTGTTGGGTGAGGCTTTACTTACTTACATTGTTACAAACATATTCATAGGATCACGCTTATATTCCACGAAGAAGAAAGCTGCGCCGTTTTCGCTTTTAAGCCAAAAAAAAATCGGTGTTCCTTCCAGGAGATACAAGTATTCATGAATAGGGACAAATACTGTAGGACCAACTAATTATTTCAAGAGTTTAGGCAAATGCTAAAGGACCAACCGAATTATTCAATAATATGGTCAATAACTAACGGACCAACACAATTATTAATGAATATGAACAAATACTATAAAACCAACAAAATTATTCAGGAATATGGACAAATACTAAAGGACCAACTGAATTATTCAAGAATATGGACAAAGACTTTAAGAATATGGACAAACGTAATTATTACGCATGCGTTTTGCTGAGTAGAAAGCCTTGTCTGGACATCTGAACATGCACTTTGGTCCAGCCGCTCTATTCTGTAAAAATCTCACAGTGAAAACTCAGGTGTAGTGAGCTAGAAGTGAGATGTCATTCCACATAATGCTACGGATTGACATTATTGACAGTTTACTAAATCAAAATGTTCACTCTGTGATTTTTACAGAATATATCGGCTGATTTTCTCCTTATTGTCAGTCAGATAATGGTGAAAATATACGATGATTTTTTCTCCTCAGGTGACAAGGCTGGCAACGTAGTCCATCTATACGAGCGTGATTGCTCTGTACAGAGAAGACATCAGAAAGTAGTGGAAATCGCACCCGCACCCGGATTGGACGCTGAGGTAAAGTACAATAGATTATCAAATAAATCCCCGTTTATTTGTCCTTAAATACTATTGACTGCGGCCATCTTGGATGTTTTGTGGTTGGTCACAGTTCTGCCCTAGCTTAGTTTCTGCTACCATGGGTAGCTCGCTGTCCGGTAAGGACGAACCAAGCCCGGGTCGACGGCGCGTTGTGTTCCACGCGCGCCTCAAAGAGATGTCAGCACCAAATGGGGGGGTCCGCAAGGGCCGATGCCTGCCAGGGGTGCGGGTTGTTCGAAAGAGATACCGTCGCCCCTGGCACACAGGCAACTGGCACACAGGCAACTGAGGGAACACGGCTGGGTTTTAGTCAGTAAAAGTCTGACACGCCCTCCTGCTCCACCCAGTGCAGGAGAAGTCATTTGATGATTTCCCACCCAAAAAAAAAACATGCCAGAAACTTAAAAAGAGGCATAATTAAAAGCATAAAACGTTTTTAGTCACATTACTTAAAAAAGTTTACTTCTTCTCTTGGAATTTCAATACATTTTTGCAGGATTAATTTAAAATAACACCGCCCCTAGTTTCCCCGAAGGAATGGGCAGAGGTGTACCTATAGTACTCCCAAATTTCGCCAGAGGGGGCGAGCCTACTTTCGCCCCCTCTGGCGAAATTTGAGGCAATTTGGAAGAAATTGGAGGAAATTTGAGGCCCAGGGCTACCGCCCTCAACCGGGCACAATTAATAATTATTTAATATTTTCAAATAAATATTTTCAGACAAGAAATAAGATGACAGACTGCGCCACGCACTTGGCTCGCTCCGTGGGCTATGAGAACGCGGGTACTGTGGAATTCCTGCTCGATGATAAGGGCAACTTCTACTTCATTGAGGTCAACGCTAGGTATGTAGCCTTAACTCTTTACAATAGAAGCTAAAATAGACTGGCATAAGATGACAGACTGCGCCACGCACTTGGCTCGCTCCGTGGGCTATGAGAACGCGGGTACTGTGGAGTTCCTCCTCGATGACAAGGGCAACTTCTACTTCATTGAGGTCAACGCTAGGTATGTAGCCTTAACTCTTTACAATAGAAGCTAAAATAGACTGGCATAAGATGACAGACTGCGCCACGCACTTGGCTCGCTCCGTGGGCTATGAGAACGCGGGTACTGTGGAGTTCCTGCTCGATGATAAGGGCAACTTCTACTTCATTGAGGTCAACGCTAGGAAACAAAAACATGATTTTTGCATAACAACGCATCGAGCAGCATATTATTATGTAGACAGAGACTAAATTGAAGTAACCATGAGAGTCTCTTCTTGAGGGGCTCGTGGCTAAGTAACAGCCGCACGAGGTGAGCGATCAGGATAAGCTGCACTTGCCACGATCGGTCCGTGAATGGGTGACCATCTTTACATACCGTGACCTTGAATTATGTATTAGGTACCTATGTTAAAACTGTTTTGTACTCCTCGTCACTTGTCCCTAAAGGTTCATTAGAAAACCAGCGTCAGACAGCATCAGTCTGTCTGGCAATCATGCTGAAAAGAACCTTTTTGGCGCAGCCGTGAGGCACACACTGTTAGTTATTTATTTATTTTCACTTTTTTATTTGTTATTGTATTTTGTGTTTCACGAAGTGTGTCTAAATAAATGGTATTCTTTCTTTCTTTGACAACTTTGTGCCTCGGAAAGCATGTTAAGCCGTTGATCCCGGCCATCACCCGTAGATATTTGACAGTTGTTACGGGCCGTCAGAAGTCCTAAACTCTGACAACCGGTACCCAGTTACTGGGTTGTGAAGGGCAGATAGGCAGTTGCTCCATGTAAAATATTGATAATTCAGCTGCATTCGGTTCAGGCCGACCCCAAAAAAAAGGGTAAACTAGGCAGATGATTAGACATTAAAATATTAAAAAAGTTTTGTTCCGCATTTTGGATTTGTGTCCAGCAATAAACTAAAACAGAGTTAGTGATTGGTATTATAACAACAGCCTGTAAACGTCCACTGGACATTCTCCTTCATATTACGGCACCAATGAACGGTCGAATAAAAAAATTGCGGAAATCATCGGCTTAGCGAATTAAACTCATAATAGTTTGCTGTGAAAAGTTGAAAGATGGACTTTTTACACGCTCTCTGTTATTATTGATGTTCAAAACGTGCGAAAAATTCTAAGCCATTATGTAGTCGCGAATATTTTCCCACTTATTTTAACGATAACTACTTAATTAAAATGGTAGTCACTTTTCAAACGACAGGTCTCACTTTAACCATAATTTTACTTTACCCAGGTTGCAAGTCGAACACACGATCACAGAAGAAGTCACCGGAATCGACTTGGTACAATCTCAGATCAGGGTAGCAGAAGGTATGACCTTGCCTGAAATGGGACTGACTCAGGACAAGATACAAGCTCAAGGTTATGCCATTCAGTGCCGTGTGACTACTGAGGATCCGGCTAACAACTTCCAACCTAGTACGGGCAGGATTGAGGTGTTTAGGTGAGTTGTACCGTTTGACTTGTATGTTAAAGTTCATATTCGTATGAAAGGAAAAGAATTTGGTGTGAAAGTAAATTGGACCTCGTGTCTTTTGCGTTAAGGTTTAGATTTCAGTTGATGGAAAAAAGTGTATGGAGGAATACACGGATAGAATTGTGGTGTTTCAAGTGAGATGGACATTGTGGCTATAGCAATAGAACAATTATGGAATTTAATTATTCGAACTAATAATATTATAAAAAGAAAATGTTTTTTTTTGTATTTTCGTTTGTTACGCTTTCACGCTAAAATGGCTGAAGGGATTTAGATGAAATTTGGCACAGGGGTAGACCATGGCCTGGATTAGGACATACTTAGTTTGTATCTCGATGTTCCCACGGGATCGAGACTTATGCGAGTGAAACCACGAGGCGCAGCTAGTTTTCAATAAAGTACATTTCCCTCTCAGGTCTGGTGAGGGTATGGGTATCCGTCTGGACTCGGCTTCTACATACGCCGGTGCCGTCATCTCTCCCTACTACGACTCGCTTCTTGTCAAGGCAAGTATTTTGAAGACTGACACCAATTCGTGTAGGTACTAACTGAAATTGTACAAGGTCAATTAACTTTATAGAATGGATCTATACAAATAAAAAAAAACTAAATGCCAACTTTTTACTAAATGCTTATGCAAGTATTTGCGGTCGGTTTTTTGTCGGTCTGTCTGTTTATTTGTTTCGGGTAATCTCCGAAACGGCTGGATCGATTTTGACGGGACTTTCACTAGTATTTAGCTGTTGTTTTAAGGAACTTATACTATTTGTTGCATGTTCCCTTGGGATAATTTCGACATCCACGCGATCGAAGCCGCGGTCACAGATAGTCTATTTAGGCAGATTTTTCAATAGTCAGATATCTCACATCTCTGGAATAAATATTGCGCTTTGACAGCTTTTGTATAGAAAATATGTCAAATTGACATTATTATTCCTCAGATAAAAGGTATCAGACTATTGAAAAATCACCCCATGATAAGATTATGTTACAACCTGGCACGACTATATGGCTGATTGCTTTAGTCTGTCTAGTTTGGGGTTCACTGGCAATTAATATTTGTAGATAACTAGCTGTAGGTAATATTTAAGCTACTCATATGTCGTCTCAACTTGTTGTTAATCTATCTATGCTTACTGTATTACCTGGACAATAAATATTTTCTATTTTTTTATGACGTCCGTTATTCATAACTTTATATTGTAAACAACCTGGTATAATACGTATTCTTACTTTTATAACAAAATATACCCTACACAGGTAATCTCCCACGCCCACGACCTTCCATCGTCAGCCGCAAAGATGAACCGCGCCCTCCGAGAGTTCCGTATCCGAGGCGTCAAGACCAACATACCTTTCTTACTCAACGTACTGGAGAACCAGAAGTTCCTTAATGGTAAGTTATTGGGATCATTTACCGAAAATGTATGAAAATCAAGGACCATCGATTAAAAAAAAATCCGCAGAATGATATAATTTTTTCGCAACTTTACCTACAGCCTTGTAAAAGACCACCGCTCATTAACTAATACAGGGTCAGTCAGGATATTTTTGTAAAAAGCGGTATATTTAAAAAAATATATAACATACCATTTAAGTTATGTCCAAAATCGCACTCATATCTCTCTTACGTTAAAGAAAATCAATCTTAAAGAAGTGAGACTCTGAGAAAGAAGTGAGTCTTATCGTCCGGGTAGACAAAACGTAACATGAAATTAATCACAAAATAGCCGCCCAACATCTGGGGCGAATTTGTTTCAACGCGATCCTTCGATTTGCTATCTGCGCAATAAAACATATTTTATTTCCTTCACAGGCGCCCTAGACACATACTTCATCGACGAGAACCCTCAACTCTTCATGTTCAAAGCCTCACAGAACAGAGCCCAAAAGATCCTGAACTACCTCGGACAAGTCATCGTCAACGGCCCCGCAACTCCTCTGGCCACTAAAATCCCACCTGCAGTCGTCAAACCTTACATCCCAACGGTACCGCTGGGTAAGTTGTTCAGAAAATGCAGGGAAAAATAAAATACGACGTGCTCCATTTTAGGTGCCCCTGAAGGTCAAATAATGAGTTCGTAAGGTGAGATTTTAAAAGGTGTTTTAACATATACATAGTGTATGTTTGATGTTTAATGGTGTAGTTGGGTGTTAGATTTCTAATAAATGGGAATAGTTTAGCATTATTTTTTTTATTAAATAATTGTGTTTTAAAGGCTAAAAGGGCCAGAACAAAAAAAGGTTCATATTAAACCAATTGGAATATTAACTTGGATTTTGCATGAGCAATAAAATCAAACAATAAAATTGCTATTAATAAAACTGGCAATTATTAACATCATGCAACATTTAGCACGGAATTAAACGGTTTTGTCCCCCATTAACAAAATTAATGGTCATTAGTGGAGGATGAAGTTTTGTGAAAAAAGAAGCTAATTTAAACAACTTTGAACGATTTTTTCCAGTTTTACGCAATGGGTATGGTAGGTTTCAAGTTGAATTTATAAAATAAGCTATATTTTGCGATATTATACTATTATATGAGCAATGTATAACCAAAAGCTTCGCCTATTTATTTAGCAAATTAATTATAATAATTATATTTGGGACACGCCTCATGCCATTGGAGCACGGGCTATTAATAAGAACTTTATTTTATGTTTTATACATTTTTATGACTAAAATTTCATGCTTCATTATTTTATTTTTAATATTGAATATTTTGATTTATTTTATTGCCATTAATTTTGTCTTTAATCCTGTTTGTGAACTCACAGGATATACACTGATTATAAAAGTTATGCACTACTTATAAAATAGCTTGCTTCACATATTTATTAGGAAATAAGAAATGTTTTTTATTTTATTTAAAATAATATACTTACCACTTTTTATAAAACCACGGCTCCATTCCCCAAAAGGGCGTTATTATAGTAAGTACAGAATATTATTATTTACAAAACAACACACACACATAACACTGCTATTTTATAAGCGCTACAAAACTTTAATGATCACAAAATGATGTAATTGATGTTGTATTTCTGTACTGGATTTCATAGTCATTATTTTTTAATTTGCACGTCACGCATTCCCGCACAGTCATTATTTCAGTTAACATGTTTTTCAGACCTATCCCCTGAGGCTATTAAAAGACAAGAACTAACAGGGGAAAATACAGGTGAGCCTACTTTATGTTCTAGATTTAGCTTCGGACTAGTGATGGAATAAAGCAGTCACATCTTTGTAGCTGCTTCATTCAACTATTATTATTGCCTTGTGGCATTTACGACTGTACTGTTTACATGAAGTTTAAATCAATAAAATTAAACGCATAGGAACCGTTGACGATAGCGGTCATGTTCTGGCAAAATATAATACAAAAGCACCCAAAAAATTGCGCATTCTACGCTATTGCATTGTTACAAAATAGCAAACAGCGTAGCATTAGCCGTAGCACGCTACGTAACGAAATTGTACGTGCTACGGATGTCAACGAAAAATAACAATTATGTCCATGACTACTTCAAAACCCATTTTAGGATTGTGTTATTTTCAAGCTTCGCCCGATCATTTTCTTGGTTGTGGTGTATAAGCTTTGTACATGTTCCAGAATGGAATGTGCCTTGTGATTAATATTTTCAATGTTTCTATTATGTATTTTATTTATTTTGCTTTTTTAATTATGATATTTTAATTTAATTTGCCAATCGAATCCTACACACGAGAAGTTTTTACAAGGCTGATCTCGGAAATGAAAAATTTAGAATACGGAGGGAGCATAGATTCAAAAAAAAGTATCGCCTAAATAGACTCTACCTACATTTGCATGTATTAAAATATAACTAAAAGCAGCAATAATGAACTAGTGTTTTAATTAATACTGTTTTACGAAATTCGCCTAATATCGCATGGCAACAGAAATAAAAGAAATGCAATTCTTTTTTCATACATAAATCAGGGTTTGTTAACATTACATTGCGTGGTCGTTAGAAAGCGATAGAATTTAGATTTGATGCAAAAGCATCAAATCTAAATTAACAACAACCAAAAAGACAAAAGAGACATCCTCATTCGGTCGGTATTGTTAAAAAAATTAGTCTGTTCTTGGATAGCCCAAAGCAGCCAAATCACAATCACGTCTAGTAGTACACCCGTGCTTACATTTTCTTGAGCCAATCCGATGAACCATCTGCCACGGAAACCGAATAAGATTAAAACTAGCCCACTATAATGAAAACTTACTAAACATACCTTACCTAAAAAAACCTTACAGCCGTCCAGCCACCGAGAGGTTACAAGCAGATCCTCAACGAAGGCGGTCCTGAAGCCTTTGCGAAAGCCGTCCGTCAGAACAAGGGTCTACTTCTCATGGACACGACCTACAGGGACGCCCATCAGTCTCTACTGGCGACTCGAGTGAGGACACATGACCTGTTGGCTGTGTCCCCGTATGTTGCCCATAACTTTAGCAACCTGTACTCACTTGAGAACTGGGGTGGAGCTACCTTTGATGTCGCTCTGAGGTGAGTTATCTCATAATCCTCACATAGTATAAAACAAAGTCGCTTTTCGTGTTTATACACTTAGATCTTTTAAACTCCGCAACGGATTTTAAAGCGGTTTTCATCAATAGACAGAGTGATTCAAGAGTAAGGTTTATATGTTTAATACACACACACGCGGGCAGAAGCTAGTAATAAAATATAATAAAAAACTTGAGAGGTGTCAAGGGACACCCGGATGGAACGAAGTTAAAAAAAAAAAAAAATATAAAAGACGAATTGAAAATATCTGGCTTGCTTTCTATAAGAAAGAAAGAGAGAGAGAGAGAGACAGACAGACAGAGAAACATGCGCACGCCGCACGGCTTACAATAGCTTACTATAGCAAAAAGTGTCGTTACAACTTTTCGTATGAATTTTTTTCCGTCTAGCCCCCTTTCACAACGCGCGATAAGGAACTTCGTTCCAATAACTTTGCTACGAACAGTAAAAATTTACATGATAGCTAACAACACAACAAAAGAGACAACCCACCACCGTACAGTGTGGTGTAGAAGTACTAAGAGGGCTGACCCCAAATGAATTGGGATAATAACCAGAAGAATAAATTATAATAAATATAAAATATATATAACAAAATAAAAATTCCAAAAATACAGTACAAATCTAGGATGATGCCTGCACCAACGCAAACCTGTATCGGCAGAGAAGTGAGAGAGAGATTATGTTATAATTTACTTAAACACTAATAATTAAGGTCTCAAACATGTAGATTTCTAAACTATTTACGGAAAGCAGTTGTTAGTACTTAGTTACACGAATATAATTGAGTTAGCAATATTATTAACCATCCTAGCATATTCTTAAGCATGGTTTTCTTCAAGATAAAGTCATAAGAAGTCCATTTATTCTAATGTGAAATTCTTTGGTGAATCCTCACGCAGGGCAATTTGCTTTTGAAAAAGTGACATAATTTGAATCTTATATTCTAATCCCTACTTGCTACTTAATATTATATAAATGCGAAAGTAACTCTGTCTGTCTGTTATGCTTTCACGCCTAAACCGCTGAACCGATCGTCATTAAATTTGGCAGAGATATAGTCCGGGATATGGATAAGGACCTAGGCTACTTTTGTATGCGATAACCGACATCCACGCGGGCGAAGCCGCGGGCAAAACCTAGTTCAAAATAAGTTCCTATTAGGCAAGAGGAGGAGAGGAGGTTGGGGTTTATTAGGCAAGATTGACTGACTGCCTTTCTTAGGTCTTCCAATATTAGAGTTCAGCAACTGCTATAATAATTTAGAATAAAATTATTTTATTTTTTGCAATTTTTTTTCCATGGTTCTAATATCTGAGCAAAGGGTCTCTCCCTACCAAACCTAAGTTTCAATATTAACAAGGTTCTTTTCCCAGGTTCTTGCACGAGTGTCCATGGGAGCGTCTCCGCGACATGCGGCAGATGATCCCCAACATCCCCTTCCAGATGTTGTTGCGCGGTGCAAACGCGGTCGGCTACACCAACTATCCCGACAACGTGGTCTTCCAGTTCTGTGATATGGCTGTGAGTTTACAGACATTTTTTTTTCACAATTTAGAAAAAATATAGATTGAAAATTCATTCAGATAAAATCCGCCAAGACTAGAATGGTTAACCGTCTACTCAAAACTTTAAGATTAAACTCTTATAAACTTTTGGAAGCATTTACAATTCTTGGTGGTTGGACCATTAAAAGATATGGAAGAAAAACCTACTGAATTATGGAAAAAAAGGCGTGAGTTTATGTATGTGTTGAAGTAGCAATGTTATGTTTAACTAACAACCCCGACCAACGTATGCATTACAACTCTATTTCAAACCACAGGTCAAAAACGGCATGGACATCTTCCGAGTCTTCGATTCCCTCAACTACCTTCCAAACTTGATCCTTGGCATGGAAGCCGCAGGTAAAGCCGGTGGAGTAGTGGAAGCCGCCATCTCTTACACGGGTGACGTGTCAGACCCTAACAAGAAGAAGTATGACCTCAAGTACTATTTGAACTTGGCTGATGAGCTCGTGAAGGCTGGTACCCATGTGCTGGCGATCAAAGATATGGCTGGGTTGTTGAAGCCTCAGGCTGCTAAGTGAGTGTATTTTATTAATTGATGCGTGTTATTTGCAGATTCCTCTCTATTTTCTGCATCCCGTCAAACATCTTGGCAAAGTCACATGACAATAATATGTACGAGTATGTCAGTCGACTCAGTAAATAGCACAGCTGTTCATCAAGTGTTGGAAAGTGGAAAGCCACTTACTAAACTGCCGTAATAGTTTTAAAGTGAAAGCAAAGAAATATGTCTGAAACTATATCGTTAACCTAAAGTGTTTGATGGAAGAAAATTTATTAATATTTTTGGGCTTTCCACCACTCCGAGAATGACGAAGGTTATAAAAAGCGAACAGAACGGTAGATGAGGCTTTTATATATCGCTATGGCAGTGAGGGACCTAAAGTTTGGCTTACCTAAACACTGAATAATAATTTATGAACTGACTCACTGATATTCTCCCCTCAGGATGTTGATCGGCGCGATCCGCGACAAGCACCCGGACGTGCCCATCCACGTGCACACGCACGACACGTCGGGCGCGGGCGTGGCCGCCATGCTGGCGTGCGCGGAGGCGGGCGCCGACGTGGTGGACGCGGCCGTGGACTCCATGTCCGGCCTCACCAGCCAGCCCAGCATGGGCGCGCTGGTGGCGTCGCTGCAGGGAACTAACCTGGATACTAGTGAGTTTTATTGCAGCCAATAATCAGTTTATAGCATTTCAAAACCTTAAAAGGTCGTTTAAATGTTGCGCTGCGCTGCCTACATAAATATTACTAGACGCTTTTAAACCAAATCTTGGGACTATTCAGCACAGTCCGCTGCTTTATGTAGGTCAGATATTAAAACCTTCAATCCTATACATTTGGGTGACAAGTTGACCACAACTAAAACCTCTTTAAATGGCGTGGTCAATGGTCTTTATCGGTTTGAAAGAATGAAGTGCCATACCTGTACTTTTTTAATTTAATTTCAATTATACTCTGAATCTCGTAAAGTGGTGTAAAAAATCAAAATGCGAACCCAGCTTTTGTTGTAAACGCTATAAGAACCTGATTGGTTTGCAAAATCACGTTAAAATTTTATCAATTTAATCCTTTCCTCCCTACAGAGATCGCCCTCCAAACCGTATCAGAATACTCAGCATACTGGGAACAGGCACGTACCTTGTACGGGCCCTTCGAAGCCACAGCGACCATGAAGTCCGGCAACGCAGACGTATACCTCAACGAGATCCCCGGAGGACAATACACCAACTTGCAGTTCCAGGCCTTCTCGCTTGGTCTTGGCAGCCAGTTCGAAGAAGTTAAGAAGGCTTACAGGTAAGATTTTGAAGGTTTTTGATGAAGTCAACTTGGTTGTCTTCCTGAGGAATTGGAAGGAAGCACATACTAGTAGAATAAAACAGGCAGAAAATATTAAAAAAATAAGTTAGGACGTAGCTGTAAATATTTTATCACTAAAGGGTTTGGGGTCGTTATATTTGCCTAATGGCAGAACTACTAATGGCTATATAATTCTTTTTCGAACGAATATCAGATAAGTCAATCTTTTTATTGTATGCGCTGATAAACCAATGTGGAATTTATTTGCTGTTTGTGATCTTTAATAAATAAATATAACGCCAAAACATGCGACTACTCGATTACACCCCATTTTACTTTCCAGGGAAGCCAATCTCCTTCTAGGAGACATCATCAAGGTCACTCCATCATCGAAGGTCGTAGGAGACCTGGCCCAGTTCATGGTGCAGAACAAGCTGACAGCAGACGAGATCAAAGAAAAGGCTGAGGAGTTATCATTCCCCAAGTCTGTTGTGGAGTACCTGCAGGGAGCCATCGGTATTCCTCATGGAGGATTCCCTGAACCACTCAGGTAGGTTTTATTTTCAGTCACTCTATTAAATTAAAGTCATTTTGGACCCGTCTATGCATTCAAGATCGAATCGTGTATTTCTATTTGTCTTATCTTTCTAGTTTACGGCTAAAAGTGAGAGAAAGCCCTATAAGTGCGAGAAAATATGATATATTATGATCTGCACATGTAAATAAAACCTGTACTGTCTATTCTAGATCTCAAGTGCTGAAGGATATGCCAAGAATCGCAGACAGGCCGGGCAAGGAGTTACAACCTCTGGACTTCGAAAAACTGAAATCGGACCTCATGGAAACGTATCCTGAGGTACCTAAGCAATAATTCAATCATTTGACTAAGAAAAAAAGTCTCGAAAACACTGCACACTTCACCATTCCAGTTTTTGAGCTGGGTATACTTGGCGCAATTCCCCAGTAATACGACTCTGTCAGACAAAAATAATAAAATAAAGATTGTATGCCCCAAGAAGCATTAGAAAAATAATTGTTATAGACGCTTGAGTTACCTACGACAGCGGTGGCCGCACATAACGGCAATCATTAAAATGATGGCATCAAGGTTTCACTTTACGGTATCAAAAAACACTCTCTAGGGAAACACCAACTTTCTTTCATAAATAACGTTTTAGTGACGTCAGTCAGCAGTCTATTGCGGACACTATGTAGCGGCCAAAGGGAAACTAGCTTTAGCGCATCTTCGTTACTCATAAGTTCATTTCTGAGATAAATTCCGATCAATCATACTAAGACAAGTTCGCTCGGACGTAAAAATATCGTGGCTGGATTTCATCGCGCACTCAATTTTCAACTCTCAGTGTTGAACCGAGCTTTGAGAATCCAGCAGACTGCATCCCAGTGCGTCGAAAAAACACACTGTTCGATTTTCAACTCTGGCCCCAAAGCAGTGGGTTGAAGATCCGGAGAGTCAAAAAATTCAGCCGCTTTTTTTTTCGTGCGCACATTAACGTACTCTTTCTAATCTTAAAATTTGGACCACGCAGTTATTATTGTTATAATATTATTTTCATTGCTTCAATATTTTCAGGTGACCGACCAAGATGTTATGTCTGCGGCCATGTACCCACAAGTGGCGAATGACTTCTTCCGAATCCGTGACAAGTATGGACCTGTCAAGCATTTGGACACCAAGACTTTCTTGACTGGACCAACTGTAAGTACCTCCAGGTCTGCTATCCTACTACATTGTTAACAGTGGTGAATGGCGTGTTGAACTGCTCTAGGGGCGTGCAGTGGCAGCTTAGGCAAGCAGCTAGAGCTAAAAAATCCTTGGTAAAAAAATAATTTAAAAATCAAATGTTTTACTCACTTCAGTGACTTCATCCCTCGTTGACACTTTCCAAGGCAAACATTTTTCGTGCGTTGACTTCATTCTGACTTTTTACGACCACCACAAATATCCCAAAGATGAATGATAGATATTGATACACTAAACAAATAATGTATCAGACATGTCATTTTTTGGATACCTGTAGTGGCTTTGAAAAAAGCCTTTTTTACTCTCACATCACTACCCGCATTTAAAATAACTACCTAGTATCGAAAACTGGAATTCAAGGGCGCTCAGCGAGCTATGGAACGAGCTATGCTCGGAGTATCTCTGAAAGATAGAATCCGGAATGAGGTGATCCGGCAGAGAACCCAAGTTGTCGACATAGCTCATAGAATTAGCAAGCTGAAGTTGCAATGGGCCGGCCATATTAGTCGTAGAACCGATGACCGGTGGGGTAGACGTGTTCTTGAGTGGAGACCGTGAATCGGAAAACGTAAGGTAGGACGCCCTCAGGCTAGGTGGAGTGACGATCTTCGCAGGGTTGCTGGTAGTAACTGGATGAGAGTTGCCGAGAATCGAGTTAAATGGCGTGAAATTGGAGAGGCCTATGTCCAGCAGTGGACTGCTGTAGGCTGATGATGATGATGATCGAAAACTGTGAGTTTGTTAGAAAAAGAAATTGGTGTGATGTGCCTCCCCATTGTCTATATTTGAATCTGAATATATTTGAATTAAAGAGTTATACTGCCAGTGGGTAAAACGTAAATAAAGTAAAAAAACAACGTGAAAGTGGCACCGATAGCCGAAAAGTTGTAAGGAAATCGGTTGTCATGATATGGGTATGTGATACGAAGGAATGAGAAAAATGTTGTGCGGAAAGTTTTGAGTGTGAATATCGATGGCTATAAGACTAGGGGGGGATTGAGAATGATGATATGGTTAGACGGGGTGTGACTACAGAGATGACGATTTATAGAGAAGAAAGATAAGTTTGGAAGAAAAAGACACTGCGCTGCGGTGCGCAGACACTGCGCACCCCGAGAATGATGATGACAGCCACTGTGTATGTATTACGCACATTTGTGAACAAGCTATATCTATTCATTGGATTTTTAAAATGAAAATAGTTGCCAATTGGCTTTTCCAGTTGCGTGAATAATTTCTCATAGTGTTTGATTATTTAATTATGACAACGCTGTTTTTAAAGTTACCCAGGATTGTAAGTTATTTTATTTTTTATACTTTCAAGCTGTAAAATGTTCTTTTTTACAACTCTTTTATTGATTCGTACGTCGCGCGCTATGTACGCCTCTTGGTACTGCTCGTTAATTGGCAAATCCACAGTCAGGGAATCAGTGTTCTCTATGTACCTAGTAAATCTTGAAAAGTAGCTGAAAAAATGAATCACGTCAGTTCAGTATACGCGGCGACCAAAAATTTATAGAATATGGTGCACTAGCGCCTGCGAAGATCTTTGACTTAAGTGTAAAAACCGATTTCTCACCATTGTTGAGTCCTGTCAGGAGCTTTAAATGGAATGAGGTGGCCATTTCAACATGCAAACGCCAGGGGAAAGATCGAGGAACATGATTTGTGCACCCAGAGACCAGCACCAAGACCAGAACATACCAGGCATGTGTCAAACTGTACTCTGCCCCACACCATGACAGACTGGTAACGACGGTATAGGATAAGAGTATCGTACTCCCTGTCATTTATACAGTACTTTATGGTCATCTGGTGCTCGTAGGGCAACTCTGCTTTAGTCAATGTACAAAACAGTACATAGGCCGCTCGGTCTTTTTACAGTAATTATGATGAAGAGGTTTTCGTGGGCGCTGGTGCACAATATTCTACCAACTTGAGGTCCAAACTATATCATTGTGGATAATATTATGTTAAATCATAAATTTACGATCGAAATAGCAGTCTTCATCTAATTACTCCCGAAGAGTTTCACGTTGATGGTTGGGCTTGGGCCTCATTACGCGCGGCCTTGTTCAGTATAAATTTATATTGGCTACAATTTTTTTAAAGAGACCTTATGGGATTTCGTATGTGTAGTAAGTTTGGTTTAACTTGGTAAGGCCAGTTCGTATTTGTGATATTAAAGGGACTCAAAGTTCATTCTGTTTCGTAATTTATTTTTAATTACGTTCATAGTGCTGAAAACTTTGTTTTATTATCAGCACAGAGCACAAACAAAGATAGTTCTCAGTAGGTATACGGTTTTGACAGGCGATTATATTTTTGGCTAGAATACGGGCTAGGGGCTAAATCATTATATTCGGGGCTAAACAAGAAAAAGGGCTAGTTCTAGCCCAGATTGATGGTTGGATTGGTTAAATTGGCATTACTGTATCATGGCAGTGGCAGCAGTGAATTAATGTTGCAAAAGTGAGATTTAGAAAAACATGAGACTTGCCAGCTAAAAAAACCACAGAAATCACGAAATTCTTATTCATTTAATGAACAATGACCAATTACCTAACATGCTTGGACCAAACAAATCTCATAAAACGTGACTAATGATGCATCTCGTTTATTATGCCTTCAGCACAATTTTGCAGCTCCTATTAACTTCTGTCTCCTTTTAATTCATGAAAGTGAGAAAGATTGCAATGGTCTATAAATCATATACATATGGTACACAAGGAGCCTCCCCAAGCGACGTACCCTGGGCAATCGACTGCTGTCGATTGGCTAATCCTTTCACCACGATGGAAAATATAAATCCTAGTCGGCCCTTTTCAGGGCCAAACAGTCCGCTGACAAAACCAGCCTTGCGTTTAATCTCGATCAACATCGAAGGGTTCTCTCAGGATAAAGCAGAAATACTTTCTGAATTATCTCGCAAGACACACTGCGATATCTTATGTGTTCAAGAGACCCATCGGGATTCCACCCAAAGCAGGCCTCACATTCCTGCCTGGACTGTCACTTGTCGCTGAGATCTGTCACCCAAAGCACGGTAACGTAGTGTTTGCTGCTCCCGGCGTAAGTATCATCTCCACAAAATGCTCTTAACCCCCTGATAACTTTATCGAACCATCTGAGAGCCTTCCACCTGGGCACGCGTTACCGTGGATGACTTGGAAATCTCTAAATAGACTTCGAACCCAAGTCGGCCGGAGCAAAGACAATCTCCACAGATGGGGCTTCACGGACGGCTCAGATCTCAAGTGCATAAGCGGCACCTTCCCACAGACAATGGCTCACCTTCCATCCTGCGCCGCATGCCCTGTTACTTATGCATTTGACGAGCTTATGACTGCATCAGCGAGCGGAGTTGGCGTAGACGTATTATGTATCTACCATCCCACTTTCTGCCACCAAAATAGTTTCAGATGTAGGTGATATGAATTTTGGGCCAAAGATGTTTGAATCTATTTGCCATCGATACGCTAAGAAGAAGAAGATCAAACTTAGGCACCGTTGATGTGCTATTTACATGATTTTACAAGAAACTAAACTATCTAGATCTAGTCTTAAAGACATCACTTTCAACAGGTTGGCGAAACGATAGAAGTAAAGATCGAGCGCGGAAAGACGCTAGATATCAAAACAGTCGCTGTGTCAGACGAGATGACAGCGGCGGGAGAAAGGGAGGTGTTCTTCGAGCTCAACGGACAGCTGCGCTCCGTGTTCATTAGAGACGAGAATGCTAGCAAGGTGAGGAATAGGATAGATATTATGTCTCCCTTATAAGACTTTCAGGTAATGTCTGACTTAGGTTCGGTTTCGGTTTCGATCAGTGTCGGCCAGTAATCAAGTTTCGGTTTCGACTAAAATGTGGCTGAATCTTCGGCCGACCGAACTCGTGTTCGTTAACTGTCGGTTTTGATCAAAGAGAATTAGAGGCTAATAGTCATTGGTTTTAAATACGAGCGATACCGTAGACATAGTAATGGGGTCCCGTTTGCACCTATAACAAGAACAACCAAAAAATAAGTGTTTGCATAAACATAGACGTCATTTAAGTTCTTAGCAGACATGCTGCTTTGAATATCAGAGAGTAAGGATTTACTCGCTTCGCATCGCGTTTTGCCAACTCGTTCTGTTTGTGTACGGTTTAAAAATGACGTTTTTTAACGATGCTTACCTAATTGTTTGACGGAGATATGCCCAAAGCATTGTCGCTAGGTAGATATATCCAGCTTCTGAAAACCAATCATTTGGCTTATTGCTAATCGGATCGACATGCGCTGTTTAGAGAATGGTCCGGGTGTGAGTGTGTCACAGCGTCCATTCTAGTAGAACCGCGCGCTGTTAGTTAGTTTATCTATGGTCCAATATTATCTACCATGTCACCCCTTTATATAAAAACGCTGCCTGTTTACCCATACATTTAGACGTTTAAACATCTCTTCTTACTGTACGGGATTGTCTTATGTATTTTATTTATTTATTTAATACTTCACGCACAGAAATGTACAGAGGCGGACTTAATGCCAAAGGCATTTTCTACCAGTCGAGTCTACGAGTTGTATTTTGACGTTCGAAAAGTGCTGATTCTCAGCCTAATTTGACTTTTGATTTTGATTTTTCTCTTAACTTTAATCAACGTTTATAAATAAGTCCCTTATTTAATATGATGATTAATATGTACAGACGCCAGCAGGCCAAGCTATCCCAAACTGTCAAATTTTCCCAATTGAACATGAACCTTATCATATTGTAATAAAGTTGAAAATCTATCAAATAAATTTGACAGATTGGGGTAGCTAGGTGTGCTGGCGTCTGTGCCTACAATAATTTCTACGCCAACATCCACTAAATACTTTTTTTAAATTAGGAAATGAAAATCCATCCGAAAGCAATCAAAGGAGACAAGAACCAAGTTGGAGCGCCCATGCCAGGAACAGTACTCAGTAAGTACTTAATACTTTAAGGACTAAAAGCGCCAGTGTTTTCCGCGAAAATAAAATTTCTTACATTTCTTGTATTTTGCAGCACTCTTATAACACAATAACAATCACAATCTGAATCATTTTGAAGTATGTTGCTAATCCATTGTTTCATAAGTTCGAAAGATGTCTGCTCAACAACGTTAAATGATGCAAAGAATTTTGTTGAACTGTCAGAATAAAAGAAATTGCTACTGTTAGTGGTCAGTATCAGGTAGAATTTTCGTCTAAAAATAATCCGCGACCGTAACAAACACGTAGGTATAAATTTACAGAATTATAAATCATCAGAATCATCAATACATCTATAATAGGTTAGAATTAACCTGCAATGACATCATTTTATGAAATAGGTACTAGCTTTTGCCAACAGCTTCGCGCATATTATTTTAAGTTTATATAAACGAACAAAACAAACTTCTTTTAACATTTTGGTATATTAATTCAAATTAACAGTCTTCTGTCCATGACACACGAATCCATGACTCTTAAGTCTTCGATGACATTGGATGTTTGCTGCTCAATGTTGTGTGTCTGCTCACTTTTGTGTGATTTTGGAATATCGACATAGTTTTCTTGGAACCATTCATAGACAAGTGGTTGCAATATGTGTTCAAACCAAAATTGACCAAATTTTGTAGAAATACCAAAAAAGTAAAAAAATTAATGCTGACGTAATCACCATCCAGACTTCCCTATCCCCCATGCCATCAAAAATAAGCAAAGCAAAATGCCCTCCACCCCTGTAGTGCTTACGTAATACTTGAATGGCCCCTAATATTATAAGTGTGAAAGTTTGGATATTTAGATGTTTGGATGTTTGTTACTCTTTCACGCAAAAACGGCTGAACTGATTTGGATGAAATTTGGCACACAGATAGATTATAACCTAGATTAACATATAGGATACTTTTTATCCCGGTAGGACGTTCCCGCGGGATAATTTCCGAATTCCAGCCGCGGGCGGAAGCTAGTTTAAGTTATGTCTGGAAATACCTATACACTACACAATATTTGTGGTCGGGGATCATATTTTAATCAACATACAATCTGACAGTGACTTGCAAACGCATGCTACCTTAGCTCATCCCCCTTATGCGGGTTGCAGACCAAGAGCTAAACTAAGTTAGTTTAGCTTAACTTGCACAGCTGACGCAGTTTTTCATACTTGTGTGCAGACTGCAAACTAAGCTTTGTGAGCTGACTAAAATATGCGATACAAGTTAGGTGTTTCTAATAGATTGCCCACGGCTGACGGTGGACATAAGAGACATATTAACCTTTTCATTTACCCACAGCAATCAAGGTGAAAGAAGGCGACAAGGTCGAGAAAGGTCAACCAATCGCAGTCCTCTCTGCCATGAAAATGGAGATGATCGTGCAAGCACCTAAAGCAGGAACAGTCAAATCTGTTTCCATCACCAACGGACAAAAACTAGAAGGAGACGACCTAATCTGCACCATCGACGACTAAATATAAAGTCCATTTTTGAATGACAGATTTGTGATAAGACTTAATAAGCCGGCACAAAATCATTTTCGCAAAAAAGTGAATTATGATTTTATATAGAATTATTTAGCATTTTAATCGTAGTTTTAAGAGTGTTTTTATATTATGAATGTTCCGTTGAATCAATTTTTGAAATTTTAATGAAAAGACATTGTTTTATATTATAAAGAATGATCATGAATGGGTTTACATTTTGTATATAAAATGTGATATTATCACACTATTTAATAGTGTCAATTTACAGTGACTTAAAGCATCACAGTACAAAAGTGAATGGAAATTAGTTTTAATATATTATGGAAAATATCTTGGAAAATCGAATACCTAGTTATTAATAAGAGTGAAATATATAAGGATAAATTGGAACATGGAACGCGTAACCAGGGTGTAATGTTAGGATTCTCATAGACTGAATTCAACACTACATTAAAAAAGGGTAGAACTTGAAGATATTTTTACATTCTATAAAACCACATTTCCACATAGTCTTGCACAAGCTTTCTTGCTTGTACACATAGTAACTTGGCAAGTATAAACATATATGTATACTTGCTACGCAGTTTTCTTGCAAGTTTTTATCGCACAGGCGCCGACAATTCTCAAAAAAGGTTCGTCGGATGTGAAAATGTGGCCTTACAGTACTATACAGATTATGAAACCCTACAAGGTTTAAAGGTTGAATCTCTGAGAGCATTTAACCTATTATTTATACATTTTACGTTTATAACATACTTTAAGGTATCGCTTAGTTACAATAACATCAGAATTCAGTCTGTGAGGCATTAGAATAGTATGGACACGTCACAACACTTTATCCCTTTTGGTTATAACCTGTGACCTCTCTGTACTTATTAAGTTATTGTTATTATTTGGTTATCGTAAAACGATTCGAGTTCCGGTGCTCATTTGTTATTCATTATTTGTTAAATTCCTAGCATCACTTTGTTTTTATTTAATAAAATGATTTTTATTTAATGAACCTTTATATTTTATTTATGTAGGTACCTACTTCATCAATTTTTATTGTAGCCGTGAGCCATCATGGTTAGTAAACGTAAAAGTAAATAAAACTCCAATAATATAATTCAAAAGTATATTTCTGTATTAATTCGATAATACAATATTTTTTATCCCAATCGTAACATTGATTCTTATACAACTACAAATACTCGATACAATGTTAGTGTAAATCAATGTATATATGAATTGTTAAACAACATTTACGACAAAAGAAAAAAGTTTACAACTAAATAGTCTTTAAACTTCGATTAAATTACGTTTGGGGCGACCGAACCGCCTTTTAATATACAAACATACCTGATTTACGGACGAAAGAACCGTGTTTTAATATATTTTTTGCAGATATTTCTGTCATGGCATATTCATTCTTAAATATCAGCGTCTTAAAGTGCTAACGTACAATTTTGCACTCTATGGCAGTGCATTTGAATATAATGTAAAGAGATAATCCTCTTTGGTGCTTTTTGATCTGCGCTAAGCCTTGCCAGGTTGTCAGACGGGACGATGATACACCTGATCGCAAGGGTATACGTAATACCGTAATGGCACTCCTTATGAGATTATCAATGAATTGCCATTGCATTAAGGGCGTCAGGATAACCCGCGAAATTTAAATGTTCTTAAACTTCTTGCAATTTGCCGGTCGGTACAGATGGCGGTACGTAAGTTGAAACAAAATCCGCCAATTTGGTTCAACTTACGTGTCGGGATCTGTACGTTGATTAAAATAAAATTCACGACCGTAATAAATACCGTATTACAGCATTCTAAAATGATTGACTGTTTCATAAAATAGTCATTCAATGGGATTATATGAACTTATTAATTTATTATAGATACTTGTTTTAATTATTTTATAATACCTAATAATAAAATTGCACAAAACGTAACAAAATTTAAATTTCGCAAGCTACCTTACCCCTCTTAAGGCTAACTTGATAATCCTACAGCTTCCTCTTGATGAAAATTCCTAATTATATACATCACATTCTAGTCCATGTTCTTTCGTCATTAAGTCGTAAATATAACAAACTCTTATGGCTTCGACACATCATATATCTTGCGCGTTTGGCATCCGATTCTCGGCTATTCAATTTCAAACATCAAACTGTTAAATACTAAGTATCTATCTACATTTTAGTAAAAAAGTCATAATTTTCGAACGCCTGCATTTGTTAGTTACCCCGGCACCCTTTTCTTAAGTAGGTATTTATTTGTATGTGTGTGTGGTACCAAATGAATGCAGGAGTTAGCCCACGTACAGACGCCAGCACATAAAGCTACCCCAAACTGTAAAATTTTCCCAATTGAACATGAACCTTATGCTTATGTCATAAAGTTGAAAATCTATCAGAGAAATTTGACAGATTGGGATTTTCCCCGCACTGGATCTTCAACGCATTGCTCAGCGCCGATATTCCGATTTTCGTCGCGATGAGATGCACTCTGTTGGATACACAATGCGCCAAAAAATCCCGCCGCGATTTTATTACGTCCATGTGAACGTCGGCTTATAGAGTATACATCATACAGTGATTTGCTAAGCTTAACCAGAAAATTTGGCCAAAATACAGTAATATAAAGCTAAGAACGTATTCAACAGTTATATTATCTAACTTTTATTTAATTAATCATATTCGTTCAGTGGCTTCTTTATTACATTTAAAGTAACTGACAAATATAAAATCAGATAAATGTTTCTTAATAATTAATCATCAGTTACTTTTACATATTTTTATAGTACTTCGGTTAGGTTCATTTATTGCGACCTTGGTTGTACCGACCATTGAGCTATAGCGACGTTAAATCTAAGTTCCTTGAATTTAAAGCATACTTTAGTACAAAATTCATGTGGCTATAGAGACTTTGGATGTAACGCTGAGTTCGGGTGTAGCGACTGTTTTTAATGCAATCCCATGCAGATATTGCGACCGGAGCCGGTCGCCAAAGATACAAAGGGCTTTCTTATCTTTTGTTTACATCCACACAGATGTTCAGCAACTGTGGCGACCTTTATCTATTGTTTATAGATACTAGCAAAGTATGTAGGTAAGCGTGTACGTTTCGGAGTTAAATTTATAGTTCAGTTACAAAGTAATAATAGCAACCTCAGATTATAAAACGAAGGCAGATAGACCGCGCGGAACACAAGAATGAAGCCAAAAAACCAAATACTAAAGCGTCACATTGTATGTAACAAACAATTCGACGGTTTAGTATTTTGTTTTTTGGCCTCACTTTTGGTATTCCGCGTGGTCTATCTGGCCTTTGTTTTATAATCCTAACAAAAAAAAAAAAAAAAAATACTAAAGCGTCATATTGTATGTATCACCGTAGGGTGGGTGGTGGTAGCAACTGAATAAGAGTTGCCGAGAATTGTGCTGGATGGCGTGCCATTGGAGAGGCTTATGTCCAGCAGTGGACTGCTCTAAGCTGATGATGATGCAGCGGATAAAATCCTGGCTGAGGACAACTGCGCTGCAAAATCATTTTTCGAATACGTCTTCTGCATAGGCAAAGAAATAATGAAGAATACGTTAACCCCTGAGACAGTGTTGAACCGATTCTGCGAAAAACATAGAAAACACCACATCTTGGATGTGACATTGTTTGTGTTTTTAATTTCGTCAGTCGTTTTATTAACGTTAAAATGGATAAACGTTGTCGCATCAAGAATTGTATGAATGAATAATATGGTGGAATATCATTTCACAGCTTTCTGTCACTAGACGAACTTAAAAACAATGGTTAGATGTAGTTCCCGTATCATAAACAATAACTAAAGATTTCGTTGTATGCAGCCTACACTTCTAGCCGGATGACTTTAAAACTGTTAATTCAAGACAAATGTTGAAAGCTTATGTAGTGCCACCAATATTTCCAGTGATAAAAATCCAATCGATCCAGCCTTAAACTCCGAAACAGATCCGATCGAGCCGCTTGACTATGATACCGTAAACTCAAGACAAATGTTGAAAGCCGCGGTAGAGCCATCCACATTTCCAGTGATAAACATCCACTCGATCCGGCCTTAAACTCCGAAACAGATCCGATAGAGCCGAAAGAAAATCCGCGAAGTGAAGACACGCTTCATGGATTTGAAGTCACAGTGGATTAAGGGACCAGAAAAATTATCGAGAAGCCACAACGAGTCTGGAAGACCACTTTTTAGTTTTTGAAAAGCTAATGACGGAGCAGGAAGCTTCAAGCTCAAAAATAGAGACATTGGATACAATTTGTTACTTGCTGTCATCGTCACCTGAGGAGTATGAACAAGTTATAACCTCCATAGAAACAATGAGCACTGAAAAATAAATGTCTGTTTAGTTTGTGAAGATGCACCACCTACTTGATGCTTTATCTCATAAAGCCAATAGAGAAACATTGAATGAAAGATTTTTGTAAAGACAAAGGTATACAGTTAGAGACAACAATCCGCACACGCCAGAACAGAATGGAGTAAGTGAGACGAAGGATCGACCTCTATACAACAATGCAAGCAAGGACTATCAAAAATGAGAATAATTTACTAAAACAACTCTGGGGAGAGGCAATAAGGTGTGCTGCCTCTCAGTTAAATAGATGTCCCTCAGCAGCTAACGTGGAATAAGATACCTACAGACATAAGATTTGGGAAGACAGATCTTACAAAATTGAAAACATTTGGAGCAAGAGGTTGGATGGTAGATATACCAAAACAAGACAAGCTAAGCAACAGACCCAAAGAAGTTAGAATGGTTGGTTATGCGAGAGTATCAGAGAATCAGAGGACATAATGACAGAAGAACGAAAACAGGAACAAGAACCGAGAGCCCAAACCAAACCACGGCGAATTCGTGGAAATTCGAGTCGGCGCATTGCAAGCTCTGTCGAACGTTGCTAGTGAGATATACAAAAAACCGGAAATGGATAGCGAGACTCAGACGAAGACATTGAAAACAGCAAGATTTATTACAGCAGAGCAAGGACTTTAAAAAGAGTCGATAAAGCAGTTGAACCCCGTCAAAAGATTCACCGGTGAAGCTCGACCCGAACCAACCTGGCTGCGACATCGGTAAAAGATGCCCCCCCCCCCCCATAGGTAAATATCACCCGTCTCTCCACAAGTCCAATGCCTACTCTAGGATGCATATCCGGTACGGCTCGCAATCCTTTCATCCCTACCATTACAGCAGCGCCCCTCGGTCTACTCCTTGATATGCAAGGGTCTCTGTAGCACCATGAAACATGAGGCTTTAAGGGCTAGTACAAATCTTGGGGTTCATTCGATTAATCGAGTCTGGTCAAACCACGCTGGGTTCGGTGCATTTCCTTCATTCATTCATTCATAATAGGTAAGTTTAACTCAACACTTAGCATTCAGTTTATTGAACCTAAAGATTTTTGATGAATTCGATAAAAAAAAAAACTATTTGAGATGTGATAAAAAAAGCAAAATAACAATTTTCCACTTAGACAGCCGTAATTTTTAACGATACATATATCTCTGAAACGTATCACAATAGAATCTAGGACATCAATAACGTGCTATATAAATACTACAATTAAAAATCGGATGACCAAAATGCGCAAAGAATTTCAAAATTTAATTTCCCATATAAATTAAGGTTGCGTTTCCACTGAGCTAGACTTGCAGAACTACAAATAGGATACTTTAAGATACGTAGCATTATCCAGCAATTTTAACAACGACTGCTAAATTTCCTCTGCATCAGTGGAAACGGCTTCCAATACCGTCAAACGGGGTAAATAGAGATGCAGGGGTGAATCGGGACGAAACTTTAAAAGGGATTTTAACATTGAAATAATAAAGATTGTTGTCAAAACTAACTCTAATGTGTTTACTATGTTATAAGTAGCGTATAAGTGCCCTTGTTGGCAACAAACTATACAGGAAAAGTTTTTATCCAGTGCGCAAAACTGTTAAACCATGAATTCAGTATATCATTCTAGAGCCCCCAGCGAAGAAATTTTTCGTCGGTTTTACAAAAAAAACCAGCTGTTTCATAGAAAAGTACAATACCTAAGCGGTTAAAATGTATGGATGGTTCTAGAATGTTATGCTGAATTCATGGTTAAAGTTTGCGCACTGAATAAAAACTTTTCGTGTATTATTTCAACGTAAAAATCTATTTTAAAGTTTCATCCCGATTCACCCGTCCATCTCTATACATACCGTTTATAGGTAAGCTAATATAATACAATAGACTATAAATAGAAAACGCTCTAGGAACGCTCTATCAATTTGCACTCGTAAAGCTACCCCGTGCCAGCGGGGAAATTTTGAAAAATAAATTGTCCATCTATACATTTATTAAGTCCTTTACAAAATGACGCATTTTAGCTATCTTGACGTAATGATACCTTTACACCGTACATATTTCAATCTCATTACCGAGTTTACGTCCAAACCACTAAAATATGTTATTGAATAAAGAAATTACATACCTACTAGGCTTTATGAAAATCTACTATGGTAGTCTGATAATATTCACACTAGTAGGTACTTCTACTAAATGAAATCTCTTTAGAAAACATGAATTCACCAATTCAAGTTTAACTCGATTTAATCATTATTATTCCTTGTGAAGGCCGCAGGAATTCGCTGGATGTGGGAAGCACAAGACCGGTCGATGTGGAGGAGCTTGGGGGAGGCCTATGTCCAGCAGTGGACGTCTTTCTGCTGAAATGATGATGATGATGAATTCGATTTAAAACCCAAATATGAATATTATCATTACCAATAGACTATTTAATCTTAGCCTAATTGGGCAAGTCAAGCCCTATCCCAGATTATAGGCAAGAAACATATTAATCTTTGCCTCTCTTCCTAGTCAACCTTACTACATATTTGTGGAAAAATTCGTTATACCAAAATATACAGTAACCTTTGAACGTAAAGACTAATATCGTGTGCATAGATAACTAAGCTAATCTCGTATAAAATTAGCCTCAGATTCATAAATTGAAAAATTAGTTTAAAGTTGCAGATATACCCAATGATGCACATAACTATTTAAGTAGGTAATCGAAGCATTTTAACTTGAACTTTGACTGATCGAAGATTACATAATAAAAAATATACCAACAAACAAGCATAGTGTTGGTTCCTAATCTATAATTAAAACTAAAAGTGAGAGAAAATAATTCTACACTATTAGAGACAAAGGAAATATTAAAGCTATACAACTAAATTATAGACAAAAGGAATGAGCAATTAAGAAAGATATGTCACAACATATTATCTAACAAATACGAAGTGAAAAACGTACCTCAAAGTCTTAAAAGGAGAGAAAACTTTTCATGACTTGCGTCATTTAGAAGCGTGGGATGGCCGGAGTCACGTGGCCAGTGTTTTGTGAAATAAGGGCGGATTGCGAGAACCTTCTTGCATGTAACTCTAATATTGTTTCTCCTTTTTTCTTTTATATTTTGTGGTTTCGTAAGCTTCGATCAATAATAGTACTAGATTCCCGATAGGCGCTTCAAAAACGGCCCGAAAAATAAGACCACAAATACTTTTGTGGTCTTATTTCAAATTAGTATTATCCAACCATAGCCAACATTAAGACGTCAAAATGCCGCAGTGCGCGTTCAAAAACTGTAAATAACCACCGTAAGTAACACCAAGGTTTTAGAAGGAATATCTTTTTAACGGTAATTTTAAATCATTAAGTATTTTTCATAAACTAAACACAGAATTAAATTGTAAATATAATTCAATTAGCTAATATTATAATTGTTTGGCCAATGTTTGCTACGACGCACCAACTATTGTATCAAACATCGACTGTTCTTCAACAGGGAATGCATGGAGTAGTGTTGACATTTTATAGTGTTATTTTTATTTGTAGATTTCCTAGTGACCCATTTCGCTGTGCAGAATGGGTATCTATTGTCGCGAAAGAAAGAGGAGAAGAAATATACAACCCTTGTAAAAAATCGAGTATATGTTAGATTCATTTTGACTGGTGATGGGTGATGAGCAGTGATAGGAATAGGTAGTGCCTATTAGCCTAAACTTCGAAGAACAGAGACAAGAAACGGAGACTTCCTTAGGACTAAATTATTTCCGGCACATCTGTCTCGAAATTTCGAGACAACACTTAAATACATTTAAAAAAATGTGTTATTTGGAATAAGTAATTCGTCTATATTAACGCGCTAGGTTTTATAACAAGCTTAATCTGTTTAAAGGTAATTAAACATTACACTACTATTTTAAATACTTTTTTATAAAGAATACGCCGAAAACACGTTTCTTGATTCCCTTTACTTTTTTTATTTTTGAATACCTATTTGTTATAACAGCGGCAATGTATAATAGTATCTACTACTTTTTGAATCGGTCAAAAATATTTGCCACCATACAAAACGAACGTAAAAAAAAAATATTCTGCAACTCTACGTCTTTCAATACTTACTGTGTTCTGAGCATTGAAATGTAATACCAAGAACTACGTCTAGTTCCACAATAGAATAAGCACGAAATTGTAAATAAAATGTTTTTAACCTAATTACTTTGAACATAAGTTTCATTTTAGAATTAATATTTTTGTACTGATGACTTTTTATTTTCAAGCGACATTTTAAATTTATTCCTTTAACCTTTCTCCGATGAAAGGACTTAAATAAATATATTTTGCAATGGTAATTAAACTTTATATATAAACATTAAGGTTTATAATAAACTGAAGTTGTTAATATTATTAAACTTTTTTCTAAGGAATGTAGATGTTTACGTGTGTGCAAACATGGCCACTTGAGCGACTTAGTTTTGTTCCTGATCCTTAATCTAGTACTATTATTGATCGAAGTTCGTAAGGGAACGATGTTGTTATCGTACTTAAGTATTGTGATAAGGGAAAATATAAAATATTCTCAGCTTCTTGGCGTGGCAAAACATGTTGAAAGCAGTCGACTTTTCTTTTCACCATTTCAAAAGACTTTTTGTTATGTTAGCTGTTTCAAAGAATCTTTTGCGTCACTTGTGAAACCTTATAATTTCGCAAAAAATCCACCCTTGTTTTTCACCTTACCGCAAGTTTTGGCATTAATTGCGTCACTAAGTTAATACAATATTTATCGAAATTAAGAAAAGAAACAGCCTTAATTAAACAGTCGTTAAAAATAAGAGAAATTAGGAATAATATAATTTATATCACGCTCAGCGTTGACACGTTACCTAGAAATTTTACAAAATCTCCGTTACGAAAGCTACCTTATAACTTTCATAGCATAGGTGTATCTATATTACCAATTGGTAATTACCTTAAAAGCTAAAAGACTTTAAATTCACATAATTAAATCTTGGAATACAAAATAATGTCAAAAAATATTATTTCTAATAAACATAGCCAGACCTACATTGATTACAGGAATTCAAATAAACTTTACGTATCTTTAAATGTTTTGGCCTACTTTAACACGCACCACTTAGGCGTTTTAAGGAGAAGCCGATCTACTTTCAACTTAACACAAAAAATCCCTGAAGCTATAAACGATTCGATTATGAACGCGTGACGTCATTTTCAACCCGCGTAAATGTAGTTGATTCAATTTCAACTGCGTGTAATTCCGCAAAACAGCGCGCAAACTCAATCTATTTCACCGGGGTGCAAAAGTGACTTATCAATAGTATGTGAAAATGTATCTACCAAATCTTGTGGGGTCATGTCGCAGAGTCTTTGCGGTATGTCCAGTGTGTCCTCGATGGAGTTCACAGAGTTTTGATCGCTGAGAGACAGGCTCGTGTCTGTGTCGTCGCCATAGCAACGACGCTTGTGGTCTGATGGAAAGTTGTGGTAGGAATGTTCGACGCGAATCGCTTGCATTGTGTTGCTGTAAAGAGAAAATCATGTTTCAGTATTAAGTGTTGATGATAAGTTAGATTTCCTGCCCTAAAGTGTGTTCCCTACTTTCATATTTTGATTAAACTATACCTGTTTCGTATTATCTTATCTTTTCAATGACAAAAAAAAACATGGTAATTGATTTTGACTATTAAATGTATCAAGGCTAAAAGAGATTATGGTTAAACTATTCAAGTATTGAATAACATTTTCTAATTAACTTTTGACTGGACCAATTACTGAGTACAAAAATAATTTAAAATCTAGAAAAATACCATTCGTACATTCAGAAAATTACTTTTACCTTTTATACAAACAGACGGATTATAGTCACCTGGTTTTCCTAAGAACAGGTCGCCCCATTTCCACTTGAAGTTCTAAGGAGTACAGCTTAGCTAGTGACTCCAGCTTTTCCTTCTCCTCGGGATCATTCAAACTTGGCAACTTCAACTCAGTTTGGCACGAGTCTTGGAGGAACTTGGAAAGCTGTTCATTAGCAGCACTCAGGATTAGGAAACCAGGTCTTTCATCCCTTATTCTGCGACACCCAGCTCTTATTTCTCTCACTTCAGTTACTATAGCATTCCCCATTGAATGCTCACTGTAATAATGATCGCTTTGCGGAGATTTCTCACTCAAATTCAAGTCACTCGATGATGTTTTCTGTAGAGAAAAATTCGTGCGTGGCGTCTGGTTAAACGATTCATTCTGCTGCCCCGATTTCTCCTGAAAGGCTTGAAAGGATTGAAAAAACGTCTGGTTCGCGTTTTGACCAGATACACCCGCGTTTTTTATATCGCTGAAACTGCTGAAGGAGGAATGCGGTTGGAGTATGTCCCTGTTTTCCTTTGAGATAGCCTCGTCTTCTAGATCGACTACAGTTTTGGAATCGGACATCATTGCGTCATCGTCGTTTCCCGAATCGACTTTAGCCCTTTTTTTCTTAAACCTATTCTTGCAACTAGCCCACCCACTCTTGACTAGCAACTTCTCCTTCTTCAACCTTTTTGGCGGCGGCATGTTACTGGCCGATTTAGGAGAATTATTGGTTACGGACTTCGAAGTTTTGAACGTGAGGCTTTTGTTAAAGACTTTCAGCTCTTCAATGCCTGGCCAGTCAGTGAGTTCATCGTCTCCTTCTCTATCGCTATCATTTGTTACCACTCCATCAGAATCACTGCTGCTCAGTGAACTTGATTCATTCCCCGCAAAATCCATCCCGCTGATAGAATCATCAAACATCAAAGGATTTCTTAAGGATGGAGGGTGAGTCTTGTTCAGCATCTTATATTTCCGGTATTTTCCATCAAAGCTGTTCTTCCCTGAGCTGGTTGTAGGGTTGAAGAAAGGTGGTAAGTCTGTCGTTATTTTGTACCCTGTTAACTTAGATAGAGTCGGTGTACCGTTTTTGGAAGAATTCTTATACACGAAGTTGAAACTTGAGCTTCCTGGCAGTGAAGGAGTGTTTGTGAGTGTGGTCGGTTTAGTGCCTTCTGCATTCTGAGATTTGAGTACAATTTTGCCTGGCTGCAACACAAGGTCTTTTTTTGGGAGCTCCGTATCATACTTTCTTGACTTAAAGTCGGTTTTAGAGAAGTATGCGGACTTGGATGAGCATCCACCACTGAATGATCTCTCCCTCATCTCGCAAACATCCCCTTTGTCCCGATGAGACCATTTCCTCTTGCCGCAGAACGCGTTTCTGAAAAAACAGCTAACAAGCCAACACATTGAGAATTAGTAAAACTTTCTTTGTGTAATGATAGTTATGTAAATACTTAACATGAAACAATACAAAGACCATATCCCAAAACAGTTGATTCAATAGTGGGAGTCTGGGTAATAATAATTGGAACTCAGTATAGCATTTCCCATGTTGCAGGGTCTAAGAAAAATATAATTGTTTATGATATTTTGTTTTTATGGACAAACAAAAAATAAAAAACCAAAGACAACACTTTCTTCGCAAATATGAAGCGACTATTATCTTATGATGATGTTTGGGTAATAATAGGAATAATATACTATTTTATAACATAAGTGTCAGATTTTTTTTTAAACCTTGCCCCACACAATAGGAATTTCTCCTGTATTGTGGGGCGTTTACAAACATTTAAACTCACATACACAAACAGCCAGACCTGGAACAACTACTTGCAGGTCATACAAATATTTGTTCCGTGCGGGAATCGAACCCGCGAGACTCGGCAATTAAATGAGTGATTAACAGTAATAAAGCAAAATTGCAAATAAATGTTTGATCATGATGTGGATATAAAGCAATTAAAACGTCGCATTTTATCATTTTTACTGACATAAATAATAAAAGATAGACATGTCTACGAGTTTGCTTTTTAATTGTTTTGGACGAAAGAAATAACATTAGAAAAGAGTGTTCATAACAAAATAATACCATATGAGTATTACATACTGACCTTTCTGGTTTCGTGAGTGTCTTGTGCTTATTAACTTGTATTGCTGGAGACAACACTTGGCTCTGGAGAATGATTGTAGCTGGCAGTGCATTGGGCTGAAAAAACAAGCATTCTTCATTCAAACATTTAACACTAAAAACATCTGTTTTAAGTACATATCTAAACTAAATGGGTTGTGGAGGTCATAAGATTACACAGTGTAAATGCTCATACAGAAATCATTCTATATCGTTTTTTACAATATAGCATTTCAGGAAAAACTGTCCTGGTTGAAAAACAAAAATTGAGTTGCTATGGGAAAATTATTAATGTTATTAAGTTTAATCTAAAAAAAATGGATTCTAAAGGAAGTTAAAACATTAATTTTCAGGTCAACTTATCTGAGAAATTATTACACTTATGAATAATTGGAAAATACTATTTTATACAGAGGCCAGCACATCACGCTACCCCAATCTGTCAAATTTCTTTGATAGTTTTTAACTTTATTCCAAAATAATAAGGTTGATGTTCAATTCGGTAAATTTTACAGTTTGGGACAGTTTGGTGTGCTGACGTCTGTAACACTAATAAAAAAGGGTTCTGTAGCATTTCTAAACAACTCCTTAAAACTTACCTCAGTAGTCACACTCAAAATCTCGACAGGTGGTGATCTCTTCCCATCTGTATACTCCACGGGCATCTTCTTATACTTCCGTTTCCTCCTAGCATTAGCCGGTCTGGTCGGCGAAAAGTTCTCATTGAATGAATCTGACTCAAAGTTCCCAATCTGACAGTAATGCCTCGATTTTAGGCTGGATTTGTGCAAGCTGAGATGGGGATCATCTGAGTCTGATAATGGCTGGGTAATGAGTGGGGCCTGCGGAGGACTGCTGGAGCTCCCATCTTCTACGAGGCTCACTGTTACTACGGCTGCTGTAAAGATTTTGTGGATGTAAGCACTGAGATATTTTTAAAGATGCCTTTTTTATGAGATTTAGTAATGCGCAACAATGAAATTACAACATGAATAAAGCACAAGTAACTGACTGTCATTTTTTGATCTCTTCATTTTCCTGCAATCTGTCGATTCAACATTGATTATTATATTATATTGGCATGGCTAGCTGTCATGACAAATTATTTAATTAATGTTCTGTGTCTCATAATTTTTACTTTGATAGAATCAAGTCTATCTAACTAAACAGACAGCTGTGCTGCTGGGGCGTTTGTTGCGCCACTTATTCTTCCCAGCTAAAGCACTACGAAGTGGTGGAGGGTGGGCGTTTTGGGGGACTGTCTTGTGTATTTTGACGTTCGACAAGTGCTGATTCTCAGCCTAATATGAATAAATGACTTGATTTTGATTTATGATTATATACTTAATTAGTTTGTGCATGGAACAATATCCATTGATGATTGATTGATTAAAGTAGTAGTTCTGGTTCTGGGGAATAGTATGATTCATGAAATACAGACAAAATAATTCCTCATAGTATGGTACAGTCACTTTAGTTTGTATGTAGGAATTTACTAAGCGCAGTGACTCAATAGAGTGCTCACCAATTATGAGCTAACTAGCTGCTCCTAGCGGTTTCACCCTCGTAAGTTTCGATTCGGTGGGAATATCGGGATAAAAGTAACGTAAAAGTATTTATAATATTACATTACTTAACGGAAAAGTGACTTTGTTTTATTTATGTAAAGATGGGTGATGAAGATAAAGATAAAAAAATAAGATAAAAGATAATTTATTTGTCAAACATGCGTTTACATACAAATCCAGCATGCAAGATCTTAAATATAGGTAAGAAGTCCGTACATGTTTTGCCTGACGAGGCGTACAATTTTTTTTTATAACATACAATTAATTAATTCAATAGATTATAATAAACTGGTTCACTAAAATTCATTATTAAATTTTTATGAGAATAATAATCCTAAAGAAACAATAATATATAGTTAAAGCATGTTAAAAGGTATCTGTCAAAAAGTTATTTATATTGTAATAGCATTTGTCTGTTAATAAATTTCGAATCTTATTTTTAAATTCATTTGCTGTCATAGCTCTATATGACTGTGGTATTTTGTTGTATATTTTCGGGGCCATACAAAAAAAGCTTTTCCCCATGAGGGCAGTTTTTGCCGAGTGCAAGCAAAGTTGGGTATTGTCACGTCTGTTGCGCGGAAAAGTGTCAGAACGTCGTGGAAAGAGATGGGGGTTAGACTTTACAAACGATGCAACTTCAAAAATATATAAAGATGGTAAAGTTAATAAGTTGTATTTTTTAAACAGTGGTCTGCAGCTTTCTGTCGAATGTAACTTAAACATAGCCCGAATACACCTCTTTTGCGCTTTAAAAGCTATTTCCTTGTCCGTAGAGTTACCCCAAAATATGATGCCATAGCGCAGAAGTGATGCTACCAATCCATGATAGGCCGTCACCAAAGCATCTGCGTTAAGTTCTGAGGACAGTTTGTACAAGACATATGCGGATTTGCTCAGTTTTTTGCTGATATATTCAATGTGCGCTTTCCAATTCAATTTTGCGTCTATCATTACACCAAGAAATTTTGTATCGTCTACTTTATTTATTACTGTGCCATTGTAGAGGGCTTCAATGTCAATACCCACATGTAACCGTTGACTAAAATGCATTATCGTCGTCTTATCTAAATTAATTTTGAGATTATTCCTATCTAACCATGATATTATTGTCGTCAAAGTTCTATTAATGTCATTTTCATAAATGTCCTTATTATTACAAGTTATAGTTACTGTGCTGTCATCTGCAAATAGGGTCATGGGGTATTTAATATCATCAGGCAGGTCATTGATATATAGGATAAATAATAATGATCCAAGCACGCTTCCTTGTGGGACACCGTATATAGGCGTTCGTTCGCCAGATATGTAAGATTCCTCTCTTTTTGTCTTTATATTTATTTTTGTTATTTCTGTATACTGTTTTCTGTTAATAAGGTAAGACTCTATAAGGTTAAGTATATTTCCTCTTATGCCATATGCCTCTAGTTTCTGAAGTAGAACGTTATGGTTGACATAGTCAAAAGCTTGCGTCATATCACAGAAAATAGCACATACTGGAATTGTTACGTCCATATTAATCATTACTTTATGCAAGAAGTCGTAAATTGCCATATTGGTTGTCCTGTTTTTCCTAAATCCCTTTTGCTCATCGATTAAAATTTGTTTTTTTTCCAGGTATGAGTACAATTCCTTATAAATATACTTCTCAAAAATTTTAGAAATGATCGGAATGAGTGCAATTGGTCTATAGTTGCACATGCATTCAGTATCGTTTTTTTTAAATAACGGCTTTACTATAGACACTTTTAAGGCATCTGGATATACACCTGAATAGATACACAGATTTATGAGATAGCTCAAGGGTTTACAAATGAAGTCGGATACATATTTTATTACCTTCGTAGAAATTCCGTCATATCCTGTACTATTTGTCGATTTTAATGATTTTATAATAGTTTTAATGTCTATAGGTATACTGGGGGCAACAAAAATTGAATCTGGACGTTTTGTTATATTGTCTGAATTATTTCCTGAACATGGAATGGGTTGAATTTTGTCTACGAAGAAATCGTTAAATGCGTTTGCTATTTCTTGAGGGTCATTTAATACTTTATTATCAAACTTGATTTGTCTAATGGATTCGTTAGGGAAACATGGTTTTGAATTGTTTATTATATTCCAGGTACTTTTTGACTTATTGGTAGATGTTTTAATAGAATAGTTGTTTTGGGCACGTCTAGTAAGTTTCATAATTTTTTTAAACCGGTTTTTGTAGTTTAAGAAACTTGCCTTATTCGTTATATTTGGTTTTAGTTTATAACGCCACAATAATTGCCGTTTCTTTTTGCTGCATAATTTTATGCCGTGTGATATCCATTTAGGTTTCCTTATCACTCTTATAGTTGTCCATTTAAATGGAAAACATAGTTCATAAAAAAGTTTAAACGTGTCATTAAATAATTCAAATGCGTCATTAGGATTATCCGTTTCATAAATTTCTGAAAAAGTCACTTGTTCTAAACAGTCTTTAAATTTTATCATATTCTCTGTATTAAAATCACGTCTTTTTATGCGCCAATATTTTAAAATGGCAGTCTTTTTTACCGGGCACTTTATTATTTGGGCTGTGTGGTCCGAAAGTGCAAATTCAGTTACTTCAGTTTTACATTTGGCTTTAAAGTTATGTGCGATATTGTCTATGCACGTTTGGCTATTTATCCTAGTTGGTTGTTTTAAAGCTAATTTTAGATTGAAATTTAGTAACAGACATTCAAATTCTAATACAATATTGTTTTTTTTCATTACGTCAATATTAAAGTCTCCCGTCATTACAATATGCTTATATTTTTGTTTGTTACTTATGATTCGTAATATTTTTTCTAACACCCCATAAAATGCAGTTATATTATTCATTTTCGGTACTCTGTATACACACAGAATAACCATATTATACTGTATGAGCTCTACACCACAGCACTCAACCACACCAGTTATTGACAAATTAGCTATCTGTGGGAGCTCTCTCCATTGATGCCCATTTCTAATTAAAATACAAGCACCACCACGCTTACTGTTTTTTCTACAAAACACTGATGCCAAACAATAATTGGGTACCTTTAAGTGACCCTCGTAACCTGACATCATAAAATGCTCTGTAATACACAACGCATCAATATTAATGTTCTTTTCTTCTAATTCCTGTAGGCAAACAGTTAAAGCATCTATCTTATTTAAAAGGCCTGCTATATTCTGATGCATCACGTACATACTTTTATTAACGAAAAAACTGTTTTTCTGTTTCAATCACATGTGAGGGTTCGTGGGTCGTTAATGTAACCAAGTGATTCCTTACCTGCTGAGTGTTAAAACATTGTATGTTCCCAATTAAATTGAGAAGACTAACAAAAACAATACGGGGCCCATAATTATTTAGTTGACCAGAGCGTCTAAAGAATGTGTTGTAGTTATACTCGATGTTTGCATTTGAATCCAACACATATGCATACTTATGTTTCCTATTATCTTCATACAAAAGTTGATTAAAGCTCATAACTCGCCAATTAAACATATTTGAATTATTATTATATTTATATGTTGGCAAACATATAATAATGTTAGTATGTGTTACAGCACTGAGCGTGTTCCTGAAGGTTTCAATAATGACAATGATAGTTACAAGGAAGATAAATACCTAAATAAAAATAATATTACTCACATTAAAGTTCTAAATAAATACTATTTAATTACAATGCAAGATTATATTAAATCCTTCACAATAAATAAATATTATGAAAAATACTTCCAGAAACACTGTCAAATTCTGTAATTATTTTGAATGAATAGTAAAATAGAATTGACCTCATGTGTAAGTCAACTAAGCTCAAAAAAGTTTCATAAATTCGTCTAAACAATGCAAAAGTTAGAATTTGCACAATAGCTTGGCAAGATTTCAAATGTTTGACACAATTATAAAATATTTTGTTGGCTCCAAACTTTAATAGTGTGACGGAAAATAGTTCTAATTTAATTGTATTTCTCTAAAATAACCATTTGACATTTTAAAAGCCAATATTAATGGCAAAAAAATACCAGGTGCAATAGCAAAGAGTAGGTGTACTGATATAAAATAATCAATTAATAAATCCTTGAATGAAAATTAGAAGCAACTTACGTAGGTTTCCGGCAGATCTGGTCCGTCGGCGGAGGCCTAGCTTCCTCCGCTCCTGCCTGCCACAGTTACTCTCCTCCAGAGCCAGGTTAAGGTCATGAGACAACCTCTCCATCGCCCCTAACGACCCTCAAGCAAACCCATATCGTGCCATTAAAATCTAGAACATACGATGCACCGGCTCACTTTGTTTACGCCAGCTCGACTTTTATGACCTACTTCCCGCCTGCCCTTTCACAAATTCCAAGAGTAAATGACACTATCAACTCAAAAACCAAATATACACAATCAAAACAGCAACATAGCACACGGGATCACAACAAAAGTGTACATTGGTATGTCCTTCCCGAATATAACGGAATGTTTATTTTTAATATTACTATGCACGATCGTATAGAACACTTTCTACAGTCACATAATAATATATGAAACATAGAATTTCAGTCAATTAAAATTATCATCCACTTTCTTTTACCGATTTTTTTGCAGTGCATGATTTTGATTTGACAAAAAATAATAAATATCACAATCACGAATTCACGACATTCTCGACCACAGAATACATATACCTATGACATAAACATACTCTACTCGACATTGGATTCGAACTTCGAACGAATGGAATTAATTAATCTGACCACAGATCTAATAAAAAAATGTCGACCTCAAAAGTCATCCGTTCGTTATTGGTTGGTTATGGGTTGGTTGGTATCATCAATTTCGATCCAGCCTGTCCCCAATAGTGATAGCTGTCCCCCTATCAGTGACGCCCTGAGCCGAGGTCCGTACCCCACAGGGGGTGCCCTCAGCGTGCAGTCGCTTAGTTTGTAAATCTTAGTTTGTAAGCCCTGGCTGGAGGCGTTAAGATTAACTTCTTAATGGCAGCCCCAGGAAAGCCCGGTTGAGCAGTCACGGCCTCTCAAGGCCAACTGCGAGATGCCCAACAAAAAAAAAAAAAAAAAGGTTGGTATCACGTTGGGATGGCCCACAGACATATAAAACAGTGGTATGGCCCATATGGCCACAGAATTTTGAACCCCCAAAACCCTCCCCCTGGCTACGCCCGTTTATACTATATTTAATATTGATTATTTTGCACATCGGAACCCCGACCGACCCTTGCTCGTTGAAGCGCCAGCCCGCGCCGCAGCTGAGCCAGTAGCTTTAAATTCCCCGTCTAATAATAATGATGCCAATTTGATCCAGCCTGTCCCCAATAGTGATAGCTGTCCCCCTATCAGTGACGCCCTGAGCCGAGGTCCGTACCCCACAGGGGGTGCCCTCAGCGTGCAGTCGCTTAGTATATAAATTTAGTTTGTAAGCCCTGGCTGGAGGCATTAAGATTAACTTCTTAATGGCAGCCCCAGGAATGACCGGTTGAGCAGTCACGGCCTCTCAAGGCAAACTGCGAGATGCCCTACAAAAAAAAAAATGCACATAGGATAGTAGCTCGCACTCACCCGGCTAACCCACAGACATAGGCTAACCAAATAATTTATCTTTCTGAACCTGTGTTCTGAACATACACACAGTGCGAATTTGACTGCTGTTGTGACAGTAAAAACTAAAAAACCAGCCAAGTGCGAGTCCAACACGTGCATGAAGGATTCCGTACCATTATCTCGTTTTTCCCACCTCAATGATAAAAACGGCAAATAAATCGGTTTATTAATGTTTGCCATAATCTAAAAATAAATGCAATAATTTTATATATCATACTTGTATTTGTCATTTTAATTAGAAATAACGCTACAGTTGCCATAATCGTGAAATTACATAAAATCATTTTCACTAATTTCATTGGTCGTAATCGATTTTTATATAAAATTCGAATGGAGGCAGAAATATAATAATAATGTTGAATAAAAGCTGCAGGCTTAGCACGAGAACTGTAGAGTATAGTATAAAGTACTCTGTGACCGAAGGGAAGCGTTTTGTTGACGGAAAAGTAGACAAAAATGACGTTTTTGTGTAGACTGTTGACAGTTTTGAACCGAGAAATGTAGACAAGCAATTTCTATTCTACGGTAGAATAGAAATAGAAAGCGTCATGCTAAGCCTGTTGGTAGTAACTTGGCAACTGCAACTTAGACCATTTATCCTATGATTTAAGAACTACCTACTCTATAAATCAACATACAACTGACCAAGATAAATCGTGCTAGTGATATCCAACTTTACAATGGCACTAGCTGTTTATTGCCTGTCGGCTGCATAAAAAAGAAAGTACTCTGTGGCTGGCTGGGCTGAGCACTGAGTAATTAACTGCCGAAATTTGATAAAGCGATAGGTCTCTAATTTGACGATAATCATGATCGTGTAAGGCCGCCCTATTCGATTGCATGCTTGGTAACCCACTATTGTTAATGGTCGCACCTGGAACGCCTGATAAAAAAAGAAAAAAAAAACCGTTGTGCTTTGCTTTGTAGAACTTGGTTGTCAATTTTTGCGCCAATTTCATTATTATTTTTATTTTGCTAATAATTCGCTCTCACTTTCTACTTTGCACGTGAAAATTTGTTTGAGGATACCATCTATTGTTATTACACAGAGGTAATGCATTGAAAACGAATTTATTTTTGTGATTTTTACGTACTTGTGTCTTTGTGAACGCTATTTTCGTAGATCGGTATTACATCTGTAGTATGATGTAAAGGATGTAAACTACAAATTATGAGATTTACTTTAACCCACTACGAGGATTAAGACGTTGTAGTATCTTCGGGGGTTTTGCTACAAGATTCAGTTATTTCTTACTATTACAATTGTGCTGGTAAAATCGAACGGAAGCAGATATCCAGGTTGTTTATTATAGCTTATTTATCTCAGATGTGGTTCCTACATGGTGCGTTTAACCTCCTGTACAAGGCCTCACTCGGGATCACGAGTCACAATATCATCATATCAAGTGGCTCATGTTGATTCTGACCACAGCCAAAATGCTTGTCAAAATAATATCAACCATCGATATCTTGCCCTAGTTATATGTAACTGGGTCAAGTTAACGGTAGTTGATAATTTAAATGTATTGGAGATAAACTTCTTGCAGTGTTTAATCTCCAATACATAAATATGTAAGGACTTCCCTAAATCTCTAAAATTTCTTAGTTACTAGGTACCAATTAGTTCCCAATTTAGTTCTCAGACTTACATTAATGCGGTGTGAGCATAATGTGTAAAATTAGGTGTCTTAGAAATAAGACCCAATGAGGGTATTAATTACTTCTACTTATCAGGTATTCATTCTGGTATTCAAGCCATTATAATATGTATTTGATCAGGTCCTTTTGAGTGTTATGTCTTCTGTTAGACTATATTCTAACTGTATTATACTTACTCCTTTTCCAGCGCCAATGGAGGGCGCGGTGACACCAGAGGGAGGGCGGCGCACCCGCGCAGCACTCGCGGAGATCCCGGTCCGGCTTGATCGTCTTCGTGTAACCCCTCTACAGCCTGTCACCAACATCCGGGAGCGCTCCCCGGCCCTGCCTTCTGGGTACCTCAGTCCGGCACCATCGCCTGACGAACTGCTGATTCAGCAGAGAGGTATAACAAATTGAATTCTTGGTTTTAATTCCTTCCACATGTTTTATTTTTAACTAATTGGGTTATTGTTTAAAGAAATTTTAAACAAATATTATTATAGTGGACTATTATTTGCAGACATTAACTACTCAAACTTATAGATTCCACAACTACTTTTCTGCTATTGCTAAAGTTTGAAAAAAATTAAAGAAATGCTGAATGATTCAAAGTTTTCAAGTACCCACGTGAAAACTTTGAATCATTCAGGATACTGAAAAGATTGAAGCCACTTTTACCATTACTGCAAGCACACTTAGTGAAACTAAAATAAATACTATTACTCAATGGTATAAAACACTTTACTCTACTTAAAAGTTTGAAGGAAATTCTGGTATAAAAACGAGATTCTTATTTGTGGATGATTTTTTATGGAAATAAACTTTGTATTATTCTTTTAGAAGCTTACAAATTAGGCTTCTAAAAAGGATAATACGAAGTTTCTAGTGGAATAAGGTTGAGGAATTGAAAAATATCTTCATCAATGAACACCTTGTCGACTTACAAGGGAAGGTCTTGGTTGAATAGCTCAAGACAGAGAAGAGTGAAAGGAGAACGTAAGGCCTTTGCCCTGAAGTGGGTCAAAATAAACTTACATAAAATAATAATTATTTTATGAATTATTAATAAACACCAGCATTTTTTTGTGTGTAATTCTTTAGAAATCTGCAAGAATAGGCTATACAATAGCAATGAAGATAGTTACTCTAATCTAAAAATGTTCAATGAGATATTAACATGTTTTTTACACTTGCTTCTTTATCCTAGTTGTGTTCACTACTAAAGCAATAAGCCAAGTTCTTTCAAGCAACTTTTCGTTTACAGGCCGCAAACGTCTGCCAGTAACATGGTCGCCGGACATCGAACTGAAACGCAACTCCACATTTCACTCCACCATACGCACACCACCGAAAGACAACCACTTATCACCCTTGAAAGTCGGCGTCACCCTTCGCTCTACTCCACGAAAGCGTCTATTACTCGACACCGAACGCATACCACTAACTCCCGAAAAGATAGACTTTACCGACATTAGCACTCCTCAGAAATTCAAGATCATCAGCCCCATTAAAAGCACCCCACCAATGAAAAGGTGTAGACTGGAAAGAACATTGAATACCGAGTTCAAAGGACCTATTGATACCGCCCTAAAAGGCTTGAGTCCTACGCAGCTCATTCATATGATCAAAACCATTACATACAAGCACCCAGAAATTGAACAGGAGATCAGGAGTGATATGCCGGTCCCGGACCTAACGCCTCTGGAAGAGAGACTGAGTTATTTGAAGGGCAATATCTTTAAAAGTCTTCCGACGTCTCGTCTTACTTCTAGAACTGATTCCCCAGCTTACTCTCGGGTTTCTACCCATTTGGCTGCGTTCAAGAAGTGTGTCGTCGAACAAGGGAAGGTCTTGGTTGAATCGCAACATTGGGAGTCCGTACTCCAGTATGTTTTTCTAGCTTGGAACTATGTCAAAGCTACTCCTGTTTGGGACAACCATCCACATAATGCTCAAAGAAAACAATGCTTTAAAGCTCTTACAACATTTTGTATGATGGCATTAAAAAAAGGTGGTATGCATAAAGAAATGTTGGTGGATGTGCAGGACAAACTGCAAGGAATGGTTGCAGACAGTGAGGAAATATCATCATGTTTGAAATATGTGCAAGGTCAGTTACAAGATTTCTTGTAATTTCTATCATGTACGATGGTTTTATAAGACCGCGTATGTTGTTGTAACAGATTCTATAATTGGTAATATAAGACTGATAAAGGTACATCCACATCAATGAACTATGGATAAATACGTACTTATAAAATAAATAAAAATTATTATTATCCATAAATCTGTTAAAAATGTTGTGTTACTATTAACTTGCTTTTTATTGATGTGGTATCTAATCTGCGTTTTCTTTTTTCTTCATATTTTTCTAAACATATTGTTTAAACAATTATGGAATCTGATTTCTTTTAAGTTCATTATTACCTCAATTAAGATTGTAGATGCAATCTTTTGATTTCTTTTTATTGTTTTATTATTGTGTCTCCCTTTTTGTGTCCATTACAGAATATGAGACTTCATATTTCTTTATACCACTATGATTCTTGAGGATACTTTAATGACCAATTCCCTAATAAATCGCTCATTAGTATTTGACACCCTAGAAAGTGGTAGTCCCATATTAAGTAACAGGACGAATTTTTACAACATAATTGTTGAACTCATTTTGTATATGAAATCATTACCGTTTAGTCGAAATTCAATTGTTTATTAATTGAAAGTACCTATCATTTTAATTATAAATCAATGTCGTGTATGTATTCCCAGTTTGTAAAAAAATGTGCCTTTCATTGCATTTAAAAAATGATAATATTTTTAATATCAAATGTTTTTCTCTGTATGAAATCTTTTTAATTAAGATAATTATGTGTAATGTAAATTTACTTTGATTATAGTTGAAAGGAATCAACAAAAAATTTGAAGTAATATTTTTAAACAAGTTTGTCTTCCATATTTTATGGATACTTTTGATTCTTTTCAATGAAGCTGTGACAATATCAAGGTATTCATAATGTGGTTAAGTAAGTTTGGATATTTCCACTTAAAGTATTATTTTTTCATAACCATAGTACCGTAAAAACTAGTATAACTCTGGATTAGCTTTCGATTTCTGATTTTACCTAAAAGTATAGAATTGATTGAAAATATTCCTAATTATAACAAAAATGGTTATTGAAATTATATGGTATCTTTGATAAGCTACTTGGTACAATATTTTGGACTAGAATATCTATGTTTTGGCTAAATATGAGTTAATGTTGTGCCTTATTCTCGCAAGTGATTGACAAAATATCACACGATATTGTTAGTATACATATTTTTAAGCTTAAATAAACTGCTTTTTGAATATTTGGCGTTTGTTTTTTAATTAGTTAAATAATGGAGGCGCTACCGAGTTATAGAAAACGTTCAACCATTCCTGTGTCTTTTTCTTATGCCACTTTGCATTATGAAACTAGTGTTGTGAAACAGTAGCTTGACTGTTCCATTTCTGGCTATAGCTATCAGAACTAGTGAATCAGATTTTATGTTGTTTTGATTTATTTCCATAATATTGTTAGAAAAAAAGTAGGTAATGTTATAATTTCTTACCTTTTCATATAAGAATTTTGTTTTTCTTATCTTTTCTTCTTTAGATTTCACGTATGCCAATCATTGCAACAAATATGTAGGTAGTAGGTATTTAACATGTGGATAACGTCGTGATCTACACGTAGGTACTTTATTTTCTTTCTCACTATCTACCTGTTGTTTAAGATGTTTGTGTAACTTAGTTTTCCCGAATGAAAGAAATAAATAAACTCCTGGTTTTTGATAAGCTGATAAAGGAGACCTGTCATATTTCATACAAAGTGGGGAACATTTTACCCAGCACCCTAAATTGTGTAACCTGCGATCTATCATAATTTGTTTAATTTTAACAGTTCAACAATATTCATTGCGCTATTGACGTTGTTGAGCAGACACATTTTTCGAACATAATATGAAGCAATGTATTAGCAATCAGGTTCAAAATGATTGAGATTATGATTGATCGTACGTTACGCAATTAGGGTGCTGGTCGGGGAAATCGTTCTTATAATTTTTTACTATTGCACCGAATCTAGCTCTACGAGCATTCCTTCAGCTGTTTTTTTATTGAAAACTCCAGTAGAAATAAAATGTTAAAAAAATTCATTGGCGAAGATAAATGAAAGGTGACTGAACAACAGTACAGTCAATAGGTTTTGAGCCCAATATGGCTGATGTCCATAAAGTAACACACTGTCGTAGGTACCTATATAATTTTACCGGCTCAGATTAGTTGGCTGAAATAATTGTTATTAAATAATAACAATTATTTCAGCCAATTAATATGAGCTATAAATATATATTCGTGTTAGTTGAATTTATCAGCCTTTCAAAACCGGGTGTTAGTTAGCTATAGCACGAAACAGAACCAGGCAAGCTAATTATACTTTTTCATGACTATACAGGAAAAGTTTTTATCCAGTGCGCAAACTTTAACCATGAATTCAGCATACCATTCTAGACCCCCAGCGAAGAATTTTTTCGTCGGTTTTAGAAAAAAAAATCAGCTCTTTCATAGAAAAGTGCAATACCTACGCGGTCAAAATGTATGGAACAGCTGTTTTTTTTTTGTATAACACGAAATATTTCTGCGCTGGGGGGGTCTAGATTGATATGATGCAGAATTCATGGTTACAGTTTGCGCACTGGATAGACTTTTCCTGTAGATGCAAAAGGTATTTTTTCAATTCGATATGTTTATATATATGTATATATATTTTATGTATGTCCGGGCATAACTCCGTCATACATAGACCGATTTGTTAAATTATTTTTTTGTTCGAAAGGGGTTTATTCCGAAATGGTCCCATTTAAATTTCATATGGATCTAATGATGAGTTGCGGAGACAGACAACGGAACTCTTCAAAAAATGACTGCAAAGCAACCGCGATTGCTGCTATCGCATAAATATGTATGGTGTTGACCCCAAGGATAATGAAATTTCGATTTGGTGTGGGGTAGGTACTAAAAATAAAATCGGTTGGTTTAAAAAATAAAACAAGTACATATAAACCTGTTGAATTGATAACCTCCTTCTTTTTGAAGTCGGTTAAAAAGTTTTTATTAACCATTTGGTTTGTACCCGTCTTTTTGGTTTAAAACGATTTAAAACTACACTTAGCGGTTTATTAATGATTTAAAATGTTTTTTTTTTTAAATAGAATGCACTGGGGTTTCACATGAAGTAGACCACACCTAGGTACTTCCTGATTTAGGATATAATATCAAAGGCAATAAAAATAAAAATTATATACTTAGGTAGGTACTTACATAAAAAAATAATGGCACTGGCTGTGTCAAAACCTAATCAGAGTTTTTTTAATGGATACTTTGATTTTTCGTAGCTTTTTAACAAAGCGTCAAAATTGTTTTCAGCGTATTTAGGTACGCCTGGGTACTTCACAGTTTCTAAATGAGCTTTAACTAAAAGTACTAATCATCTCTTGCCCCCATTTACCTATTAAAAAGAATAATATGTTTACATCAACGATACATAATGATACGGTAATTTACTAACGACTCAATTGCCGAATTTTATAGAATCGGTAACCTAATGATTATAATACCGATTAATTACTACAAGTTCTTAATTATGGCTAATTATCATTTATAATTAACTACTTAGAAATTACCCATAAAGACTCCTATAAAAAGGGTCCCAATTTTTTTTTTTATCATAACCTTCTTGGATCGCTACGAGTGATAGTCTGTGTACTTGAACTTTACTTAGTCCTAAAAAAATATAAATTAAAAAGAAAATGGAAGAAATAGTGTATTTTATCTCAGTTGAGCTCATAAATATTGTTAACGGCAAGCAAACGGGTCAAAATCGCAGAGGCGAGTTAAACATTTTACTACTTATTTAATATTTGCAATTTATTTAAATTACGTTGTCGCCACTACGTGATGATAACACTTATACCTCAAAATATTGACAAAAATCTGAATGGCACCATAATAAATTGCAAAAGTAGAATTGTAGTTACAATTATAACTACAAAATTATGTAATATCGATAAAATAAATGCATCCTAATTCCTAACTGTGGGTTTAAAGTTAAATTAAATCGTAGTAGTTAGATACAGTCAGACAAAATGAATTTCTTTCCTGACTTTACCTATTTTTAGTGTTGAAATGGTTTGAATAGTTAAATAAGTACTTATAGGCAAACTTTTGAGGCGTGTCCCTAACAGGCCTTTTTAAAATCATGCTTAAGGCATTGTTAAACTAAATATTTAAGGTATTAATGAATCTTTTTCCTTTCCCAGGTATCAAAGCGACGCCGTATGTGAAAATGGAAAACCTTAAACTTACACCGGATTCAGAGTCTTCCGACTCATTCGACACAACAGATCATAAGAGTTCTCCTGAAAAGATGCCATCGAAAACCATGTGGATAACACCAAGACTACGTCGCACTAAAGGGGTGGATTTCCCAAGGAGTAGGCGTATTAATTTCGATTTATCTGAAGATGTGGAGAAGGCTAGAGATTGAAAGAAGTGAAGAATTTAGATCTATTTGTCACTTGAACTTTTAAAAAGATGACTGGTTATAAGCTTGTACCTACGCCCAGTTTTAAAATCTTAATAAATTATTTTTACATCTAACTAACTAAATTAATCTGAGTACTAACCCTATATTTATAAACGTTGCTTAAAGTTAAGTAATGATTAGCGTCTGTTTAAACATACATTTTTTTACATTTAAACATCTCTTAACTTTAAGCAACGTTTATGAATAAGGGGGTGAGTGTTTTGTTTTAAGTAGTAGGTACCTAGTTGGTACATTTTGTTTTTTATTTATGTAAGTAGGTACCTAATACTTTTCTTTTAATATTTAAAATTTTGATGCTAGTATTAATTACGACTAGGTATAGTGCCTGTAAATAATTGGTTAAGTCCATTTGGATATTCTGTAATTATTTTATTTTAATAAATTACTTTAAGTATACCAATAAAATACTTCCTTTTTTATTTACCTGTTGAATAAATGTTTCAAGTTTTTTGATTGACTCGAAATATTTATTGATACTGGCCACTCACCACCTACTTACCTACTTATAATGTTTAGATAGAAAAGGATTCAAATATCCCCTCACTAGGTCATGGTATCGGCAGGTGCTGTACCGGTACCAAATAAATATTTCCGTAAGTTAGAGTAAGCAAACTTACAAAAATAACTTTAAGGTTGCGCACCGTACGAGGTTAGGGCAGTACCTATATATAAATATGAGATTTGTGGTGCGCGTAGGAGGTACCTGAATTTGATACCGGTACTTGTGAACCGGAATACCGGTACCCGTCTGCAACCGGTATCCAGGTTTCGAAATGGCAAGAACTGCCAAGTAGGTACCTACCGGTTCCAAGCCCCGGCAATACCGTATTTTAGAAGAAGTTCGACTGCTGAGTCGAACTTTTTATTCTCACCTTTCTTTTTGTTACAGGAATGAGGACAGTCTCGTGCTAAAACTGGACGTGCCATAGGTATTTACGCCTGGGTACTCAACTCAAAAACTGAAGAATTTATATCAATTAAACCATTTACAAGCACTTTTGAACTGTCAAGGAGTAGGTCAGTCAGAAATATGAAGCTAGATGCCCATTCCAAAGCGTAGTAGGTAGCAGCGGCGAGGTGTCAATTTTTCTAAGAGAGAAACCAATGCGAAGTCGGCTTTAACTTCCTGAGTTATCAATAAAGAATACTTACTATTATTCTAAAATTAATATAGGACTGTAAAAAATTAAATACAATAAAATTGGACAGCTGAAAAACAAATAAAATGTGCAATATTCCTCCATCTCGTTCTCGCTGACGCATTTTTCTATATCTGTCTCTGTCATAACCCGTTGTACAGACGCCAGCACATCAAGCTACCCCAATCTGTCAAATTTCTTTGATAGATTTTCAACTTTTTAACATATGTATAGGGTTCATGTTCAATTGGGAAAATTTGACAGTTTGGGGTAGCTTGATGTGCTGGCATGTGTACAACGCCTTGCTCTCGTCCATATCAAGCAGTGCTACGTGACCTAAACTGACAACATTACGGGGTCACTGTTGTATGAATTTGGAGTTCCCGATTATGACTTTTTGGGGCCGGGTTAAAATAGTTTTTTTTTTTGTTGTAATTCAAAGCTAAAAATAATTGTTTTTGTTATTTAATACTATGGTTAATTAAATAACCGTAGTGTTATATTATATATATATTTTTTGACAATAGTAGCCACTATTGACGTGCCATTATTTATTGGCGATAGAGTTGCCGATGCGAATCCCCGAAGGGAAGCCGGTAGGAATCGTGTTATATGGTGCTTTCGCCACTAGTAGGTAGGTACCTATACTTACCTATGGAGAAGAACGGGCAAGAAATTCCGTGGATTACCCATATTTTTACAAAATAGGTATTAGTATCATCATTTGTTACTGTTATGCTTCCAATTGATTCTTCATTCGGCCCAATGAGTTTTGTCCTTCATAAAAAAAATCGTGGGTCGTCCCAAACAGTATACTTCCTTCGTCCCATATTATAATTTTAATTATTTCATTCCTGCTTCGTCCTATTTTGTATTCCTTCTACGGCCCATATTTATTGTTTGTAAATGCCAAACTTACTTTTTTGTACAATCGGCAAAAAAAGGTTAGATACATATTATTAAATACTAGCTGCTACTATCTAATTTCGTACCGCCTCAAAATCAATAAATGTTGTGTTAACCTATCAGCAAAACATCTGAGTCATTTCGCATGATCTCATACCGAGATATGACAACCTAATAAATACTTCGAAGGCATAAAGCGTTTTCTAGCTGAAACACAAGTTAGGTGAGCTCCTACCGAGTTATGACAACCTGGTACTTCGAAGGAAAAAGCGTTTTTTAGCTGACTAACCTATGTTAGGTATGCTTCTACCGAGTTATGACAACTTGGTACTTCGAAGGCATGAAGCGTTTTGTAGCTGACACACCTACCTATGTTACGTGTCCTCCTACCGAGTTATGTATGACAATCTGGTACTTCGAAGGAATAAAGCGTTTTCTAGCTGATACGAAAAATGTATGAGAAAATATATTGTCCTCATTTTTTTCGCGTATTTTCCCGTGTTTTTATAGTTATTCTGCTATTTGAGACGGAGAAAAATCCAACAACCCAAAAGATCATAAAAATCGGTTCAGCCGTTCTTGAGTTATATACTTATTACTCAAGAACGGCTCACCACTTGGTGTAACTAACCCGAAACCCGACTTGTTTTATTTGTATAATAAATACATACATATTTGTATACGAAGATTGATTACAAATCTGACTGTTCTGTATAATTAAACTGTAGTAATGCTATGATGATTTACCATTTCTGTGAGTTATTTATACCTAAATGTTTAGAATCGTTTTATTATTTAAATTTTGTGTAAAATATTTCAATTAAGGACATTATATTTTTTGTTGACTGTACTTTTAATTTGGGACGAAACTGAACTACAATAGTGATATGGGACAAACTTTTTGGAATGTGGGACAAAACTTCAGGCCGAACGAAGAATAAATCTTCCAATTTTGTAAAGGCTTCACATTTGTAGTTGTAGGTACTAATGCAGCTTCGTGCTCCATATACTATCGGATACTCTGAAATTAATCTGATAATGCCGCCGTTAGTCACAAGCGCACATTCGAAGATTGAGCTCCTTTCCCTAGCTGCATCCTCCAACGTAGCCCACGAAATTAAAAATTTATTACGTTTTTTGCAATTTGCAGGTCAGTTACTACCTACCAGCCCGGCCCTAATTGCGTAACACGCGATTAATCATTTAAATCGATTTCATTTTGACAGTTCAACAATATTCATTGCGTTATTTAGGTACGTTGTTGAGCAGACACATTTTTCGAACATTTGAAGCAATGGCTTAGCTATCTGTTTCAAAACTAAACAGATTATGATTAATCGTGAGTTACGCAATTAGGGTGCAGATTGTATCTTGATTAAAACATGATTTGCGCAACCGTAACACGCATGTAGGTAACTATTTACAGCATTACAAAAAGGTAATTAAAATCATCAATGCAATCCTCTAAATTCATTATTTGAATGACGTTTTCATGATAGAGTCATTCAATGGAATTAAGATTCAACATACAGTTTGACACTGACCAGCAAATTTCAATAAAGGTAAAGATAATTGAATTTCGCGGGCTTCCCTTGAGCTTTCACTAGACACTATGCCGATAGACTGAACACCGACAAGACTTTACTTCAACGGGACTCTTTGCCTTTGACTTTACTTCAACGGGACTACCATGGAAGTAGCGCTCGCCGGCCAGAGTCCTGTCGGTGAAATGTCCTGTCGGCGAAGTGTCCCGTCGAAGTAAAGTCTTGTCGGTGTTCAGTCTGTCGGCGTAGTGTCAGTCGGCGTTTAGTCGTACACTGAGGTTTCACATCAGTAACAACTTTACAAACCGGGATCCATTTACCTATTTAAATTAGGCTCAGGCATCACTTTTTGAGCGTTAAAAGTTGCATAAGACGGTCCCATTCACCACGTGCTCTAGCTGGGAAAAGGCGCAACAAACACTCCAGCTGCACACGTTACACTTTCTAAATGTTTCTTTCTCCTTTATAGAGAATAACAGAATGTCATAATCTATAATTAGGTACCTATTTATAATGATAGGTACGATATTTACTAACGAGTTAATTACCTGTGTTATATTGAATCAGCAGGTACTTATTACTATAACAATACCTACAAATTAAAATTTTAAGAACATAATGTTCATAACAATTATGGCTCATTAACTAATTTGAAATTAACCCTAATAAAAGGATCCCAATTTCTTTTTACACGCTTTATATTAGCTTCACTTGTATGTTTGTTTGTATGTTTGTATGTAACCGACTCCTTTGAGCGCGATTTTGACCCACTTTAAACGGTCGGATTTCATTGAAACTTTGTAAACTTGTCGAGGACCGATGACAATTCAATAATTTTAAAAAAAATTGAGAAAAAAAGAAAAAAAATCACGTTTTTGTAGTTAGCAGAACTAAAAAATAGAAAATAAATAATAGTTTAAAAAACTAAAAAACACGCTTTCAAAACCAAACTAAAAAAAGGAGAAAATAATTTAATTCAATTAAAAAGCGTGGGGTGCTTGACATTAATTGATTATAAAAATACCTAAAAAAGCACCCCACGCTTTTTAATTGAATTAAATTATTTTCTCCTTTTTTAGTTTAGTTTTTAAAGCGTGTTTTTTAGTTTTTTATACTATTATTTATTTTAAATCATAACCTTTTTGGATCTTAACGAGTGACAGTCTCAGAAGTGAACTTACTTTGTCCTAAAAAAAAAGAAAAAAAAAGAAAATGGAAGAAGTGGTATATTTTATCTCAGTTGAGCTCCTAAAAATTGTTAAGGGTAAGCAAACGGGGCAAAATTGCAGAGGTAAGTTAAATACTTACCTACCTACCTACATACTATTTAAATTGATTCAATTATTACATAATATTAAACTTACCTGCCGTTTTAGATCATCACTTGTAGTACCAAAATATATTAACATCTTTATTTTATTGTAAGAATATTCCATATTTAAAATCAGAATGGCGCCATAATTACAAAACGATTAAGTGGGTAAATATTGTAAATTCTTAAAACCTACAAAACTAACATCGATAACATAAATTTATCGTAGTTGCTTTGGTGGGTTTAAGTTTAATTAAGCAAATCATAGTAGGTTTTTATAGTCAGGGAAATTAATTGCTTTCCTGACTTTACATAGGTATGTAGTTTTATAGTTTAGAAATGGTTTGAATAGTTAAGTATGCCTACAAGCTATTGAGGTGTGACCCTTATAAATACAGACCTTTTTTCTAGATCATGCTTAGGGCATTTGTACACTAGAGCAAAATATTAATGAATCTTTATCCATTTACAGGTATCAAAGCGACGCCGTATTTGAAAATGGAAAACCTTGCACCAGATTCAGAGACTTCCGACTTAACAGATCAAATGAGTTCTCCTGAAAAGATGCCATCGAAAACCATGTGGATGACACCAAGACTACGTCGCATCAAGGGTGTAGACTTCCCAAGGAGTAGACGTATCAATTTCGATTTATCTGAAGATGACGAAAAGGTTAAAGATTTGAAAGGAGTGAAGAGTTTTGGATCTGTTTTTCAAAAGTGCTTTAACTTTTAGAACACTATGACTTCGGGCATAAGCTTGTACGCCCAGTTTAAAAACAACATTATTTATCTCTTATTATTCAATATAACTAATGAGTGTTTTGTATTAGGTACCTACTTAAGTAGTAGGTAGCTACCTGCTTAGTTCATTTAGTTTTGTATTCTTGCAATATGTTTTCTTCTAACATTTAAAATACCTACTGATGTTAGTACCTAACGGCTATAGTGCCTGTAAATAATTATTTAAGTCCACCTATAGAAGTTCAGATATTATTTTATTTAAATAAATATCTTAGTTCAAACCAAAATGTTTTTTTTTAAACTTTACCTGGAGAATGTATTTTTCTAGGAAAAAAGTTAGATAGATAGTAGATACTAGCCAACTAGCACGAATGTAAAAAAAAAGTTTAAAAAATAAAGTCTTTAAGTCTTTTGTTTCGAGATTCATTTTGTTTTTTCGTGTTACGTTTATAATTTAAACTAATAAATACCTAAGTAAGTGCTGCTGCTGTTTTTTGATTTCCTAATATTAGGTCTTTACCTATGAAATTGCCGTTTTGCAGTACTGGCCATTTCAAATCAAAATAATTTTTGTTTGGGTAAGAATTCTAATTTCAAATTAATTTTATTTTAAAAACATGGATTTTTTTTTCCAAAAGTAGTCATTTGTTTATTGATTAGTGTTACATTTTCATCGCATTTCAATCTTTTTCGTCATCATGGATACGTTAAAAATTCGAGTAATTATGGAATATGAGTACCGTCGTGGCAGCAACGCGGCACAAGCGGCACGCAACATCAACGACGTTTACGGAGCTAACACTACAAACCAACGCACCACCTGTTATTGGTTTGCTCGCTTCCGTTCTGGAAATTTCGACCTGAAAAATGAACCTCGCGGTCGTCCGAAGACTTTGGTCGACAATGACGAATTAAAGGCGATTGTGGAAGCTGATGATACACAATCTACGGCTGAATTAGCAGCAGCTTTCGACGTTAGCGTCAAAACAATATTGGTCCATTTGCGTCAAATTGGCAAGGTAAAAAAGCTTGACAAATGGGTGCCCCACGAACTCAATGATCGTCAGCGCGAAGTACGCGTCGAGACGTGCCTTGCACTGCTCAACAGACACACAAATGATGGAATTTTGAACCGCATTGTTACCTGCGATGAAAAATGGATTCTGTTTGATAACCGCAAGCGCTCAGCAAGTTGGTTGGATCCTGGTTCAGCACCTAAACAATGCCCTAAACGAAAACTTACCCCTAGAAAAGTGATGGTCACTGTTTGGTGGTCTAGCGCCGGTGTGATTCATCACAGCTTCTTACCAAACGGGGTGAGCATTACTGCAGATGTGTACTGTGAAGAACTGAACACAATGATGGAGAAGCTGGCACATCTCCAACCAGCATTGGTCAATCGCTCGTCTCCGCTGCTCCTGCACGACAACGCGCGACCTCATACTGCACAGCAGACGGTCTCCAAGTTGCAAGAACTGGGGTTGGAAGCTCTCCGTCATCCGCCCTACTCACCAAACCTTGCGCCTACAGACTACTACTTTTTCCAGAATTTGGATAACTTCTTGGCGGGAAAAAAATTCAATACCCGAGAGGCAGTACAAAATGCCTTTGAAGAATTTGTTGCCTCCCGTCCAGCTGATTTCTTTAAGAAGGGCATCAATAAACTGCCACTGCGATGGCAAAGATGCATTGATTGCATGGGTGATTACTTCGATTAATACAAATAAAAAATACATGAAAAAAAATCGTTTAAATTTTTTCATACAAAACGGCAATTTCATAGGTAAAGACCTATTAATACATTTTGTTTTGAGTTTAATTGAGCGGTGTCTTGTATTCGTGTTAATTAATTATCTCGTTCCCGTACAAAAGGTGTATGAAAAAAAATATTTAAAAATGGTATAGATGGTCGGTATGTAGGTACAGATCTTTATTTTTATAAGAACCTTAGTACCTAGGTACCTTAACTAAAATGCCCCCCCCCCTACCCTAATGTAAAATAGATTAACATAGACATTTGATCGTATGCACTATGCGGTGGGAAAGATGAGATTTTACAACATTTAACCCGACCAAGCAAAAGTATCTAACTTTAAAACTGGATTGATGGCAGCATCGCTGCCTGTTTACCGTCTTTTTATTTTTTTGGGTGGGAAATCATCAAATAACTTCTCCCGCTCTGGGTGGAGCGGGAGGGCGTGTCAGACTTTTACTGACTAAAACCCACCCGTGTTCCCTCAGTTGCCTGTGTGCCAGGGGCCGCGGTATCTCTTTCGAACAACCCGCACCCCTGGCAGGCATCGGTCCTTGCGGACCTCACCATTTGGTGCTGACATCTCTTTGAGGCGCGCGTGGAACACAACGCGCCGTCGACCCGGGCTTGGTCCTTACCGGACAGCGAGCTACCCATTACTCGCCGTCCGCAAGCCCGCGCTTACGGTGGCCGGGAATCAGCCTTCTTATGCACAAACACAAGGCGTCCTAAACACAAGGCGGTGCCTTGTGTTTAGTAGTTACCGTCCCACATACCTACGTCATTATATATATAAGTACGAGATATAATATTATCTACGGTATAATATACCGATGAGGTCAGTATAATAGGTAATTAGTTGTCTTATTAACTAATTGGTCAGGAAGTAGGTATGGACCTGAAACTCTAGGTGGGTTGGCATCTCGTATTAAGTAGATCTTAATATTTGTAGCTGTGTTTCCGTCCTTGTACCTTTTGTAAGTAACTATAATAAGACTTCTAGCACTTGCCTACTTAGGTACCGTCAACTGTGGCATCTGTACTTTCCATGAGCACCTGTTACCAATGAGAACTATTTTATTATATTAAAATATCTCTTGATTACTTAAAAAAAATTAAAAATAGTAGATTATTCTACTTCTGTATCGCTTCGATATTAAATGGCGGCAACAGATTTTTAGTTATCGAGAGAAATTTGAGTACAGTAGCTCCTCAAAGGTAAAGTTGCTATGGAACAGCGTTTCCTAAACTATGGGTCGCGACCCACTGGTGGGACTGGTAGTCAGATTTTCGGACTTCTGACGATCAGTAACGACTGTCAAAGTTCCACGAATGACAGCCAGTGCTTCCGACGCACGGAGGAGTCTCGGACCCATCCACAGACCAACCCCGGTAAAAGTAGCTTAACCTGATGGATCAACCCGTACGGCTGTTATTAATTAGCCCCTCGCCCCTCGCTATGATTATCTAAGTAACATTCTTTCAGGTTGCAAACTTGTTCACCAACCTATTTCATAGATGTAAGTTCAGATAGAAGAAGAGAGATGTCCCAAATTGTTATAGGTATCTAGTAGGTACCTATTGGTGCTCCCTCTCTCCTTGTAGTGGGCCCTAAACGATATCAGAAATCATCCAAAGCAGCAGCGACTATGAACCGAAAAATGGAGTATAGCTATGTGTCTTATAAGACCAAAATCTTCTTCTGGAAGAAGGGTCCTGGTAGGCATAATTGTTTTATTCTAAACTAGCCGACCCGTGCCCACTTCGTTGGGCGGTATACATTAAGGGGAACCTAGTTGTGGGCTCGAACTCACTGGTGAGCCTGGCTAAAAATCACGCTGTCTCACCAGGCTTCGTGGCCGACAGAGATAGTATCAGTGATGAGCAGTTAGACGCTAGTCTACCCGAACAACGTTATTGAGTGAGATGCAGGGTCATTTATAGTAAAAAATCGCGAAAACATTAAGAAAAGTCCTTTGGAAGATAGGGTTTTATGAAAAAGACAATACTTAATCAATGACCAATAAAGTTTATTGAACTTTTAGATAATTGAACTTTGTCGGTATCGACTTGGTTCTGGAGATTTTACACTTCTTTTATTACTTAAGCACGCCCAAAGTTAAGTAAAATTAGCAAGAAACACGAATCTTTGTTGGCTCCTAACTTTTTAATGGGTTTTTATTTTAGTAGATATTCTGTTTCCGTACAGACAATATTAATAATGAGATAAAACGATATCATATTTTACTTTGGATGTGCCATGTCAGATAGTGGAGTAAAACACTCCCGAAGTTTGTATGCAAAAAATATGGACTAGGTTCACCTTAATACTTGTGATGTAAAATTATGGGTGTGGTTTTTCTCCGACTTGCTTTGCAAATCCGGCTACCACGAAGAAAACTTTTCATTTTTGGGTTAATACATAGCCTAGGACACTCACAAATAACGTGGCGTTCTATTGGTAAAATAATTTTCAAAATCAATTCAGTAGATCCAGTGATCCACAACCTCACAAACTCACAAACTTTGCCTCTTTATAATAATAGTACCTAATAATGGATAGTTCGTGAGGTTGGGGACAAGTTTTCTATTCAAAAGTTCTCAGTTACCTGCCGATTTAGAGCGCGCCCAGTTAGGGCAATCATTTCGTTCTTTATCAAGCTACTTATAGGAAACGCATAACAACATCACGCCTGTATGTCCTCGAGGGGCTAGGTAGAGATGTAGGTACCTATAGTAAGTAAGGACCTATCTTTATTTGCATAAAATGTGGTAGGAACTTAAAGATATTTTTAGTGCAAGAAATATTCTGCCATTGAAGCATGCAAATTAAATGTAATGTCATATAAAAGAGAAATATTTGATGATAGGACGTGACTCAGCACAAAATTTAAGAGTAGGTAGGTATGCATTTTAACCTGTGATGCTGCATTTAAATATAACATACATGAACAGCAGTTTTTCACACTTATCTAAATAAACATTTAGCCAGAAAAGCCATAAGTACGATTTAGACCTGACGGAGCGCGACGAACCGCATCGGAGCGTTTTAAAACCTAAAGGAAATTGAGTTCAGCATCTGCCTACCCTTTTCGCAACTAGCCGGCTGTTGCGGAGGACTAGTGCTGGAGCTCTGTTTAATCTACGGTCGTAGCATTATAAACGGCCTACACTCAGCGCATTGGCCGTTTTGCGTATGGATGTAACGCACATTTTCCTCCGACTTGTTCTTTTTACACGCTTTATATTAGCTTCACTTGTATGTTTGTTTGTTTGTATGTAACCGACTCCTTTGAGCGCGATTTTGACCCACTTTAAGCGGTCAGATTTCATTGAAACTTTGTAAACTTGTCTAGGACCGATGACAATACAATGATTTTATTTTTAAATTGAGAAAAAAAACACGTTTTTGTAGTTAGCAGAACTAAAAAATAGAAAATAAATAATAGTTTAAAAAACTAAAAAACACGCTTTAAAAACCAAACTAAAAAAGGAGAAAATAATTTAATTCAATTAAAAAGCGTGGGGTGCTTGACATTAAGTGATTATAAAAATACCTCAAAAAGCACCCCACGCTTTTTAATTGAATTAAATTATTTTCTCCTTTTTTAGTTTGGTTTTTAAAGCGTGTTTTTTAATTTTTTAAACTATTATTTTTGTGTTTGTGTTTTTTATCTGCGCCATGGCGCAGATAAAAAACACAAACGCGCGGTTTATTTGCGGTCTACATGTAGACCGCAAATAAACGTATTTTCTATGTCGGGGTCTTCCAGTATAACTGAATGCAGCCTATACATGGATCGACTGCAATCGCATGCTATTTCATTAATCGATCGCAAGACTCTCCAACTACCACTAAGTAGACCGTGTCGCATGTCTTTATGCGATTTCATGGAAAGGCAAAATGCGATCAAAGTTTATGCGGGATAGATGTCCTGTTTCTCGGCAGACATCTATCCTAAACGTAAATTTATATGGATTACGCAATTTTCCCCGGTATGTGAAATAGATGTCCCAAAATATAGTGGCGCGCAAAACTCGGGATGTATGTATTCGATCTAATGCGAGTCCATATTCCATCCGCGTTGAAACGTTACGAAACGTCACGTCTGAATCGTACCTTATTCATACAAATTAACAGTGACGAATCGACGAGAAAAATAAGTAGTAGACACCCTGAAATTATATTTAAGATTATTAATTAGTGTTAGAGAAAGAAGACAGTCATAGTCGCGAGTCATTAACGAACGATAGTCATGTCTAAAATTGAATTTACTGTCAATGGGAAAAGATGTACAGGTAGGAGGAATAGTGTATTTTTTTGTTATTTTTGTAACCTTTCCTTTGATGGTTGCCGTCCCTATCTACCTAATACGTGATATTAAAAAAAATCTTTTACTAATTCCTTACAGTTACCTACAACTATGATATTTTTACGTATAAGAAGTAATAAAACGTACATATATATGTTTCCATTCGTCCCGTGGTATGTTTGCCCACAATTTTCCAGTTATTTTCTCAATGCCTTCCTTTCTCACCTTTTGAAAGATTTGCCTTTCGTTCCTTTTTGTGGGGATCCAGTTAGTCAATACCTTTATTGAATAGCTTGTACCGAATATAAAATATACTATGTATTCATTATTGAATAACAAACTTTGGGCTACAAATATAAATTCAAACGTGGCAGTACCTTCGCATTTTTTATTTAGGCAGGAATTAAGAGTTTGCACAGACATTTAGTTGATATGGGCTGACAGTAAAAATGTCTTGTTTGAAATCCATGGATGTTTTTTACAGTGGACGAATGCACCTCCCGGGATACGACGCTGAATGCGTACCTCCGCTATGTGCTCGGTCTGCCGGGCACCAAGTCCATGTGTCACGAAGGTGGCTGCGGCTCCTGCATCGTGATGGTGCGAGCGAGGCGGTTCCCCAGCGGCTTGGTTGAGACCTTTTCTGTTAATTCCGTAAGTAGCTATTGTTCTTTAATCTCAGTAGATTCAAAAACTATAACTCCAACATTCTTTATAGACTAAATTGAGTGCTTTTAGCACGTCACTTTAAGTGGTAACTACCCAAAAAACGCTTCCCCTTGCTGTCTCAAACTGTTAAGAGTCCAGCATGACATTCGAGTTCTGAGTACCTATATCGTGTAGCTTTGTAACCTGAAATCTTGGCCCCAGTGTCTGGTGCTAGTGTTTTCCTGCAACGGTTGGGAGGTAACAACTGTTGAAGGTGTCGGCAACCGCTTACACGGCTACAGCGATGCCCAGAAGCGACTTGCCGCGTTCAACGGCACCCAGTGTGGGTACTGCACACCAGGGTGGATTATGCAGCTAACCAGGTAAGTGGTCTTGTTCACAGACGAATATATATCACACTTCATAATTAAACGACTTGCAATAATCGTACGGAAGTTTTAATTAAACACGATTTCCTTCTAGTTTAATTGACAAGAACCTCACAATGGCAGAACTAGAGCAGTCCTTCGGTAGCAATACATGTCGGTGTACAGGATTCAGGCCTATCTTGGACACCATTAAGTCGTTCGCCACTGACGCCTCCCCTGAATTACGCGAGAAAGTCAGGGACATTGAGGAGCTCAATAAGTGTTCCAAAAACCCTGGAACCTGTCAGAGAAAATGTTCTATAAAGAGTGACTGCAGTGATTGGAGCGTCATAGCTGATGTCAAAAGTGAAAGCACACTTTGTTTTAACTTTGGGAAGTACAAGTTCTTTAAGGTATACGATGAGAATTCAATTTTTGATGTCCTCGACAAACATGGCGTGGATTCGTATATGCTTGTAGATGGAAACACTGGAAAGGGTGAGTTTTGTTTTATTAATTCGAAAGTGGAAAGGAAACTAAGATTATTTTTGTAACTGTCCTGAAAATTACAAAGGGGCAGAACACTATTGCGCAACAATTCGTAAGCTAGACGACTTGCCTTTTCTCCATCGAGTTGAATCTCGATAGATTTATTTATTCGAGATGACCCAGTGCTGTAGCCAGAATGGTTTACAGCTCGGCTTACTAATTCATCGATTCTAGTTAAAATGTAATGTAACATTTCAGGTATTGTCGAAACATTTGACTATCCCAGAGTTCTGATTGACATTAGCGACGTGGCTTCCCTTAAAACGTATACGTTCGATCAAAATTTGGTCCTTGGAGCCAACTTGTGCTTAGAGGACGTTATCAAGATATTCAAAGAAGCTGCTAGCAATAAGAGCGGCTTTGCATACTTGGGAGAGTTAGTGAAACATCTTAATCTTATTGCTCATATACCCGTTAGAAATGTAAGTTTAAGTTTTTCAAAAGCGCCTTAGAAGAGATGATTGAATATTTAGGTAGAAGTAGAGCATTTTGTTCTCAGCTGGGCAAGCACAATTGCTGCGGTAAGAAGCCATGATTGCAGGTGAAATTATAGACTGACAAGATATTTTCAAATTTGTGGTTAAAATTGACAAGTTCTTATTTCGATAAGGTGTCTATTATGGTATTATTTTTAGATTGGCTCCATAGCTGGCAATTTGATGTACAAGCACCAGATACCAACGTACAAGTCTGACCTGTTCATACTCTTCAAATGCGTTGGAGCCAGGATCACTGTTCGTAAGTAGTTTCGATCTTACACGCTTATGTAATGCCTTTGTTTCTTTCAATGATGTAGTTTGAGCAGGTGATGGAAAAATTGTCGATTAGGTGAGCAATAGTATCTTCATTAAAAAAACATTCCAAGTAGTGAAGGCTACCCACCAATTGAGCCACGTATGAAAGGCAAACGTATAGTGTTACAAAGGAGGTAAAACTACTAAAGGTGACATATGAATCTGATTATAGATCATAGTTGATGGTCGCTTAGTGATTCAACTTGTTTGGTCCTTAGGTTTATTTAATGGCAAAAAAAAGACGCTGCTGATGACGGAATTCTTAAAGTTTGACATGCAAGGTGTGTTGATGGTCAACATCGAGTTACCGCCTTTGAGTAGCTCACATGTGTTCAGAAGCTATAAGGTATTATACAATTTCATATCCACGTTAACAAAAAAGTATTAATTTTTTTTTTCCTGAATGCGTCAGATATTAGTCTTTACCTATGAAATTGCCGTTTTGCAGTACTGGCCATTTCAAATCAAAATAATTTTTGTTTGGGTAAGAATTCTAATTTCAAATTAATTTTATTTTAAAAACATGGATTTTTTTTTCCAAAAGTAGTCATTTGTTTATTGATTAGTGTTACATTTTCATCGCATTTCAATCTTTTTCGTCATCATGGATACGTTAAAAATTCGAGTAATTATGGAATATGAGTACCGTCGTGGCAGCAACGCGGCACAAGCGGCACGCAACATCAACGACGTTTACGGAGCTAACACTACAAACCAACGCACCACCTGTTATTGGTTTGCTCGCTTCCGTTCTGGAAATTTCGACCTGAAAAATGAACCTCGCGGTCGTCCGAAGACTTTGGTCGACAATGACGAATTAAAGGCGATTGTGGAAGCTGATGAAACACAATCTACGGCTGAATTAGCAGCAGCTTTCGACGTTAGCGTCAAAACAATATTGGTCCATTTGCGTCAAATTGGCAAGGTAAAAAAGCTTAACAAATGGGTGCCCCACGAACTCAATGATCGTCAGCGCGAAGTACGCGTCGAGACGTGCCTTGCACTGCTCAACAGACACACAAATGAAGGAATTTTGAACCGCATTGTTACCTGCGATGAAAAATGGATTCTGTTTGATAACCGCAAGCGCTCAGCAAGTTGGTTGGATCCTGGTTCAGCACCTAAACAATGCCCTAAACGAAAACTTACCCCTAGAAAAGTGATGGTCACTGTTTGGTGGTCTAGCGCCGGTGTGATTCATCACAGCTTCTTACCAAACGGGGTGAGCATTACTGCAGATGTGTACTGTGAAGAACTGAACACAATGATGGAGAAGCTGGCACATCTCCAACCAGCATTGGTCAATCGCTCGTCTCCGCTGCTCCTGCACGACAACGCGCGACCTCATACTGCACAGCAGACGGTCTCCAAGTTGCAAGAACTGGGGTTGGAAGCTCTCCGTCATCCGCCCTACTCACCAGATCTTGCGCCTACAGACTACTACTTTTTCCAGAATTTGGATAACTTCTTGGCGGGAAAAAAATTCAATACCCGAGAGGCAGTACAAAATGCCTTTGAAGAATTTGTTGCCTCCCGTCCAGCTGAATTCTTTAAGAAGGGCATCAATAAACTGCCACTGCGATGGCAAAGATGCATTGATTGCATGGGTGATTACTTCGATTAATACAAATAAAAAATACATGAAAAAAATTCGTTTCAATTTTTTCATACAAAACGGCAATTTCATAGGTAAAGACCTATTACTTCAGGTAAAGTATTATGACAGAAGTTTTTCATCAAATCCATGAGGATCGCACGACTAAGATGTCTTCCTTTTAACGTTGAAATAATTGCAGATTATGCCAAGGAATCAGAACTCCTTAGCTCTCGTGCACGCAGCATTTCTCTTAAAAATGGGTAAAAAGAACGAAATAGAATGTGCAAGTATAGTGTATGGTAATATAGATCCTAACAATTATCATGCCACAACTACGGAAGAGTATCTGATTGGAAAGAACATATTCAATGATAAGAACTTGCAAGAAGCAATAAAGGTGCTGAGCAGTGAGCTGGTACCAGTAGAAATACTTGGGGAACCATCTATACAGTTTCGGAAGAAGTTGGCTTTGGGGCTGTTTTATAAGGTAACAAAATGAAATAATTTCTTACTAACCCTAGTTTAAATCGGTGTGTTTGGGTAAAAAAAAGTTTTTAAAAGGTTTTGGCCGTATATTACACTAATCATCTAAACCAGCTTTCAAAGACATACGATTTAATACATTACAGTTTCAATCTATATTAATAAGAATATATAGTAATAATAATTATTTTATTGTCAGGCAACTAATAGCCTATAGATAAAATACACAAATTAATCTTAAAAAATAATAACAAACTAATACATATTAACGACATTATTAAAACTATAACTATACACGTAAAGTTGTCGGCGTCGAGTTTCGCTGCGAGGTGTCGCGTAATCGTCCTCGGAAACGTCGATATACGACAACTTTCGGCCAAAAGTCTTCTTTCATGTAGTGCTGTAGATGGTGGGTTGGAACTCGTACCACGAATGACTTAAAGTTGATGGATGTCATGACGCGATTCCAACCTTTCGACCCTCAGTGTCCAGTTGGTCTTCACTTTCAAGTATTGCACGACTTCGTCAATCTTCGTTGAATGATGCAGACGCGAAATGTACAGCTGCGTCGTAGGCACAACAGGGCGCAGCAGCATGCTGGGTCCACTCGGTGCGGTACCGCACAAGTTACGAGAACATGGCTTCTTTTCTTCTTCTTTTCTACCTTAGTGAAACCCTCCTTATCAACTAGGCCCGTTCTTGGCAAGGAGCTACGGACCGCAGTCAGGGCAGCTTGAGTACCCTTTTTCAGTTTTTTCCCTTTTTCCGGTTTGTCGCTTAGGCTGCGACGCATCAGATTTGCCGGGGGCGACAATAGCAGCGTAGACACAAGGGGTCGACGTACCTACGTGTGACGTTACCGCAGCCGGTGTTGTGGTGCGGGTGACGGCGGCGGCGGGCGGCGCTTGCTCAGCGTTATCGGCAGCTGGTGACGCACTTGTGTTCGCCGATCCAAAACTGCCGATGAATGCATTTTGCGCCCCTCTACGCGTGTTCACCTTTGAGGTCTCTGGTGACCGAACTACCGAACCAACGTCGCGCAATAATGCTACTTACACACATAACTTACTTTCAGTTCATCCTTAACATCAGTCCGGCAGGCACAGCTCTTTCCAAATACGCTTCTGGTGGGGAACTCATCACAAGGGCTGTTTCTTCTGGCAAGCAAGACTACCAGACTGATTCCTCGCTATTCCCGCTGAACCAGCCCGTTGATAAACTTGAAGCAGAGATTCAGGCTGCAGGAGAAGCTAGGTTTGCTAATGACTTGCCTCCCTCGCCTGGAGAGGTGTTTGGTGCCTTCGTACTCTCTCAAATACACAGTGGAGAAGTTGACACTATCGATGTTGAAGAAGTCATGGTAAGAGAAAATCTTTTTGTCTTAATTATACGTAATAATTGGTTCGAAAAAGACATTGGTGCCAATTCTCTTGTCACAAAATTCTCTAAACTAGACTAATTAGTACCAAAATTTGGTTTATTCCTGTCAATCGACGATTTCCCATTCTGAAGTTGTCACTTTAGTGACAGTATTTTAGTGTGACAGCACTAAGATTGTACTGAGTTATTAGTTTAGTGAAAATGCCAATTTTGCTAAATATTCTGTTGTTGTCAATTTCATTATACTTTTCAACCTAAGATTTTGATTCTCCAACTAAATCTGACTATTTTTAATCGCGACTTAAAAGATGTAGAATAAAATTAGTTATCAAGAACTAAAATTCACACCAAAACCCGACTTCAGGTGCGAAAACAGTACTGTATCTTTTTTTCTAATATTTTGCTTATATCTCAAAAATGGTGTGTCCTATCGTAAAAATAATAACAATTTCCACCCCCTTTATAACCTATAGATCTCTAAAACTCAACATGTAGGTATTAATTTTTCATATTTTCCATACAAAAAGTAAAATTTCCATATAAAACACGTCGAGGCTGCCCCCTGCGCGCTCATTCCGACCTCGCCACCGAGGTCCTCGCGCCCCGCGAAGACCCCGAGTAACGGCGCATAACGTCGAGGCCCCCGACCGACCCTTGCTCGTTGAAGCGCTAGCCCGCGTCGCAGCTGAGTCAGTAGAGTTAAATTCCCCAATTAATAATAACAATGCCAATATTTTGATTCAGCCTGTCCCCACTTGCTGTCCCCCTATCAGTGACGCCCTGAGCCGAGGCCCGTACCCCGTAGGGGGTGCCCTCAGCGTGCAGTCACCTAGTGTTTAAGTAGTTTTTAAGCCCTGGCTGGAGGCGTTAAGTTAATTCTTAATGGCAGCCAGAGGAAAGACTGGTTAAGTAGTCACGATCTCTCAAGGCCAACTACGAGATGCCCTAAAAAAAAAAAATCCTGTGCGCCTCCGGCTCTAAAAAAATCACGGGGTAGGGCAAACAAGTACCATGTTGCGAAGCCAAAAAATACCACGTGCAAGTCGCGATTGTCAAATTCGATTTTAGTTGTGTCAAAATTGTTTTTAAATTTAGAAATATTTTTTGCAGAATAGTGATAGTTTAGTTAGTTTAGTTCGGTGTGCAAGAGAATCAGCACCATTGTAGGATTTTTTACTTTGGTATAATTAACATAGGTATTCTTAATTCATTACCAAGCTTTCAGATGTTATGTATCGCGAGTTTTAATGTTTTACAACGGTAATAGCAATCGAGGTTTAGAATTAGTTTTAGACATTTTCACACTATCTAAAATCTGACCCAAATGTTTTGAGAAAATAATATTACTTTACCAGATATAACGAGGCAAATTAGTAAAGTTGTCGTCTTATTTTTCTCGAAAACATCTACATTCAGTATACTTATTTCGTTTTCTTACTTTTTGAATGTTTAGACAGTTGAGTCAATATAAAAATAACAAGACAAAAATATGATTAATATGCATGACAGTGTCTTGACTGAACATAAAATTACTTGGAACGTCGCAGAGTACCCCAATTGCGTTACACACTTTCAATTATAATCCGAAGGATTTTGAAAAGAAATTCATAACCATTCCTTCATATGTTTGAAAATTTGGCTGCTCGGCAACGTTAAATAACGCAACTTATATTTTTGAATTGTTATAATGAAAGGTATTGTCATTATAAGTGTGTTACGCAAGTAGGCTGCAGGGCACATTTTAAGGATAACCGATTAGGAATACCTCATGGTAGCATTATGGGCCCACCCCTTTTTAATACTTAAAGTTCGTCATTAATGCATCTAGGGGACATAACTCAAAAGTGCGTACCTATTGTTAGCTGATAATTTTATAAGAACGATAAAGAAGTAAATAATACACTACAATAAAGTAAACGACCAGTCGAAATCGAAAACGTATTTGTTTTTTTAAAATAAATGTTTTATTGCATGTTTCTCAGCATTGTCGTGTTTTCCTTATATTTTAATAACAACTATATCAATATTAATATACTCATAAACGACGAGACGATAGCGTTATAAACTATTTTAAATGCAAGAAAAATAAAATATTGCTTCACGTTTTTAGGCAATAAAGGGTGTTATAGCCTTTTACACAGCCAAAGACATCCCAGGCGTAAATTCCTTTACCCTCCCGGGCACACTGCAACTGCAAACACATGACGAAGAGATTCTTGCAACTAAAATCAAGTACTATGGTCATCCGATTGCCATAGTGGTAGCTGAGACTGAAAAACTGGCTGAGAAAGTTGCAAAAATGGTCAAAGTTACATACAAAAATGTTAGCACAGCAGCGCCGGTACTGACCATTGATGAAGCAAAGAAAGATAGCAATAGATACGTGCCTGGAACTCCATCAATAGTTCCTGTTGGAAGAGGCGATAACGTAACAAAGGTCATAAAAGGAGTTTATGATATGGAATCTCAATATCATTATTATATTGAACCTCTTTCGTGTGTTGTTGTGCCTGTTGATAAGAGGCTAGAGGTGCACGATTCGGCGCAATGGATGGACATAACGCAGAATGGTATAGCGAGGTCTTTAGGGATCAGCGAAAGCGAGTAAGTGGTTAATTAATAGTTACTACTTTTACCAATATCTGTCAATTGAAAATTTTTAACAATTGACACCAAGCACCCCACGCTTTCAGTAACTTTGCAAACAAGTAAAAATCTGACGTTTTCAAGTGGGTGAAAATCGCGTTCAAAGTTTCCGTTGCGAAAAAAGATAAATAGATAGATACAGGTGAATCTAATAATAAAAGCGTGTTATAATAGTGAGTGTTTTAATATAATCCAATGTTTCGTGTATTTACACACATATTGAAAATTCAGGACTTCGCTTTGTTCCGAAGTTTAAAAAAAATTAAGAATTGATTTCCTTTTATTTGCCATATTAATTATAATTTATATTATAGAGATAGTTTAATGACACTGAGATTCTGTTTTCAATGTAATGTCTTGCTGACCATGGTTTTGTTATTGTTAATTGTATTAACTTTTTATTAATTTTAGGCCAAAGGTCCTAGTTTAACTTTTGTTACTTCAAGTTATAGCTATATTTACATAATGCAGAATTGCATATGTAAGCGGGCACGCCCTTTATACCTGGAGGCTTTTATTTAGATTGAAAGTTCTTTTTACGTTTATTTTTATTTTTATTTAATATTATTTATTTCTACTTGATGTCTTGATGTTATATTGGCGTCTGCTAGCTGAAATATGGCAATGCTTTTTGTGTTTCGCAATATTAATTACCTACTATTATATTGAATCAAGTTCTTCTAACTTAACAGACAGCTGTGCTCCTGGGGAGTTTGTTGCGCCACTTTTTCTTCCCAGCTAAAGCACTAGGAACTGGTGAAGGGCGGGCGTTTTGGGGGGACTGTCTTATGTAATTTTGACGTTCAAAAAGAGCTGACTCTCAGCCTAGTTTGAATAAATGACTTTTGATTTCGATTTTTTTGATTTTGCATCTGCCTCTCAACTTAGACTGCGTCAAAATTTTAAAAATCTGCTTATTTGCCCTCTATTTTCCAAAAAAAATGATAGATAAACGTTTCGAAAACAAAAAGAGAAAATCAGTGATCCTCATCATTGAATCCAAGTCCTATACTCCATTCCATATATGAAAAATGTCTAAGGATTGCACATGTTGAGAGCTTATTAAGGAATATTAACATGTCGCAGTAACCGTATCGAATGCTTGAGTCGAGTCAAAATTAGTCAGTTTTCACCACAGAGGTTTTCACTAATATTTTATTCTATAAATGTTTGTTCCAGAGTCTTGGTAAAAATTCGTCGTGTAGGCGGCGGTTTGGAGGCAAGATAACTCGCAACGCTCAGGTTGCCTCGGCATGTGCTTTAGTAGCCAAGAAACTTGATCGAACTTGTAGGTTCATACTGCCGATGCAGACGAACATGTCTATGAGCGGGAAGAGAATATCGTGCCAGTGTGAATATGAGGTAATATTAACATGACAACAGCTCTAATATTTTGGTTTTAATAATAAATTTCAAGGGTCTATTTATAAAACAGATTTTGCTGTCGATAGGTCGGAGTCGACGACGATGGCAAGATACAGTATCTAGACGCTTTAATCATTGAAGACAGCGGTTCTTCTCACAACGAGAACGTTCTTGAGTTCACTCTCGGTGGCTTCCCTAACGGATACGACACTAGTTACTGGTCCTTGAAGACGGCTACAGTCACTACTGACACTCCTTCCACTATTTTTGCTAGAGCACCAGGTGAGTTATTTTTTTTTCTTCAGTCTTTTTATTAAAGTTTATGTGGTCGAAGTTTTACCACGAATATTTGGGTAGTTTGTGTATACTAAACTAAGTTTCACAACAAAAGTGGTTCAAGTCGTATGAGTTAAAAACAAAAATGATGGTTTCAACAACATGAACTTTATTAGCTTAGCTTATCGATACCTAGCACCCTACGGAGTGCATGGGTAGCCGTCACCTCCTTCTGCGAAGCAATAATGCTTGCGAAGAGGGAGGCGATGGGCGCACGTGAGGGAGTGGCAGTATATGCGCCCTCACGGCCTTAGTCGCCGCAGGAGACGCCCTGTCTGGAATCCTAGGCTGATTCCCGGCCACCGTAGGCGCGGGCTTGCAGACGGCGAGTAATGGGTCGCTCGCTGTCCGGTAAGGACCAAGCCCGTGTCGACGGCGCGTTGTGTTCCACGCGCGCCTCACAGAGAGGTCCGCACCAACTGGTGGGGTCCGCAAGGGCCGATGCCTGCCAGGGGTGCGGGTTGTTCGAAAGAGATACCGCAGCCGTTGGCACAGGCAACTGAGGTAACATAGGTGGGTTTTAGTCAGTAAAAGTCTGACACCCAAAAACAAAACGCATAAGCTAAAACATTTTAAAGAAACCTTTATTGGAGACTTAGTAATCATCACACTTTCCTCTTCGTTTGCCATAAAGAAAGACACTGGAATGCATAATGTTTTAAAGGTTTAAGCATAAAACAATCAAATCATTAGAAATATTTTAAAGAAACTTGATGAGATTCCAATATTCATAACTTTTGTCTAATTAAATACTTTTTATTTATTTGTTGTTGATTAAAATTAAAATAATGGGGTACACAATCAACTGATAGAAAAGTACCTATTACTTCCGATTTGAGATATGAACGTACTGATCGGCACTGCACCACTGCAAAACTGCAGTAGTGCACTGCCGATCAGCACGGCCATCAGTGTAGCAGCACGGCCCGGCTCATGAAAACAGTATTCATGATGCATCGGGCCGTGCTGCTTCCTGCGTAATGCGTTCGTTACCAAATTTATGTACCTAAATAATACTTAACTGCACTGAAAAGATCCGTTTTAAAACTGCTACAAATACTTAGTAACACTTATGTTAAGAACTACCTGACAGGTAATTGTGAAGGCAAGTCAACCATAGAACACATAATGCAACACATTGCATTCGCCGTACAGAAGGACCCGACTAGTGTGCGCATACTTAACATGCGGAAAGAGGATAATGACCTTCCAGAACTTATCGACGTTCTCAAAAACGACGCTAACTACGACCAACGTGCTAAAGAGATTGAACAGTTCAATAAAACAAATAGATGGATGAAAAAGGCTATTATTTCAGTCAATGTTATGTGCTACCCAGTCATTTATTACGGAAACTATTCAGCCCTCGTCTCAATTTATAGAGGTGATGGTACAGTTACTGTCGCCACAGGTGGTATAGAGATGGGACAAGGGATCAACACGAAAGCTGCCCAAGTTTGCGCATACGAGCTAGGGGTGCCTCTCGAATACATCAATATTGTTCCCCATTACTCTTTCGTGGCTGCAAATAATGTGTTTTCTGGGTCAAGTATTACTACTGAAAGCGTTTGCTACTCTATTATAAGAGCATGCGAAACTTTGAAAGAAAGGTTGGCCCCAATAAAGGAAAGTATGCCAGATGCTACCTGGCCAGAAATCGTCAAGAAAGCAGGTGACGACCAAGTAGAGTTAACTTCTTTGTTCATGATGAAAGATTCAGATGAAAATCTGCAGGGGTATAGTGCGTTCGGTGTGTGCATTGTTGAAACTCAACTAGACGTGACGACTGGGCTTTTCCAAATAGTTCGTGCAGATGTTTTGGAGGATGTCGGTATTAGTGCCAATCCTAAGCTAGACGTTGGACAGGTGAGTGGACTACTTTTCTTCATCTTTTCTACCATACTGTAAATCACTTTGAATTAGGGGTGATCTCATAGACTGTTGCGCTTTAGGCAAGCCTGAGCCTACCAAAATTTGTAATAATGTACCGGCCATATACGCTCCGTGCTCCACAACTAAAGGCGAGTTGTTGAAACTTTCTGCTGTCTCGGTAGTTGCTGATCCTTCGTACAGTACCACAATATATTTCTGAATTTTAAGCTGCAGGACTGAAAAGTAAAATCTCAAATATTTCAAGGTGGAAGGAGCCTACATCATGGGTCTGGGTTACTTCACTAGCGAGAAGCTGATTTATGATAAGGAGACAGGGAAACTGGTGTCTAACCGCTCGTTGATGTACCATGTGCCCCTGGCTCTTGATATACCGGTCTGTTTCAACGTTAAGTTCAGGTAAAACCACAAGAATCCGAAAGGAGTACTCGGATCAAAAAGTGAGTAACCTAATAAACTTATTACGCCTGTAACGAATGACTGCTAAATGTACATAGTTAGGAACGCACTTTTTTTTTGATTTATCTAAACATACATAGTGTGCTTATGCTACACACAAAAAAAAAATGAAATGTCTGTTTGTAATGTCAAAATAACAGCTTTTTACTAAATGCATATAAAAGTAAAGAATCAAAATCTAATCTAATCTCCGAAAGGGCTGGACCGATGTACCTAGTTGGGACTTTCACTGGCAGATATCTGATGTTAAAGGAGTAACTTTTTGCTAGACTTTTTCTCGGTACCACATTCCCGTGGGATAATATCTGACTTCCCTTTTAGCAGAGGACTTAATTCCGACTTGCTGATACCTTCTTTTACTGTAGCTGCGCTGAGAAGACCCATTTTAGTAGAGGACTTTTTCCGACTTTCTGATACTTTTATTTACTATAGCTGCGTTTAGGAGATACATTTAAGCAGAGGACTTTTATCCGGCTCTGACAGTTTTTTCTGCTGTACCTTTAGAATACCTATTGCTACATATGTTCTAAAAATTGGCTTGCTCAACAACGTAAATAATGCAATGAATGTTGTTAAACTGTCTTAAACCATATAAACTCTCAAAATGAAAGTCATTTCTACTGTTAGTGTGTTCTGCGATAGGTAAAACTGTCATCAATAATGGTTTCCTATTTTGTTATATTGCAGCTTGTGGTGAGATGGGCATCTGTATGTCTCACGGGGTGACGCACGCGCTACGAATGTGTATCATGGAGTCCCGCAAGGACTCTGGCTACGATCCTAATGAATGGATTTATATTCGTGAGTAATTATGAAATGCGTGCGCATTGCTGTCAAAGTGCTTAAAAGGCTGACATAATGGCAAGTTCAATGCCAAGGTAATATTTCAAGCAAGAGATCCTTGCGTTGTTTACGCAATAAGAGGATTCTGCCGTTCCTTTTTACGAGTCCGTTTTACATGGGTCAGTTTAGAAAAATATGGAACTTTGAGAGGCAGATAAACTTTTAAGGAACTATGTCGTTGATTATTATAGAGTAAAGAAAAACAATATACAATAATTAAAGAAAAAATACATTAACTTGTTACGTGGTTATCTATTACAAAAAATATTGTACATAATTATCTAGATACTCTCTCTATGAAATGCGTGGTTGCATGATTCAATTGACCTACATGTTCTTAGAGCGCGTTAAATTTAAAGCAAAAGTTATGCCCGTTTTGACGAGTACTAGGCGATACCTAAAATGCCTGAAGGTTCCGTTCACCTTCACGGCCTCGAGCGACTTACATCAAGCGTCACGCTCGTCAACTGTTTTCGTCCGTCGCTCCTCAAAGTGGGGGCCACAAAGAAGAGACGTAAGACGCGGACGGGACGTAAAAAATACGACAATCCTTTTACGTAAATCTGGCACAATATATAGAATAAGTTCAAGACGATTCGTCCCTTCCACAAGCCAAGGCCTTAAGGCCCGCGCCCAAGTCGCGTCGCGGTGGCTTGTGGTATGCTCTAAACAATTTCTTGCATTTGTTTTCTCCGCAGTCGCTTTCGCAAAACGCGTGTGCTTGAGCGTGTAGGTTTTGGTTAATAAGGGTTAATAAGGGTTGAAAATTGTTAATAAGGGGTAAATAAAAGCGCGCTGTTGGTATTTGAACGATTGGCTTAACTCCGAAAGGTGAAAATCCAACAAGCACGTTAATGAAAACGGGCATTAATGTTTTTTTGTTTTTGTTTTAGCGGTCCCTTATGAAGCCGAAGCAATTTTGAAGGCGCTGGATGTGAAGCCAGAAGAATTCCTTCTTACTAAATAATTTGTTCATTTGATCTGTTTTCTATTTTGTGATACAATGAAGTGTGATTTAAGTATAATTGAATCCAATCCTGCTCCATAATTGCGTAACACATTATTAATCAGAATCTGAATCATTTTGAAGCTTATTGTTAATCCATTGCTTCATATGTTGCTCAACAACGCAATGAATGTTGTGGAACTGTCAAAATAAAAGCGATACCTACTGATATGTATTACGCAATTACCCCTCTGTTTTGTTTATATTTTTGCTTTATTTTATTGTAACTGTTTTCTTTGTTTTATTTTTTCCACTTTATCGATTTTATTAGTTTTCGTGTTAATTGCTGGTGCTAGTTTTTTATCATTTTTATTTTATGGTACTTTTATGACAAAGAAGTGTGATTCATTCATTAAATCCATTCCTTGTGTATTTGTTCAACCATGAACCATGTTCAGCCTACAACTCTCAGCCAGGTAGATGAACGATTCAAAAATTGCTGTTGGTTAGCAAATGAATCCATACTTTAATACCATAAACACAAAGTTCTGTTCCTTTGGCATACGGATGTACCATATCCTGGATTAGGACACCGGATGCTTTTCTATCCCGGTCGCAAATATGTGACCTCCAGGAGGGCGACAACGCGCGCCGTGGGTAAAATTCAAGTTTGAATGAATACTTACTAATTACCTGAAGAAGAAAGAAAGAAAAAACGTTTATTTGCGGTAAACATGACGCAAAAAGATAAGGAACACAAACAAATAATAAGAAAAGGTTGAGGGAAACATGCGTCACATTCACGCAAAACGGCTATCACCTGCATAACATCATGCATGTATTCTCCAAAGTGATGGGCTTATTACGAAGTTTCTATAGTGGTTGGTACCTATATAGAAATTATTACACAGTAGTACGTAAACACAAAATCGATTTATCACTATTCATATAAGCTTGAATTTTCAAACACTCACTCATGTGTGTGAAATAGCCTGCCTAGTTGGTCTAACTCTAGATAGTCTCTTATTTTTAATTGAGTACGGTACATCATCATCTGCCTAGAATTTTCCCAACTGTTGGGGTCGGCTTCCAGTCTAACCGGGTGCAGCTGAATTCCAGTATTTTACATCGAGCGACTGCCAATCTGACCTCCATAACCCACTTACTGAGTACCTAATACGATACCCATTGGTAAGACTGGATGTCAGATTTTCGGGCGTAACGACTGTGAAAGATCTACGAATTACAGCCGGGACCAACGGCTTAACGTGTTTTCCGAGGCACGGAGAGGACTTGGTATGTAAAGATCATCAGCCATCCAGGGACCAACCGCGGCAAGCTTAGCTTTACTGATCGATTGACCCAGGCAGATTTAAAACAAGCCCCTTACGGTAGATACATCTAAACTTTAAACTTTATCATAACCAGCGAAAAGTGGATTTCTATCACCCCTGCCCATGAAGTTAACATGACTCTGCAAAATTAAGGACTATCCAATTTTGCACGTGGTTCGATCAAAATACGCATTTACATGAACAGCTGTTAAAACACGCACATAACATAAAATATACTAAGAAATAAAACTTTGAAGTGAAAAATATACATTGAATATTCTAATTTTTTGTATTTTTTCCGAGGTCTGGGAACGATTTTAGAATCGTAAAATTATAAAAAAAAAATTGGCATTAGTGCCGATTTTTTTAAAAATATTTTTTGTGTTTGTCTGAATGTATGTTCCAGCATCACGCAAAAATAACTGAATAGATTTAGTTCAAATTTTGAATAGATATTCCCTATATGTCTGCGCAGGCAGTAGGGTATAAATTATCACGCTTTTCGCCATGGGGGATGAGTAGTATTGCAATTTATTCGTATTCTTCTAAAGTTTACCAAAAATTGTAAAAAGACGGGACAAAAGGTTATAAAATTGCGGAGAGTTACAGATTTAACCTTTTAAATGATTATCATCACCGTTTTCCATTACGTATCTAAGCAGCGGTGATGGACCTCACAACATATATAGGTTGGATGGGGCAATAAGTGTAGGCAACTCAACCGTTCTCGCTACATGAAAACGGCCTTATGAGACCGTTTACAAATTTCAAAAAATTGTACAGTAAGCAAGAAAATGGGCATTATTTATAAAAAAACAAGAAAGCTCATCGATCCTGTTTCTTATAGGAATCAAACAATTCTGTGGGACCACAGAGGTTTACACAGAGTATTACAGAAGTCGGAAATCGCAAAGTATCATGCTCATCTGTTTCAACATGGCCGCCTCATCGCTATCCGTCTCTCTCCAAGGTCCTTATGGGTTGTACTACAACACAGGTACTAGTCAGGGGTGTGTGGTGACATGTGCTGCCTGTGGAGTCACTCGACTCATATAGTAGAGAGCGCACGTCGACAATAGTGGGAGTGGTGCTGGACGCACCCATGTCGTGAGCTTACTTTAAATACATTTTCACCTCACAACCTCGGAAAGATTCGAAATCTGCGTGCAAAAGTGCATTTTACCCGCTAGCGTGGAAAGAGTTTTTGAAATTCGAATCTTTTTATTCCATAATTTTCTATACAGCCAGTCCACAGAGAATGCATTAATACTTATTTCATGTCAGTGTGCCAACCCTATTTTAGAATAATCGCACTGGCCAGCAGGACGACTGCAAAAAAAATAAACTTAAAAAAAAATCGTCTCTATTCAATTCGTTTTCCATAAAAAAAATATTTTTTATTATATTAAATCGTAAGAAATGAGTGAGTCCAGCAGCGATGAAGATAACACCTGCAGAGTTAGTGCAAGCGGTCCATAATGCCGAATTAAGTTATCTTTCGGAAAAATCGCCCGAAAAGTACATAAAAGCGTAATTTGTTCAATGCATGGAGACATTCTAAAGGGGTGAAAACATTTTCGCAGACTACAATGCAATGCTATCACACTTCATTAAACGAATTCCACTATTAAGGCTGTTTTTTTTTGCACATTTTCCTCGCAGTAGTGAGGTGAAAAATTGTGTGTTTCGCTCGGCAGCAAAGGTATTCTGCGTCTCGTACCTTTGTTAGCCTCGCTACGCTCAGTATTCTATATTTGAACCACTTGCTTCGCTCATGGTTCAATCCTAGGATCCTTCGCTTGCTCAGCTTTCAATACAAGTACTTGCGTCAAAAAACAACTTTGCTGCCTTGCATAACAAATAACTAGTTCATCACCACTGCTCTCAAAACGATGAAAGAAAACATCTTGAGGAAACCAGCATGCTCTAGAACCAAAACTTCGAAGACATGTGACATCTACAATCCCGCACTAGCCCCGCGTTGATGGTTCACGGCCCACTCCCTCTCACAGAGAGGAGGCCTATGTCGTAGCAGTGGACCATTATAGGCTGATGTTTATATTAATAAATTAGCAAGGATAAAATTAACACACATTTTGAAAAAAGTAGAAAAACGTTCGGAGCATGGTAAAATGGCAATCACTGTCGTGTCTTTCGGAATCACTACCACACTGCTTCTTGGTAGCAAAACAGGGCACGCCAGGATAAGGCATCTGCAGCAACACAGACATAGTGGGTGGCGTCCCAGTTCTGTTTAGTGGCGATTTCCAGCACACTACATGTGAGGTGAGGAACTAGGACTGACGAGGTGAATGCTACGTCGAATAGGTCGACACTATGGCCGCAAGTTTATAGACTGCGCTTGACCATCAACATGTGAGTTCGGTTTAAAGTTAGTGAATACACTCTACCAGAGGAGAGCGGTTATAGATACCTACCAGAGGCACTTGGTAGAGAAGTTCCCACTTAAGAAGATCACATTCGTCTAGTGTACGAGGACATCAGTCCAATACCGTACCAAGAGAATTCTTGGGTGTGTGAACGCCGCACAAAAATGATCAATCTGCAGCGAACAACCACAGTATTCTCTAGCAAATTGAAGGCGAGTGGCTATAAGATTATTCGGAAGGGTTGACCTCGGGACAAGCAGCTTCTCACACGGACAACTGTACTGTAACCAAAACTACAAACGTACTAATAAAGTAAATTGTGGTGACTCACGCCTTCCACGCAAACAAAGTCGCAGGCAGAAGCTAGTTTATTAAATAAACTGTGACGAATTATTGGATTTTTGTGGTTGCTTGCGAGACGGTTCGCAGTGCTGTTCACAATATAAAATACTGTTCATTTCAAACCAAGACAGTCTTATCTGCGCGTTTATACCACACGCTAGTCATGTCCAAAATAGAATTTACCGTGAATGGGAAAAAATGTACAGGTAGGTAACACTAGTTATATTTCCGTCCCAATTTTTTGCCCTATTAAAGAGGATACGTTAAGGTAGCCCCCGAAAACCAAATTAAAAAAAAAAATGCAATTTGCAAGTCAGTGGCAGGTTGTATGACTATTTCATAAAAAAAGTCTTTCAATGGGACTATAATTATGAACTTGGAGGATTGTAGTGATGATTTGAATTATATTTCGGTTTAACATACAGTCTAATGACAGTGACCTGCAAAATAAAAAATAATAATTTCGTGGCTTACTCTGACGCTTCCTTAAGCACAATGGGGAATAATATTTTAAGAACCATGGGAGGGAGGCGTGCGTTTAATTTAATTTACCTATGATAATGTGTATATTTTAGTACAATATATATTTGCACACCTATTAAGGTAGGATATGGTCATAAGAACTTTTATTATTGTATGTATCACCTTATGTAACTACCCATATTCAAGCAAATAAATGATTTGATTTGATTGATTTGAAACTTCTAATAATTTCAAAGTCTTATGCGTCATACATCATATTATGTAATTATCTATGCATAATTTTAAGGCCCTGGTAACTTTAAATATTGTCGTTATGAGCGATAATAGTTCTTATGGCAATCCGATACGGGTTAAAAATCTGTTGTAATAAATTCGAATAATAAATGAGCAAGCTTTGTCGTAAAAATGCAAATAAATTGTTTAAAATTAGATATTAACTATTTAATAATAAATAATCCATCACTGGATGCAATTTGGCATTTAAAATTTTATGGTATATTTTTAATTATAATTATAATTTGTAATTGAAGAAATAAACTGGTTTTAAAGATAAATAAGAGGTGACTTTGATGATTTTTTTGATGCATTAAAATAGGTTTAATTATGTTTTGAATTCCATCACTCTATGCAAAAAAGATTTGAAAATATCATATATTTTTTTCTTTCAAAATTATTTATGGTTAAAGAGCTCCACTGGTTTAAAAAAACCACCTTTTTGAACGTTTTCAAGAAATCACCGCCTTAATGTTCAATTTCTGATACTGCACCCTAATTGCGTAACACGCGATTAATCATAATCGGTTTCATTTTGGTAGTTCAACAATATTCATTGCGTTATTTACGTTGCTGAGCAGACACATTTTTCGAACAAATGAAGCAATGGTTTAGCCATTTGTTTCAATACGAAACAAATTATGATGAATCGTGAGTTACGCAATTAGGGTGCTGGTCATAAATGTGCTGGATCCATGAAAATGCACTGATATAATTCCATACTTCAAAAAGCCAAAGAATATTGCTCCAACCTACGCATTTAACCCCAACCTAATTGCCTACTGATGACAAAACTACGACATTATTACAGTCATCTCCGTACTATTATGTAGCAAGTAGAACCGTAATAACATGCTATAAACAGCTATGTCTTGTGGTAGTAACGACATAATGAATAGCAGTTTCCTCTCGTAGTATATGTCCAGCAATTTTCTATGCTTTAGAGTACATACCTATTATCTTACTATATATCCTATCCAGTAGGATAAAATTATAATTATAATATTGTAAATAATTTTAAATGTTTTGATGTATTTTATATTTAATTAACATTTAAATTACATTTAAAAATATAATTTATATGTCTTTAATGAAATAATTATATATATTGTAAATAATAAATAATCCTAATAATATACCTACTAATACTAATCCTCCCAATATTACAGATGTGAAAGTTTGTATGTTTGGAAGTTTGTATGTTTGGAAGTTTGGATATTTAGATGTTTGGATTTTTGTTACTCAATCACGCAAAACCGGCTTAAGGGGTTTAGATGAAATTTGGCACACAGATAGTTTGTTACCTGGAATATCACAACGAATACTTTTTATCCCGATAGTACGTTCCCGTGGGATAATTTTCGGCCTCCACGCGGGCGAAGCTGCTCGCTGGAGCTAGTTTATTATAAGCTTGGGTTGTCCCCAGTCCTACTGCAGGTCAATGGCCTCCCTTCCTCTTTCTTCTTTTCCCGGGCTTCTGTGATTGTAGGCAATCCTTTAAGGAGTCCAACTCATTCCGCCATCTCTTTCTGGGCCTGCCTCGTAGTCGTTTCCTAAGTTTTGGTATCCACTGAGTGGTGGTTTTTGAGTATTGCTGATCCGACATGCGACAGATGTGGCTTGCCCAGTTCCACTTTAGTCCAGCACCTGCGTGACCAGTATCCGCTATTTGTGTTTTGGAACGAAATGTAGAGTTTCTAACGCGGTCTGTGAGTTTGACACCTAAGTAGTATATATATACTTCGTTCCTTAAAGAACAAAAATAATAAATTCACAGTCAAAATGATCACTTCATTTAAATCTACTATAGGCCTGTTTGTTTATCTGGTGTCAGATCTGGATGGACAACTAGGTAGTTTTGATTAGTCATCTTTTTGCGATGACGTGATGCAACTGACTTTCACTTAATTGCAGATTTTTCTATATTATGATGACATGGGCGCGGTCGACCTTGCACGATGGAGAGCGATGGAAAGAGCTCGTTCCATCAGTTCACACTACACTGAAATTGATTTGTTAGTGTGTCTCCAAAACGAGGTCTCGGATTAATTTTCTGTCACTTTTTTCTAAGTTACTATCGACGAGTTTTGGAATTTTGGAAGTGTTTGCGAAGCCGACGTCTCCAAACTATCGATGTTTTAAATTACGCAATGAAATAAATGTAATTAATTGTTTCACAGTGGACGAATGCACACCTCGGGAAACGACCTTGAACGCGTACCTCCGCTATGTGCTCGCTCTGCCGGGCACCAAAGCTATGTGTCACGAAGGTGGCTGCGGCTCCTGCATCGTGATGGTGCGAGCGAGGCGGTTCCCCAGTTGCATGGTCGAGACCTTCTCTGTTAACTCCGTAAGTATCAAACCAATGTTCTAAAGCAGTCCAAAACACGAATTTTGGCGTTTTTGGACAAAATGGAGATTCAATAATTCCTTCTAATTTTGCAGCGTATAGGTTGATTCATCTCTGTTTTAAACCATGTACGTACGACTTGCTGCCTGGCTGATTTTTTCACCGCTGCATTTGATAATGTTCTCGTATCGCTGGTCCTGATACGAGACATTAATCCGACTTGTTAAAGTAGCTGAATATCTCGTCTAAAGTGTCTGGTGCTGGTGTTCTCCTGCAACGGTTGGGAGGTGACGACCATCGAAGGTGTCGGCAACCGTTTGGACGGCTACAGCGAGGCCCAGAAGCGACTTGTGGCGTTCAACGGCTCCCAGTGTGGGTACTGCACACCAGGTTGGATTATGCAACTGACCAGGTATTGGACATGTCCAAGTTTCTATTGATACTGTTCAAAATATTTAGCAAGAAAGCAAGAAAGTGTATTTAAGGGTATTTTGATTGATATTTGCTTTCAGTTTAATTGACAAGAACCTCACAATGTCCGAACTAGAACAATCTTTTGGCAGCAATACATGCAGGTGTACAGGATTTAGACCTATTTTAGACACTATCAAGTCATTTGCTACAGATGCCTCCCCTGAAATATGCCAGAAAGTCAGGGATATTGAGGAGTTCAGTAAGTGTTCCAAAAACCCTGGAACCTGTCAGAGAAAATGTTCTACAAAGAGTGACTGCAGTGATTGGAGCGTCATTGCTGATGTCAAAACTGAAAGCACACTTTGTTTTAACTTTGGAAAGTACAAGTTCTTTAAAGTTTATGATGAGAATGCAATTTTTGAAATTCTCAACAAGCATGGCGTGGATTCCTATATGCTTGTCGATGGGAACACTGGAAAGGGTGAGTTTTGGCCTAATTTAAATAATACTTATTTATTGCAATTAGAAATAATATTTCTAATTGCTTTAAATAAGGAATTAATAATCTATGCGGTAACTGGATTTTTATCATTATAAAAGTAAAAAATAAACAATTATAGTTTATTTTTAATTGCGCTTGTTAGATAAGTTTGCAAAAATATAGGTAATTATTATCTTATGTTCTAATTTGTGTGAGGAAAAATATATTATTTTAAATAAATATATAAAGACGAAGTAAACGACACTTGCATGCAAATTTTAACGAGGACACTCCTTCATATGGATAATGTACGACTTACGACTAGACAAAAGAAGTTATACGGCGGGCGTTGTACTGAAAATACCTGGCAGAGCTATAGCTCTATGAAAGATGTGATGATAGGAAAACTTCCTAGTACTTTAGAGCATCCAAAGATTCCGGTCTATGTTTCTTAGTCGAACATGGTCTTTGACAAATCTTAAATACACGTTCGCGCTCGCGGCTTACCAGCGACGCATATAGTGTAGTATTTTGGGACTCAAACTTACAGACCGCGTACGAAACGAAAGCGTAGGGGCAAAGGCTGCCAAACTGAAACGGTACTGTACAGGCCACGTACGTATGCTGAATGTCAGATGATTGCTAGGCAAAATTAACATGGAAATGGTTGTCAAACGGGAAAAGAAAACGTATTGCCGTGGAAGACCTCGGCGAAGAGTACCTAATGCTGTTAAGTAAAAGTTTACTATGAACAATTTAGGTATAGAATTACAAAAGACACGAAGATAGCTGCAAAAGTAAAATACTGTGGCGCGGTTATCAACGCCCCACAAAAAATACTTTGAAGACATTTGTTCCAGACCTTCGCATCTTAAGAGTCATAAAATAAATTAAGATTTACAAAAGGAAAAAAAACACTAAAACTTTGTATGTGTTACTGAGGCGTGGCGTAAGGGTGAGAGTGTTTGTGTGTGTGTGAGTTTGAGTGTGTGCGTATGTATGACTATGTGTGTGTGTAATATGTGCGTTCGTTTATTTCTAGAGAACCTGTGGCTGTCTAGCTGTAGTTCTAGACATATTGGATTACACACAACAAACAGCAATGAAAAGTAGAGAGAGTGGTGGGAGGCCTTTGTCCAGCAGTAGGACAATAAGTGCTGATACAATAAAAATAACTATTATTTATTATTAATCTAATACCTAACGCCATGTGTATAATACTGGTGTTCAGCTGCATCTGGTTAGACTGGAAGCCGCCCCAACATAGTTGGGAAAAGGCTAGGCAGATGATGATGATTTAACGCCATATATGTCCTGCCAGGGGTGGGGTTATTCGAAAGAGATACCGTGGCCCCTGGCACATAGGCAACTGAGGGAACACGGCTGGGTCTTAGTCAGACAAAGTCTGACACGCCCTCCTGCCCCACCCAGAGCAGGAGAAGTAATTTGATGATTTCCTACCCTCAAAAAAAAAAACGCCATATATGATTAACGTAATACCTTTAATATTTCAGGTATTGTCGAGACATTTGAATATCCAAGAGTTTTGATTGACATCAGCGAAGTGACTTCTCTAAAAACGTGTGATTACGACCAAAATATGGTCCTTGGAGCCAACGTGTCTATAGAGGACTGTATCAAGATATTCAAAGAAGCTAGCAGTAAGAGTGGCTTTGCGTACTTGGGAGAGTTCGTGAAACATATTAATCTTATTGCTCATATTCCGGTTAGAAAGGTAAGTTTCATAATTATGAGAGTCAGCAAGGATCTTATAAAATTAATCATGATGAAATTAGAGACACCAAGATTATGTAGATACTAAGCAGACGGAGGTCTTTGCGTTCATCATGTCCTTTACTAGAAAGTTGAACTTCCACAAATAAGGTATGAATGAAATAAGAGGTAAGTACTCGAGATATGTATAACAATTTTGCAATAAGTAATAATTTACTACAACACGAAGCATTTTTAACTTAATCTGATTTTTTTTAGCCTTTTCTAGAGTATAGCTGAATTTAATTGTAGTCGATAATGATTGTGTTTATGCATAAAATTTATTTATTTTCAGATTGGCTCTATAGCTGGAAATTTAATGTACAAGCGCGCCTTGCCAACGTACAAGTCAGATCTGTTCTTACTGTTTGAATGCGTCGGCGCCACTATTACTGTTCGTAAGTACCTAAGTCTTTTAATCGAAAATATCCTTTACAGTTATTCCCGTAGGGTAAGGCGTTTCATCTCATTTAATGGGTGTGGGTTAAGGTAGTTGAAATATTTGTATTAGGCAAACGGCAACATCTAGCAATTTTTCGGAACAAGAAACTGTTCGTGTGTGTACCAATGCAGGCTTTGCTGCTAGTAAAGTAGAATACAACAATATCCAGCTAAATGATAAAGCTGATAAATGACAAATCTGAAAATATTGGGTCGTTCAGTGATTTAACACGTTTGCTCCTAAGGTCTCAGTGATGGTAAAACAAAGACGCTGACGATGACGGAATTCCTGAAGTTTGACATGCAAGGTGTGTTGATGGTCAATGTGGAATTGCCGCCGCTGAGTAGCTCACACATTTTCAGGAGTTATAAGGTAAATTATGTGATGTAAGAAATTGCCACGTAATTTTTAAGCTCGCTTAATTCCACGAAGAACAGGTTCAGGGACTGTCTCTCTTTGATCTTTAAAGTAATTGCAGATTATGCCAAGGAACCAGAACTCCCTAGCTCTTGTACACTCAGCATATCTCTTAAAAATGGGTAAAAAGAACGAAATAGAATGTGCAAGTATAGTCTACGGTAATATAGATCCGAACTTTTATCACGCCACAAAAACGGAAGAATATCTGATCGGAAAGAACATATTCAATGATAAGAACTTGCAAGAAGCAATAAAGGTGCTGAGCAGTGAGCTGGTACCAGTAGAAATACTTGGGGAACCATCTATACAGTTTCGGAAGAAGTTGGCTCTGGGGCTATTTTATAAGGTAAGAAAATTATTTTATAAGGTAAAAAACATCTAAACTATACATTCTGGTTCATATCTGTACGCTACAACAATTCAATTGAGCTATATTTGAATTTTGACCCTCTTACACCTGCACCACATAAATAAATATAACACTAAACAAATATCTAACATCGTTCTGTTTCTGTAAATTGTTTAGAACTGACAAAGAGAGAATTCTATTTTAAATATCTATAAGTGCTTAACGCATTTAGGGATTTGTGGTGAAAATGGCTGTTGGCCCTTAAAAACCTTTCTCAGTTTTTTTTTATTTCCTTAATCACCTTGTACCTTTTGAGTTATTCTCTCGCCTCTCTCTCTGTTTTATTTTAATCTTTGTATTCTGGGACAATTTTGCAAAATAACCCATACCTATATCGTACAATTAATTTCCTTGCAGTTCATCCTTAACATCTGTCCGGGTGGCACTGCTCTTTTAAAATATACCTCTGGTGGAGAACTTCTCAAAAGGCCTGTATCTTCAGGCAAGGAAGACTATCAGACTGACTCCTCGCTGTTCCCGTTGAACCAGCCCGTTAATAAGCTTGAAGCTTATATTCAAGTGGGGGGCGAAGCTAGGTTTGCGAATGATATTCCTCCGTTGCCAAGGGAGGTGTTTGGTGCCTTTGTACTCGCTAAAGTACATAATGGAGAAGTGGATACTATTGATGTTGAAAAAGTTATGGTAAGAGTATGTCTTTAAACAGTTAAACAGAGAAAAAATATAATAGGAACTTTTACTTCGGCATTTTAGAATTATAAGCCAGGCTTTAATACATAGAGTTGGTTTTGGAACTTTATATTAAAAGTTTCATCGATGTTTGAATGTTGTCATTTTATTAAAATTAATTTTCGCTCTTTACAGCTTGAGTGAGCATGTGCATTGTCATTTAAAAAAAATAGACTTATTTATTATAATTTTTTATAACATGAAAACATGTTTTTCTGTACTTTTTTTGTACGTGACAAACGTCCTATGACGCGCGACGTTGGCTCACATCGTTCTTAGTAATGAGCGATGTTTTTAAGCTGTAATTAGGTACTTCAAATTTATTTGGATGTTATAGTTATAAATCCTTGAAAGTTTGGAGATCACGTGATTCAAATAATTCTACTACTTATAATATTGGCATTACTACAACATAATTTCATATTAAGGAAAAATGTATATTAAATATGACGCATGTAGTCATGTTTGTCTACTCTTGAAAACATCTTCATTTATACAAATACAGTATTTTTATGTATTAATTGAATATTTAAATATTACTAGCTGAATCAATACAAGATATTATACATTGACGTTATACGTTTCTTTTATTTTAATAACTAGATCATCGACCTTTAAATAAAATGACGAGTGTTGTTCCAAATTATTTTAATTTAGGGAACAACTTAATTATGTATGATCGCCTTACATTTTTATTTTTAGGTAATAAAAGGTGTTGTAGCTCTGTATACAGCTAAAGACATCCTCGGCGTCAATTCCTTCGGATTTCCAGGCATTCAACTTCAAACAGATGAAGAAGAAATTCTTGCAACCAAAATCAAGTTCTACGGCCAGCCAATTGCCATAGTGGTAGCGATAACCGAAAAACTGGCTGAAAAGGTAGCAAAAATGGTCGAAGTTACATACAAAAATGTTGGCACAGCAGCTCCGGTATTAACCATTGATGAAGCAAAGAAGGATAGCAAGAGATACGTACCTGGAACTCCATCTATAGAACCTGATGGAAGAGGCGACAATGTTACAAAGGTCATAAAAGGAGTATTTGATATGGAATCCCAATATCATTATTATATAGAACCCATATCATGCGTTGTTGTGCCTGTTGACAAGACACTAGAAGTATACGATTCAACGCAATGGATGGACTTAACGCAAATTGTTATTGCGAGGTCTTTGGGGATCAGCGAAAGCGAGTAAGTTATGAAAACGTTATGAAATTGGTATCGGCTCAATATAAAACCTACCCTGTGTGGTTACTTATTTAGCACTACTTAGTTCTGTTTATGAGAATTTCAAATGTAAAATATAAAACTAACTTCAAGATCGGTCGGTTCCTTTTGAGTTTTATTGGATTTTTTACTTTATTTATCTTCTAAATCGTTTTAATTATATACCTATATTCTGAATCAATACTTAACATAAGCTACGTAATCGATACCTTCTTTCATAGGATATAACGTCTAGCACTGCAAGGTAGCATTAATATATATAATCATAATTATGTTTTTAATGCATAAAGGAAATCGATATTAAATCTTATGGGATCCCTGTTTTTTTACTGTTAATTTTTAACTTTATATTTCTAATAAAGAACCAGGTCTTTAATAATAAATTACAATGAAGCTTATCAGACTTATAAGCAATTTTAATCTAATTAATGTTTTTACTTAATATTATTTTATAACTTAGAATAGTGTCGATTGTACTTTACTCAAGTCTACCGTTTTAGTCTACGCACTATGTGTTCGCGACGATGCGTCACTACATAGTGTTTTAGTTTATTTTTGACATTAACTTAAATTCATAGTGATAAGAGTGATAGTTAAACCAATAACAGTGGTGAATAAGTGCCTAGTATAGAAAAAACCGTAAGTACCACCTCTGCAAACCTCATTTGAGTGGGCTATATAGCCGTGATTATAGTTTTATAGTGCGTCCAGGTAACCTAGTACCGAGACCTAGCCCTGGACCTAACTTTTAATATCGTAAATTTAATATAAAGCCCACTTAATTGAGTTTGTATGTCGTGTTGCTTTAGTTAAGCGATATTTAAGATTTATGTTTTTTGTTAACCCTCTTTCAGGGCGCGTCACGCCCTGAATACTATAGATGTAAGGTTTTAAATATCAGATTGTTGTAGGTCTATAGACCAGCCTGAGATATCTATAATTAGATTTCGCATAGCTTCACTAGTTTTCGAGAAAAACAACTTACAAAATAAAGTTTAGTAACATTTTTCAGATTTTTTCGGTTTTTCTCGAAATATTCTTTCAGTATAGAAAGATATAGTAAATATGGATATCTCAGGAGATGGGGAATTTTGTGGGGAATTCAGGGATATGTAACATGCCATATGTACTTTAATAAATTAACGTGTTATATGCTTATTTCCGACAAAACTATAATAGAACTTAGAACAAATAAAACTTTAAAACAGGAAGTAATTAGCGGTCCTCGTTACGGTAAAGATTCATAGTACGATAGTAAACATGTAATTTCGAGTAATTTGTAGTCATCGGCAAGATTCTTATTTAAAATCTTTAATTAACTTAAATATATAGATATAGTCAAAGTAGTGTTCCGAAATTGCTTCCTGAAGAATTATAAAAAACTTGTGTTATTAATCAGGTAAAGTAACCCCTTCAGTAAATAGTCAAAAAACACCCCCTTTCCTAGACGAATGTCTGGAAACTGTTTCTTAGGGGGCAGAATGTCAAAAACGTTGGTATGGTAACATGAAGAACGGAAGAAGGTAGCCACCCTGAAGATATCTGGAATCTATCGGTGCAGGACGTCAGCGCCGCGTGGACTGGGAGATTTACACCCTCCCTACACACCCTTCGCATCCATGCGATCACGCCCGTCCGGCACATCTGCTGGTCCTTGCGAGCCGGATTTCTTCAGGAGGGATACATGTGGACCCGTCCGGGACATGTCTGGATAGCTGAAGACTTATGAAGGAAGAGTGACGTCAGAGACTGAAACCTTATTCAAGAGGAAGTTATCAGAAGCCTGAAGACTTATGACTGACGAGTTACTCCCGTTCCTGAAGCTTTGTTCCCGGAACCTGAAGTCTTATATCCGAAGATTTGTTCCCGGAACCTGAAGTCTTATTTCCGAAGATTTGTTCCCGGACCTGGAGCCCCGTTCCCGAAGATCGTTCCCGGACCTGAAGCTTTGTTCCTGAAGGATTATCTTTCAACATAGAAGATTTGAAGTTTGAAGATTCCGTTGAAGATCCGGTTTGAGATCCGGTTTGAAGATTCCGTTGAAGATCCGGTTTGAGATCCGGTTTGAAGATTCCGTTGAAGATCCGGTTTGAGATCCGGTTTGAAGATTCCGTTGAAGATCCGGTTTGAGATCCGGTTTGAAGATTCCGTTGAAGATCCGGTTTGAGATCCGGTTTGAAGATTCCGTTGAAGATCCGTTTTGAGATCCGGTTTGAAGATTCGGATTTGGAATCCGGTTTTTTTTGGAAACTGGTTTTGAAATTTGACTTTGAAGATCCGGATTTTTGGAATCCAGTTTGAAGATTTGAACACCAGTTTAGAAGAATTTATTCGGTCGAGATCCGCCTTGAAGATTCAAGATTGAACTTTGAAGATACTGAATTCAATTTGAAGATTGAATACTGACCTTCGAAGATAGAAGATTCGAGACCCGCATACCGAAGTCAACATGCCGGTAACAAGATCACAAGGCAGGGCCCCTAAAGCATGGACAGTGGAGGTGAGCAGAAGACACGGTATTCCGGCCATCTGCTACGAGCAATCGCCGCGTTCACCCTCCACCACTGAAGGGACCGACCCGCCACAGCAGCGCCCCCTTGTTTCGCGGAGAAGTGAAGACTTACCTGCACGAGCACGGTCCGAAGAGATGGAACAGCCATCTACAGTTAAGAAGGGAACCAGAAGAGAGGGATCTTCAGATAGAACGTTGCAATCTTCAGATAGAACGTTGAAACAATCAGATAGAACGTTGCAATCTTCAGTTAGAACATTGAAGCCTGCAGACAGAAGGGAAACACTAGATGAGACGTACAGCCGAAACTTACCGATGACTACCCGGGGTGACGCCCGTACCGAACATAGCAGGCCGCAGTCGACTACAGATAGGACGACGCGGCCAAATAAGAAAATTTCAAGAGCACGTGAAGACTTACTGAAGATTAAGTTGGAACTTGCTCAATTAGCACTTCAAAGAGCCGAGGAAGAAGATTCCGACGGCTATATGGATGACAGAGACTCGAACGATGAGTACGTGCGCTCCTGGCTTGAAGAGGCGCCGAAGCCTGAGCCGGAGAAGAGAGCCAACGCCGCCGAGGGGGACAATAGTAATATAGGCCATGAGGCACCGCCCCCCCCTGTGGACTTCGAAACTATAGTGGATCTCGATAAGCAAGTACCGTTGTCGCATCCTACAGTGAATGAAGTGAACAATCGAATCCCACCAAAGGGAACAGAAGCCAAAGGGGAAGACTCACTCCGTCCTTTCATAACGGAGCTGACGTCCGCTATAGCATCGCTAGCCGACAGGAAAACAGAACAGTGGACACCGAACCACCCCTCGGCGTCGAAGGTCATCATGACCTTACCGAACTTCAATGGGGCCCATACAGAATGGCTTTCATTTCGTGCCATCTACGAGACAACTCGAAGATATTTCAACGATGTTGAAAACACAGCAAGGCTTAGAAGAAGCCTGCGGGGACGAGCGCTAGAGACAGTGAGCTCAGAACTCATCGGACATGCAAAGCCAGATGACATCATGAGGGAATTAGAGCTGCAGTTCGGCCGTCCAGATTCAATAGCTCAAGCAGAAACAGACAGACTGCGAGGATTGCCGCGCTGCGGCGAAGCACCCAAGGACATTTGCAACTTTGCAAGCAGAGTCAGAAGCGGTGTGGTCACTCTGCGCGCGCTGAAGAAAGATCACTACCTGATCAATGCTGAGCTGATGCGGTTGCTGACCGAGAAGCTACCGAACTCCCTACGTGTACAGTGGTACAGAACGTACACAGAGAAACACCAGTCGCTGCCAGACCTCACACTCTTCAGCGAGTTCATCACAGAGCAAGCTCGTTTCTGCAGTGCGTTCGCTCCGCCTGAGAACATCGGCCCTACTGAGGCAACCTCGAGCAAGCGTGTCACCCAGAGGACCCACACAGCTGTGGACAAATCCGATAAGAAATGCCGCATCTGTGAGAAAGACGGACATCACACTCTCGAGTGCAAGAAGTTCAAGGAGGGATCCAGCGACAAGAGATGGGAGCTCGCTAAGAAGTTCAGCCTGTGTTTCCGTTGCCTGCGCACACGTCGTCCTGGTCACACGTGCAAGACGAAGAAGTGTGACGTAAAGGGGTGTACAGCTACGCACCATCAGCTTCTTCATTATAACAAGAAGCCCGCTGCAGAGGGTGTCGAAAAACCCGTTACTCAGGAGCAGTCGAACAACGTGGAGTCGAAGGAAACAGTGGCCAGCTCAAGAACGACTTCAAGTCACGCTTACCTCAAGATGGTACCGGTCAGAGTGATTGGACCGGCGGGAGAAGTGTCCACATTCGCACTTCTCGATGATGGATCAACCGTTTCCTTGATCGACGAGGACGTAGCGAAGCAAGTCGGGGCAGAAGGCCGAATCGACCCTCTGAAGATAGGTGCGATCGGTAACACCATGATCGACACTCCAAGTTCACGAAGAATCACGGTCACACTCGCGAGCGAACTGAAGAATAAGGTGCCGTTCAGAGCGCGCATCATACCGAAGCTAAACCTCGCTCCGCAAACCGTCAGTGAAGAAGACGTCGCACACTGCAAACATCTGGATGACCTGAGGCAACAGCTGATATACGACACTGGCGCGCCGAAAATACTCATCGGTCAAGATAACTGGCATCTGTTATTGGCCAGTGAGATCCGCAGAGGTCCGAAGAATCAACCTGTCGCGTCACTCACAACGATGGGCTGGGCTCTACACGGTGCGCACACCAGAATTCTGGGTCAGCAGGTGCACTACTGCAACCGAATCATAGCGGGCGATGAAGACATAGACGAACAGCTTCGCAAGTTCTTCGCCTTAGAATCGCTGGTCATCAACCCGAGACGGCCAGACTCCGACCCCGAGAAGAAAGCAGAAGATATCTTGAGTCGTCACACTCAACAGTTAGAAGATGGACATATAGAAACAGCCATGCTGTGGAAGAATGAAAGCATAGAAATGCCCGATAGTTACGGGACGGCTCTCAAGAGGCTTGTCTCAATAGAGAAGAAACTCGATAGCAAACCGGCTCTTCGAGATAGATACACAGAACAGATGGACTCTCTCGTACAAAAGGGATACGCAGAGAAGGCGCCCAAGACGAGCACACCGGGTAGGACTTGGTACCTACCACATTTCGACGTGTTCAACCCCATGAAGCCCAAAAAACTCCGCATCGTGCATGACGCAGCTGCCAAATCGAGAGGACTGTCACTCAACGACTTCCTTCTCACTGGACCGGACTTACTACAGTCACTGCCCGGCGTCATGATGAGATTCCGCAGACACTGCATAGCCATCTCTGGTGACATAGCGGAGATGTTTATGCAGGTGAAAGTGCGAAGTCAGGATAGAGACGCGCTCCGGTACCTGTGGAGAGGCAATAAAAGAGAGGGAGCGCCAGAAGAATACCGTATGACGTCCATCATATTCGGCGCGGCAAGCTCGCCGTGCATGGCCATTTTCGCGAAGAATTGGAACGCGAAAAGGCATATAGATGAGCATCCAGATGCAGTGGAAGCCATAATACAGAATCACTATATGGATGATTACCTCGATAGTTACAAGACCGTCGAAGAAGCGACGCGTATTGCAACAACAGTGAAAAATATTCACCTACAGGCGAAGTTTGAACTCAGAAAATGGGTGTCGAACAGCACAGAGTTAATAGAAAACATAGATCCGACACAGATCCGAACTGAAATTGTCAGTATCGGAAATACAGATGACACAGAGAAGATACTCGGCCTGATATGGAGACCGAGTGAAGATACGTTGGGCTTCAACCTGACGCTTGCGCGCCTACCAAAAGGCATATTAGAAAAAGAGGCGCCCACTAAAAGAGAGGCGCTCAAGATAGTGATGTCACTGTACGACCCGCTCGGACTCGCTTCACCAGTAACCATTCGAGCCAAGCAAATACTGCAAGAGGCATGGAGGCGAGGAGTCGATTGGGATCAGTCGCTAGACCAAGACTTAGCGACTCAATGGAAAAGTTGGATACAGCATTTACTACAGCTCGGAGAAGTCAGCATACCAAGATGCTACCCGGGGTACAGCGAAGCTATAGAGACACAGGTTCATGTGTTTACCGACGCGAGCGAGATGGCGTACGCGACGGCAGTGTACTGGCGAACCACAGCAACAGATGGTCAGCAGCGAGTCAGCCTCGTCATGGCAAAGGCGAAGGTAGCTCCACTAAAGCTGCAGTCAATACCGCGCCTCGAGCTGCAGGCAGCGGTGATGGGAACCCGCGTAGCCGCAGCTGTTATACGTGAGCACGACATCAAGCCCGCATCGGTGACGTATTGGTCAGACAGTAAGACCATACTGACGTGGATAAGAAGAGGAGCGCGAATATACAAGCCTTTCGTAGCTCATCGCATAGCTGCTATAGAAGAGAATAGCAGAATCGAAGAATGGCGATGGGTACCTACGAAAATGAATATCGCCGACATAGCTACTCGTGACGTACCACGCCACTTTAACTCACAACATGAGTGGTATCGTGGTCCCGACTTCCTGTACGGAGAACCGTCGTCATGGCCGTCAGAGAGCCCTCCAATCACAGAGGAGACAGGGGAAGAGAGAACGCTCACCGCCGTCGAAGAAGCCGATAACCGAAAGCTTACAGAAGCCATACCGGATCCAGCAAGGTTCTCTAGGTGGGAACGACTACTCCGTGCGACGGCAAGCGTTCTACGCTTCATATCTTTATGTAGAGCAACGAAAGAGAAAACGTTCTACAAAAGAACCAGGAGGAACGCTGAACAGGATCCTGACTGGCGTAAACAGAAGAAAACGGCGCCCCCTCCCCCGAAGCGAGCAGTGAAAACGACTGATTCTCAAGAAAAGAAACAGATCATAGAAGCAGAGTTTCTCCACGAAGCCGAGAAGCTACTGGTGCAGGCCGTGCAGCAGCAATCGTTCGCACTAGAAATCGCTAGACTGCGAGAACAGAAGACGTTGGACAAGGACAGTCGACTGCGGCCGCTACAAATAGAAGTCACAGATGGCGTTATACGACTGAGAAGCCGTATAGCCGCTACCGAAGAAATAGCAGACGATGTGAAGCGTCCGCCGATACTACACGGCGACCATCACATCACCCAGTTATACATAGACTGGACACACCGTAGCCTGCAGCATAGTGGGACAGAGCTCACTATCAACGAGGTCCGACAGCACTATTGGGTCGTAAAGATGCGACCCACCGCAAAGAAGGTGCTGTCACGATGTCTGCAATGTCGCATTCGCAAGGCGCAACCAACCGTGCCTGCGACCGGCGACCATCCGAGAACGCGCCTGGCACATCACCAGCGGCCGTTCACATACACCGGGCTAGACTATTTCGGCCCACTGTCCGTAACCGTCGGACGACAGCGTCAGAAGAGGTACGTAGCCCTATTCACGTGCCTCACCACCAGAGCCGTCCACCTCGAGATCGCCGCCAGCCTCAGCGCAGACGCCGCCATACTGGCGCTGCGCCGCTTCGCTGCTCGTCGGGGCTGCCCCGCCGAGATACACTCCGATAACGGTACCAACATGCACGGTGCCGACAAGGAGCTCCGAGAGGCCTTCCGAGAGGAGGCCAGTCGCCGAGGCGTCGTGTGGCGCTTCATAACGCCATCAGCGCCATTCATGGGAGGCGCCTGGGAGCGCCTTGTTCGCTGCGTGAAGTCCGCGCTGTGCACTGTGCTCCTCGAAAAACATCCGCACGAAGAGGTGTTGTCCACACTGTTGTGTGAGGCAGAGTACACTGTAAACAGCCGGCCACTAACACATGTGTCTGTAGACAGCGAAGACGACGAGTCGATCACACCGAACCACTTCCTACTCGGTGGATCGGCGAGACTACCATCACCCGGCGTGTTCACCGAGCGAGACGTGGACAGCAAGAGACTCTGGCGACGATCCCAGATACTCGCTGATATGTTCTGGCGTCGCTGGGTCAGGGAGTACCTGCCGGAGCTTCAAAACCGGCGGGAGCCGCGCACCCGCGGGCCCGAACTGCAGGTGGGCGACCCCATACTCATCGCAGACGGCCAGCTGCCTCGCAACACGTGGCCGCGAGGCCGTATAGTTGCCCTGTTTCCCGGGGCCGATGGAGAAGTCCGGACCGCTGAGGTGCGCACTGCCGGCGGCACCTTGAAGCGTCCGGTGAAGAAACTCGTCCCACTACCCAAATAGCCATGGTGACGAGCGCCGAGGCGGCGAGCGCCCTGGTGGCGAGCGCCGACGCGGCGAGCGCTCGGGTGGCGAGCGCCCGGGTGGCAAGCGCCGTGGCGGCGACCGCCCTGGCGGCGAGCGCCGCAGCGGCGGAGCAACAGCAGAGCGTCGTGGCGGTGAGCGCCCCGGCGACAAGAGCCGAGGCAGCGAGCATCGCAGCGGCGGGCGGCGTGACAACAGGCGTCGCGGTGGCGAGCGCCGCGACTCCGGTCGCCGCTCACCGGTGCTATGCAGCGCCGCACCGACATCGCTACGAGTCGTCACTGCACTGCACGGCGGGAGAGATGTTCGCGACGATGCGTCACTACATAGTGTTTTAGTTTATTTTTGACATTAACTTAAATTCATAGTGATAAGAGTGATAGTTAAACCAATAACAGTGGTGAATAAGTGCCTAGTATAGAAAAAACCGTAAGTACCACCTCTGCAAACCTCATTTGAGTGGGCTATATAGCCGTGATTATAGTTTTATAGTGCGTCCAGGTAACCTAGTACCGAGACCTAGCCCTGGACCTAACTTTTAATATCGTAAATTTAATATAAAGCCCACTTAATTGAGTTTGTATGTCGTGTTGCTTTAGTTAAGCGATATTTAAGATTTATGTTTTTTGTTAACCCTCTTTCAGGGCGCGTCACGCCCTGAATACTATAGATGTAAGGTTTTAAATATCAGATTGTTGTAGGTCTATAGACCAGCCTGAGATATCTATAATTAGATTTCGCATAGCTTCACTAGTTTTCGAGAAAAACAACTTACAAAATAAAGTTTAGTAACATTTTTCAGATTTTTTCGGTTTTTCTCGAAATATTCTTTCAGTATAGAAAGATATAGTAAATATGGATATCTCAGGAGATGGGGAATTTTGTGGGGAATTCAGGGATATGTAACATGCCATATGTACTTTAATAAATTAACGTGTTATATGCTTATTTCCGACAAAACTATAATAGAACTTAGAACAAATAAAACTTTAAAACAGGAAGTAATTAGCGGTCCTCGTTACGGTAAAGATTCATAGTACGATAGTAAACATGTAATTTCGAGTAATTTGTAGTCATCGGCAAGATTCTTATTTAAAATCTTTAATTAACTTAAATATATAGATATAGTCAAAGTAGTGTTCCGAAATTGCTTCCTGAAGAATTATAAAAAACTTGTGTTATTAATCAGGTAAAGTAACCCCTTCAGTAAATAGTCAAAAAACACCCCCTTTCCTAGACGAATGTCTGGAAACTGTTTCTTAGGGGGCAGAATGTCAAAAACGTTGGTATGGTAACATGAAGAACGGAAGAAGGTAGCCACCCTGAAGATATCTGGAATCTATCGGTGCAGGACGTCAGCGCCGCGTGGACTGGGAGATTTACACCCTCCCTACACACCCTTCGCATCCATGCGATCACGCCCGTCCGGCACACTATGTTTGTGTAATGTTAGATAACTCAAACTTTTTGGATTATGTTGGTGACGAATTCCATTTTTAGGCCACGATGGGGGTCGATATATTTCTAATATAGGTAACATGGCGCATTAACAATACTCCTGAGTACCTTAATATTTTGGAATCTTTGTACCTATATTTTTTTGTTAGTTGGTTTAGTACAGCCACAATTGTATCCCATGTGTATGCATTGTGTGCATTGGCATGATAATATGCTCATATAATAGAAATTAATTGCAAAGCGATAGGCATGAACTCATCCAAAACAACCAATCATTTCATGTGTTTAAAACGCATGTCTAGATCCTGTCTTTTCCTTTTGTCGTGCGGTTTCCAACGCAGTTGCGCATCAAGCCATATGCCAAAGTATTTAACTGTATAATTACGTATGGCAGTTATTGGCCATTTATAAAAATTGGATGGTAATCAAAATGATTGTCGGTGAAATAATACAATATTGTTTAATGACTACACCTAAATGACTTGGTTAATCAAACGCCTGACTAAAGTCCATTGATAAAGCTAGAAATATGTGATATTGACGATGATACGTGAGTTTTGGAGAAAGAAACTACAGTAATAATTACAAATCTGGTTGCCATGCTTAGGTTTTTGTAACCAGTGATTGCTACAACTTTATTTTTTTTTTGTTTAAATAAAGGTATCGAGAGCACAAATATTTTATTAATATTCTACTTATTTAATGATCTTATTAAGCATAAGCAATATCATCATTAGCTGATAGAAAACCCAAATGAAATAAAGGTCGCTTTGTGTACCTGTACCCTCCTTTTTAAATATAATCCTATGCTTTCCCACTGCTGGGAAATGGTTTCCCCCATACTTCACCATTCATTTTTGCCTTTCCCGGTTAATTGAGCAAAAGATTAGGTTGTTGCACGATCGTTTCTTAGGCCTGCCGCGGTGACGACGCGCGACGCGGGTATTCAGGTACCCACTGTGTGACGACCTTGGCCCATCTGTTCTGGTGCATAGGTGCGTAGGGCCGTACAGTCCCATCTCAGCCTTGCGGTCTTATCGCCAATATCGGCGATGCCTGTCTTCGAGCGTATTACTGTGTTGCGAATTCGAGCCACCATCATCATCATCATCTCATCATCATCTACTTAGGCTTATCCCAACTTTGTTAGGATCGGTTTCCAGTCTATCCGGATGCAGCCGAATACCAGTATTTAACTTGGAGCGACTGCATATGTGACCTTCACAACCCAGTTACTGTTTAATACGATACACCTTGATAATACTGGCTGTCAGACTTTTGGGCTTCTGATGACCCGTACCGACTGACCTTGCGCTATTACTGAATAGTCAAGTAGCCACTACCTTAGAAGTAGTGTTCGCCAGCCGCTGCCGCGGCACCGCTCGCTCCGCTCGCTCGGCTCGCGCACGGTTGGTCGCAATTTTAACCTAAAATAACCTATTCGGTCGGTAAGCAGTATGGTGCAGTTCACAATTTATCGACAGTTTATAACCTCGCGAGATAAATTATAAACTAACGGTGTTCACAATCATACGGTGACATAATTATATACAAGTCTCCATCGCTCTTCGGCAAACAATAAAAATGAAATAAATATACCTACGTACCTACTTACTTATGTCATATACATATATCTTGTTTCAGAGTTGTTGTTAAAGTTCGTCGAGTTGGCGGTGGGTTTGGAGGCAAGATTAGTCGTAATGTCCAGGTTGCTGCAGCGTGTTCCTTAGTAGCCAAGAAAATGGATAGACCTTGTAGGTTCATTTTGCCGATGCAGACGAATATGACTATAGCTGGGAAGAGACTGCCGTGTCAGTGTGAATACGAGGTAGGTGATAACCAGAGATCGGATATTCGGATGCAAATTTACCTAAAGAGAATTTTTAGTTATGAAAGTATGGAAGCGGCTTTATAAATTATTTGTAATATTTAGTAAAACCCCGGGATTCTTGGATTGCATAACTATTCAGAAGTGTATTAATTTAAAATTAATGTTTAACCCGATACAAATATATGTATGCACTGGAGGAGGGGTGGTTTTTATTAGTTAAAACAAAAAATAAACAAATTACTTACCTAAATTAAGACTTTTTCGATACAAAAGCGCATTCCATGTTAGCCAACATCTCAACTTTAGGTGAATATGCATTCGAATATCCGATCTCTGGTGATAACCTAGTACGAGCTGCGGGAGTCCAGTGGTAACGGCTGCAATTTTCAAGTTGTAGATCGCTGCGCTTTTGTCATCATCATCATCATTTCAACCGAAAGTCGTCCACTGCTGGACATAAGCTCCGCCACTTCGACCGGTTCTGTGCTTCCCGCATTCAACGGATTCCTGCAACAGGCGCTTCATTTTGTGTAAATTATTTCATCACCACTGCTCTCAAAACGGTACAGAAAAACATCGTGAGGAAACGGGCATGTCCTAGAACCAAAAATTCGAAGACATGTGACATCTACCAACCCGCACTGGGTCCGTGTGGTGGATTACGACCAACTCCCTCTCACGGAGCGGAGGCCTGTGGGCAAAAAAATATTTTTTGCGTTTTTTGCAGTTCCACGTAAGGGGGAGCCCTCTTTTAAATATAATGATCAAATTATGAAAAACCATCAACGAAAATTGTGGTAGCAAAATTAACCACAGTTTTCAAACTGGAAACATCTTTATGGTCGTTTATAATTAGTATTTAGGGTTTTCCTAATTCACATAGTCAAATCAAATCAGTCCATTTGTAAGTAGCAATACAAATATAATCCACCGGTATATTTGATCTATTTGTTTATATTTAAACCAGATACTTTGGGAGCGGACTATAAATTCACTCTTATAAATCAACAAACAAAATCCTTTCAATAGGTTGGAGTTGACGACGATGGTAAAATCCAGTACCTAAACGCATCAATTATCGAAGACAACGGCTGTTCCAACAACGAGAACATTCTCGACTTCACTGTCGGCGGCTTCCCTAACTGCTACAATACTAAGTTCTGGAGCTTGAAGACGGGTACAGTCACTACTGATACTCCTTCTAATACGTTCGCTAGAGCACCAGGTTAGATTTGTCATTTGATCCTTTTATTTTTAGATTATGGCTGTTTTTCCACCAGAGGTGTGCTATGCCACGTTGCTATGGATGCGTTTGATATTCACCAATCATATTCATTGGTCCACATAGCAATATAGCACTGGTGGAATTGGGTTCATCTAAGTAACTATGTTTTTATATGAAAGGATGCGCGCCATGGACGGGAGCTATGGATGCTCGAGTGGTGTGTTATAAGCAGAACAGAGTAACTACAGTACAGTAATTGGCGACCTTGAGCTGCGCATCTTCCTCGCACAGCTACCTCGCGGCGGCGGAATTACATAGCATCTTAGTCGCTCCGCTACACAGCTTAGCATTTGTGGAAACGGTCACATAGTTTCGTAGCTTATAACTTCACATCCTCGCAGCTTAGCTGCATAGCACATCTCAGGTGGAAAACCAGCCTTAGGAGAATGCGCTGAAGTAGCCCGTGAAGTTCAGATTTTCTTACCTATTTTGTTGCAAATTCAAATTTGACCTGCAAGAGCTACTTGGCGCTTACCCCTTAAGGTGTTCGATAGTTTCATCACAACGTTTGGTAACCATTTTATGCTTCTTTTAATATATACCTAATGCTCGCAATCCTCTTAAAATTAGAAGTTGAAGTATTAAATGTTTTAAGGTTTTATTGGGGACTAAGACACAAGGGAACTAAGGTTATTTATTAGTCTATCAAACATTAGCAAGGTTATAATTATTACCTAATGACTAACTACCATGAATAAAAATAGAACATATAAAACATAAGTAAAAAAAACCTGTTCTAGTTTTTTGCTGTGCTGCAATAACAATCCAGACCAAAAGTACGAGTCTTGGTCTAAATTAATTTGTTGAATAAAAAACTCTCAAGTCAGTAATTTAGCGATCTACAAATAATCTTACAGGAACTTGCGAGGGTATGACAAGTATTGAACACATAATGCAACACATTGCTTTCGCCGTACAGAAGGACCCGACTAGTGTGCGCAAAGTTAATATGAGAACAGAGGACAACGACCTGCCAGAACTGATCGAAGTTCTCAAAAACGACGCTAACTACGACCAACGTGCTAAAGAGATTGAACAGTTCAATAAAATAAATAGATGGATGAAGAAGTCAATTTCAATCAATGTTATGTGCTTCCCAGTCGTCTTTTACGGAAACTATTCAGCACTCGTCACCATTTATAGAGGCGATGGTACAGTTACTGTCTCCACAGGTGGTATAGAGATGGGACAAGGGATCAACACGAAAGCTGCCCAAGTTTGCGCATACGAGCTAGGGGTGCCTCTCGAATATGTCAATGTTGTTCCCCATTATACTTTCGTGGCTGCAAATAATGTATTTTCTGGGTCAAGTATTACGACTGAAAGCGTTTGCTATTCTATTATAAGAGCATGCGAAGCTTTGAAAGAAAGGTTGGCCCCAATAAGGGAAAGTATGCCAGACGCTTCCTGGAAGGAAATTATCAAGAAAGCAGGTGACGAGCAAGTGGAGTTGACTTCTTTGTTCATGATGAAAGATACAGACGAAAATTTGAAGGGGTATAGCGCGTTCGCTGTGTCTATTATTGAGACACAATTAGATGTAACGACTGGGCATTTCCAAATAGTTCGTGTGGACATTTTGGAGGATGTTGGTGTTAGTGCCAACCCTAAGCTAGACGTCGGACAGGTGAGTGGACTACTGTTGCTAATTTTTTGTGTAATCCTTTTTGTACTAGGGTGATTTTCAGAGACTACTCCGATAAACAATCTTGGACACTCTTGGTCGTGCGCATCGACCAGTAGTGATTTAGCAATAATATCTGCAATGGCCACCTGCTACCTTCCTGACAAATGTTTATAAAATTATTGATTCATTACTATTGAGTTAAATTGCGTTAAACTATTTTGGACTAGAGGAAAAAACGAACAATAAACAACATTTTACTTATTAATTTTCACTAAACCTATATATTTTAAGGTGCAAGGAGCCTACATCCAAGGTATCGGCTACTTCACTTGCGAGAAGCTGATTTATGATAAGAAGACAGGGAAACTGGTGACCAACCGGTCACTTTTGTACCATGTACCTCTCGCTAGGGACATACCGGTCGAGTTCAATGTTAAATTGAGGTACAACCACAAGAATCCAAATGGAGTACTTGGATCAAAAAGTGAGTAACTTACTAAACTTATTCCCCCCTATTTATAAACGTTGCTAAAGTTAAGATATGTTTAAACGTCAAAAACGTATAGTTAAACAGACGCTAATCACTACTTAACTTTAAGCAACATTTATAAATAAGATTATGACAATGATTTTATTGATCCGCTGGATGTGGGAAACACAAGACCGGTCGAAGTGGAGGAGCCTGGGCGAGGCCTATGTACAGCAGTGGACGTCTTTGAATGAATTTAGGGAGACTGTCATGTAAGTCTTCGTGGCTTCGCGGCGCTCATGGCTAAAGATAGCAGCCGCATGGGTCGGTTCGTGGATCCATCCAGTACAGTACATATCAAGACCCCTCTGTGCCTCGGAAATCACGTTATGCCGTTGGTCCCGGCTGCTAGGCAAAGCCGGAAAAGGGTTGGCAGATCGATTGTCCTGTGTATCTTGTCTGTGTTCTTGTTGAATTTCAGGCAGTAGCGATCAGCTAACTTACCAATCCAACTGCCCAGCATGATCATAATGGCAATTATATTGAACTATTTTCAGCATTATCATGATTATGAGAATCTCCAATTCTCTGCTTTACCTTCTACTTTAGAACAATATTGTTAATAATTATCTCGTCTTCACGCAGCTTGCGGCGAAATGGGTATATGTACGTCACACGGTGTGACGCACGCGCTGCGACAGTGCATCATGGAGTCCCGCAAGGACTCTGGCTACGACCCTAATGAATGGATTTATATTCGTGAGTATTATTATTAATATATTTTTCCAAGGGAAGAAAGGTTACCTGTATTATAAGGCAGGATCTTGCATTATCATTTCCTTGTATAGAACTTGAATAACGGAGTCGACTATTCCGCAAATAGTAACAATAGCTAGAAGCTCGCAGGAATTAAAAAAAATATAAATCGTTAATCATCATGACGACGCCATGAAACTTCGTTTTATGTGTTTGTTTGATAACCAAAACCATTTTGTAGATAACAAAGATCTATCCGTGACTGACTACAGACATTGCGGAGATATATTCCACAACACAACACAAGCCTTATCCTAGCCAGAACAATGCACTAGCACGAATCTCGATTTTAGAATGTCAGTTTTAGGGCTTCTGTAAACTGGCGCGACGCGACTCACCTAGAACAGTTTTTATGAAAACTTCATGGAAATTGTTCTACAAGTGTCGTTCGGGTATTAATAGTTTTGCTAATTAATATGTTTTTTATTCGCAGCGGTGCCGTACGATTCCGAAGCTATATTAAAGGCACTGGACGTCAAACCAGAAGAATTCCTTCTTACTAAATAGTTTGTTAATTTGTTATATTACTTTTATTTAATAAATTGTGATTTATAATTAAATCCATTCCTGTTGTGTTAATTTTTATGTAATTTCCTTTATTTTCGACCTTGTTCTTTTTTTTCTTTTATATAATGAAGTGTGGTGTGTAAAGTAAATCCATTCCTGTTATGTTTAGTATTTTTTTTTCGCAGTTACCTACAATAAAGAATCTTGAAGACGGTTTTTGTTGTATTTAAAACTAGTTTATGATCTTTTTTCCATTCAACTAGTGCATTCTATTTTTTTGAAATAAATCCTTTATAATTATTTTTCCTTTTTTATTATTTTATTATTAAGTGAATTGGTGTGTGAAATTACTTTTGATGAAAGAACCACACATATAGAATCGGACCTATCTAATCGTGTACCTCAACTCAGAACATAGAGAGCTCAACGATTCGACGAACAATACCAATGAAAGGACATTCAACAGCCAGATCATATAATTAAATAAGAGATTAAGAGATTATTGAAAAATTCTCAAGGTTACAGATAAATGGTGATCAGGACGAGGAATGAGGATAAATTAGTAACAAACTTCACTGTGCAAACATACGTAAAGCTGCTAAGATTTAAGCGTGACATGTGTCGATCGTAGCGTGTTTACTATTACTATATTATGTTTAAAAAGCATGAAATAAAAGTTAAATTATTTTGTTTTTAAACCCCGATTCAAACAAAAACCTCTATAAAGTAAAAAATATATGTTTATGATCAAAGCATTGTCATGAAAACCCAAACAGACGATGACCAGCAATAAATGTAACTATGCTATTGTAGAAAGGATAACATTTTTATTAGCCGTCCCCTCCTTGACAATGCTTTGATCAAAATATTACCTACAACCTAAGAGAGGCCGTCCTCTCGTAAGGGGGCGTCCATTAATTACGTGAGGCCTTTATGGGGGTGAGGGGGTCGAGCCGAATCTCACCCAATATCACGTGGAGGAGAGGGGGGTCTCGGCAAATATCACGTAATTTTTTTTCCGCAAAGAAACAATGTAACATACTGAGAAAACCGGGTTAAATTATGTAAAACATGTTTTTCCGCCAATATGGCTAAAACCTAAAAAAAAAAATTTATCGCGGTTATGCGACCGCCAAAAAGTAGCACAGTGGTTCCTTAGTAGTTAAACGGCCACTGGCCAGCTAAGCCAGCCAAATGCAACGCAAATAAGTCGAGATTAACATTTTTACACTAAAAACACGTATTTGAAATATCTAACGTGAGATTATGGGGAGGGGGAAGGGTCGAGCCAAATCTCACCACATCTCACCAGAGTAGGGGTGGGGGTCGAAAAGTCGGCAAAATTGCCTCACGTAATTAATGGACGCTCCCTAAGTTGTAGGTAATATTTTGAAAGGCCCCGTGGCCTGAGAGGAATTTGAAAAATAGGTAAGTATTAGAAGAAACTATTGCCGTCGCGCTGCGCCCGAATAACCGAGTAGTGTGTGATAGGGACAGCTGCATGCAGCTCAGACCGAAATTATCAAAAAAAAAAAAATGATGAGATGGACGTTTCGTATTCCCCATTTTTCCCCTCGAAAACTGAGCCGATTCAATTATTTTTTACATTAACATTCTAAGTAAGAGTATGTTTAGGTTTCTATAATTTTTTTTCATGTTAAAAACTTTTCTAATTTGTCTGGTAGTCCTCTAATCACGGCGGTAAAAATAGGGCATTTTTTGTCATTTTTAGAGGGTCATATTTTCTTTACTAATTAGTTGCCGAAAAAAAGAAAATGATAGGGGACGTGTTTACAGCACCTTGATTTTATGAAAAAAAAAAATTGCTCTAGAGGCATTATGCAGGAAGGAAATGGTTGGAGAATCGCACGCCCTGAGGCCAATAATTATGTTTTTATTTTTAGAGGTTTTGTTTTGGGTCGGGGTTTTTTTTTCGATAAACTAGAGTGCATAATCATGCAGTAAATGACCAACATTTCAAGATGTTAGGTATATTCACGTTTTTAAATAATTATTTGCGTTGATACACCTGTGGTAACTGACACTACACAGTCACTCTGTTTTATTGCCGAAAGGAGCTATCATGTCCAAAATAGAATTTACTGTGAACGGTGAAAAATGTATTGGTAATATTTTTTTGTTTAGTTTTTGTTTGTATTTTCTGTCAAACGATGTGTATTTTTTTTTGTTTATATTTTTCTTACATGTAGGTATATTCTTTAACGCCTCGATTTTCCATAAATCCTAGTTATTATTAAACTCTACTGTGTGTGTGAACTGTGTGTGTGTGTATTTAACTGTTGTTAGTTGTTATTTAACTGTTTTTATTAGTGGACGAATCCCTTCCCCGGGAAACGACGCTGAACGCGTACCTCCGCTATGTGCTCGCTCTGCCGGGCACCAAAGCTATGTGTCACGAAGGTGGCTGCGGCTCCTGCATCGTGATGGTGCGAGCGAGGCGGTACCCCAGCTGCTTGGTCGAGACCTTCTCTGTTAACTCGGTGAGTCACTGATATCTTACCTTACGATGCTTGATTTTGCCATATAACCTTTCCGTTGAGCACCAGGATAGACCACAAACTTACGATTTACGTTTTCTGCAATTTGCAGGTCAGTATCACATTTTCATGAAATACATAGTCATTCAATGGGATTACCTATAATTAATAAAAGCTTTTATATAATTTGCAATGTATGTATGCGCCTATGTTTGTTCGGGTGGAATCTTGCAATTCAATATTGAAGCAGATATCTTTAACCATTGATCTGAAATTTTGCATGATTATGTACATCGCGTGACAATGCAATATAATGATGACATGGAGCTGCATCAGCTGGAGCTGGAAGGTTGCTATAGGAACTCCGCAATAAAACGACACAGCAGTATATGCGCGCTCACGGCTGTAGTCGCCGCGGGAGACGCCCTGGGCGTCGGGAATCCCAGGCTGATTCCCGGCCCACCGTAGGCGCGGGCTTGCGGACGGCGAGTAATGGGTAGCTCGCTGTCCGGTAAGGACCAAGCCCGGGTCGACGGCGCGTTGTGTTCCACGCGCGCCTTAAAGAGATGTCAGCACCAACTGGTGGGGTCCGCAATGGCCGATGCCTGCCAGGGGTGCGGGTTGTTCGAAAGAGATACCGCGGCCCCTGGCACACAGGCAACTGAGGAAACATTATTTGATGATTTCCCACGCAAAAAAAAATCCATCGAGTTTGGGCTCGTTTGATTCGTATTGACGAGTACTTTGATCCTATATAGTAGATGGTTAGAAATAAGTGTAACATGCTAATAAATGTTCTTTATTTCTCCTGCCATCGTGTAATACGCTTTTATTTAAATAATTGAGATTATATTATTTTAACTTTGTAGTTCGTTATAATAACTAGTAAATAAAAAAAACTTGTTTAAAAAAAGTTTTTTTTTCTTAATTTTTTTTTATGTACTTAGGGGTTGTATTTGCTATATTAATGCTTATAATTTTGTAAAGCTATTTCTGTCACGGTCGCGAATGATTGTTTGGTCCACATGTAGCCAGGCACTGAAAAGCAAATTGTAAAAACGGGAGAAAATTTGAATCGTTTCTTTGGGAAAGTTATTTGTTATGATGAGTACAATCATGTGTTTAAATATCGGTCACTAATTACCAGTCACCGTATATTTTTTTAGTGGTACGACCCCCGTCTTTTTAACTACATCTATGTGACAATTTATCCTCGTGGAAAAAGCTTCAAAGGCAGTCAGTCCTAAATCAGACCTGCCACCATGATATGCTCGACTAGCTTTTGCGCGTGGCTTCGCCTGCATGGATGTCGCAAATTGTCCCACAGGAACGTGCTACCGGAACAAATATTTTGCTCCTCATAACATCAGCTATCTGCCCGTGAAATTCCCGCCAAAATCGGCCATGCCGTTTCGGATATTAGCGGGAATGAAAAGACAGGCAAAGCAAATACCTACTTAAATTTTATTTATTTATAGTATAGAAGATGAATTGGCGTCCTCGTCCGAACTCGTTTTGCTATGCATTTCACGTTCAATCGTTGGCAACATCTCACACATATATACACAAGAATACGTGTAAGAACACACACACTCTCTGTATCTCTCTCTTGCACACACACTTACACATAGTCCACATAGCTATCAAAATATTCCTTTAAATTACCTTATTGATTTAATTTCACTGTTTTTTTTATCTAGAAAATGTTTCAATGTCTTAATTGCTTTAAAATAATAACTAGTGATGTACCGACTAGTCGGGAAACCCGACTAGTCAGGAAAGCCGACTAGTCAGCCATATTTGTAGTCGGCGACTAGTTGGCGACTAGTCGGCCCAAATTGACTCGTATTAATATGCTTAAAAATTTAAAAGACGGTGATTGAAATGAAATTGAAATCTTTACTATTTTTTTAATAAAGAATCAGTTTTACAGTTTACTTTCAGTGCAATCTAGAATACGGAAAGAAGGAATACGAACCCTTCGTTTGGTCCATTAATTAATTGGACTTAGATCCAGAAATTAAATACCAAAAGTAAAATTATTTATTACTTCTAACAAAAAAGAAGAAACTCTAACAAACTATTGGCTTTATGTAGGTTTGCCATTTTGAGCATTGCCGATGTCACGAACTTAACCGAAAGCAATGATCGGCTTGGCCGAGTAGTCGGCCACTATGCAGACGTCTAGTCGCCCAAAGTCATAGTCGACCCATCTCCAATAATAACAGTTTTTCATGTGCTTCTGGAATGTAAAAATCAGCATCAATGTAATGCGCACTTCATAATACGCCAATACCAGCCACGGACTCCACGAGACAGGCTGGACCTAGTGTGGAGTTCATAAGCAAAGTGATTCCTTTGCGTCTTATTGTTGTTAATGTAAACATAAGAGGACATGTAAAACACTGGTTTTGATAAATAAACCTCATCTTATCATAAACTGCCCACAGTGTCTGGTTCTGGTGTTCTCCTGCAACGGTTGGGAGGTGACGACCATCGAAGGTGTCGGCAACCGCTTGGACGGTTACAGCGAGGCACAGAAGCGCCTCGTCGCTTTCAACGGTACCCAGTGCGGTTACTGCACACCAGGATGGATCATGCAATTGACCAGGTGAGCGAGCATATTAGTAATATAGTTTGCTTGCCCGCAGCTTCGCCGTCTCGGATGTCAGAAATGTCCTCACTGGGACGTAGGTACTACCGGAATAAAAAGTATAATATGTTCTAACTCAGGTTATAAACTATCTGTGTGCCAAATTTCATCCAAATCCATTCAGCAGTTTTTGCGTGAATCAGTAACAAACATCCATACATTCAAACTTTCGCGTTTATAATATTATATTAGTAAGTATAGAGAGTGAGCTTATTGCCATTTACTTGGGATAACTTAAATGAACCTTTAATTCCAGTTTATTGGACAAAAACCTCACGATGGCAGAATTAGAAAAGTCTTTCGGCTGCAATACATGCAGGTGTACCGGATTCAGACCTATCTTGGACACTATTAAGTCATTTGCCACTGATGCCTCCCCTGAAATATGTCAGAAAGTCAGGGACATTGAGGAGCTCAATAAGTGTTCCGAAAACCCCGAAACCTGTCAGAGAAAATGTTCTATAAAAAGTGACTGCAGTGATTGGAGCGTCGTAGCTGATGTCAAAGATGTTAAAAATGGTGGCACGATCTGTTTGAACTTTGGAAAGTCTAAGTTCTTCAAAGTGTACGATCAGGGAGAAATATTTGAGATCTTGAGGAAGTATGGCGTCGATTCGTATATGTTTGTTGATGGAAACACTGGGAAGGGTGAGTCCTTTAAAATTGTTAGTCTTTTTTACCTCACTTACTTCAAATAGTAGCGAGCAGTGCTGGCCCAGTGGTAACGGGTTCAAACCCAGACAGGTGTTTTACTTTGTGTAAATCATTTACTCACCACTGCTCTCAAAATGGTGAAGGAAAACATCGTGAGGAAACCAGCATGTCCTAGAACCAAAATTTCTAAAATATGTGATATCTACCAACCCGCACTGGGCCCGCGTGGTGGATTACGGTCCACTTCCTCTCACGGAGAGACGGCTTGTGTCCCAGCAGTGGGAACTATATTGATTGATAATGCTCATACTTACTTCAATTACTTACTGAATTATTTTTAGTTTATTGCTAAAATTAATTGAAGGGACGGTTAAAACTATTTCCAGAATTTAAAGAAAGTAACGGTTTAACGTTACATTTAATATAGGTAATAAACTAATAATTGCCTAATTTAATTTACTCAAAGTACCTACCTACTTCTTGAAATTCTATGTATAAATACAACAATAAGTTAATGTTTATTGATTGAACATAACCTGAATTATTTTTTTACGAGCTTGAATTTCAATCACTCAAATAAATAGTTCTGCGCTTTTGTGAAAGGATACCTAGAAATATTTTTCAAACCAAAGCTAAATTCCCTTATGGTAATCGTGCTATTTCCAGGTATTGTTGAAGCCTTCGAGTATCCTGAAATTCTGATAGACATAAGCGAATTGACGTCTCTTAAAAAGTATAGCTACGATCAGAACTTGGTCCTAGGAGCCAACGTGTCGATACAGGATAGTATCACGATTTTTACTGAAGCTGCTAGCAAAAACACTGACTTTTCCTATTTAGCAGAAATTGTGAAGCATTTAGAACTTGTTGCTCATATACCAGTCAGAAAGGTAAGAATACAGCCTTAAAAAAACCTAAAGTTTAATTTTATGCTCGGGGATGCACTATATTGGATTCTCAATGCTCGGTTTAAGACTGAGAGTTGAAAATCTATTGCGCGATAAAATCCCGCAGCGAAATTTTTACGTGTGTACGAACGTGGTCAAAGAAGTGGGATGATTTCAGATTGGCTCCTTAGCTGGCAATTTGATGTATAAGCGTGCAGTACCAACGTACCAGTCAGACTTGTTCGTAATATTCGAATGTATTGGAGCCAGGATTACAGTCCGTAAGTACATACTTAACTATAACATAATCTAACATCACGCCTTGTTTCCCCGAAGTGTGGTGCAGAGGTGTACCTACCTATTACACCCACATTTCGCCAGTTATGTTTCAGTCCCATGTAATAGGGGGCGAGCCTATTGCCATAAATCAGGCTATAATCCTTACATCGGGCTGCTACTGGGAAATTCCAGATAGAAAAACCCAATAATACTTTGCCCGACCTGGGAATCGAACCCCGGACCTCATGCTCAGCAATAGCGCTTGCGGCCACTACACCAACGAGGCAGGCACTTAATTATGATTTGTTTAAATAAAATTGATTTTGTTTATGTCACACTGGAACGCCATACAGCAATTTATTACACCAATGGAGCTAAAAATTACTTCATTTACTGTATTTGTGCGAGGTGGACATCGAACGGGTGACGATGGATCACGCACGCTTACACAGCGTCAAGACTCTTCGCCATAGTTCCATAACTTTATTCCATCCATATCGCGTACATTCTTTGCGTTTTGTTGAGATAGTGTTATATCAAACTATTGTCCTATTTTTGTGAGCCGGTCCCTAGGTTGTCTGTGAATGAGTACGACAAGTTTAAATTACATGACTTCATACATATTGCCAATAAAATCAATTAATCTGCCCCTAGCCCTTTTCCCAACCTTGGGGTCGGCTTTCAGTCTAACTGGATGCAGCTGATCTGAGTATTTTACATGAAGGGACTGCCTAACTGACCTCCAGTCCTCCTACCCAGTAACTGAGTTCAGTTACTGGGTAGGGTAATACAGGATGGTGACCGCTGCCGCAACTCTACGTCAAACCGCGTACTTTGAGTAAAGTTACTGGGTAATACGATACTCCGATAGTAAGGTAAGACTGGTTGTCAGACTTTCGGGCTTCTGACGACCCGTAACGACTGTCACGAACCTATACAGGTTGAAATTGAAAACATGCGACAAACCGTAATGGGAGATTGTACTCATTATTATGAACAACTTTTACTAAGGGACCAATGATGCAATCGCAAAAAAAAAAAACAGCTGTTCCCTACATTTTGACGAGTTATGCGAACATAAATGTAGGGAACAGATGTTTTTTTTTCGCGATTGCATCATTGGTCCCTTAGTACAAGTTGTTCATAATGATGAGTACAATCTCCCATTTCGGTTTGTCGCATGTTTTCAATTTCAACCTGTATATGTATATTGCCAACCAAATAATAGACTAGAAATAAAGACTAGCAGTAGTAGGAAGATAACTTTTTTTGCTGTTCTCAGGTGATTGCAATGGAAAAACAGAGACGCTAACACCGGCTCAGTTCTTGAAGTTTGACATGCAAGGTCTGCTGATGCTCAACATAGAATTGCCTCCCCTGAACAACTCTTACGTCTTCAGAAGTTTTAAGGTAAGCACATATAATGTACGATAGGAAGTGATCATGGACGTAGAATACGTTTAACCAGTTAACCAAAGTTAAGCAAATCCTCTCGATTCACTTAACTTTTACAACGTATCCTCTGAATCAAAATAGACGGCTTTATTAGATGGCTAATATTCAATCTTCTTCAATCAGAAATGAAGAGATCCACCGGAGAACCAAGGTTACCAACATAGTCCCAAGAATTGCCAAACTTAAGTAGAAGTGGGTAGGCATGTTCCCTGCCCACTGCCACTTAAGTTTGCAATGTTGTTCGCAGAACAGATGGTCGATGGGGCTGAAAGGTTCAGGAGTGGCGACCGAGTACCGGAAGATATAGAATTGGAAGGCCTCCCGCAAGGTGGACCGATGACCTTGTGAAGGCCGCACGGATCCACTGGATGTGGAAAGAGCTTGGGGGGGGGGGGATATTAGAGAATGGGATACGATTGCAGGAAGAAAATACATATTTGTAGTGCAACAGAAAAATATATTAATTGGACTAAAGTTACAACGGTTGCTAGGACACACCAAGCAGTAGACAAGATGTAGTTTATATTAAACATATAGGTTTGCAACCTCTAACACCGCCCCTTAAACATATCTTGTCAACATACATCGGTAGCCAAACCTAACTCGTTTACAAAATACTTATGTTTCTCTACCGACAAAGGTTTAGTTAAGACATCCGCCGTCATTTTGGACGTTGGCATGTAATTTATTTTTACTGCTCCATTGCTGACCGCCTCCCGGACGAAATGATGACGTATGTCTATATGTTTTGACCTACCATGAAACATACTACTTTCAGTCAATTTCAAGGCTGACTGATTATCATTTAAAATAATTATTTCAACGTTGTTACCTATACATTCGTGCAAGAAAGTTTTTATAAACAGTGCTTCTTTACAAGCATCGGAGAGCGACATGTACTCCGCCTCAGTACTCGATAATGCAACGGTACGCTGTTTCCTACTTTCCCAACAAGTAATAGAATTCCCAATTTTGAAAACATATCCCGTATAAGAACGTCTATCAATTTCATTAGAAGCCCAGTCTGCATCAGCAAAACCCGTCACAGATAAGCCAGTTTTCTTGTAGGTAATGCAGTAATCTACTGTACCTTTAAGATAACGTAACACGCGTTTAGCTGCTTTCCAGTGGACATCGGAAAAACAGTTATTGAATTGGCTTAATACGCTTACAGCGTGACATATATCAGGGCGCGAACAGACCGCTACATACATAAGACAACCGATAAGTTCTCGATACTCCAAACTGTCATCCTTTTCTTCAGCTTTGTTCAATTTTTGGCACTGCATTGGAGTTTCAACAGATTTGCAGTCTTGCATTTTGTATTTCTCTAATATCTTTTTAATATAGGCACTTTGATCTAGAGTGATCTTGCCATTCTCTTTCCTGATTCTTAATCCAAGAACTCTTTCTACAGGACCAAGATCTTTCATCACGAATTCTTTCATCAGCAATGATTTAGTTTTACTTTTTTCCGCATTACAATTGCTAAAAATTAGTAAATCATCAACATACAATGCGATAATCACAAACTTGTCTCCATTTCGCTTTATGTATACACATGGTTCAGAGACCAATCTCTTAAACTTGAGTTTGTTGACAAGAATATGATTGATCTTTTCATTCCATGATTTAGGCGCTTGTTTTAAACCATACACAGCTTTGTGTAGTCGATACACCTTATTATTGCCTCTACCTTTTTCAAAACCTTCTGGTATTTCCATGAAAATGGTTTCTTTTAAATCACCGTTTAGAAAGGCTGTTTTTACGTCCATGTGGTCAATCTCCATGTCGTACTCTATAGCCAAAGCTAATAACATTCTTATGGTTTCGTATCTTACTACAGGTGAAAAAGTTTCAAAATAATCCACTCCATACTTTTGTGTAAATCCTTTTGCCACTAGACGTGCTTTGTATTGTAATAGTTCACCGTTAAGCCCTTTTTTCTTCTTAAATATCCATTTGGTCTTTATTGGCGGCTTTACACCTTTCGGCAAATCGGTTAAGGTAAAGCACTTATTGTCCAAAAAGGACTGATACTCGTCTTTCATAGCAGCTCGCCACTGTATGGCTTCAGGACTATTCAACGCTTCTTTAACTGTTCTTGGATCATCACTGCCACACGCTTCCCCCGTCAAAAAACCACACAGGAAGAAGTTCTCATCAGCTTCCACGTATTCTGCTCTCGAGTCATCTGTCTCAAATGAAACGTCTGGAACATAAGTAGCATCTGAGTGATGATCTGTGACCAAGCTACTGGTCGAAGCCTCGCTATCATTAGCATCATCAGAAGTTTGTTCTGACTCTGTTCTATTCTCGGATACACAAGGAGTTTTAAGTTCTATAATCATATCTGATTCTACTTTAGTGAAGTTCAGATGCTTGAGGAATTGATTCTCAATGAACTTAACATTTCTCGCTATTGTTAGCTTATAGCTCTTAACATCCAATAGCCTGTATCCTTTTGTGTTCTCACAATATCCTGCGAATATGTAAGGTTTAGATTTGCGATCCAGTTTATTACGTTTATTTTGTACAGCGTAAGCTAAACAACCAAACACACGTAAGTTATCTAAATTTACCTTATGTCCAGTGTAAATTTCTTCTGGAGTTGCACCCATAACTGCCTTTGTAGGTGAGCGATTTTTAATGTACACCGCAGTGTTCGCAGCCTCAGCCCAGAACCGTTGATCCAAACCTGCTTCCAGAAGCATACAGCGCACCGCCTCCATAATTGTTCGGTTCGCGCGTTCGGCAACTGCATTTTGCTGTGGACAGTGAGGAACAGTAGTATGATGCCTGATTCCAACCTTACTCAAATACTGCTTAAATCTCGTATTGATGTACTCGCCACCATTATCGCTTCTCAGGATTTTAATCTTTTTACTAGTCTCGTTCTCTACAAGAGCTTTAAAAATCAAAAAATACTCAAAAACTTTGTCTTTCGATTCTATTGAATAACAAAATGTCTTCCTGGAAAAATCGTCAATAAATGTTAGCAAATATCTTGCACCGCCTATAGATTTCACTGGCATAGGACCGCACACGTCTGTGTGAACCAGTCCCAACACCTCACTTGCACGTGAAAAAGATTTCTTAGGTAAAGGTAAATTAGTAACCTTACCTTCAATACAAGCGATACATTGCTCGAATGTGGATACATCATAGTCGATACCAGCCGCCATACCACTCTTGAGTAAGTTCATGCTGCGACTATTCAGATGTCCAAGCCGACGATGCCATAAACCCTGAGATTGAACCTCTACCTGGGTACTTAAAGAAACGCTTACTGGCATACTGTGTTCACGCGAAACAGAATTTATAGACGCATCCCCGGTTTCTAATTTATAAAGACCGCATGCATCCCGTTTTGCTACAGCTACTACCTTTCCATTTTCGTAAATTTTACAAAAATTCGATATAAATTTTACTTCAAAACATTTTTGTGTCAAAATACTGACAGATAATAGATTACATGACAAGTTCGGTATAAAAACTACATTACTGACAGTTATCCATTGGTTTTGTAAAAAGAGTTTCACATTACCACGACCCGATGTAAAAAGTTTTTCACCATTGGCAACGCTAATTTCTTTTGGCGTATCACACACAAAATCATGTAAAATGTCTCTATTATTGGTCATATGGCAAGTTGCACCACTATCGACGTACCACACATCTCGATCCAGCTTTACCGTCAGAGTCGACAACATAGTCGTCCTACCAGGAGTTTTCTGAACCTTCTTCTCTTCTTTCTCCTCTTGACAACTGGAACTAGATGGCTTATCCTTATGCGGAGCTTTCTGTCTGCAATCTCTAGCGTAATGACCTAATTTTTTGCATCGAAAGCACTTGGGTCGCTTCGAGATCGAAGTCGAAGTCGTTAGGGCATTCTGTTCCATACCTTCTGCATCACCTCGTCTCTGTGTCTCCTGGAGTAGTTTAGTTTTCACCAGTTCACTTGAGAGAGAAAGGCTACTATGTTCTAAAGTCATAATGAGTGGGTCAAAGTGCTTGGGGAGCCCACTAAGCATTATTATAGCAACGAACTCGTCTTCCAGAGAAGCATTTATGTCTTGCAGTTGTTGGGCTGTATCTAGAATTTTTGTAACATACGCCTCCATACTCTCAAACTGCTCTAATTTTAAGCTAAATATCAATCTGAGAAGACCTAATCTTCTACACAGACCTTTGTCCTCGAACGAATTCTGTAAATTCTTCCAGGCGTCAAACGCAGTATTGCAATTCCTGACAACGGAGTAAACAGATGGCTGAACACTGAGGCAGATTCGTGCTAGCGCTTTTTCCTGTTTCTTCTTGTCTTCGCATTCCGGTTTATTTTTATTATCAACCTCGTTGACACATCCAAACAAGTCTTCATGAATAAGCAACATCTTCATTTCAAATTTCCAGGTGGTGTAATTATTCACCCCGGAGAGTTTTTCAATTGCGATGGATTGGTTACTCATTTTCGCGATAATTTTACTTGATACTATAATTAATTATATCATATGCGTTTGAACCACGCTCTGCTACCATATTAGAGAATGGGATACGATTGCAGGAAGAAAATACATATTTGTAGTGCAACAGAAAAATATATTAATTGGACTAAAGTTACAACGGTTGCTAGGACACACCAAGCAGTAGACAAGATGTAGTTTATATTAAACATATAGGTTTGCAACCTCTAACAGGGGAAGCCTATGTCCAGTAGTGAGCGACTTTCAGCTGAATTATGATGATCAAAACAAAGAAGTCAAAATTCCGGGACAATATATATTTTTTGTAATGTTTAAACAGAATAAGTATAGGATGACTAAATGATTCGCCGATGATCCTCATCATCACCTTCTTATTATTCGCATTCACTTCTCAAATTATTATGAATATTCCAGATCATGCCAAGAAACCAAAATGCTTTAGCCATAGTGAATTCCGCATTTCTCATCAAAATGGGAAAGAAAAACGTTATAGAACAAGCCAGTATAGTATACGGTAACATAGATCCAAAATTCGTTCACGCCACGAAAACTGAGAGCTATCTGATCGGAAAGAACATATTTACTGATGAGCACTTGCAAGGAGCTCTCAAGGTGCTGAGCAGTGAGCTGGCACCTGTAGATATACCTGGGGAACCTTCTATACAGTGCCGAAAGAAGTTGGCTCTTGGACTGTTCTATAAGGTGAGAAAGAACTTTGTAATCCGTAGCTCTAGTTGGTATTTTCAAAGACAGCGTAACCACAACCACTTCATTCCCAAATTCAGCAGTTCATTTATTATTTTCAGAAAGTTTGATTCGATATTTGTTAGTACAAAATGAAGGCGGCAGATTTTTGGTCCTCGATTGCTGATTTCTCGTCTAAAAGTTAAGACCGTTTTTCTCTCAAAATTAAACATTAATATTTTTTTCAGTTCGTCCTAAACATATCTCCAGCTGGCAGAGCCCAACAAAGATATTCTTCCGGAGCAGCACTATTCAACAGACCCGTATCTGATGGCAAGGAAGACTACCAGACTGATCGGTCCCTGTTCCCATTGAATCAACCCGTCAATAAGCTGGAAGGGTACATCCAAGCTAGTGGGGAAGCGACATATGCTAATGACTTGCCTCCCATGGCAAGGGAGGTGTTTGGCGCCTTTGTGCTCTCTACAGTACATAATGGAGAAGTGGATACTATTGATGTTGATGCAGTTTTGGTAAGAGCGGTTTTAATAATATGCTTTTTTGTTACATACATGTTTGTTGACTCTCAGTATGACTCTCATTTTAATTGTCCTTCAAATTATTATTGTATTTTGGTTATTTATTCAGTTGTATATGACCAAAAATGTAATAATAATGAATAATAATGCGTCGTATGGGTGCATAAGGGGAAAGGAGAGGTTGCTTAAGGGGGAACCGCCAGGGTATACCTAGAAAATCAAATTTTTCTTAGGTATGTTTTTCGCAATTTTTAGCTCAGTGTGAGGCTTTATGTTGGTTGAAAGGCGCCTAATGAATGTATTATTCTAGTAAAATTTGGCGTATCTTTTGTTAAAAACACACGTTTAACCCTTATGAACATTGATTGTAATGAAAGATATAGTTATTAATAACGAGGAAGGTTAATTCTGATGGAAAGTTTTTATTGTCGCGAAAACATGTTTTCCGATTTACTTACCTAAAGTGAACATCTTTTTCACGACACGACAGTTTGATGTATTTCATTTAAATGCTAATTCATTGACGCAAGTAATGAAACACTTGTGAAATTAAAAATAATTATCTTGAATAATTAAAAATTGCAAAGTCATGTTCCCTTTCATTTTAAAAACAACTATATAAACAGAATTATCACGGAAACGGCGACGAATATAAATTATTGGGTAATAAAAATATGAAGGTAGATACCTTATGTAGAAATTGGTACTTATACATAGAAAACTCTTTATTATGGATTCGTGATGTACCGACTAGCCGGCCAATTTTTTCCTCGTATTAATTAATATGCTTCATAATGTAAAAGACGGTGATTGAAATGAAATTAAAATCTTTACTGTTATTATTTTTATTATATAATTAGTTTTACAGTTTACTTTCAGTACAATCTGGAATATGATAGGAAATTAGGATAGGAAAAAACGCCGGCTCGCACGTAAACAATGAAAGAATAAATGATAAACGATGTCACCCGAATTCAACCGAAAGCAATGATTGGCTTGGCCGACAGTCGTCTATTTTGCAGCCGACTAGTCGGCTAGTCGGTCAAAGTCAAAGTCGGCCCATCTCTATTATGGATAAAGTAACATTACAGAATTACATAAAAATTACAGACATAAATGTCGAAATTTTACAAGGTGTGACAATGAGCGGTCTTATATCAAAAAGCGATCTTTTAAAGACAACCGTTGGATGGAGAAAGGAAGAAAGAGATCAACACTGTAGGATGTAGTAGTCTGTGACTGTGTGCCACTTACAAAAATAAATACATACATACATAAAACATTATATCTATAAAACTACGTATATCTATAAAAATATAGGAACCATCATGAAACAAGTGCAAATAACCAAAAACTAAAAGGGTAGGTACTTAACTTCAATGGGGTTGCAGTTTAATATAGTTCATGAGATAAATGGCCTTAAATAAAGTCATAAAGCTTGTTGAAGATTGCATAATGGGGCCAAATACCACCATCCACAGGCCCAGTTCACTAATTGCTGGGCAAAGGCCTCTCTTTGCTTGTCCCAAATCTATTACTTACCACTTTTAAATGTATGTACCAGAACATTACTTTCTGAGTAGATAGTCAATTATTTTTATACCTATATTTTTAGGCAATTGAAGGCGTTGTAGCATTATTCACAGTAAAAGACATCCCGGGCGTTAATTCCTTTATTTTTCCCGGACTTCCCACACAAATCGAAGATGAAGAGATTCTTGCTGATAAAGTTAAGTACCGCGGCCAGCCAGTGGCCATTGTAGTAGCAGTGACCGAAAAACTAGCTGAGAGAGTAGCTAAAATGGTCAAAGTTACTTACAAAAATGTAAGCACAGCAGCTCCAGTGCTCACCATCGATGACGCAAAGAAAGATAGCAAGAGATACGTAGGTGGAGGACCAACTATAGAACCAACAGGAAGAGGCAACAAAGTAACGAAGGTCATTAAAGGAGTTTATGACATGGAAGCCCAATATCCTTATTATTTGGAGCCTATAACTTGTGTTGTTGTACCAGTTGATGACAAGCTGGAGGTGTACGATTCAACGCAATGGATGGATTTGACGCAATGTGCTATTTCAAGGTCTTTGGGGATCTGTCAGAATGAGTAAGTTATTTAAACATTTCTAGCACTTCATTAAATATTAATCATTCACTTAATCGTACAAAGACTAGACTATCCCTCTTCTACCCATGGATATTATAATGCAACCAAATGGAAAAATATCTTCCATTCTCGTAGAGGTCATTGAGTATAAAAAAATTCGCCCGCAGCGCTGTTAGTGGGAAAAGTACTTATAAGGCTGGCAGGCTCGCCACGTTAGGTGGAAATGCTGATTCTTTGATCTAACAATATGTGCCTTCTGATCATGTAAAGAGGGCAGGTCGACCAACCGCTTGGCGATGTCCGTAATACTCGTTGAGTACTCCGACCTCACAGCACCCTTGTGTTTTAACCTCAAAAGGCTCCAAACATAGCTCCAATAAGGATGTTAGAATTGGGTACGCCACGATTGCGGCGGTAAGTCCCCTTTTTGAGGAGTGGATTGAGAGGTGCCACGGCGTCCTCACCTTCACCCTGACGCAGGTCCTCACCGGACACGGTTGGTTGGTTGGTTTTTATTTCAGATAAGGCAGAAGGAAACACCGTGGCCTCAGGGTGATCTACGCAGTGGAAACACCACTGCGTAGATCACCCTGAGGCCACGGTGGAGCATACGGTGGAGGTCTGCCCCGCATGACCGGGGCACCACCGTGTCCTTGTGGAGGCGATCGACGCGGCGATCTCTCGCGTCCGGCCCTGGTCCAGGCCATAGTACGGAGCGAGAGTGCATGGGTAGCCGTCACCTCCTTCTGCGAATCAGTAATGCTCGTGAAGAGGGAGGCGGCACACGTAAGGGAGAGGTATTATATGCACCCTCACGGCCCTAGTCGCCGCAGGAGACACCCTGGGCGTCGGGAATCCCAGGCTGATTCCCGGCCACTGTAGGCGCCGGCTTGCCGACGGCGAGTTATGAGTAGCTCGCTGTCCGGTATGGACCACGCCCAGGTCGACGGCGCGTTGTGTTCCACGCGCGAGTTAAGGAACCCCAACCTACCAATATCAGCTTTGTCAGACAATAAGTATTTACTAGATTATTATTTCCCAATTTCCCCACTGCGCGATCAGCATTTATAATTATCTAGAACATGCGTCAATCTGATCACGCTGTACATGTACTACGTTAGCAATTAAGTTAGTATATAAGATCAATATTTTGTTAGATGAGAGCAATTACTGTTTCGCTGTAACTCTGTCGGAATAAAGTTATTTTTAAATACTTCCGTTGTCGCTTACTTAATTGGCGCAGCCGGTAGGATCTCTGTAGTCAGTTTGCCGTGTATACAATTCTACGTGGAGCAGCCGACGTCCGTGTCTACGGTTTAGCAGAGATCGCCGAACAAATAAATTCATTAAGAAGCCACTTCGAGTTACGGAAGAGGACCAGCCACAGCAGTAATTCAGGGAGCATGGAGCTAGCTGCGGAATTGTGAGTAAATCTTTTTCACCTTCCTCTCAGCTCTTCCATCTATATCCCAACCTTGTAATAGTCTATGTGTTTGTGTATTATTAGGGATTGGACAACGCCGTAATAATATTTGCATAGATTTTAATTGTACTAATATTTTAAGAGTAGTGATAGTTTAGTAGCACATTAGTGTGATTTTTTTTTCTCCGCGTTGGTTTCTTTCATAACTTTTCACAATGGAAAACGTAACCCGTGTCCCACAGGAATTGGTTAACATCATACCAATATTCAGCGGCGACACTAGAATGTTGCCTTTATTTGTAAAAAAATGTGAATACATTTTATCTACGTTCAAAGGAACCGCAGCCCAAAATGAATATTTATTTCATGTAGTAACAAGTAGGTTATCAGGCGAAGCAGCCAGTTTGGTAGGCGAAAGAGAAGCTATAGGTACGTGGGACGAGCTGGAGAAGTTGTTAAACCAACACTTCGGTGATCCACGCACAGAGGATTGTTTAGCAATGGAGTTAGAATCGTGTAGAATAAATAAGGGTGAAAATTATTTAGATTTTTGCCATAGAATACAGCGGATGAGAAGTGTTTTATTTGCTAAAATATCAGAAACTATCATTGATGAATCTCTACGTAAGGCAAAGCAAATCATTTATAGTAACAGAGCAATGAATGCTTTCTTGTTTAATTTACCACCATTTTTAGTTAGATTAGTTCGTTTGCGCGACGTCACAACGTTAGAGGATGCATTAAAAATAGTTTTAGAAGAACAAAACTTCCAGGCAGTCTATGAGTCGAAAACAAACGACAGACGTAATTTTAGCAGAAATAACAGACCCAATTTGCCAAATAACCAAAATGCAATTGAATCTAATAATCAAAAGAAAGATTCACATAGCATATCAAGTACAAATGTACCGAATAGTGCTACAAACAGCACATTTACACCGAACAATTCGCATCAGCCCAGACATTATAAACAACATAATAATATTCAAAGAAATCAAGACAATTTTAATCGTACAAACAACAATAATGCGTCACCGCAGTCAAGTAGGTCATTTGTTCCGATTGCACAACCGAACCAACAGTTCGCGGCACATGCACCGAGCACGCCGTCTTTTGCAGCGCAAGCATCTACGTCGGGTGCGAATACTGATGTCACCATGCGTACTGCAAGTTCACGACGTGTTAATTACATAAATAATTCTAATAATAATGAACAGAGTTCAAGTTATTCGTACAATGAGTGCCAAGAATTTTCTCCTGAAGAACCCGGGGCGGGAAATTTTTGCATAACGGCCTCTACCCTAGAGAACGAATAAAAATAAATTGTAATAAACGCTTAAATTTACCACATATAGTTATACCAGAATTAAAGGCAGTTTTTATGATAGATACGGGGAGTGTTAGATCGTTTATAAGCCCGTATATAGCGAATAAATATTTTAAAAATTATTTACAGTATGAACCCTTCGAAGTTGTTAGCACTCACGCATCGAGTGTTCATAGTGAAACGGCTATTATTCCATTACCGGTTACCTTTGGAAGTCAAGAGTTCCATAAGTTTTATGTCTATAGTGTCGACGATAGGTATGATGGGTTAATAGGTAGCAATTTGCTGAAGCAATTACAGGCAAAGATTAATATGGAAAATCAGATATTACATTTAAAAAATACTGATATTCCTATCATATATTCACCGCCTATGAGAGAGATATATAATCTACCATCTCGTAGTGAACTTAGAGTAAGACTCCCAGTCAACTTACTGAACGGGGAAGCTGTGTTAGATTTTAAGCAATTTACGGAAGGGATTCGAATGCCCGCCGCATTAGTTACGTGTATTGAAGGCTATGCAACAACTGTTATTCAGAATTATAGCCATGAAAATAGAAAATTAGTAGTTACGGGACCTTTTCAAGTGGAACCATACATACAGGACCCATCTGTTAGTGTTAATTTCATAGATAATAATATAGAAGTGGACAGCTTGCTAACAAAGAATTTAGACAAATTACAGTTAGATCATATGAATTCAGAAGAACGAACGGTTATTAAGGGACTTTGTAAAGAATACAAAGATATATTTTATTGTGAAAATATTCCGTTAACCTTCACAAATCAGGGTAAACATAGAATAAGAACAAAAAATGAAGACCCAATAAACATTAAGGCACATAGATTACCACCTATTCAAACAAAAGAGATCAGTAGTCAAGTCGAGAAAATGTTAAGGGATAACATTATCCAGGAATCTCATTCTCCCTGGAGTGCTCCCGTACATTTAGTGCCGAAAAAATTAGACGCGTCAGGCCAACAAAAATGGAGGATGGTAGTTGACTATAGACGGCTCAATGAAATCACAATTGATGATAAATACCCTTTGCCCAACATTAACGATTTATTTGACATGCTAGGTAATAGTACATACTTTACAACTCTCGACTTAGCTAGCGGGTACCATCAATTAGAGGTTCAGGAGAAAGATAGAGCTAAAACTGCGTTTAGCACACCTTCAGGTCATTATGAATTTAACAGAATGCCGTTTGGGTTAAAGACCGCACCCGCAACTTTTCAGCGAGCGATGGATAACGTCTTACGAGGCCTTCAAGGCTTACATTGCTTAATATATCTCGATGACGTCATTATTTTTTCTAAAAGCTTGCCTGAACATGTAGAAAAACTTAGAGCAGTTTTTGACCGCTTCCGTCAAACAAATTTAAAAGTTCAATTAGATAAGTCGCATTTTCTTAGAAAGGAAGTACTCTACCTAGGGCATACTATTACAAGTAAAGGTTTGAAACCAAATAATGATAAAATAGACGCTATTCTTAGGTATCCTATACCGGAAACGGTTACACAGATTAAAAGCTTTTTAGGACTAATCGGTTATTATAGGAAATTTATCAAAGATTTTGCCAAAATAACTAGACCATTAACAGCTTGTTTAAAGAAAGGTCGCAAAATTGTAATTAATGGAGAATATAAAGAATGTTTTGAGACATGTAAAAAGCTTTTAACAAATGCACCTTTGTTACAATTTCCTGACTTTAGTAAAACTTTTATTTTAACCACAGATGCATCCAATTTTGCGATCGGGGCTGTATTGTCACAAGGAACGATAGGCTCAGATAAGCCTGCAGCCTATGCTAGTAGAACCTTAAGCGACACAGAAGTAAAATATAGCACTATCGAGAAGGAACTTTTAGCCATAATATGGGCAGTTAAGCACTTTCGACCGTATTTGTATGGTAATAAGTTTACCATATTTACAGACCATAGACCATTAGCTTGGCTGTATTCATTGAAAGAGCCCAATAGTAAACTCACGCGATGGCGGTTAAGGTTAGAAGAGTACGATTTCGAAATAAAATATAAGAAAGGCCCTCAAAACACGAATGCAGATGCTTTATCTAGGATTAAGATTAATGCAATTGACGACGATTTAGATTCAATATTCGTAAATATAGGAGATAGGCAGGAACGTATACAAAAAATTATAGAAAACGAATTGCAAGACCCCGAAACTCCAATAGAAACGATAGAACTTTCGGATTCTGATGATGGGGTCACTGCCAACTCAGTTTCAAATAGAGAACACGAAGGCATTCCTAGTTTAAACGAAGCTGTCGATACTAAACCAAAACAGATTTTAATTCATTCATGGTTTAAAAATAAATTAGACGTAAAAGATATTTCAAATAATAAACAAAAAATTCTCGAAGTTCACTTACCGACAAATAACGATATATTAGTTAAAGACTTTTTGAAAGAGTATATTGATCCAAAACATAAGTACTTTATATACTTCGAACACACATCTTTTAGAAAAACTTTTTCAAACATGGTAATTAAGTTATTTAAAAAGGATTCAGTTAAGTTAACCGAGTGTACAGAAAGAGTTATAAATTTGACAGGATCTGAAGAAGATCAAAAAGAAGTTATTTTAAAATACCACGACGGGAAAACATGTCATAGAGGTATTAAAGAAACTTTAACCAAACTTAAAAGACATTATTGGTGGGCAAACATGAAAGAGACAGTCACGGCAATCATAAATGCTTGCGAAACATGTAAACGCATGAAATATGATAGAAAGCCGATTAAACCCCACATTCAGCTAACACAAACCCAGGATGCCCCTTTTCAGGAAGCTTTTATGGATTTATTATATATTGAAGGGAAATATTATTTAACTATAGTGGATGCATTTAGTAAGATAGCACAAGCCATAGAGGTACCGAATAGGAGTACACCAGAGATAGTTAGGGCATTGATTAAATATTTCAGCATGTATGGTCTGCCTAGGAAAATTAGTTGCGATTCCGGTACAGAATTCAACAATACTTTGATTAAAGAAATGTTAAGCTTTTACAAAATTGAACTTCATATTGGGACGCCAAATAATCCCAGTTCAATGGCAATAGTAGAAAGGTTTCATTCTACCATTATTGAGATTTATCGTATAGCAAAATACGATAAAAGCGATTTAGATGCAGCATCAGTTATGACTTATGCCATCATGGCTTATAACAACACCATACATTCAGCAACAGATTTTACGCCTTTTGAACTAGTATTTGGTCACACTTATTCCGATAATGTATTTAACGTGGATAGAGAGAAGAACTTAACTCAGAAATTATTGTTAGATCATAGAAAACGCCTTAAAACACTCTATGAATTCATAACAGAAAAATTAGAATCCGATAAAATTAAAATAATTAATAAAAAAGGTGGCGAAACGACACCGGTACTCGAACCAGACGATAATATTTACATGAAAGACACTAGGACTAGAAAAGCTAAAGAAAAACCTCGATATGAAAAAGCGAAAGTAATAGGTGAAGTTGAAAGAAATATAGTCCCAGTAGAAGTAAAGAAAAGGAAAACTAGAGTAGCCTTAAAAAATGTAAAACGTCCTCCACAGATCGTGCCTGGTACTTCTGGTACTAGTGGTGCCAACACTCACGCTGGACCTCCAAAACCTCGGTCAGAATCCGGGGATAGCAGCGATAAAGCGGGGAGTAGCAGTGAAGAGGAATAGTTATTGGACAATATACAAAAGTGTAGATTTAGAATCATTACACTTACAAATAGATAATAATATTCGGGATTTTATTAACTTGAAAATTAAAATTAAGGAAAATAGTCTTAGTAACGAAACTATAGGAATAGAAAGCCAAATAGAATATCTTATTAAACTAACTAAGGATAGATTTTATCAAATCTTACCTTTCCATTATAGAAATAAAAGAGCTTTGTTTAATCCATTAGGCTCACTTGTAAAAGCTATCACAGGAAATTTAGATGAAGACGATGCAATTAAATATGATAGAGAAATCCAAATGATACAGAACAAAGAGCATGTGGTCGAACGTAAAGTATCATCAATGCAAAAAGCTTTTGATAAATTAGTAAATGACTCGGAAATAATAAATTCAAATATTAAAAACTTGGGTTTACATACCAATGAAATGGAAAAATTAGTTGAACATGAGTTCAGGTTTAACAAACTTTTACAAATATTAAATACTATGTATCAAATTTTAAATAACTTTCGGACCTGTTACGAAAACATACAAGAGATTGAAACGGCAATAGCCTTTAGCAAACTGAATACATTGCACCAATCCATTATAAATAGTACAGAATTATATAATACGTTAGAAGTCATTGCTAAACATGCTAGAACAATATACCCAGTAAGCAAACATAATTTAATAAAATTAGAACGTAATATCATACTTAAATCATATATAAATAACAACAAGTTAGTTTTTGTTTTAGAAGTTCCCCTAATAAATAACGAAACATATAATTATTACAAGGTTATACCAATCCCTATATTCCATTCTCCAAATACCTTTACAATAATACCCAAATATCCTTACCTGATGGTGAATAGATTGAAATACATGCCCGTGGTAAGCCCATGTACTGAGATTGAAAATGGAAAATTTCTTTGCGCTGAAACTAATTTAGCCCAGTTTCCAACCGAGACCTGCATTGAACAAATAATGCTGATGAAGAACAACTACAAAAACTGCATACAGAACCATATTGAAATAGAAAAAACAAAGATACAGAAAATAACCGACAACCAATGGTTGGTTTACTCAGAGGAAAATCTCATCATCACCGAGAATTGCAATACAGAAATCCTGAAGTACACTATTCTTGGGACCTACATCGTGACACCTGGCCAACAATGCGAGACACAAATAGGCGAAGTCATCGTTGCCGCCACCACAAACACTACAGTTCCAGTTTCCAGCTGCCATTGATCCAGATGCCAGACCTACAACAGGACATTCAGAGAAGATCAAAGAAAGTGGATTTAAGAAATGTGGACTTCAGTGATGTGAAAGAAGTGTTACAAAGTGCAAAATTTAGTGAAATAGACGATACGACACAAACAGTGACAATAGAAATTAGTATATGGACCATCTTAGAGTATGTAGTTATTGTAATAGCAATAGTTATCTTTAAAATGTATAAATTTCAGTTCATAAACTTTTGTCGAAATTCTCCGAAACCGTCTGCGACACCCTCGGATAATTCCTCTCTTAGGGAGGGAGGAGTTAAGGAACCCCAACCTACCAATATCAGCTTTGTCAGACAATAAGTATTTACTAGATTATTATTTCCCAATTTCCCCACTGCGCGATCAGCATTTATAATTATCTAGAACATGCGTCAATCTGATCACGCTGTACATGTACTACGTTAGCAATTAAGTTAGTATATAAGATCAATATTTTGTTAGATGAGAGCAATTACTGTTTCGCTGTAACTCTGTCGGAATAAAGTTATTTTTAAATACTTCCGTTGTCGCTTACTTAATTCGCGCCTCAAAAAGATGTCAGCACCAATTGGTGAGGTCCACAAGGGCCGATGCCTGCCAAGGGTGCGGGTTACCGTCGAGATACCATCGCCCCTGGCACACAGGCAACTGAGAGAACACGGGTCGGTTTTAGTGAGTAAAAGTCTGACACGCCCTCCTGCTCCACCCAGAGATGGAGAAGTGATTTGATTATTTCCCAAGCTCAAAAAAAGGATGTTATAATTGCACTGTTGGAGGTTTTCTACACCTACAGCAGCCGCCCCAGCACAGTCCGCCTTGCTGGGAAGAGTTTTGTCACAGGTTGCATAACACACCAAAAGCCTACCCTACTTCCAAGGCACTATGGTCATTCCTTCTGGCCTCTTTCCTATAAAAAAGACTTTTATGTTTGGTGTGCAAAATCAACTGGCAGCGCCCAATGTTACGTGAAACCGAAAAGATCATAATGTCAGGGACTTTATGTGACTCGCTAAGTGTCTTTCGCCACCCTTATTTTGAAGCTTACAAGAATGAAAACATTGTTCTTCTTCCAGTGTCATAGTCAAGGTTCGTCGCATAGGCGGTGGGTTCGGTGGCAAGGTCAGTCGGAACGCGCAAGCTGCCACAGCCTGTGCTCTGGTCGCCAAGAAGCTAGACCGACCTTGCAGGTTCATACTACCGCTGCAGACCAACTTAATCACAACGGGGAGGAGGCTGCCGACCCAGTGTGAATATGAGGTATCTATTAGCGGTTTTTACCCGACATCACGAGTATAAGCTTAAAGGAACATCTATTGAGCGGGTAGAAAAGGTACGCAACGTGGGCCTGAACACTGAGTTAACATTTCGTGATCATGTTATAATGTTTGTAAGTAATCATACAGAAGTCTGGGTTTCGTTCTTCGGCGGGAATTGGGTTATACAAATATAAAAGCAGTTGCAGCATTGTATAATGCGCTTATAAGAACTCAGCTTGAGTATAATGATGTCATTTAAGGGCTTCGCATGAGACAAAATATAGTCTTATGTTGGAGCGCATACAAAACAAATTCACCAGATTTTTGTACATAAAACTATATGGTGTCTAGCCCTTCTATCCATTGATGTACCCACACCGATAACGAATACGTTATCGGTATGGTCGGTACAACAAACTCGAGACAAGGAGGGACTAGCTATTACATCATTATGTTTTCAAACTATTACGTGGTAAGACCTATAAATTCCGGTGTTTTGAAGGAGATTGGTCTGAATGTGCCTGACAATTACGTTTTGCGGCGCCTGAAGCCACGGTTACTAGCAGTGCCACACGCACGAACTAACTTGCTCAGCAAAGCGCCACTGACGCGCGCCATGCACGCACTGAATGATACGGCTGACAGGATCGATTTATTTAGGAGTTCTATGAATGAATTCACAAAAATAATATTGTATGTGTTATGTTATTTAAGATAGTTTAACTAAGGATCTCGCTACCACATTAGGAATTTCCTGTAATGATAGCAGTGTTTGTGATAAATAAATAATGGTACACCCACTTTTCTTAGGGGGTACATGTAATAAGGGGGCGAGCCTGTTGCCATCAGCCAGGCAAATCCAGACTCTAAAAAATTAGAATTCGTTGACTAACCAAAATCTTTTAAACCTCAGGCAGGAATCGATGACGACGGCAAAATCCAATATCTAAGCGCATCAATCATCGAAGATAATGGCTGTTCTAACAACGAAGACATGCTCCCCTACGTGACCTCCTCTTTCCCCAACTGCTATGATACTACCACCTGGTCCTTGAAGACTGCCACGGTTAATACTGATACTCCGTCAAATTCCTGGGTTAGAGGACCTGGTAAGTTTGACCAAACAATGGTGTATAAACTCGTTTTTTATGTAGTGTTTATTTTGAATGTATCTACCCAATCTTTCAGGCACTGTCGAGGGCCTCACATGCATAGAACATATAATGCAGCACGTCGCATTCGCTGTACAAAAGGACCCGACTAGCGTGCGCTTGGTCAACATGAGAGCAGAGGACAACGACTTACCAGAACTGATCGACGTTCTCAAACGCGACGTCAACTACGACCAAAGAGTTAAAGAGATTGAACAATTCAATAAAACAAACAGGTGGATGAAGAAGTCCATTTCCGTCAACTTTATGTCCTGGCCCGTCATCTTTTACCGAAACTATTCAGCTCTCGTCAGCATTTATAGAGGCGATGGTACAGTAACACTCTGCACAGGTGGTATAGAGATGGGACAAGGTATCAACACGAAAGCTGCCCAAGTTTGCGCATACGAGCTAGGGGTGCCGCTCGAATACATCAATATTGTTCCCAATTACACTTTCGTGGCTTCAAACAATGTGTTTTCTGGGTCAAGTATCACCACTGAAAGCGTTTGCTACTCTATTATAAGAGCGTGCAAACGTTTGAAGGAGAGGTTGGCCCCAATAAAGGAAAGTATGCCAGAAGCTACATGGAAAGAAATTATCAAGAAAGCAGGTGACGAACAAGTAGATCTAACTTCTTTATACATGATGAAAGATACTGATGAAAATCTGCAGGCGTATAGTGCGTTCGCTGTGGTGATCGTAGAGACGCAACTAGATGTGTTGACGGGGAGATTCCAAATTAATCGTGCAGATATTTTGGAGGACGTCGGTGTCAGTGCTAACCCTAAGCTGGACATTGGGCAGGTAAGTTTGCAAGCCCTATTTATTTTTAGAGCAATTTCAAAGAATGATAGAAGAAGAAATACGATACGAAGGACCAGAGACTTGCAGTCGAGCAATTTGTGAGGAATTTTAACTATGGTATAGGTACTCGGTACCTATTTCCTTGTGTATTAAACAGAGGCTCAAAAGGATAAGTAGAATTTACTCCATCACCTCATATTTTTTTAAGGTTCAAGGGGCGTACGTGCAAGGTGCCGGATACTTCACTTGCGAGAAGCTCGTGTATGACAAGGCTACAGGCAAACTGGAGTCGAACAGGTCACTGAAGTACCATGTACCCCTCGCTCTAGACACGCCCGTTGAGTTCAATGTCAAGTTGAGATACAACTCCAAGAATCCAAAGGGAGTTCTGGGATCTAAAAGTAAGTAGTATGAAGTCATTTGATATATTGTATTGAATTGGCTACTTTAATGTACCTACAATCAATCATGGATATATACAGAACACGTAACTAAAATTAAGTGAAAAGTCCCGACATCTTCGGACATTTATCTCTGTTTTCTTCCTTTTTGCAGTACTTATTGTACTTTTCTATTTACTCAAAACATATCCTTTTTTTTGTTTGGTGGGAAATCATCAAATAACTTCTCCCGCTCTGGGTGGAGCAGGAGGGCGTGTCAGACTTTTACTGACTAAAACCCACCCGTGTTCCGTCAGTTGCCTGTGTGCCAAGGGCATCGGCCCTTGCGGACCCCACCAGTTGGTGCTGACACATATTCTTAGGTCGGAAGCGCCAGGGTAGTCAGTTGACTTTTGTTCCATTGACAGCGTAACACTGACATGCAAATTGCGAAAGGCGTAAGAACATTTGAATTTTGCGGGCTATCTTAGCGCAACCATTAGCTGGACATGTCCGGATAAATCCAGACGGGTCGTAACCCTAACTTCAATGAAGTCGATTTTAAAATGAGGAACCTTGGTCCTACCTTGATCTTTTTATAAAAAAAATATTTGCTAATAGTTTTTTTTTTTTTCGCAAAACTTTGTATTGGCACATGGTATTATGTGTAAAGATGAATATCTATCTTTTTGTACCATTTCAGCTTGTGGCGAGATGGGTGTCGGTTTGTCTCACAGTGTGACGCACGCGCTGCGACAGTGCATCATGGAGTCCCGCAAGGACTCTGGCTACGACCCTAATGAATGGATTTATATACGTGAGTATTGTTTTTTTACTTATAATATGATACATGCGATTTTAATTCAAAAGTTTTATTTTTATACCCATAAACAACCATCGAGCCAGTTTTGAATCCAATAATTACGGAACGATACGAATTATTCCTACGTCAAAATTCTGGATACAAAAAGTGATTCCAAACCTGAGTCTAAATTGTAAATTTAATTTAATTTAACCTCTGTTGGAACAAAGTTTGAAATTTAAAAATGGCTCGATTTTGGACACCATGGTCTAGTTGGATTTTTGTTTTGGAAGTTTCTATTGGTTAGAATTTAATGCCGTGTTACTTGTATGTTTGTGGACGGTGTGTAAGTTTAATAAATGAATTTTAATTTGGAAAAAAGGCTTATTACAAAAGAAGTTACCACCAGAAGGTACCAGGGTAGAGCTTGAGAAAAAGTAGGTACAGACGCCAACACATCAAGCTACCCGAAACTGTCAAACTTTCCCAATTGATCATGAACCTTATTCTTATTGCTGACCCGTCGCAGGGGGACCAAGAGTGCCAGACACGGGGTTGTCTGGGGCCCTTATGCTATTTGGTTCCTGGGGTGGTCACGGCGTGCCATGTGTCCTGGTGCGCCGGTGATAAGAGTTATTCCCCTCCGAGGAGGGTCCGGTGACGGACAGCCGCGGCGGGTTCGCGGATGGCTTGCGCGTTTCCGTGTTCCCGCCTCAAGCGGCACTGGAGGACACCGTGGAGTTTTAGTGGGTTACAGTCCCACATAACTGCGCTATCTCCCCGTGGTAGCGCAGTAAGCATTTCTCCAAGTTAAACAAAAAAAAACCGCCGCCGTCAGAGATGTCAGCAACAACTGGTGGGGTCCGCAAGGGCCGATGCCTACCAGGGGTGCGGGTTGTTCGAAAGAGATACCGTCGCCCCTGGCACACAGGCAACTGAGGGGTACACGAGTTGGTTTTAGTCAGTAAAAGTCTGACACGCCCTCCTGCTCCACCCAGAGCGGGAGAAGTTATTTGATGATTTCCCACCCTCAAAAAAAAAAACCTTATTCTTATGTGATAAAGTTGAAAAACTATCAAATAAATTTGACAGATTGGTAGCTTGATGTGCTGGCCTCTGTACTACCCTACAGCTAGTAAAGTTCTGGACTTTTATTTAGTTTCCGACTTTTAAAACGCATGAAAGGCTTTCAAGCCTCTAATTCTAATAATTCATTATTGCATTTTAAACCCACAGAGACAGTGAGCTGAAAGTTCACTATGAAATGCGTGACCTACTAACAAATATTTTTCTGTACCAAAAGACCTAATTTTGCAATTATTTTACAGCGGTGCCATACGATACGGAGGCAATATTGAAGGCACTGGACGTGAAGCCAGAAGAGTTTCTTCTCACTAAATAGTTGTTAACTATCAAGATTTTTGTAGCTATGTGTTCCATTTTTTTTTCTTGTTTTTATGATGTGTGATTTCAGAGTAAATCCATTCCTTTTTATTGCACTAAAATTTAAGCTTGACGTGCACACATCTGAGTCAAAATAATCGAAAAAAAGATTTTCGGTTCAACGAAAATTCGGTACCATCGCGGACATTGGCGGTCGACCACTTTTCAACCTTATTGCTTAAGCCATAAGGGTGAAAAGTGATTCACCTCTATTGTCCGCGTTTGTACCTACGTAATTAGTGTGAGCGCCATCATTGTTATCATAGCGAGTCTTGACTCAGGTATGTGCACAGCTTTAGGCGAGATTTGTGTTTTAAATGATTAACTAGTTATAGGTTCTTATTTTGGGTTCCAATTGAAGTAAAAGCTAAATAAAATGCCATAATTCAGTAATACAAGTTTATTCTTGCATCATCAAACAAAAATCGTCTAAATACATTCAAAATATAATTCACAAATACCAATTTTAGGCCTCAAATGGTTAGTCTTCGAGTTAGGCCATCACTAACAAAAAAGCTGGACTCGTCAAAAATGATTAAAAAAAAATTAAACAACCAATTGTAAAACAAAAAATAATAAATACTTACAAAATAAGTTACAACTTACAAATTCTTCATACAATAATAAAGTTAAATGATCGGTTCTAATGTAAAATATACATTATAATATTCTATACATAATTATATCAACAGTTAAGTGTTATGCAAAAAGTGCAATCGAAATGTTGGTTTATTTATTAATTTTAGTTACTAAATAGCTGACTACGGGACACGCAATTTTAGCCTTTATTGTGATACCCTTTTATTATGCAATTATTTAATTCTAGTTATGGACTGATAAGGGCTATAATCGCGTATGACAGGCCCGGATTTTGAGAACTTTTCGCCTTTAGATATTTGACAAAATACGAAATATTATTTGTGCTAGAAAGGCCTCGTTCGTGATGGAAAAAGTTCTCCAAGTCTTGGCCTGTTATAGTCCGCACGGATAAATTGGCCATGGAAGCGAATTGGTCAAAAATTACATGATTACCATTGCCATTAGCTTCTATGGTATATTTATGTCTACGATGTATAAGACTACCTCTATTTAGTTGCCGTTTTGTTTTTGTAGCCGTTTACAATTAGCCCGTCCATCACTTGCGTCATTACAATAAAGAAGATTATAATAAAATTCATTCAAAGCAGATTTATTTTTCTACGTATCTACAAGTGATTTTACAAACAAAATATATAAATTATAATTGATTTATTTCTACATAAAATCTTCTTTATTGCATGATACAGTAAAATGTTTACATAATAAGCTGGTAACAAAATTCTTTGAATGATTATAAAAATTGGTAGAAATATCTATGAAAGCTAATCGAGTATAAAATTATATCGCTTCAAAGTTCCGTGTAAAGAGTAGATGAGAAGCAATACCTTGTGGGCAGCATTATGCTGTTTTTTTTATTATTTCTAATTATTTTGGGGCCCTGTTTCCTTATCAATATTAATTTTACGCTACAAAACTACAACTGCATACAAAACGATAGTGGATTGTATTTTTTTAAATTCTTGTATAGCAGCATATTTTTTATTTTAAACGAGATAATAGTTTTTTTATACACGGAACCCTGAAATAATGATGCCAAAAATATATAAAATATACCCTATGTATATTATAATAGTGATATTAAAAATGCCCACAGACTGTAACTACATACATATGGATGGGTGGTACCCAATTTCATATATTACACTGTCAAAATATATGCGTTTGACAGTCATGTTTCAGTGTAACATTTCCTTTACAGGATATTTTTTTTTTGTATTTTTTGTCAGTGTAATATTTTACTAATAGTATGGTTTATAAAACAGTTATTAGACCAATAATAACAGAACACATGACGTCACGCTTTTACCAAACTAGTTAGGAGTCCCTTTTATGAATTGAGGAACCCTAAAATTAAACAATAAAAAAATAAAAATCTAAATAAAATACATTCAGATTGCATAATATTATATTCTGAGATTCAAATCGCTTATTGTGGCTTACAAATAAAGTCTTATTGTTAAACTAAAAGTTATATAAAGTAAGTTTCAAACACACTGACTCGAATCACGCGCTGGATTCACTTGTATTCGCGCAAGTCTGTTTGAACCTTCAAATGGTTTTAAAATACTGCGTTCCGATGTCATTGGTCAATCAAAAACATAAATCATGCGTTTAGATTCGTTGAAGATCTTAAATATAATTCAGTCCATTAGTTTTTATCACCTTAACAGACATTCAGAGTTACCAATTACGACACTTGCTTATTATGTAGGTATATATTATGGTAGAACGTTAAAACAAACCACAATGAATATTATTACAATTGCTGTTTTAGAATATTTTGAGTTTCCGTAGGAATGACTTTTATGAGACGGCAATCTTTAGCTGTGGTGTGATTGGTCCGGGATAAGTTTTATGCTATAATTATTAACAAAATACAAAAGAATTACACTTCTTAGAAGATGGTGAAATTCATAACGATCGGTTTTCCAGGAATTTTATTTAATTAAATCTGCAAGACAAGTTCAAACTGCCCCAGATATCGGTCTCATAAAAGGCATACCTAACCATAGCATTCTAATACATCAATCTCTCAAAAATAAGGTTGTATAACAAACGATATATTCAAGCTCATATTCATTGGCACTATTTCGAATATATACTTCATGATGATAATAAAATAAACAACCTATACGAAAGTATAAAAAATAAGTAAAGCCAGTCTACATTCGTTCTTTCTAAACTGAGATTCACACTAGCGCACAACGTGTCAAACTTTTTTAATTATAAGGCGGTGTTCACTTGCGTTTATTACGATTTTAAATCAATAAAAAATCCAAGAGAATAACGTCTTCCTCTCGCATTGATTGATTGATTATTCATTTATGTAACCGATTTTTTTATTTCACGAGCACCTTAAATTCTCTTTTATCCCAGGGAAAACTATGATCCACGAGCTTGATTTTGGATAAAACAAAGATTGCATTTTTATTATTTGGAGAAGTTCCTGGTCGCAAAGTGGTTAGCGGTTTAGCAACGCGCTCGATGACAGAATTATTTGGAATAAATACTTAATCAATTGCTAAAAATATTGTTTTAGTTTATCTCAAATCAAGGTCATAACTCTTTGGACCACTTAACTCTTTTCCTGATTCGTTTCAAAATTCGCCCTCCCGAACTCGAAATCTACTTTACTTACATAAATTTTGAGTATCTATCGAACATTTTAAAATGGATGGTTTGGAAACTCCTTTTTGATTTTTTTGCAAATATCTCAAAAACTTCCGAAAGAAAGAAAAAGGGATGACCTCAAAGATTAAGGGATGACTTTTGAATTGACCTTGACCGTGACTTTTGCCAAAATATTTAAAGTAGGAGATAACACGGATTTTTGAAATGTATAGCTAGGAAAGCCCTTTTTGAGGTTTTCGCAAATATCTCAAAAACTCGACGTCTAGGTCAAAAATAATGAAATTTTCATCACTTAACTTTCACTGACCTTTGAATTGACCTTGACCTTTGCCAAAATATTGTTGGATACGCTGCGTGTTCACATGGAACGGATGTCGCACGGCCGCTTCATTACCGTGCACTGAATTTTCAACCCACGGCTCAGCGCGGAGAGATAAAAATCGACAATACTTTCTTTTGCTTGGCAATTTAAAACAATATTAAACGCAAGTGTAACGGTACCTTCACATCAGTCGATTGAAAGACAGATCTACCCGAACTAGCACAGTTAGTATAAAAGATTACAATCGTAAGGGTCTTCCTAAACCCGCATTATTATGCTATAAATGGACTTCGATCTAATTAGTACAGGGGTAGATAAATGTATTGGCTTGCAGGATTCATATTAAAATACTGCTTAAAATTGTATCATATTGTTTTGTGCTTTTATATCTGGGATATCTTAGTTAAGGTTTAATGAAAATTGTCGGAGATATTTACATGTTAGATACATAACTTTGTAATGTGTAAAAATTAAATCGGTTCCTAAAATAATTGATAAAATATTGGTAACAATATTCTACGTATCATTTATCACGCCCTGTACACATACATACATAACTACATGTATAAAATTGGCATTTAGACCGCGTATAAACATCAACACATCCATACGAATCATACATGTATGTCATACACTTCAAGCCGAATCCACTAACATAGCAACATTTAAAAAATAATATTACGCTGAAAAAATAAATTATAAACTATTCATTTTAAATCTATCATTAAAAAGCCAATTAAAATAGGCTGAATCGTTCGCTACAAAATATGAGGTATATTATTATTTCGTTTATTTCCCATCTTCCTATATATTTGGCGGAATGCTATTAGTTTCTCTGCGGAGGCCATTTTCTATTCTGAGTCGATGACGCGACCGTTTTGTGAATACTATACAAAGCTGTATACATATAAAAGGCAAATGTGATGTTATTTCATCAATATTTGGGAGGTTATGTGTTGATAATAAAATATCTCGATACACGGGATAATTAGACAAATATTTTATCATGACGCAGAGACTGAAAACTGCACACAAGGCTCTAAATTCATAAGTAAAAAGTTCAAAATCATACTTCAAAGTTCCCAAAAACGGTCGTTCCACGCTCCCTTCACAACATTCACTAAACAATCCTTGTATAGTCTGTCACTGCATTTACAATCACGCGACCCCACTATCTTGCGTATGACTCCTTTTCTTTTCATTCCTATGATGATCTGGCGTCGACTTCAGAATGTCTGGCTGTCCGTGTGATAGCACCCTTGCTTCCACGTGTTGGTTGAACGTTGAAGTGTGAGAGCTAAGGGTCAGTGTGGCATTGCGATCTGAGCCTAATGTCATGGTGGTTGCGTGTGAGTTTAGCGTGTTGTGTCCTGTGGTGTGGTGAGTGTGGTGTGAGTGACTGAGTTGGTGTGTGTGTGGGAGGGTTGAAGGGCTGGAGTGTGGGAGTGTGTTGGTGGGCTTGCGAACGGAACGGTGGCTGCCGTTGCGGGTGAGAGAGTTCATCTGAGGGGTCCCGGTGCCGCCCGGACGAAGCATGGCGTTCTTGTAGTCCGCTATTAGATGGGTTAGCTCTGCCATCTGTGGGGAAAAGGTTGTTTTTTAATGCCTTAATATATAATTGTTTCAATAGTTTCGAAACTGCTTATTAGTTTATTAATCAGGGAAATGATGAGGACGCATTGTCTGTCTACAAGTAGGATCAGAAAAGATAAAAGTATTCTATAAGATAGGAATCACATTCGTTTAGAAACTCAATAGGTATTGGTTGGGTAACTTTAAGGTTGACTTACTTTAGGCTTATTGAGACTAATCAACATCTTGTGCACTGGACTCGCTGCGTCTTCGGCGTCGATCAACATCATCAGATCGTCCTGAAAAATTGCAAAATTAATATAAAAAAAGTGGGAAGACCTCTGGTGTGGGACGCAACATGTGTCGACACCCTTGCGCCATCCCATGTTCCTAGCACGGCGGGCTGTGCTGGCGCCGCTGCTGCTGTTGCTGAGACCCTCAAGCGGCGTAAATACTGTAACCTTATGGGTAACTACAGTTTTGAGCCGTTTGGGGTCGAAACGCTCGGGTCATGGGGCCCGAGTGCACGTCTCCTCTTTAAGGAAATTTCTCGCCGGCTGGTCGACACTTCACGTGACCAGAGGGCTGGGTTGTTCTTTGGCCAAAGAATTAGCATTGCCATTCAACTTGGCAATGTTGCCAGTCTTCTGGGCACGTTTCCTGATGACAGCGATGCGGAGGAATACTTCGACGCCTAAGTGTCCTTTTGTTTTTGTATTTATTTTGTATATTAAGTGTGTGTGTGTGTGTGTTTTTAATTATTAAGTACTTTTCTTTATGCGTTTGTGTTGTTAATAATAACAATAAAAAAAAAAACAATTTTGATCTCCCGTTCGTCCCAATTTTGTAAAATATATGTTGAACGGAATAACTTTCTTTGACATACACCTACACAGACTCATTTAATATCATAATTAACGTGTATGGTTACATGATTCATTTTTCACGAGGAGGAGAATCTGTAAGAGACCCCGGTATCTCTTAAACCTAAGTGATATAATCTGAAGCGTGTTGACGTATACGCTTTCATCATTGACTAATATTCATTCATCATAGTCTATAATATATTTGTTATGTTGTAAAGCGTTATAAATTACCTGTAAGCCACCGAACAGTCCTATGGAGCTGAGCGCGTACCGTCCTATGACGGCCATTGACGCTAGCTCTAGCACCGTCACGCCCTCTTCTGATACTGCTAGCCACACCATTGATAAGTCTGGTTGTTTTATCTATAAATACAAACACAAATTCATTTAGTACTTGCTGACCCGACAGACGTTGTCCTGTCTTAACTATGAATATTGAATTCGCAACTTTCTTTATTTTTTCTTCCATAAGAACCTTCTCCTGACAATAACAAACACAACAAAAAAAGAATTAGCAAAATCGGTCCAGCCGTCCACGTGTGATGCCGTGACCAAGGGAAATAGGGATTCATTTATATATATATATAGATGAAGACAATTTAAACAGTTCAGAAGATGTAGGTTTGTTTGAATTATGATCACTCGAGTCCGTAAGTCTCTGTAAATATAGTTACACTTAAGTAACAATAATGCGATAAATTAAAGATGTCATCGAAAATAAAAAAAAGGTGGAACTCTGACGCTTTACTCTTTGCAATGTTCACATTAATAATTGGGGGTCAGTTTCTCTAAATAGCAATCGCGGGGTTTAAAAATTCATCACAAATTCTACTTGCAACCTAAACCCTATCTATGCTTTAAAGCATAAGCGCTCCATGACTACTTTATCTGGAACAAGACATCAACTTAATACATTTTGCAGTAAAGTTGTGGCGGCATCTATAATGCCGCATATGAACTACGTATCACAACTGTCATGGGGATAATTCTGCATCGCGCAATTATAGATGAGACTTAGATGTTTGGGTGTTTGTTACTCAATCACGCCAAAACGGCTGAACGGATTTGGATGAAATTTGGCACACAGGTAGTTTATAACCTGGATTAACACACAGGATACTTTTTATCCCGGTATTACGTTCCCATGGGAAAATTTCGACGGGGAGCTAGTTAGCCTATAATTTTGCCACAGATAAGGTATTTTCCACTGTGGTCCTCAATGAAAAAAAAATTAAAATGAAATTCTTTATTTCAGACCAAGCACACAGTAGTATTATGTAAGTAGGTCTATAGAGTCAAGTAAACTTTCGATTACTTAGGACAGATAATTATGGCTAACCAATGGCATGCGTGTGAAAATAATTTGGGCACGGCATCAAATAAGGAATTTAAGTGCCTAAGTCATAGTAAGAAGCAGAAGATTGAACGCACCCGGCTACGACAGACATTTGATTTCGATTATCTTTGTCGTGTAAATGCAAGGGAAAACCATCATTCACTTGCCCTTATCGCAATATTTATTTGGGATTGGCGTAACATGTGTTTTTCTCCAAACCTCACTATTAATCGTCATCTCGGTAGTCGGGTAGTAACATTTTTGTACCCACATCATGTTTTTAAAAGTCTATCAATGGTTTTATTGCTCTTCCCCTACTCTTATAGTATACCAAAAACACTTCTCACGACATTTCCACAATCCTGCTCATCACATGCCCATACCATGACAACCGAAACTTGCAAGCACAAATGTGAACCTGATGTATAAATTATTTGTCATCTAGTTTGTAACAGCAGAAGTTGCACTAATTTGTTCTTTCATTTAAATAAAACGGTAAATGATAATATGAGTGAATAGTAAATATGAATTTCTGTTTGCGAATAGAAGTATTATTCCAAAAATTTCAAGTCAATATTGTAGGTTGGCACGTCATGACCGCATTCAAGATTTATGTGAAAAATAAAACGGCACGTATGTAAAGAGATTCGCCATCCCTGACTGAGGGCCTTATCTGGATACCAAAATCTAAAGAATACACTACTTACCCGAGCCTGGAACAGCGTAGCACCAAAGAACGGCCACTTCCTCGTACAGTTGAGGTAGATCCGCACGCAGTCCGCTGTGCTGCGACCTTTCAGCGCCACCCACTTTGATCGCAGCTTCTCTTCAACGTCCCTGTGTGGTATAAATACAGCGTTAATTCATGTCTGTTGATGATCACCAGAGATCGGATATTCGGATGCATATTTACCTTAAGATAATTTTTAGCTATGAAAGTATGGAAGCGGCTTTATAAATTATTTGTAATATTTATTAAAAACCCCGGGGTTCTTGGATTGCATAACTATTCAGATGTGTATTAATTTAAAATTAATGTTTAACCCGATACAAATATGTGTATGTACTGGTGGTTTGTATTAGTTAAAACAAAAAATAAACAAATTACTTATTTAAATTAAGACTTTTTCGATACAAAAGCGCATTCCATGTTAGCCAACATCTCAACTTTAGGTGAATATGCATCCGAATATCCGATCTCTGATGATCACACAGTTAATATTTACCAAGGAAAGTTTTGTGAGGCATATAGTAAAATAAACTACTTAGCAACTGAGCCAATATCGACTATTCAGCAAAAGACATGTATGCTATAACATTTTACGATTTTGACGAGTCAAGCAAGTAAGATAACCTATTTTCTTTGTAGCCCGTAGCAGGCCTTGATGAGTACGATATAAATGTTTTCTTATTTCAAGTGCTACTAATGACGTGCTAATGGCAAACAGAGTCGAAAGAGATACTGCAAGATCTGCCCGTTGTTTGCCGCTGAAACCACCGGAAAACTTGAGACCCTCTAGTCTGTGGTCGTAATAAAAAACAAGAATTATTTTTAGACCCAAGTAGAAACCATTAGTCTAATTTGAATTTCGTACTTGATTCCGACAACGATAAAGTTCGAATACAAAATCCAAATTTCGAATCCCGTGCCTTAGTTGTCAATTTTGTATTAAGAACTTGACTTCCACCAGAATAAGGTTCGTTCGTTTTTTTTTTTTGCAATATGCTGGCTATTTGTATATCGATTACACATCGTGTAACGGAAAGGGTATATACATACCAAGGGCTTCTTTGAATGATATCAAACGATATTGGAAGGGTTTTTCCTATCTCTACATGTTCGGAAGTTATGAGAATTTTTAATACATTGATACCAGAAATCGAACTTTTCAAATTGAAATAAACACATCACTCGGAAGAGATTTGTGGCGATATTGGCAAATAACGTGGAAAGTTATTGACCTACGCAGTGCGGTGACATGTTTGGGTTTAAGAAACATAATATATGAAACCGAAAATTTGCCATTATTTCTTAGAGTATTTTATTTTGAGCTGTTATCTTTAGTGCTTAAGGATAGCAATAGGGTTTCTGTTACATCCTGTATAGCTTTACAGAATTGTAATCATTTATTCCAGCAACGAGTTAGAATTGGCCTATTTCATTTCCTATTTATTTGAATAGGGTATTATGAACTTTATCTTGATGCTCGCCTACGCTTATGGCAAAAGCGTAGGCTTTTGCCATAAGCATCTAGCTTAAAGTGTAACAAGGATCTTTTGACGCCTGAATGACATTGACAGAGGGGCGTTGTTTGTAAATATTTGCATTTCGTTTTTCAAAAATTGAATTAAAAAATCAAAATGGCGGCGTTAGTCCCGATTTGGGCCAAGCGCCAATAGACCTTTGTAGCGTTGTAGTAGAACTCGTTTTTTTAATAAGACCGTTGATGATTTTGAAAACGGTGTTCAAGTTTACAGCAATTCCATTTAATTTTTTTTTTTCACTCACCTAAGTTCATCATTACTAAGACCGGCTCTATATCTGTACGGGTAGAAGCGATGCGCCAGCGGCTGGTTGTGTAGCGTGTTGCCGGGCGAGTAGTCGCCCATGTCTAGCTGCGCCATCAACGCGCCCAGCTCGGCCGCTAGCTCGCGGGTCACGGGGAAGCGGCCCGCGACCACTGGACGGGAAATAAATACAAGTGTAAATTTTAAATGTTCAAAGAAAACTCCTCACTCACTGGACGACTGAGGAAGGACATCACCGTCGAGGTAGACTACGGCGAAAGTGGTTTGACGATCTGATAATGTTTGTAGGGCGAACATGGACAGTGAACGCATAAGACAGGGAGGTTCGGAAGAAAAAGGGGGTGGGGCCTTTGCCCAGAAGTGGGAAACAATAATTATAGTGTAACAAAAAAAAAAAGAAAAACCTAAACTATGATACCGAAAAAGTGTTAACAATAATAAAATATGCAGGTGAAAGAGAGAAAATGTATTTTATTTGAACAAATAGGTATTCCACAATACAACTATTATACATTTTTAGTAATTAACAATTTTATTGTCTGCTGCTTTTGTAAAAAATAACGTGTAGAATGAGTTTTGAAATTGGTTACTAAACCTTACAAATAAACTACGATTTACCTATATATAATATCATCTTTACTTTATCACCTTTGACAGTCGTTACGGGTCGTCAGAAGCCCGAAAGTCTGACAACCAGTCTTACCGAGGGGTATCGTATTACCCAGTAACTGGGTTGTGGAGGTCAGATAGGCAGTCGCTCCATGTAAAATAGTATGGTATTCAGCTGCATCCCATTAAACTGGAAGCCGACCCCAACACAGTTGGGAAAAGGCTAAGCAGAAGATGATGATGATCACCTTTACTTCAAAAAAATAAATATTCAACATACCTTGTTGATTGATTTGATAACACAATAGAAGCCGTTCCTTATCAGTCTCGGTTCTGATGGAGTTCTTAAAGTAAAGCCTATTTCTGTACGTCAGTCGGATCACTCGTGAGTTCTCGAACTTTCCGGATCCTTTCTCTCTGAGTGCCGTCTCCCATTTTGATATTACGTCGCATAGCTGGAAACGAAATAGAAAATGTAAGGGTTTTTAAGAGTTTTAGGACGAATGTTCGAAAAGAAAAGAAAAACCTAATTTATGATACCGAAAAAGTGTTTACAATAATAAAATATGCAGGTGAAAGAGAGAAAATCTTCATAAATTAAAGCATTCATAAATTAAAATTAAATTAAAATCGTTAAAAATGTATGCTGAAATGTGAGGTAATAGATGCCATACTAAACTGGCGCAATAATGTCGTGCCACTGGTACTCTAATTTAACGAATCGAAGAGCAGTATTTTTCCATTTAATCCAACGAAAATTGTACTTTTGGTCTCATGTTTTTAACAAAAATAGTATTATAACGTATCATACCTTCTTATCAGGCTTGATATGGTGTTCCAAGTCCTTCTCAATAGGATCGTCGCTGAACAGCGCGAAACCGGACGCCGCAGATTCCCTGCACCCTAGTTCCGTACTTAACGTTGATAGGAACTCTTCCACTGTTGTTGAGCCGTCGAAGCTTATAACCTGTTGATGGAGTACAAATTATGAGCAAGTTCACAAAAAAACTATTCTTTTTCTTCTTCTTCTTCTTTGCTCCATCCCACATTAGGTGGGGTCGGCTCTCCTAATTTTTCTGCGCCATGACGATCTGTCTAGGGTTGTCGGGTCGGGTAGTTTTTCTTTATTTATGAGGCTGGTCAAACTAGTGTACCATGTGTACGGAGGGATACGATTGTTTGGAAATTAATAATGTGTATTGTATTGGTTGGTGTAGCTTAGAACAGTTTAAGTTATGACGAGGCTGACATGCCACTTTGGATAAAAACCTAAAAATTTTGAATAAAAAATGTACTATTGTACACATTTCCATCAAGTTTTTCTCCAATTAAATCAGAGTGTAGAGAATACATGCCACCGAGTTCCACCGAGTTCTAATCGAGAAAAACCTACTTTTAAATAAAAAAAACCGCACACAAATCGGTTCACCCGCTTAAGAGCTGCGGTGCCACAGACAGACAGACACACATAGCAGTCAAACTTATAACACCTCTTTTTTTGCGTCGGGGGTTATTAAAAGATACACAGTGAATTTGTTCTACCGATCTGTACACAATTTGTTCTGAGCCGTACATTCACAAGGAGAGGTAGTTAAATAAAACCAACATCTTCGTCAAAAACAAGATCATGCTACGTGAAATTCCCTCTCACTGTTGAGTGAGAAATCTAAACTTTTATTGAAATCAATATCTTTATTTATTTAGTTACTAGCTTGTGGTCGCGATTTCGCCCGCGGGGAGGTCGAAAATTACCCCAGGGGAACGTACTATCGGGATAAAAAGTATACTATGTGTTATTCCAGGTTACAAACTATATGTGTGCCAAATTTCATCCAAATCCGTTCAGCCGTTGTTGCGTGATTGAGTAACAAACATCCAAATTTTCACATCTATAATATTAGTAGGAAGACATGTCGCTCGCAAAGAAAGAAATCCGGCCATTTTGACACCTCTTCGGCTGGGCCTTTAGACAAGCTCATAGCATCAAAATTAATTTATTGAGTTACTTACCTGATAAGTATTATTGAGCATGTGAACAGGTATAGCGTGGGGTAGACAGTGATGGTAGGGGTTCTTCAGCAGTATGGAGAGTACTTCCATCCGTGACGGCTTGTCTTCTCGCCCGCCGTTGCGTATCGTACGCTCAAGCGCGCGTGAACAGTACGCCGCGTATTTTCCGCACTCCGTTCTGACGAGATAAAGGTTTAATAGTGAATATCCTTCTATTCATAGCATACTTAGCTGGATGTTGCTGGTGCGGGGCAGGGCACATTGATTCTCTTCGTGGTTATAGACAATTTACCGCGACGGAGTATGCTATATAATACAACTCTAAGTTCATTGCATTTATCAAGGGAAAGCGAAATGCTTTAAAACCTTATTTATGTCAATGTTCATAAAAGTCACGTTCGAAAGAGATACCGCGGCCCCTGGCACACAGGCAACTGAAGGAACACGGGTGGGTTTTAGTCAGTAAAAGTCTGACACGCCCTCCTGCTCCACCTAGAGCGGGAAAAGTTATTTGATGATTTCCCAACCCAAAAAAAATGCATGTTCGCAATTTGCAACGACTACAGAAATGTCAATTCATTGACATTTTGATTGACATTTCAATTTTCATTTAATCAGGGTAACATAACGAAGCCTTTGGTGAAATCAAAATTAATATGAAACGGTACTCACTTAGAATCCGCATGCCTGCTAAGATGCAGCTTCAAATACCACAGCAGCCTGTTATTCCTTGGCACAAAGAGACTGACGGCTAGCGCTAACAATTGCCATCCTTGCACAAAGCTATAGGTGGGCGGGTTACTCTTGCAGTCCACTGATAACAAAGGGGCCTGGAAACATTCCTTGGTTGGTAGAAAATGATAAAAAATGTGTTAATTGTTTGTACACTTTTGTTAAGTGTGGGGTAAGCAGTCAGATGTGGCTCACAGTTAGTGATATGAGCGAGTAATTTATAAGCATCCTGACTTTTTGTAAAGCTAAGGATCACTAAGACTGCGGTTAAGGTCATATAGCGTCCGCATTTTACCGTGAACGACGCCACTGAAACCTTATTTATGAAAGTAAGTTGATGTGTTTTCTTAGAGACCGATTTTTGACACCGTAGATTCAAACTTCTATACATATGAAAAGGGTGTAAAGTTCACTCATCCTCCATAGAAGAGGGAGGAACCTCCGAACCGACAGGTATTGTTTCTGGTGGGTAACGGATGTCGGGATGTTGTTCATACATATGCTAGTTGCGGTAAACTCTGCGCGATGCAGGATTTTGCATGACGTCAGTGTGATGTGTAGTTCGCATGTGGCGGTGTAGATACACCGCGATGCTATCATTTTCATGTCAGCTGTCACTGCGACCACTGCTGTCTTATGAATCCTAACCTTAAGTCACTAAAGGTAAACTTTTGGACCGACAATTGGCTTCGTGTTTTCAAATCCAGAATATCATTATTTGCTTTTAATTATAATTTCAGTTTTTTTTTTTTATCCGGACCTTCTTTTCTCGACATTAGCTAAAGTTAACTAACCTAAGAGTCAATTCACTCATAACAGCTAACTGTGGGTCACATCTGACAGTAGTCTTAATATTATTAGTGAAACTTAGCTCTTATTTTTTTTACTTTTCGTATTCATTATTGAATCATTTGTTTCGGTGTGAACAAAACGACAAACGAGCACCAATTTGCTATTGCACTTACAATCTCGAAAATAATGATCGTGTCTTCATTGCAGATATGTATGTGTCCACACCTAAACAATGTTCCATAGAATATATTCTTTCAAGTTTAGAAAATCGTGTAGGGGATTTTTACTTTTGCTTTTCTCATATGATTATAAAGACGAATACAGGACAAATACGTCTACAGATTGTGAAAATTATTACTGGCTTCAGGAATATTTAAACAGTGCATTTAACTATAAGTGCTTTTTTTGTGTTACACAATTCACAAAATCAATATAAATACAATGATCCGACAAACACAATTATATCCTCGGGCCCATAGCACATTTATTATAACTGCGTTTCAACAAAACAGTTTAAAAAAAATTATGTCTATCAATTATATGATTTTGACGTCATTAGGAGTTTCTTTTAACTAAACGGGACTGTACCTCTTGTCGTTGCACCTTATATTACATACAACTGTGTTTTTAGTAGATAATGTCCTAATGTTTAGTAGCAATTTTCGGGTATTGCTGACTTTATAACCGGTATATATGCTTAGGGCCCCAATCAGATAGACAAACATTACCATTTAATATGCGCTTCCAAAGGCGGACACAACCGCAAACCGAAAGCGACTACGTCACCCAATCCCAATGATAGACCGCAGCGACTCGACGCGTCGGCTTTAATTCTGAACGCGGCTTCACAAAGTCCATTTTTCTTCTTCAGTTTCGCAATAGTCATTTGTTTTATAGCAAAAAAATACGTCTTGTCGCTCTGTTAATGAAAACCAGTGATGGCATTACTGACTTGTGGTCTGCGGTCGACCGCAGCGCCCCAGGCATCAATGTCGCCATTTACGGAAGCGTTTCCATAGAGTTACATTGAAACAAATCGTATCACTGCAGTCTGTTATTGCGATTGGGAGATGTTGCCTTCGGAAAACCACCTTTAATATTACTTTTAACATCGCCTATTGCTCCTACACGTTTACCTGTATCGAGCTAGGCGATCCGGCGGCGTTGGGCGGTACGTCGCTCTTGTTGTCGCCGCCGACGGACGACGCGCCCGTGTCACACGTGAAGAGCGACTGAGTCGCGCACAGTAGCAGTTGCTGAACAAATGAAATGTTGGCGATAGGGGAGGCTGTATAGCTGTGTAGCTAGGAGTATGGGAGGTACAGTGAGATCTGTTGGTTGTACGGGGGCGATGTATAGTATCGTTTTGGGAGTGGGTTGTACTGTTCCTGTTTGTCTTTGTGTACATTTTACGTAATATTTGATACATTACATACTTTGATTGGGTGTTAGTTTTGTCGAGCTTACCCCTAGTTCATACGGACGTAATAAATTGGCAGCGGGATTTTATACCGCACTGAATTTTCAACTCTCGGTGTTGAACCGAGCGTTGAGAATCCAACAGAGTGCAGGGCGAGTGCGAAAACACACAGTGTTCGATTTTCAGCTCTCGGCGGTAAGCAGGGGGTTGAAAATCTAGTGCACGTGAAAGTCCCGTCGCGATTTTATTACGTCGTGGGGACGTCGACTTAGCAGTATACTTAATACTTGTTGTTGTGTATATGTAGGTAAGTGTGTGTTTTATAAGTACATATTTACATAGTAAAATAAAGGTATTATAGGGAAACCAGCGACTGTATCTTGTCGACATCACATTAAGTTAAAATAAATAAATACATAATTGAATAATTATATTTGAAAACATACATACAACGCGTTTGATATACGTAACTATAGTGTCTCGTTGTGTCAGGCTTGTGTTAAAAAAATACTACTTATACCTACATAATGCCAGTTGTAAGCATCTTATTGTCTTGCACCCTTTGTGTATAATATAAACCATAACCTTCAAGCATGGCAGCGAATGCTTTTGCAGGTCCCGAAAACCCCACACTTGGCAATTCGACGTACTTTTCTAGTGGAAACAATTGTTTATTGCCATTGAAACACCGGAGACTGCCACCTTTTTTTCTTTATTTAAAGTAGGTACTTGCTCTTGCCTGCTCACGAATGATAATGTTACCTACACTTCTTTGGTTAATTATAAGATAAAGTCTCTTTTCACACGTCCAAGCTGCCAGCTAATCGGGTGCTGAGTATCTGGCGACAAATGTTAGGTAGGGCCGTCACGATGAGGATGTGTAGTCGTGGGATTGGCCGCACGTGGTGATGGGGCCGCTAGGTATGGCGGGCTGATACCAGTCGGGGCCACGGCGAATGTACAAGTATATCCTGGAGTCCCGACTTATGGTACTAGAAGAAACAGTGGGGTTTTAGTCGGTAGGAGTCATAACCCTCAGTTATTGCTCCGTCGGGATCTCATGGCAACATAGAGAATGCGATTGTTGCAACCCAGTGCTGGGCACGCCATGATTGCGGCGATAAGTCCCCTCTTTGAGGAGTGGATTGAGAGGCGCCACGGCGTCCTCACCTTACACCTGACGCAGGTCCTCACCGGACACGGTTGTTTCGGGAGGTTCCTGTTTCGGATAAGGCGAGAGGGAACGCCCGGTCGTTTCCACCGCGTAGATCGCCCTGAGGATACGGTGGAGCATACAGTGGAGGTCTGCCCGGCTTGGGCGGAGCACCGCCGTGTCCTCGTGGAGGCGATCGGCGGCGGCGATCTCTCGCTTCCGGCCCTGGTGCAGGCCATGGTTCGGGGCGAGAGTGTATGGGTAATTGGGTAGCCGTCACCTCCTTCTGCGAAGCAGTAATGCTCGTGAAGAGGGAGGCGGCGCACGTGAGGGAGAGGCAGTATATGCGCCCTCACGGCCCTAGTCGCCGCAGGAGACGCCCTGGGCGTCGGGAATCCCAGGCTGATTCCCGGCCTCCGTAGGCGCGGGCTTGCGGACGGCGAGTAATGGGTAGCTCGCTGTCCGGTAAGGACCAAGCCCGGGTCGACGGCGCGTTGTGTACCACGGGCGCCTCAAAGAGATGTCAGCACCAACTGGTGGGGTCCGCAAGGGCCGATGCCTGCCAGGCGTGCGGGTTGTTCGAAAGAGATACCGTGGCCCCTGGCACACAGGCAACTGAAGGAACACGGGTGGGTTTTAGTCAGTAAAAGCAGACTTTTACTGACTAAGACACACCCTCCTGCTCCACCCAGAGCGGGAGAAGTTATTTGATGATATCCCACCCTCAAAAAGAAAAACCCACCGTTCTTTCCAGATGGTATGCATGAGGATTTCCCAACGGAAAAAAAGGCATTCACGATCGACATTAAACCATCAGCCAGTCCTTGCAATGTAACTCTTACTTCGGTAAGGCAAGGTATAAACTAGAATGATTGCCGATAGTTTTATGAAACTGATGTTAATCATTCTAATTTATACTTTATTACAATGAGATAAGAGTAAAATTGCAATGACTTAATAATGGTTTTCACGACATTCTTTCATCGTGAAGGATAGAATATCTGAAATCTGCCAGCACGTGTCGCCCCAGGATACCCAGCTCCGGATACCCAACAGCCTCAGCATGTGGAAAGGGGCATGGGATATATATGGTTTATTATACGACATTAATGTTATTGGCAGCCAACAGTTTTTTCCACGACATTCAACAACTTACAAAATAATTGAATATATTTTTAATAAACTGCCATCGAGTAAGTTTTATCAAATATATCCTGTCTAACCCATTTTTATTATGCATGTGAGTTAAACATTTTGGGCTTATTTAAAAAAACAAATATCATCATCTGCAAAGTCTTTTCCCAACTATGGGGTCAGCTTCCAGTCTAACCGGATACAGCTGAATACAAGTATTTTACATGGAGGGACTGCCTATCTGACCTCTACAACCCTGTAATTGGGTACTACGATACCCTTTGGAAAGTCTGGTAGTGAGACTTTCTGGTTTTTAGAACCCGTAACGAATTAGCCTACACTGTTCCAATTTTGTATTTGTGTCTTGTCTTGTAAATTTTCAAAAATTGAAAATAGAAGAGACCTTCTATTTTCAATTTTTGAAAATTTACAATTTATTTAAAAAGTTAGTGCCAGTGCGTTATGCCAATGTGTTTTGTGCTTTTAAAACCCATGTTCCCGTATTATACAAGGTGGCAGGGACGTCGACGCGCACCCATTTACCATGGATTCAGTTCAGCATGATTCCGAAAGACCCTGGGTTGAAAATTTTCATCAGTAAAAAAACAAAACTGTTCCATACATTTTACCGCGTAGGTATTGTATTGGCATTGTGTCTTGTACACTTTTGCTAAAAAAAATCTACGCAGGGTGCCAGGGGTGCGGGTCTGCGATGGGTGCGGATCTACCAGGGGTACAGATTGTTTGAAAGAGATACCGTGGTCCCTGGCACACAGGCAACTGAAAGAACACGGGTGGGTTTTAGTCAGTAAAAGTCTGACACGACATCCTGCTCCACCCAGAGCGAAAGAAGTTATTTGATTGATTTCCCACCATTGTGCTGAATTCATAGTTACAGTTTGCACGTCGATATCCCTCCCACCTTGTATATTATAAAAAATCACCCAGTGTCCTGTTATGTACAGTACTTTGTTAAGTTATGTGATATATTGTACAGTGTGCTTATATACTTTGATGGATTGCATAATATGTCTTAGAAAATCTTAGAACAAATCACAGTAGTTTGTTTTATTTGGAAGCCAACGTTTTTAATTTTTAATTAAATCTTTGATTCAGTTTATATATTTTGTTATTCATTTAAAGTAACAAAAAAGTATTTTTGTTACTTAAAATAGTAAAGGGTTTCACTGAAAACATGTAAAGCTTAGACAGAATTCAACTTCCAGCTTTATAGCAGAATCAAATATAATGAATTTAGCTCACACTGATAAGCAAACATCAAATATACACATTATGCAGTCCTATCATAAGAACTTAATCCTAATTATACCTAGATACTTACCAAAGATGTGGGTACTTATACATAAAATAAATATATAATATACGGGCTATATGTAACAGTCTAAAACACTTGCAACATCAACCTTTCATTACAAAGGAGATCGAACAGTGCGAAAGAACACTAGCTATGACAGAGTATGAATGATAGATAAAAAAAATAACATTCCCTAGATCTATAGGAGTAGGGGACAAACATTCTCGGATGAAAAAAAATTAAAACGGGGAAAAAATTTACACCAACATTCCATTTGAAATTTTGCAACGTAACATTCTTTTTTTTTGTGTTGTGGCAACATCTTTTTGCGTTTCAAAATTCGAATGCAACACTTTTTTCGTAACATGTTGCCAGAACTAGGACGGATCAAATTGGAATAAAAACTCTTTTGTTTCGATTCCTTATTAGAAATTTTGTTGCATATGCTAACGCATACGATAAGATGTATTCCATTGAAGCCAATATAATGGTATTCACAATACACAATTCCAAATTGATCAACCACGTGACGAAGCTTTTATTACAGCGACACACAAAGCATATAAATACTATAACAATAATGGTTTGTTAGTGTATATTTACAGTATTTAACGCAAATAAAGTAGAAGAGTTTAAAGCTTAGTTTAAAAATATATTGTGCTCTTTTCTATGAAGCATAGAACTGATAATTTTATTTGTTAAGTTTATGTGCATTGCTTTTGCTTGCTGTATTTATAGGTGTAAGATCAATTTACAAATATATATGGGGTGCACAAAATGGTTGTGTAAAAGGACCATTTACCGGCCCATGGTTTTACAGTTGTGTGTCCCATTCATTTTTGGGCTAACTGTTGTGACCGTTATCAAATAATTTACAATGCACACCAAAAACAAAATAATAAAAAACCATAGAGCACAATATTCTATAAGAATCTACAGATAATATCTAAGCGAGATATAATCTTAAACACTCGTGTATATAACCGATGACTGGTATATGTATTATTATGTATGATTATATGATGATAACATATGAGAAAAGCATCGAAGCGGTCGCCCGTAAGCTAAGCCGTTGCGAATATAAAGCGGTATAAACGTACCTACGATTTGTTAATAAATTAGCATTCATTTTGACATCGTGTATTTACGGGAAAAGCTTTATTGAGAAGCCTGGTTGAACAATCTGCATAAAAAGATAGAAATGCAGGACAACAAATGACTTTAGATGATTAAAAAAAAAGTTTTCAATCAATTATTATTGCATTAAAATAAAAATATTACAGTTGTAGATTTCATAATAAATTGTCAACTCAACTGAATTTCCCGTTTTCTATTCCATTTACATAATATTTCGCTTTGTAAAGTGCACAATGCCAAAAAGAATTCTGTGATAAGCTTTATATTCCATAAATACTTGTTTTGTGTTTGAATTCCAAGTTTATTATTGTTGGAGTCCAAGACTGCCATGTTCGTAACATTTAAAGCCATGCTTAAATCCGTTTTAATAACGATAAATAATTTCCTTTACAAAAAGGAAACTATTCGTAATGTACAGCAAACAAAAAAACATAACATGTATTTGGTGTAACCTTTTGTCAACAACATAGGTAAATAGTTAAATAACATGATAACTTCCTTTTTAACCGACTTCACAAAAAGGAGGAGGTTCTGAATTCGGTTGTATTTTTATTTTAAGTCGGTTTAAAATGTTTGCAAAATACTAGCAATAACTAGCAAAGGTTACACCAAAAAATTACATAGGAATGAGAACAACGATTTACATTATAATTTGAAAAGGAAATTTAAAAACCTTTTTTAAGAAAATTTACAATACTAGAGAAGATTATTAAAACTCGAGTCGACGCAAAAAGGCAGACGTGCTTCTTTATTTAAAAAATGGTGCTCTAAAATTCTTATCACGTAATTACCACAATTTAAAATTCTAAATAGGTGTTCTCATAAAGTGGAGTTCAAACAGTCGAGTAAGTATCTACCCTCTATTTGAAACCCACTAGTTTGTCCGATTAATGATCAACAGTTTGACAGATAAACAATTCTAAATGCGGAAGTCTGATACTAAAACTTGACCATGACAAAACACGCGTCATACAAAATCGATATTATGACTAACGAGATCTGAAACGTGGAAGAATAGTAATTATACCTTTGCTATATTGAGGGAAGGTACCCGTCACTTTGGCAAGTACAAATCGATGGGAGTTCCAACTGATATTAAATTGAAGTTCGAAACGTATAATTTAATTTCATGAAAATTGTCTGTATTTAATTTTCACTATAATTGGCCTTACTGAAGACCAGTATTTAATATTAATGGCCTTTATTATTTATTAAAGGATTTTTAGAACTAACTGAACAGACAGCTGTGCTGCTGGGGAGTTTGTTGTGCCACACCTTCTTCCCAGCTACATCACTAGGAAGTGGTGAAGGGTGGGCGTTTTGAGGGAACTGTCTTATGTAAATTTGACGTTCAAAAAGGGCTGACTCTCAGCCTAGTTTGAATAAATGACTTTTGAATTTATAAAACCACTAAAGGGAGACACATATGCCCAGCAGAAAATAAGTAATAAGCTTAAGGGCCTACGTCCCGTTTGGTAGCGTAACACGGTCACTTTATGAACCCTACTGCTCATTAACGGCTTGTCTTGAAGATTTGAAAAATATATGATTTTGCTATAGATTTATATAGATCATTTTGCCCGAAGTACTTTTTTGGTATGGTTAATACTTTTGCTGTAAAAAAATATTTTCCAACACGCAATATTTTGGCTTCTATTCCATACTCCTACTAAACGGCTTCGTTATTTGGAAAAAAAAATACACTGAAAAATAGATAGTTAGACGTACCACAGAATGGCCAAAGCACAATTGTAAATTAATCAAAGGAATATCCCCATTTTGAGATAAAGGCTCAGAGGTGCCCTGCGCGGGCGCGGGCGGCAGTCGTGCTTTAGCATACAAACGGGAGATGAGGATACTATGGGCCTTAAAATATTGTGAAATTGTATTGAAAAAAAAAAAAAACAACATGGTTGCGTAACTTCAGTTTGTTGCCTCGCGCCAAAACTTCATAACAGTACAGTTCTAAGAAATGTAGACAGATATACAATCTAGTTTATTAAAGACGTGTGAAAACATGAAATGTCATCCATTCTAAACCATGACGTAATTTGCACAACGTTTATCAACAAACTTGATTAAAAACGGCCTCCAAAACGGCCATGAATTTTCATGAACGCGGCCCCGATAATAATCCTTGCCTCGAATAGTAACCTCGACCATGATAACAATAATCGCGGCATTGAAGAAGATATGACTTTGAAAATTATGGCCTTTACCTTGGACGGTCACCTTGGCCATGATACAGTGATATTGACCGTGAAATGATATAGTTTCAGTGTTATTATCCGACCTCGGACTTGTTTGAAAATTTGGCCTTCCTTGTGAGATAAAATTGCAATTTTTAGCGGTGTTGATATGAGTATGTTTGGCCTTGCTTTTAGCGGTCGAATTTTTGTGATAAGTAGTTTTTATTGATTAACACAAGACGTGTTTTATTGGCGGGTGAAGAGAGCGTGAGGGAGGGGGGTAATTTAATAAAATGTTATCAAGTGAGATGTATCGGAGAATATTATAAAAGGACAATAGCCAGTGCCGTATTTCAATCGAGGCTAATATTTGTAGTTCAACATTGATAACTGTAGAATATGTTGACAAAAGTCCTCGATGGACTTACAGCATTTTCAACTGAAAATCTAACCAGAAAAACCGCATTTTATCTAACGACAAATATGACGCAAAATCGATATTTTAGTGAAAGTCAAACTGTCAACCAAAAACCGTGCAACACAAAAAAAAACAAACCCAACTTACATTCTTAAGCTTGGCGGCCTTAACGTTTAGCTTGGGCGTGCGGCGCAGCGCATGGGGCGTGAGCTGTGGGCTGGCGAGGCCTGCGTGTACCTGCACGCCGTGCTTGCTGTGCGTGTGCGGCGTGCTCTGCCGCGCCAGCACGGAGGCCAGCTCGTCCTGCAGCTCGGCCACGTCCAGGCACTGCGCCAGCGCGTTCTGCGCCAGCACCACGTGGTAGTCGATGCCGGCCTGCTCCACGGCCACCGACATGAACAGTTGGACGCACTGCACACATAAATACATCTTGTTTATTTTTACCAACCTACGGGTGTAGTCCGGATGACATTTCCGGATAGGCATTATCTGATTTGCAAATATTTAATATTGAAACAGAATTTTGATGTATTTCTTTGACATATACAACGAGTAAAATAATTAACGCAAGACCTCATACACCCCAATTAGAGTATTGAGTTAAAAGCATAATACGATGACCAAAACTATTTTTACTTTATGCATTTAAAATTGAGTCTTATTTCTTCTAATATAAGATTGAATTTTCTTTGACTCAATCAGTGGTAGATATGGCAAAATACATAATTTAAAAAAAATACTTATATTAAAAGTTACTGAAATCGATTCAGTAGTCCATTAGGAACAAACTACTTTCAGGTCTTGCGTCCATTCTGTTACACCTTGTATAAGTTAACTGCGACATAACTATTGAAGTTCAAGTTGCTACCCTTACATCTACGACAGCAGTAAACAGGTAAGTCAGAAGTCTGACAGTTAGCTTTAGAGTCGATATTCTATTAGTCTTGTACTGCAATTCAATGTAAAAAACTAATGACTAAATCAAACAAAATAATCCATTTATTACCTTGAATAACTTTAAAGCTTCGGCCTGTAACGCCTCTGAATTGAGCGAAGTGAGAGGAGACGTCAGGTTCTCTTTGGAGTATAGTAGCGTCGGATGCCTCCATAGGACACAATCTGGAACGAATAAATATTAACAATGAAAAAATCTGGATCTACACTGAAATCTTCTCAACTAATCATCTCAGAATGTCAGATGATAACAAAAGGTGCATATGGTCCTGACGCTGCAGCCATACGCTAGAATAATAAACACTTAAGAAAATGCATGTCTCCGTTTTTAATAAATTAACATACTATCCTGCTAATTGGTGCTGCTGATTCTGCTAATTGTTAATATAAAATAGCTCACACTAAAACCAATAAAATGTTGTTTGTTGTGTTCTGATTAATTAAATACTAAAATAAATACATAATATTTGTGTATTACTCACATAAAAATAATCAATTTACAAATAGAAAGTATCACACAAAATTGTGTGACTGTGTTGTTCTTCTAAACTACGAAACGGGTTTTGATATGTCTCTCTCATAAAAACTTAAATAAAAAAAGACTTCCAAAAAACACTACAAAATGAAAAATAACTTTAATTTTGGAAGTTGGTGTCCTTGGATATGTTTTAAAAAAAATTGTCGCCGCCATTCGAAATTAAAGTAATTTTTAATTTTGTAGTGTTTTTTTGGAAGTCGGTTGTTTTTTTTAATGTTTTTATTTTTCACCTTTTAGTTATAGTAAAATTTCATCATCCTTGGGGTATTCTCAAAGTCAATCAAATCAAAACAATGCATATTTATGCGATAGCAGCAATCGCGGTTGATTTGCTGTAATTTTTTGAAGAGTTCTGTTGTCTGTCTCCGTAACTCATAATCAGATGTATATGAAATTTAAATGGGACCATTTCGAAATAAACCCCTTTCGAACAAAAAAAGAGTTTTGCAAATCCGCCTATATATGACGGAGTTATGCCCGAACAGTGAACACACATAAAAAATATATATAAATAAGCATGTCGAATTGATAACCTCCTTCTTTTTGAAGTCGGTTAATAAAGGTACTTACTAGGATCGCCATCAGTCTCCATTAGCTTCTGCACCAGCTGTTCGAAGTGCGTCCCTTGGCTCAGTCCACCACCGCTGACCACAGTGAGGTGGTACAGCCACGAGTCTTTGTCGGCTTTGCTCTCGAATAGAAGGTACGTTGGGCCCTGAAAATTAGGGAATATATCACTAGTATTTTAGACCGCAGGAATCCGCTGGATGCGACACGAACAGGACCGGTCGAAATGGCGGTGCTTGGGGGAGGCCTATGTCCAGCAGTGGACGTCCTTCGGCTGAAATGATGATGATGATTTTAGTTCCAATTTCAGGAGAGTTAGATTAAGAATCAAAAAACGTTTCCCAACATCAAAGACTCCATTGCTGTTGGGAGTCTTTTGAAAGTAATTGATGACGAGTTCTTGTTAAAAAATTGACAACAATTCCATTGAAAAGGTAATAGGTTGATTCATCTCGATATTGGTCATAGGTGTATGCTATTTTGATAGTTCAAACTCAAAGCATTTATTTCAATTAAACCATTTACAGGCACTTTTGAATTGTCAAAAAGTCGACCAGTTGGAAAGTTGAAGCTAGTTGCCCATTCCAAAACGTAGATCTCTATGGAGAAGAACGGGCAAGAAACTCCATGGACACTCTTTTTAATCATGTTATGTATTACAAAAACTTGGGAACATTATTCTTGTTGCTTCTATATGTGAGACAATGTAAAAAAAAAAAAAAACAATTCTAAATATAAAATTTAAAATTAGCCATGGAAGTTAGGAGATGACCAGTCTCAACCGACGGCGCCCGTTCACGAACTTGACGAGTTGTTACAGTATGTTTACCTCACGAGTCACGCGCGGTTGTTTTGAGGTAACCAAGCGTACAAACACGGTGTGAATGTGAGTGTTAGCGCAGGAGCTCCTGGCACCGTCCGAGACTTAAGCGATGTCGGAAGTCTGTTTGTTCGTGCGTTGTGTGTTGACGCAACTCGTCTTCAAGCAAACATGCACAGCGTGTTTGTACACTTGTTTACCACAAGTCAAGCGCGCGCGCGAATAAGTAAATATAGCTTTCTATGCAATAGTCTGCCCAGTGCTGTTGCTTCGTAGTTATGTGTCCTGATATATACTAGATATAGGAATGAATTTAAAAACTAAAATTTTGACTGTACCTCTAAATATGACGAAATCCAATAAGTATTTCAAACTGTCTTACATTTTAATCCCTTTTTTCTGTATTTCGTTTACATTTTTGTACAGCTAAATATCTACATAGACATTAAGAAGTATATATACCCTATCAAACCAAAAAAGAATTTTCCAAATTGGTTCAGACGTCTTCGTAATCGGGGAAAATACATTTAAAAAAATCAGAAGGTTTTAACATACACACAGGTTCTTCAAAATGATTTATTTACATAACATGGATATAAAAAACAATGGGGTTCGTGATGAAGATACAAGTTGTGTAAAATAGTAAAACTATATGTTTTTGATGCACAGCCCAGTTGACGCAAGTCGGACGACTCCCGTCAAGAGTAGGGTGCGCGTCGCATATTTCTGACACGTCTTCTAGAACTTTCTAGAAGCTGCGCTCTTAGTAGTCGAGCGGATTGTAGCAGGACCGGTTTGAAAGAGGTCCTGGACCTTTCCTGATCCTGAGACCTTTTTTGAAGTTGATTAAAAAAACGTTACTAAATAACTACAATATAATCAAAGTGACACTTACCCCTGTTACCTGGTGCTGCGGGTAGATGGCCACAGTGAGGTGGTTGCGAGTGTCGTCATTCTTCTCTTCGGAGTCGGAGTCTGACACGTGTTCTACGTCTTCTACGCGTGCATCGCGCATGTTTATTTGACCGGTGGGGTTCTGAGGAGCAAAATTAGTTGTAGAAGCAATGTTTTTTTTTGTGATTATGTTGGCGAACACGCCTACGGTCCGCTTGATGGAAAATGGTTATCATTTTAAGCTTTACTAATGCTTTGCTGAACCGAAAAACAAGGTTGGTGTCTTATGTACTCAATTGTTATTTTACGGGCCCTTACACAAAGGAAATAAAAAAGTTTTATGAACATTAAAAAAGGTGTAACATTTTCAATTAAAGCTTTAGGTGGTTCCTGTGTTAAATGAGTCAGTGTCTGCACTCGTTTTTGGAACATTAACAATGTATCAAAAATAATTAAAATAACTTAAATCGAAGGGATTTTAGAGCATAAAATATTATAATTAATGGTATGATAGTAAAATACAAGATGTACGGAATTTAATAGCCACTTAGAAAATTAAAACTTAAACAATTTTAAACTCTCTTCTAGGCCTACTTGGCATAAGCATATACAGCCTATAAAGTTCCCACAACTGGGACACAGGCCTCCTCTCGATGAGAGGGAATGGGCCGTAAACCACTACGCGAGCCCAGTGCGGGTTGGTAGATGTCACATGTCTTCGAATTTTGTGTTCTAGGACATGCTGGTTTCCTCACGATGTTTTCCTTCACCGTTTTGAGAGCAGTGGTGATGAAATAATTTACAAAAAGTAAAGCCACTGTCTGGGTTCGAACCTGCGACCTACAACTCGTAAGTCGCGGCCGTTACCACTGGGCCAGCACTGCTTCAGCTAGGCCTGCTTAATACAACAATATCACCGACACATACCTGATCACCAGGCGACTTGAAGTACAGGAACATCTTGCCAATAAGAACACACCAGCTCTTCTTGGCATGCCCATTCTTGACCTTGGTGAGCCAACCTTGTATAGTCGGCTTGTTATCCTCTTTGCTAAGAAGGAGCTTCGTTGCGTTTCGCCTTTGGACGTTCTGAAAATTTACAATTGAAGTTGTTATTATTAATTTGTATTTACTTTATTAAAACAATATTTTACCAAAAATTACCTCCTACCAAAAAAAAAATCACTATGAAGTGAAAAATACTTAACTTTAATTTCGGAAGTTGGGTTCGTTGGATCTGTGTTTTAGCTTTTTGCCACCGACTTCCGAAATTAAAGTTATTTGTCGGTTGATTTTTTTTTGTTTCTTAAAATGTTTATTATTTTTCAATCTTTAGTTATGGTACCTACCCCACACCAATTCGTACACTACAACTTGCTATATAAGAATTATTTTATTAAGTGGATTCAATACGTACTATCAAAGCGAACACAAAAACTCCCCAAGTAAGGTTAATAAAATGTATATGGCCCCTGAGGCATACCCAATCCACTTAAAAAAGAATTTTCAAAATAAGATCCACAATTACCGGAGATATCGCAGAAAATACATGTTAATAAACATGTCGAATTGATAACCTCATTCTTTTTGATTTCGGTTAAAAAAATACTGACGATTAGAGAACCTCCGACTTTATGAAGTCGGTTAAAAACGAACGCGTTTCATTGCGATTGCATTCAACTGGCCCGTGCCCACTTGGCTAGTGTATTACGTTAGGGCTACGGTGATTCATTGGTGACCTTATTCTCGATTAACCTCGTGACCTGAGGCTATTACCATAGTAAACTATTACTCGATTAACCTTTTTAACCTGTAGTGTGGCAGCAAATCGCCACCCAAAAGCGAATAATATTTTAGCTACTCTGTTTAATTTGTTCAGAGGTTGAAGTTAAATTCTATCTAACGAAGTTAGATCAATCTTCATAAAGGAGGAGGTACTAAATTCGACTGTTTTTTTTTTGTTGTAAATATGTTACGCTATTTCTCCGGCAATTGTGAATCGATTCAGGAAAATCCTTTTTTAATGGATATACAGGTTGAAATTGAAAACATGCGACAAACCGTAATGGGAGATTGTACTCATCATTATGAACAACTTTTACTAAGGGACCAAAGATGCAATCGCAAAAAAAAAACAGCTGTTCCCTACATTTTGACGAGTCATGCGAACATAAATGTAGGGAACAGATGTTTTTTTTTTTCGCGATTGCATCTTTGGTCCCTTAGTAAAAGTTGTTCATAATGATGAGTACAATCTCCCATTTCGGTTTGTCGCATGTTTTCAATTTCACCCTGTAGTATGCCTCAGGGGTGGTCCTATATTTTCATGAAGGAATTCCTCAAGGGTGGAAAATTAGGAGATGACTTAATTTCGTTGATTTTCTCAAAAACTACTGATCCGATTTGGATTCTTATTTATGTTACTTTCTTACTAAAAAACCTTCCCTAAAAATCAGGTAAAAATTAAAAATACAAACATTTTTATAAAAAAAATCAACGAAGTCTTTCAAAATATTCAACTTAGATTTGACTTGGTGGAGTTTTTTTTGGATGTCAGTTGTTTATTTTATTGTATTTATTTATATTCCATTTTTGAAATAAGATTAGACATTTAACTAAACTTTTTTTACAGTCCGATCCACCGATTTTGACTTCTATTGCGTTGGTGGCATAAATAAACGACAGCTGCAGTGAACAGTGGTATTGTAACTACTTTTTTGCTTTTAATGCCATTCTTATGCCTATGGAGTAGACGTCAGAATCGGCTGAACTGACTTTAAAAAAGGTTTGTTTAAATGTCTAATCTTATTTCAAATGGAGCATAGTTACAGCAACAATCCTAGCGGGAATAAATAAGGAATACTAAGAGGACAAATTACGAAAATGTTACCAACCTGTAAAACTCTGATCCAATCTTCCATGGTAGCGATGCTATCAGCAGTCAGGTAATAAGTCCTGCTGCCGGTAAAGATCTCGAACGTGGCCGCTCCTTCATTCCTCGAGATCTTGCACGCTTCGCCGAGACCTATCTGACCTTGAGGCTTGCGGTTGACCTCCGATTGCGACTTCCAGTAAGATAGGGTACCGTTTTTGAGGACGAACCTGGCGAAATGGAAATTGTTATACTAATTTGAAGAAAAAATTTATGAGTGATATTTGTTTACTGAAAACTTCATCAGATGCCAGATTCTGCAGTTCTGCACCCTAATTGCGTAACACACTATCAATCAGAATCTGAAAGCTTTTGAAGGATATTGCTTATTCATAGCTTCATATTTCTAAAAATTTGTTTACGTAAATAACGGTGTCAGGTTGTGTGTTGATTGAAATACCGAAAGATTCCCGATCGTAACAAATATGGCTTTACAGAATTGTAATTTTAAACCCTAAATTAAACACATTCCGCCTAAATCTGAGGGAGGACTGCGCTTATGGCGGTCGCGCGTCAAGTTCTGAGAAACTAATTACGAAGAAAAAAACACAGGAAAAAAAATTACATGCACAATCTGACGTCACTCACCATCGTTTCCTCCAAGTCTTCAGCTTCCCCCCCAACTTGGCAAGATGGCCGCTCTTCTCCAGCGCGTCGTGTCGCCGCGGCGAGTCCGTGGCGGGCGGCGCGCGGCACAGTGACGCCAGCGACGGCGACGCGGTGCTGTCACACGACACGGCGTCCGGCGGGATCGCGTAGTCGTCTGACATGCCCGATTCGAATGACGTGTCTGAACGAAAGGACAAATAGGTTTAAAATGAATTGTTGTTTTTCGACTGTTTTAATTGTAAAGGTGGATACTGACCGGCGATACGGGGCCTAACGTAACATGTTACAAAGCGAGCATTCGTGCCGTCAGTACGGGAAAACGAGTGAGCGAGCAACCAGGAATTTAGCACACGGCGTGCGATATGACCGCTGCGAACGTTAGGTACATTGCGCCCCTTAACGCCGGTCACCACCTTTAGGTGATTGGTATTATTAGCGTGTAAATGTCCCATCGCGGACACTGGCGGTCGACCACTTTTCAACCTTATTACTTAAGACATTAGGGCGAAATGTGATCAAACGCAGACAGTAGTTAGTAGTTGTAAATAATCGTAGGTTAACAGTAATTGTTTTAGGTTATTCTTAAGTGTGATAACTTACTGTTGCGGCTTTTAGCTAGTTTGTAAGTGTGTTTTATGGATTTTTATATATTGTGCGATTAAATTCATTTTTCATAGAGGAAGGGAACAAAAATGGTTCATTCTGCGCAAATTTGTTTGTTCAGAATAAACAACTATCCTGTTCTTTTTTTAAAACCTATGTTGCATAAGTATGATAAATGAATTTTGGAAGCAAAGGTCAAATGAGACAAACAGCGAAATTCTGTGACCAACGTATGTATTTTTTTAAAGTAATGTCATAAAAGCGTAATTCTGCAACCATAAAACATTTATCTTTATTGAAATCGCAAAGTTCTAGGTAAAATCAAATGCCATTAGCTACATCAACATGCCACCTCCAAATGCTCTTTAAATAAAATATATCTACTACTGCCATCGCCCTTGAACGTTCATGACATGTGTAAAAAGTTAAATAAATATATGATTCATAAAGTCACTTTGAAAACATACTCTACTTCGGTAAATTACAGCTTTTTGCCATAATTACACCCTAACATACACATTAATCATTAAGGGCAAATATGAAACTTTTAAAGGTCATGTTTTAAATGGACATAGTATATATAACCGATGAGGACTATATTGCCTTCAGTCCGAATCAGAACTTATAATAGAAAACATCACTCATTTAAAGACCCTACATTCTTAAACACTTTCTACCGCAATCATGAGTTTCGCAAACAAAGTCGTTGTAATCACAGGAGCTAGTTCAGGGATCGGAGCGGCTACTGCCATCCTTTTCTCTCAAGAAGGTGCTACTGTAGTTCTTGTGGGAAGGAACGAGATGAAGCTAGCTGAAGTCGCTAAACAATGCGAAGACCCACTCATTGTCAAAGCTGATATCACTGAGGAGGAAGAAGCAAAGAGAATTATTGAAGAAACAATTGACGCTCATGGAAAGATTGATGTCCTGGTAAATAACGCAGGGATAGTCAGATACGAAAGTATACTAGATGAGAATGTTCTAGAAACTTTCGATGCATTGATCAATACAAACTTGCGAGCGGTTTTCAACGTCACTCGTTTAGCTGTCCCACATCTAGTCGAAACCAAAGGAAATATCATCAACATTTCAAGCATTGCTGGAAAATTCATCCCTGACTTGAGATTGGTAGCTTATGGCATCTCTAAGGCTGGAGTCGATAACTTCACCAAAGGACTGGCTTTAGAACTGTCAAAGTATGGAGTAAGAGTTAATGCAGTAAGTCCAGGACCAGTGAAAACTGATATTTTGCTAAATGCAGGGGATGAAACTCCTTGGGAATGTTTCTCGCCATCTATGCCTTTGGGAAAGGTCTGCGAGCCTGAGGATATAGGGAATCTGGTGCTGTTTTTAGCTGGTGATAAGGCGAGCAGTATCACTGGGGTTGATTATGTGTGTGATAATGGTGTGATGTTGAAGTAAAGTCTTTTATAGAATTGTTTGCGCCCGCTTGCATCTCAATACGTTTAGCAATTAGTGAATATTGTTTGTGTTTGAAATAATATATATGTGTTTAGGCATAATATTATAGTCTATTTTCGTTGCGTGTGATTTTTCAGTCTTATCTAATGTTGTAGCTAAACCAGTTTTTGATTCTAGTGAAATAAAGTTATAATATTCTTTTTTGTTTAATTAATATCTGATTTTAACCGTTTCTTCAAATCTATTTAACATGAAGTAAGTATTTACTTATTTTTTAGAGCACTGTGTCTACCGTTTGGTGTAAACAGGTTTTTTTTTGTAATTCTTCTCCCCTTCATTAGTTATTTCCAATTCTTTCTATTCATTAATGATCACTCACATTTAACTTTACAATCCTATATCAAAAATAACAGAATAAATCAAAATCAATTATGTCTCAATATTAAGAGTGTTTTGATAATGTCTTAGAGCCATATATTTCACGCAAAAATAACTCAAAATAACTTAGTACTTACACATACCTCTAGTCTTACTCTGCTTACTCGGCGAGCCACTGCTCGATCTCTTAGCGGGACTCAGACTAGAACTCGTCTTCACACTCTTAGACGGACTGCTGGCACTTAAGCTGGTGTCAGACGAGCTACACTGTCCGTTCGCGCTGTTCGTTAAGACCAGGCCGTTGGAGGTCTGTTGTATGGAGGCTGGGAGGACGCTGGTTAGGTTCACATTGTTGATTGGCATCTGGGTTGATGTTTGGGGATCTGGTGGAAAATATACGTTTATAATGCTGGTGAAATTAATCGTCATAGTCCATAGTCAATTTATAAGCAGACCTTCCAAACAATACACCTAATGGTATATCTAGGTAGCCCAATAGTTGCTATTATATAAATCTCACCGTGAAAACTTAGGTGAAGTGAGCGTAGAGTGAGCTGTGAGTGTCATCCCAGTCATGCTAGGGAATAATCAAGCATTGCATTTAAAATCATAGTCGAGATTTGAATAATATTTTTTATGCTAATTCTGTTGATTTATATTTTTTTTTTTGCTATTCTATGTAAAAAAAAACAGTAATGTTTAGTTAGACACTTAAATACTAGCTTTGGAATAATAATAAAAAAAAATAAGATTGTGATTGCAATGCTTGATCAATCCCTCACTGTGATTACACTAACAGCTCACTCCAAGCAAGTTTTCACGATGAGATTTTTACAGAATCGACATACAGTTGTAGCAGAATAAACAAACGGGTCTCCAGCGAACGGTATCGATCTTATTTGTGTTGTAACCAGAGATCGGATATTCGGATGCATATTTACCTAAACATAATTTTTAGCTATGAAAGTATGGAAGCGGCTTTATAAATTATTTGTAATATTTATTAAAAACCCCGGGATTCTTGATTGCATAACTATTAAGATGTGTATTAATATAAAATTAATGTTTAACCCGATACAAATATATATATATGTACTGGAAGAGGGGTGGTTTGTATTAGTTAAAACAAAAAATAAACAAATTACTTCCCTAAATTAAGACTTTTTCGATACAAAAGCGCATTCCATGTTAGCCAACATCTCAAATTTAGGTGAATATGCATCCGAATATCCGTTCTTTGGTTATAACAAATAAACTCACTGAATATAGGGTTGACATTGACGAGCTGGTGGTGCGGCGTGTTGTGGACGGTGACGCCCATGGACTCCTCGCCGTCCGACGAGTCGTCTGACGAGTCGCCGGTGAACGGCATCGATCTTATCTGACTAGCACGCTGGAACAAAACATATTATATTGCTGATAATCTTCATGATTTATTGTACAAAACTCGTGTGCTCGATGGGAGTTACCATCGGCCAAAATGACGAACTTTTATAAAAAAAAATCAATCCCTGTTTAACCCCCCATACGGAATGAATTTTCAACAATATTTCCTATTTGCTAGGTTCAGTTCATGTTTCTGGAATCATGTACTTATCCATACTGGCAGGTTCTACAACCATTTACCAGTATGAGGAACTCTTGTGCATAATTTTAACCCAGCGGTTTAGGTTGTATGCATTGTCTGTCATTAAGTGAATTAATCAATTTAAGAACTTTATTAAGCTGATATCATCATCATCATCATTGCCCTTCGCGCCAGCTAGCTTTCATGAGTGGTCATCCACCCGAAAAGACCTTGTTGACTGGATCATAACGCTGGACGTCGGTCGAGCACTAAATCGAGCCTAAGACCTGTGTAGTTTTCTAAAAAGGACCGGTGATAGAAACTACCCATAAGCTGAATAGGTCGCTGGTTCAAATCCGCCTCGAAGGACCATGTAGAAAGTTGGAAGATAATCCAATGATACTGCTGAGTTTAAGGTTAAATTAATATGCTGTTAATATATATGTACGGACCAAAGGTCATGATATAAAGGAGCGAGGCAGCACACGCGATGGGCGCTTGTACTGACTGCTTAATTAATATGAATGAATAAAGTAAAATAGTAGTAAAAATGCTAAGTCGTCAATAGTGTATAGTTTCACTGTAAAATATTTTTTGTTACTTATGCAAACTTTCCGAAGTCAAAACCGGGGTTAATAGGATTAAACTGACACAAATTACGTAACACAGTTAACAAACAATCCGAAAAATATTGAAGGAAATTCCTAATCCATTACCTCATGTTTGAACATGCAGTTACCACACTGCTTTGTTACACAAAGGACAAGTAACCCAACTTACCCCTTTAACAGTGGCGTATACGGGGACGGATATATCCTGGTAGCTGGTGGACTCGTGCATGGGCCGCGGACATGGAGGGGGACTTAACTCTTCTTCTACTGACTGTTGGAGACCATCATCTGCCACCTGAGGAGGAAATAAAAGGATTATAATATGTGCTAATCGTATGCGCTCCAAATGTTGCAAAAGCCGCTAAGCTGAAGCGGGACTGAGCTGGCCACGTGTGCTGTATGACCAATGAGCCGTGGGCCAAAATAACCACTACTTGGAGCCCTGGCACAGCCAGAAGGCGTCATCAAAGCGCAGTGGGATGATGAGAGCTAACAGTATTGTAAGCATTCGTTTATTGGTTCAGAAACCTGGAAAGAATTAGTGATGTTTTTATTGACATTTCCATGTACTCTACAAGGATATCTGACGGACCCAACTGACTGATGATGAATATAAACATCATATACGGCCTAAACTGTTGTCAACACAGAACTTATCAGTCATAGTCAAGCTATACCGTCTAAAACTTACACTCAACAACTAGACTAGACCTGAGCGTAGCAATTCTCGTAATTTTAAGAACGTTCACAGTCTGTTCTCAGTCTCAATCGGTCAAAAATATATCGACTTTTCCTTCGATCAATAATAGTACTAGATTCCCGATAGGCGCTTCAAAAACGGCCCGAAAAATAAGACCACAAATACTTTTGTGGTCTTATTTCAAATTAGTATGGTCCAACCATAGCCAACATTAAGACGTCAAAATGCCGCAGTGCGCGTTCAAAAACTGTGTAAATAACCACCGTAACACCAAGGTTTTAGAAGGAATATCTTTTTAACGGTAATTTTAAATCATTAAGTATTTTTCATAAAATAAAAACAGAATTAAATTGTAAATATAATTCAATTAGCTAATATTATAATTGTTTGGCCAATGTTTGCCACGACGCACCAACTATTGTATCAAACATCGACTGTTCTTCAACAGGGAATGCATGGAGTAGTGTTGACATTTTATAGTGTTATTTTTATTTGTAGATTTCCTAGTGACCCATTTCGCTGTGCAGAATGGGTATCTATTGTCGCGAAAGAAAGAGGAGAAGAAATATACAACCCTTGTAAAAATTCGAGTATAAATTCGAGTATAAACGAACACAGCCATGAAATATTATGCTTAATTAAACTCGTTATGAAAAAATTATTTGATGTAAGATTACATTATATTTGTAAAAAAGTTACTGCTCAAATAAAAATTACTTCTAAAAGACAGCTTTATAACAAGCTGAATCTGTTTAAAGGTAATTAAACATTACACTACTATTTTAAATACTTTTTCATAAAGAATACGCCGAAAACACGTTTCTTGATTCCCTTTACTTTTTTTTATTTTTTAATACCTATTTGTTATAACAGCGGCAATGTATAATAGTATCTACTACTTTTTGAATCGGTCAAAAATATTTGCCACCATACAAAACGAACGTAAAAAAAAAAATATTCTCCAACTCTACGTCTTTCAATACTTACTGTGTTCTGAGCATTGAAATGTAATACCAAGAACTACGTCTAGTTCCACAATAGAATAAGCACGAAATTGTAAATAAAATGTTTTTAACCTAAATACTTTGAACATAAGTTTCATTTTAGAATAAATATTTTTGTACTGATGACTTTTTATTTTCAAGCGACATTTTAAATTTATTGCTTTAATAACCTTTCTCCGATGAAAGGACTTAAATAAATATATTTTGCAATGGTAATTAAACTTTATGTACAAACATTAAGGTTTATAATAAACTGAAGTTGTTAATATTATTAAACTTTTTTCTAAGAAATGTAGATGTTTACGTGTGTGCAAACATGGCCACTTGAGCGACTTAGTTTTGTTCCTGATCCTTAATCTAGTACTATTATTGATCGAAGGACTTTTCACATATTTTTGACAAGTTTTTTGACATTTGATTGTCGCCGAGATGAAACGGCCACTAGATTTTAAACGTTTTTAATTAGGTGAATTGGCCTATAGGAGTCCAACGGTCTAACGTCATCGCTAGGGTTTTTTAGTCTCTTGTTATAAACAGGCCCGTATTTAACGGTATGTATTAATCTAGGCGATTTTAGCCTCTTGCCTGCATTCTTACCACGAGCACCGATTTGTCGATGGTAGAATAGACATGACTATTAGCTAAATGATGTACAATAGGAGAAGATAGCTATGTTTTTCTATTAATCGAATCATGATTTTGTATATAGTCGTATATACTTTGTGGCCGTCGAGTAGAAAGTTTGTTGTCAGTGTGATTTTGACAGTTTGGGAAGAAATTTTCTTCTGAAATAGTATACATTTATAAGGACCTAGACAACGATTGTTAGAAACGAAAGACAAAATGACAGATTGTAGAAGGATATCTATGGTGCGATGTCAAAAATGGAGAAACGAAATGTCACTTTGTATTGAAAGAGCACTCGTTTAGTAGAAATAGAAAACGCCATGCTAAGCCTGCTAGTAGGCCTTGCCTCTTACCTGGTAGATCTTAGCCTCCCAGCTGGGGAACCTGTGCAGCGGCGGCGTGGGCGGGCGCGCCTGCTCCTCCACGCTGTCGCCCGTGGACGACCCGCCGCCACTGGTGCTCTGCACCAGCACGTGCACGGCGCCCTGCCACGCTGGGGTGCGCTCTGGAGACGGTACTGGATTACATTTATTTACTACTAGTTTTTGCCAGCGGCTTCGCCCGCGCGGAGGTGGAAAATTATCCCCCGGGAACGAATGTTGTTGGGAATCGAACCCAACACACGACCTTGCGCGCGATCTGCACGCGCAGGCGTCGTGAACAAAGCGTTAAGTTTATTATTTATGATTATTTAAATATATTACAGTTAATTTAATAATAGATATACTAGAAACGATACTCCTAAATATATATATTTTTTTTAAACATTGCCCCACACTTGGAATTTCTCCTGTATTGTGGGCGCACCCACACCCAAACGCATTTAGAAACATTTAAACTCACATACACAAACAGCCGACTCGGAACAACTAATTGTAGGTCATACAAATATTTGTTCCGTGCGGGAATCGTAGCAGTCAATCGCTTAACCACTGCGCCAACCGTACCGTCAAATATTTTAAAGTCAAATAAAGTGAGCAGTCACTGACCTCTGCTGGGTGTATAAATTTCTGCGTAGTCGTGGGTGGTGTCACCATCAGTAGAGGTATTTGGCGTCGTTGGGAGCACCACTAAGTTTTCAACAGCAGCCTGAAGCAGAAGGAGGTTACAATAAGCTATTAGGTTAAATAAGGTCAAAGTCAAAGTATTTATTTCAAATAGGTACAAGATCCCATTTCTTCCCATGGGTGTCGTAGAAGGCAACCAAAGGGACTTACTAAAGAATGGGCAGCAGCGTTCTCTATGCATTTTACCACCATACTGCGATCGCCAACCCGCCTGCCAAGCGTGGCGATTATGGCAAATCCCCCCTTTTGGGGGAGGCTTATGTCCAGCAGTGGACGTCTTTCGGCTGATATGATGATGATGATGAGGTACAAACGGGGACAAGGCGGTAGATCTTTTCTCACCCTTTTGACTTAAGCAATAAGGTTAAAAAGTGGTCAACCGCGAATGTACAAACGCCAGCACATCAAGCTACCCCAATATGTCAAATTTCTTTGATAGATTTTCAACTTTATTATAATAATATAAGGTTCATGTTCAATTGGGAAAATTTCACAATTTTGGGTAGCTTGACCTGCTGGCGTCTGTACATGATGAAGAAGATGAAGAGTTTTCTATCTACTTATCACCAAAAAAAATAGTGACTAAACTAATATGATAAATAAAGAGAAAATATTCGATTTTTTGTATGTTAGTTTGTTGCACTTTCACGCTAAAATGGCTGCACAGATTTGACACATGGCCAGACCATAAACTGAATTAGGACATATTATACTTTTTATCCCGACATTACCGCGGGATCGATGTAACCTACTACGCGGGTGAAACCGCGGGGCGCAGCTAGTAAATAATACAAATACTTACAGCCAAATCATCAGCCAATAAGCTGGCGGTGGTCTTCTCATCCATCGTCCTGTTCATGGTGTTTAAGATAGGAGGGGTGGCAGCATTCACGTTATTCGCTATGTTGGTAGTACCAATCGACAGGTTCCTTCTATGTCGGACCGGCGTACTGTAGTGGGGTTCTGATGAGTTTATTGGTAACTGTGGAGTTTGAAAAAGTAATATTAGAATGTTTTATTTCTTCTTGCTTGCCAGTGCTCGGCTCGAGCCACAAATAAAGAGTTATTTTGACCAATAAAATTACAGGACAGGACAAGCAGCTATAACATTTAAATTAATAACGGTTTAAAATTGTATTTTAAGCAACATGGCTATTTCAGATCATTAAACATGATCTAAGCCTTCCTATTAGTTGAGATAGTGATATGAAAATATCCATAAGATACCAAGGTAGAATAGCATAACGAACAGCTTGGCAAAGTAATAGAATAAAAAGTACACTAGTAAGAAACGCAACAGATATGCACATTGCATAAATTTGATAAAATTACTGTAAGGGTCTGTTAAGCCAGCTTACATTATCTTATCCAACTTAAATCACTCAGTTTGATTTTAGATTTTATTTCACTGTTGTTTTGTTTTTGTTTTTTTTGTGTGTGGTTTTCTAAGAATATTCTAAGGTATATTAGACTTTAGAAAAGTCTAATATAACAGTGCAACAAGACAAAATTGTGCAATAAAAAAATGTAGGCTAGCAAAGTGATAAATCTATAGCAAATTAATTTTAACAATAATGAGCATAATAAAATAAACAGTTCTGCCACTTAGCAGCAGTAAAAAATAAATTCTAAGTTTGTGCAATAAAATTAATGGTTTTATCCTGCAAATCTATTTTGACAACCGAAGTGCAACACACAACATTACGCCTGAATTTTTCTAGAAGGGGTAGGCGGAACTAATTTTTTTTTTTTGTGTGTGAAATCATCAAATAACTTCTCCCGCTCTGGGTGGAGCGGGATGGCGTGTCAGACTTTTACTGACTAAAACCCACCCGTGTTCCCTCAGTTGCCTGTGTGCCAGGGGCCGCGGTATCTCTTTCGAACAACCCGCACCCTTGGCAGAGGCGGAACTTATTAAAGTGCAAATAACGTAAGTCGTAACAAAGTAAAATCTATAAAATTAGAAAGTTTAATACGTAACAACCTCAGTGCATTAAAAAAACGAAACATTTATAGCTTAGCAAATTGACATCTCGCAAATTTTTGCCCTAAAGGCAACATCGAACTACCTGTGGCCCCTCTAGGCTCTCTGATCGTCGTCTGTTTGCGGCTATAAGGCTTGATGTGGCTCGAGGGGTACCTTCATCAGTCCTCACTTCTAGAGATAGGCTTGCTCGAGTTGGTAAGAACTGGGGAAGTGGGAAGTTGTGTGACTTAAGTGGTTAGGAATGAAGGGAATATTTTTAAGTGAAAATAGAGCATTTCTACTTAGGACTGGAATATAGAAGGTTGAGGAAACATAATAATTTTATAAAAGTTTCGAGGACAAATTTTTGGTCCGAGGGTCAACAAAATGTTTATAGTGGAAAAAAAGACTTCATTATTTATGTATTCTCATTCAAATTAAGAAAGTGTGGTGGTAAGTGATGTTCGTTGATTTATGAGAAAACTTTAATTCATTAACAACAATACAATAAAAAAGGGATTTATCATTTCACTAAATAGAGACCTCATAACTTTGTTCATGAGTACAAGATAAAAAAATATATAATTATGCCATGAATCAATTAAGTAACCATCAAAGAACTTGTTTGGCCTTTGTTCTCAATTGTCAATAAATAAATCATTCTAATAACCATAAGTTTAAATGTATAAAGATCTTATAGATCCCTTAAAAATAACTCTTTGACATAATGAAGTAAGCTATATCAGCAAAGCATCATGTGATGTTTATAAGCTCTGAATAGCTTTTAAAAGCTTCGAAACTATGGAGAGTAAGTCTGTATCCAATGTTAAATGAGTGGAGTGTAATGGAAGAAATTAAATGAAATTACTAATACTAAGTATTACGGTCAAACAGGGTGAATAGGGATCCAGTGGTGAATCGGGAAAAAACTTTAAAAGGGATTTTAACATTGAAACTCAAAACATAGAAATAATACAGTCTAAAAAGGACTTTAGTATGTTAACTATATTATAATTAATGATTAAGTGTCATTGTTGGCAACAAACTATAGTAGTTAAATGTAAAAATCCATTTTAAAGTTTTATACCGATTCACCCGTGCATCCTTATTCACCCTGTTTGTAGATACCAATGTTCTTAGATTGTAAATCATAGTAACAACAAATTCATGTGTACTTAATTATGGTATAAAGATTAACTTGTACAGAATTAAACAGGAATTTTCAAAGTACATAATGTAAGACTTACAGCGCTATTTCTGCTACCCGAAGCAGCAATATGGTTCCTAAGTAGTTCAAGTTGCTGGTTGCAGCGGTCGTTCTGTTCCCGTAGTTGTTGGTTCTGCTGTTCCAGCTCTCGTAGCTTGTTCGTCACCCACTCCTTGATACGGGCTGCCTTTGCTTCCACCTGCTTCGCGTCCTGGAGTCTTAGGTGCTTCTGTCGACAGTATGCCTTAAGTTGTAGTAATTTGTAAGGTATATTGCTAGGTATAATCAGAAATCTATAAATATTGGGTTGAATCTGTAGTATCTTAAGGTAACTGGAGGTGGGCCCAGTGGTAACAGCCGCCACTTATGGGTTGTAGGTTCAAACCCAGGCAGTTACTTTACAATCTGTAATTTTTTTTCATCATTACTGCTTTAAAAAATGGTGAAGGAAAACATTGTGAGGAAACAGGCTTGTTTTAGAACCAAATATTCAAATTCGGAGATGTGACATTACCAAACCGCACTGGGCCCATGTGGTGGGTTACAGCCCCTACCCTTCCCTCTCACAGAGAGTAGGCTTGTGTCCCAGCAGTGGGAATGTAATAGGCTGATTATGCTTTTGCTAAGGTATTTAGGCAGTCATTTAAGTTAGGTATATTACTTAGGTTTGATAGCTTTTCAAATTTAATCTGTTTAAAAACCAATGAATGAAAAAAGATAAAGGATTGTATAGTGTCTTCTGGTCTCCTTATTACATTAAATCTTGCCTTAATGGCAAGAATAAAATGGCAGATAGAAGGATGGAGAATACAAATTTTAGAGGTAAAGGGAACAATCGATTTTCAGACCTAACTACCTACAAATTCGGCTTGTTGCAAGATGGATGATTTAGCAAATAGCAATATTCCTTTTTTTTAACTATTTATTGATATGGTAAACACGAAATATTAACGAAACTAAAAGTAAATTAGATAGAAATTAGAATTCGCAGTGTCGCATACCTAATAAGTTATATACTTAGTTTAAACGTGAATTCTGAAAAGAGTTGGAGATATTTTGTTACTAATTCGTAAAAGCAAGTTTTCTTTATTTACCTGCATTTTGTTTATTGTTTGCACTTGCTAAATTCATGTCTTTTCTCACAGCTTCTATTGACTTGTTCAACACGTCAAGTTATTTTAAACGACAGTTTATAATTTATTACTGCTAATAACAATATCTAATTACACTGTTTCATTCACTAATTAAGTTTTAATTACGAAAAACAAATTGTTTTTTTTTTTTTTTTTTTTTTTTTTTTTGGTTTTGGCTTCGCACGGTTTGTGCATTTAGCCAGTGTCAAGTAATTTTTCTTTTCGGTCAAGTAAATGCCCCGACATCGGGCACGAAGTTACGAAACAGTCATGGTCGACTTTAGTTCGTCAAATCAAAATTATTGTAAAGCGGTAGTAACTTTACAACAACCTAGTAGGAGTTTTTGGGGGGAACACGAAAAGTCCACGTTAGTCACTTATTTTCACCTTCACTACACTTGTGCACTCACACGTAACTAAATTGAATAATTCACTACCAAAATTATACAATTTAATTTGCTATTTCACTAAATGTCATGAAAATGAAAATTCGTGCGACATGTTCCAACGCGATCCCGCCAAAAACTCCCAAACAAATTGTTTACATTGCTTTCTTTGTACGTCACAGTGACATTTCTAAGTTCAAGAATCAAGTCTCTATGGCTCGGCTCAAGTCGAAAACCGGTTATGACCGTTTCTCTGTCTACGGCTTAGTCTACGGTTATGACGACAGAATAGCAACAACAAATTTTAATATTTGGACGCGTTCGTAGCTTTCTTTTAAATATTTTTAATACAAAGGATTTAGTAGCTTTAATTGAAAAGTCCATAAAATTTTATTACAATGAGATTAGGAATGTTTTAAGTTAAATTATACCAGTTTCATACTAGAAGGTTTATTCTCAAAGTTTTTTATACTATCACGAACATTTCGAAAGTCACGTCAGTCTATTTCCTGTTTTAGAATGTTCATACGTTTAAGTAGTACAAAATTATTGGTAAATAAAACAATATCAGAGCAGGATAAAGTCATACCTGCTCTTCTATTTGGCCTTCTAGCCGCGTAATGGCCCGGGGTGCACCATCAGTGCCCGCTGGCCAATCGCACAGCCGCTGCTCCATGGCGCGGACCTGTAACAAAAGAAAATAAAATTATAAACAAACACAGTATGAAAGTCGCCTATCCAATAATACAAAGACGAAATACCAGTTACTTTCAAAAGATTAACTTTCACGTCTTGATGGACTTATAAAATAAAACGTGACGTGTGAAATTCATACTTGCCAGACTACAGCTCAAAATAGCATTTCAACCCTGCAATAAGCAGCTTATGTTTAAGCTGTCGCAATAAAACCAACCAACTTGCCGCAGCAGCTACAGGGCTGGGACAAAACCACGAGATTTAAAACCAAGCCACGATGTTGCAACTGTTGTGTTGGGATAGATAAGTATCAAAGCATTATGGTAGCAAGTTTCAAGCGTGGCTAACCGCATTGTGCCTGATATTGTGAGGTATTATTGGTATAATATTGCACAATACCTGGAAACTAGATTTTTAAATTGCATTATTTTCGTGGAAGTGCAGTAGGTATCTGCTCACAATATAATACGCCTTGTTTATTTTGTATTAGCCTAACTCTACTTTGAATTAAATTATGTACCTACGCTACAAGTAAAGGCAACTCAATCTGAGGGCAATCTTCCATAGCCCCAACAGTCAATTAAATCTACCTTGCAATCTAAACTAAATCCAATCAAATTTAAGCCAATATTGATACTATCAATTCAAACAGTGTGAATCTCGTCGCGTTTGTATAATAAAATGTGTAGATTAGGAAGCACGCGCATTCAAACATGTTGAGCAGCTTAATCCAATCACGAAGTGGGGATTAACTAGTATTACTTCGAATTGAAACAACGGTTATCCGATACGGAAGGGATTATCGTCACCTCCGCCCTATTTAACTTGCTACCGATATTGGTATTGATTAAGTTTAGTTAAGGCCCATAGTATCCTCATCTCCCGTTTGTATGCTAAAGCACGACTGCCGCCCGCGCCCGCGCAGGGCACCTCTGAGCCTTTATCTCAAAATGGGGATATTCCTTTGATTAATTTACAATTGTGCTTCGGCGATTCTGTGGTACCTCTAACTATCTATTTTTCAGTGTATTTTTTTTTTCAAATAACGAAGCTGTTTAGTAGGAGTATGGAATAGAAGCCAAAATATTGCGTGTTGGAAAATATTTTTTTACAGCAAAAGTATTAACCATACAAAAAAAGTACTTCGGGCAAAATGATCTATATGAATCTATAGCAAAATCATATATTTTTCAAATCTTCAAGACAAGCCGTTAATGAGCAGTAGGGTTCATAAAGTGACCGTGTTACGCTACCAAACGGGACGTAGGCCCTTAAGGAAATAAAGTTCAATACTATTAGAATTAATCTCATTTTAGTCTGCGATTTATCATTAATATATAGCAGAATTAAAGATAATTGAATAATTGAAATGCCTAACCATCACAATAATCATTCAAGGTATAGATAAACACGGAAGATTACCAAGTTGTTGTAACTGACTGATTGTTTATTAAACAATCAGATTAAATCTGGATTTCATACACTCGCCTAACAATTATCACAATAACACACAGAGAACCACATGTAGATCATGTTATACACAGCTACCTAATATACTCAAAATCGTTCAAGCATATTAGTAAACAGCATACCGATGGCTTCATGTCTCAGTATTTCGACGGGTCATCGCTGAATCATCGGAGCTATACTTTACAGTCCATAATCCTTATAGCACATGCCGACGTAGAAACACCATTTCCGCTGTTATAAAACACGACGTGAGGTGCTTTTTACAACCTAGTAAATAAGTTCTTTGACCCTGATTTGTAAACTTTGTGCTCCCTAAAATTTACAGCGCCATTCAAAAAACGGTGGTTTTGGCAACATAGGTAGTTTCTTTAAGAATTGGTATTTTTTATCATGTAATAGTCAATGCAAGGTTCGGCTGTGCCTAGTTTTACTATAAGCGTTTGAAGAACAAAGAAAGGTGAATCGACGGGTGAAGGATACGCCCAGGAATAGCTCACATTAATCACAAACGCTATAATTTGCCTGACTCACGACAAGAGGGGACGCTACAAATATCGGGAACTTTCTAAATCGGGCAACACTCAGACAGCGGCGCGGCGCGATGAAAAAATATTAGTTGTTAGCACTTGCTTGTAAAGATAATTATGAGCGCTGACTGAACTCTTCCATCAAAAGGGTTTTATGTTTGCAAATATCTACTAGTATAAGATGAATTGATGGTCCTAGGTTTAAACTTAAATCTCAAAAATCCTCAAAAAAGTCATTTGAAAACAAGTGCAGGAATTGAAAGGCAATCATCAATAAATCAAAATAATTAATATTTGCATACCTTCTCTCCTAGGTATCGATCAAATTGAATTTGTGGTCCATGATGAATAACAATTGGAGCAAACATACGGCTACTTATTTCATTACTAAGCGCTGCCGCTGTCTAATTAAACATTGCAGTGATTAATTGTAGAGTAGGTAACAAACTTCCTTGTTTATTCAGCTTCAACCAGTAGGTAGTTAATTCCGTAATGACTTTGTTAGGAAACAAGCAATAAAGACGAGGTGTTAAATTAATGTTAATTGCTGTCTATTTACTATTTTATTGACATTGTCCCCACATAGACGAAATATACATTTTTAAACAGTAGATAGGTATTCTTCATACAGATATTATCGGAATGTTGAAAAAAAGTAAAGTGTAATTTTTAGGGTTAAAATTAGTAAAGTGTCGCCACTCTGTGATTTATGGTTTAAAAATAAACCGCTACTGAACGCATCGGTTAGCGCCACCGGATATGCCAACAGTTAACCGGTTTATAAAGTATTCGTTTTTATTTCGTTTTATTTACAACTTTTATGGTTATCAAATATAAAAATTTAGGGAAAAACGTAAAACCTTATCAGTTATCATTTTAGGTAACTATTGTCTGTCTGCGCAGGTCTCAGACTTTTCGGGTTGGTCAGACACTCTTTTCAAAAAAAGATTCGTAGTTTGTAGACTGACTAAAATAAAAATGTAAATGGCTGAGGCTGAAGGCAATAAAACGTTAAAAACGAGCTATTCACGCTGTATAAATTAATGCTATGTTCTCTTTTTATCTGTTCATTACTCTCTGTTGCTACATTTCGTGTGATGAAAGCTGAAAAGCGGGACTATGAAGTTTTTCTTAAGTACCTATAGCATAGGCTACCTACACCGGAGGCTAAGTTCAAGCTAAATTAGCTACGAAATCAATCTCCGATAGACCGGCGCCGTAGCTATCTTGAGAAAATAATTATCGATAACGAATTTAGAAGGTAGGAAATGGCTGCCCCGATTCCCGAATGAGAAGTACCTACCTAATTAATTCAATGGACTTGGCTTGGAAATACCAACCTTTAATGTATTCATATAGATAATAATATCCTGTGAATAAGAAGTATGATAATATTCCCCTGAGGAGCATACAGCACCGTTGCGAAGCGGTCATCGTTCCAAATGGACTGACATCAATTGATTGATGGTAGCAATGCTTGGTAAATATTAGATACGTAGGTAAAAGACAATTTGGTGAATGTTTGGGTACCTAGTAGGCAGGAGTATATTGTTGTATTATACTTGTTGAGTAGATAAGTAAGGATGGCAAGGAGCATCAACGCGCAAAGTGTTCCCATGGATTCAGTACATGAGCCTACACCCCTAGCGTAGAAATATTTCGTCAGTTATCAAAAATAAAATCAGTTGTTTCATAGGAAAGTGCATCACCTACTCGGTCAAAATGCATGGAACAGATAAGCATTTTTTTAGTACTTACGAAATATTTCTACGCTAGGGGGGTTTATCATAAGGCAAGGATATATAATTGTGCCCTCGCGCCCCTAGCCGTCGCAGGAGACGCCCTGGGCGTCGGGAGTCCATAGCGGAGTCCCGGCCACCGTAGGCGCGGGCTTGCGGATGGCGAGAAATTGGTAGCTCGCCGTCCGATAAGGACCCACGCCCGGGTCGACAGCGCGTTGTGTTCCACGTGCACCTCAAAGAGATGTCAGCAAAAATTGAAGGGGTCCGACAGGGCCGATGCCTGCCAGGGTCGCGGATTTGTTCGAAAGAGTTACCGTAGCACAGGCAACTGAAGCAACACGGGTGGGTTTTAGTCAGTAAAAGTCATTTGATGATTTCCCATTAAAAAAAGATAGAAAAGGGTTCATCATTTGCTCAATTCATGGTTACAGTTTGTGCGTCGGTGTCTCATGCCACCCTGTTTATAAGTATATAATATTGATGGGATGCCTACTAATGTTATTAGTAACATACTTAGTATTCTGAAGGTGATACATGGGACCAGATTTTGGTCGACTTTCCTTGCTTGCCTATACTGGACAACGCATTAAGTCTTGATTATTTGTTGCCGACGAAAATAACTTAACGTGGAAAGGGACTTAAGTTTATACGAAAGGGGTTCGAGAGCTTTTAGTAGGGGCTATTACCACTAAAGATTAGTTATCTAAAACGGTAAGTCGGTACTTAGCTGCCATCCCTGATTACGATTACTGCCACATCTTGGTAGATAGACTGCAAACTACATCCAGTAAATGTTTTTTTAATGGTGAAGGTAGAGCAAAGTACATTTAAGAAATGCAATGCTTCGTTTTTACTTTTTCCGCGTGAGGTTTGTATTCCAATGTGTATATATTTTTCGGCATGTCCTAGAACATTCAAAAATGGCCATAGACACATGATTGACGATACTAACATGTTTTTTTCTTCACTACCGCAATCAATCCGTACTTCTAACTATCCTGACGCGATCCGTTCGGCGCCAGGAATAGATCAAAAAGATCGTTTCGAATACGTATCATAATCGGTTGCGCTTGCGACTCGGATGAGAGACACCCGTACTTCTTGGTATTCGGGTTTAGGAACTAAGTGGGTGGTTGGCTGGTTGGTCCGGCTGTTTAAGTGTTAATAGTGTGTATATTTCTTGTTTTGGGAATTTGGAAGGAATGGTCAGTAGTTGTTTTTTTTCACGGAAGATCTCTTCCGTGTTTTTTTTGTAGTATGATCCGCAATATCTCCGGCAGTTGTGATTCGATTTCGTAATTTTTCCGTTAACTTCGATACCATATGTTTTTAGTCCACTTTGTGTATCTTGATGACATTCAACTATTTCCTCTCACTGTTTTTTACCTCCATAGAAATTAGTGGTATACTTACTAAAAGTGAAAAATAAAACATTTTTCCAAAAAAAAACCGACTTCAGAAGAAAACACTACAAAGTGAAAAATAACTTTAATTTCGGAAGTCTGTGACAAATAACTAAAATATAGATCCAAAGACACCGACTTCCGAAATTAAAGAAATTTTTCACTTTGTAGTGTTTTATCGGAAGTCGGTTGCTTCTTTCTTTGAGTTACGGAATTCATTTCTATAACTGTTGAACTTGTGCATTGGGATTTTTAGGGTCATGTTTAAAGGCCGGCTCCCAAAGATGAGCAGTAATTGCATACGAAAGAAACAGGAAGAAAAAGCTATTACAGGAAGAGAAAGTAATTGAAGGAAGAAATCTAAGTAAATAATTGTCTCTCAGAACTTAAATAGGACCTAGCTAAATAGAATCTAGATAGTTTAGCAAGTTGAACTCGCATGGAGCCTCTCTGGAACTAGACCTAATCTAACTTAGTTCGCTTTACTTAGTTTCTTTGCTAGTTTTTCCTAAATAAGACTTTTGGCGACACTTGGTCTAGTGCTTATGTTGCTGGAACAGATAGGACACAAGCAAGAGTTCGCGTACCTAAGTCCTGCTGCCTGTGCATTGGTCGCTATCCAGCTAGCGTAGATCGGATGACAACATATTTAACTGATGTTTCGTTTATTTATTTTCATACTTATTATTACACACCCAGGGGAATTATAAATTTGTTGCGATTTTGGTACGGCAACCAAACCAATAATGTTAAGTGGGCGGGCTCATGTTCGTCAGAGTATAGGTTGGAGTGTGGAGTGAGGCAGGGAGGCCTGACTTCACCACGGCTTTTCAACCTGTACCTGAATGCTGGTGTCGGCTGTTCAGTGGATGGTGTGTGTGTGAACAACATAAGTTATGCCGATGACATGGTCCTGCTGAGCCCATCTGTCAGAGCTCTAAACGTCCTCATTGGGATCTGTGAGAGGTACGCGGGGTCACATGGCCTCAGGTATAACAGTAAAAAGAGTGAACTACTTATTTTCAAGGCAGGTAGTAAGTGTCCGAAAACCGTTCCACCGGTCACACTGGGGGGATTGCCTATAAGTAGGGTCACTAAATTCAAGTACCTGGGGCACTGGGTCACCGAGGACCTCTCAGATGATTTGGATATAGAGCGGGAACGTAGGGCGTTGGCGGTGAGATGCAATATGCTGGCGCGCAGGTTTGCACGGTGCTCACGAGACGTGAAAATTGCTCTTTTTAAGGCATACTGCCAGTCATTTTATACCTGCAGCCTGTGGGTCCGGTATACGCGTGGATCTTTCAATGCCCTACGGGTCCTATATAATAATGGTTTCAGGATGTTGTTGGGGTTGCCTCGCTTTTGTAGTGCATCAGGTATGTTTGCTAAGGCCAAAACGGATTGCTTTAGGGCGATCGTTCGTAAAAGAGTGGCCTCCCTGATGCGCCGCGTGCAGGGCAGCACCAACAGCCTTCTGAATACCATATTGGAAAGGGTTGATTGCCCAGTTGTGAGACACTGGAATTCAATTCACGGCTCGGGTGGTGCCCTCTATAATATTAAGTAGCTCAATTTTGTTTAAATGTAATACGAGTAGGTCAATTTGTACAATAATTTAATAATTTTACTAACGTAGTTTTAAGTATTTTTTACTAACAAATTATGGAATGTAATAATTAATTCTGAATTAAAATGATTAATAATAATAATAATAAGGACTCGAGAAGTCGAGCGAGCCTGCGATCCAATACCAGAAATGGGGGCTATTACCATCTGCCCCCAAGATGTAGCTCGTGCAGTCCGTCCGCTGCCAAATTGGAAATCTCCAGGGCCGGACGGGCTGCACAACTTCTGGATCAAATGGTTCATTGGATCGCACGCTCGCTTGGCGGCTCAGTACCAGACTGCTTTGGAGTCTGGTTCGCTACCCCAGTTCCTAACGACAGGAGTTACCCACCTGCTCCATAAATCTGGTAGTACCGCGGAACCCAAAAATTATAGGCCGATCACGTGTTTACCGACGGTCTATAAGGTTCTTACATCCATTTTGAGAGCTAAAATTTACAATCATGTAGACACCAATTCCATCATGTCTGTCTCTCAAAATGGGTGTCGGAACGGATCCCGCGGTACTAAGGAGCTGCTCCTCATTGATATGGCCATTAGCCAACAGGTTCGTCGTTCCCGAAAGGATCTTTCGACATGTTGGATAGACTACAAGAAGGCCTATGACTCGGTGCCACATACATGGCTCATGAGGGTGCTGGAATTGTATAAAGTAGATACAACTCTGCGCACCTTCCTGATGTCATGTATGGGGCAATGGAGGACGGTCCTTCGATATCCAGGATGTCGAAATATTCAGAGGAATAGCGAACCGATAAGGATCGAGCGAGGCATATTTCAGGGCGACAGTTTGAGTCCGCTTTGGTTCTGCCTAGCCCTGAATCCTCTAAGCACACTGCTGGAGGATTCAGGTATAGGCTATCGACTGAGGAGAGGTGGTCAGGTTATATCTCACCTCCTCTACATGGATGACCTAAAACTCTTTGCCCCCAACAATTTGCAACTGATGGAGCTACTGAAAGTAACTGAAACTTTCAGTAGCGCCATTAGAATGGATTTTGGTGTGGACAAATGTGCGGTCATGCATGTAAAGCGAGGGGAGATTGTGGAATCCGTGGGAACCCAACTCTCGGATTCCATAAAACTTCGAGCCCTCTCCGCAGCCGAAACCTATAAGTATTTGGGTATGTCGGAAGCTTTGGGCATCAATGTTACTGACATGAAACAATCGTTGAAGGAACGCTTCTTTGGCCGCCTGAAAAAAGTATTTAATAGTCTTTTATCAGGCGGAAACAAGGTGCGTGCCTTCAACGGTTGGGTCATGCCGGTCTTGATGTACTCTTTTGGCATACTCAAATGGACTCAGACCGAACTCGACGCCATAGATAGGAGGGTCCGTACGTTGCTGACTGCATATCGAATGCATCACCCACGGTCATCGGTAATGAGACTGTATATCCCGCGAAAATGTGGAGGTCGAGGCTTTTTAAATGCTAAGACTCTCCACAATCGCGAGATATGCAGTCTCAGGGATTATTTCCTAGAAACCGACGTGGGGATGCATCGAGATGTGGTCGCGGTGGATAAGGGCCTCACCCCGCTCTCCTTGGGTAAAGAGAACTGGCGCAAGCCTGTAGTGCTTGACACTAAAGATCGCATGGAGGTATGGCAGAGTAAGGAGCTTCACGGACGCTTTTTCCAGGCCCTACATGGGCCCGATGTAGACCTTCTAGCGTCCGTAGCCTGGCTGCGTTTCGGTGACCTATTTGGGGAAACCGAAGGTTTTGTCTGTGCAATTATGGACGAAGTTATGATGACGAACAATTACCGGAGATTTATTGTGAAAGATGGCACGGTTGACATCTGTCGGGCATGTCACCGTCCGGGAGAATCAATCAGACACATAATCTCCGGGTGTTCTCGTCTAGCTAACGAGGAGTACTTGCATAGACACAACCTAGTAGCCAGGATTATCCACCAGCAACTTGCTCTGAAATACAGCCTTGTGGAATCAGAAGTGCCGTACTACAGGTATGTGCCCGACCCAGTTCTCGAAAATGGACATGTCACACTGTACTGGGATCGATCCATCATCACTGACAGGACTATTGTTGCCAATAAACCTGATATAGTGGTGGTGGATCGACTAGAGCGGCGTGCAATGATCGTTGATATAACGGTCCCGCATGACGGGAACCTCGTGAAAGCCGAGAAAGATAAACAAATCAAGTATCTTGACTTGGCTCACGAGGTTGTCGACATGTGGGATGTGGACTCAGCGATCATTGTACCGATAGTCGTTACAGCCAATGGCTTGATAGCCAAGAGCCTCGACCAACATCTGAGGAGGCTCTCGTTGGGCAGCTGGGTCAAGGGCTTGATCCAGAAAGCGGTACTCCTGGACACGGCTCGCATTGTCAGGAGGTTCCTCTCTCTGGAGCCCTGACCGCCGGTAGCTTGGACCTTGTTCCCGATACCGGTGGGCCACTATTTTTTATATTTTTAAATGTTTTTATATAATTTTATACTAATATTTAAAAATGTAATTTATATGTATATTGAAAGGAATAAAGGAAATAATAATAATAAGAGCCAAGATAACACTCGAACCAAGAGAAATTACCCGAGGTACAAAAACAGAATTCAAACCAAAATGGCGAAGACGACTCGAACAAAAAGTTAACGATTTACGTTCAAAAATAGGTAGAATGACACAATTCATTAACGGCAGTAGAAGTAGAAAATTAAATAAACATGTAAACAAAATCATAAGACAATTTAGAATTCATACCGTACACGAAGAACCAAACACACAAGCAGCACACACACTAGATACACTTAAACAAAAACTCTCAGTTGTAACAGGCCGTCTCCAAAGATATAAAGCTTGCACTTTAAGAAAACAACAAAATAATCAATTCATTCAAAACGAAAAACTTTTTTATCGCAATATCAGAGAAGCAGCAGTTAACGTCCAAAATAGCAACCCAAATGATGATGAGCTTAACACTCCTAACCCAGAGGCCTTACAAAACTTCTGGGCAGGCATATGGGAACAACCTATTCATCATAACGCCCAAGCCGAGTGGATACAAGCAGAATTATCAAATAACATAAACATTCAGACAATGGCATTTGAGCATGTCTCCCCACAAATATTTCATAAAGTTCTAACTCGCCTACATAATTGGAAAGCACCTGGGTCAGACCACATCCATAGTTACTGGTACAAAAAATTCACAGCAGCTCATTGTTATTTATATAATTTTATAAACAACTTCATCCAAGATCCTAAAATAATACCTCCTTATGTAACGTCTGGCACAACGTACATGATACCGAAAGATCGCAATGACCTCTGTAACCCAGCTAAATATAGACCTATTACATGCTTACAGACTTTGTATAAAATCATCACATCCTGCATATCCGAAATTATATACGAACACATTGACACCAACAACATCTTAGCCGAACAGCAAAAAGGATGCCGAAAATATAGTCAAGGGTGCAAAGAACAATTAATCATTGATTCCGTTATATTAAAAAGCGTTCAGAAATCTAAAACTGATTTATTCACCATGTATATTGATTACAAGAAAGCGTATGATTCTGTTCCCCATTCATGGCTATTGCAAGTGTTAGAAATTTACAAAATAAACCCAACAATAGTTACGTTTCTGAAGACCATGATGTCAACTTGGTGTACAGTATTAAGACTCACTACCCCAACCGAAACCACAGATTCTAGCCCAATTAAAATACAGAGAGGAATCTTCCAAGGAGATGCACTCAGCCCACTGTGGTTCTGCCTCGCTCTAAATCCCTTATCTAAGATACTAAACGCTACCTCATTAGGAATCCCTTTAAATTCTACTGCTACCGACCGACAAACTAACCCACAGAAATACATTTTAAATCATTTACTGTATATGGATGATATAAAGCTTTATGCAGAAACCGAGAGTCAACTTAACGAACTAGCTAACCTAACAGAAACATTCACAAATGACATTAAAATGGAGTTCGGCATAGATAAATGCAAAATAAACTCAGTTAGAGCAGGCCAGAACTACCAACACCAATACACCTTAGGTACAGGCGAACGAATAGAGCCGTTGGATGAACCTGACACTTATAAATACTTAGGTTACGATCAATCTCGTCAGATACACTACAAAGATACTAAACAAAAACTTAAACAACAATTTCAACACCGACTCAATACAATATTAAAAACACAACTGTATTCGCGAAACACCATAAAAGCAATTAACACATTTGCTATACCTGTGCTCGCCTATTCATTCGGGATAATAAACTGGACCAAAACTGAGCTCATAAACCTACAACGGAAAATCAACACAACAATGACTAAATTTCGCAAACATCACCCAAGATCTTGTATACAAAGGTTAACGTTACCAAGAAAAGAAGGAGGCAGAGGACTTATAGATATCCTAAACTTACACAACAGACAGATCACAGCTCTTAGACAATACTTCTTTGCCAAAACTGAATCTTCCCAACTCCACAAACTAATAGCACTTAATGACCAACACTTTACACCTCTTAATTTAAAAGCAACTACAGAACAAAAAAATGAGAAAGTAATTGACGACAGAACCAAATGTCAAGAGTGGACCCAGAAGTCTCTACACGGGAGACATCGCCAAGATTTATGCCAATTAAATGTCGACAAAGATGCATCGAACGCGTGGTTAAATCGAGGCGAACTATTCCCGGAGACTGAAGGGTTCATGCTTGCAATTCAAGACCAAGTAATTGAGACTAAGAACTACAGAAAATACATAATAAAAAATTTGGCAACCGATACTTGTAGAAAATGCAATAGTTCCCCAGAGACAATCCAACATATTACCGGTGCCTGCAAATCAATAGCCCAGACAGACTACAAACATCGACATGATCAAGTTGCCAACGTCATACACCAAAAACTAGCTCATAAATACAAACATATAGACACTACAGTACCTTATTATAAATATAACCCTGAAACGGTTTTAGAGAACCCTACAACAAAACTGTACTTCGACAGAGGCATACTTACAGACCGCACAATCCACTTTAACAGACCCGACATCACATTAATTGATAAAATAAATAAAACAGGGTTCCTTATAGACATTGCTGTGCCAAATACGCATAACTTACAGACTACAATAGCTGAAAAATTATCTAAATACACCGAACTAAAGGACGAAATAACTCGACTTTGGCATCTGCAAAAAGTCACAATAGTCCCCATAGTGCTATCTACAACAGGAGTAATTCCTAAACAGCTTCATCAGTCCCTTAGTTCCCTCAACCTGCCGTCTAACACTTACCACCTGCTGCAGAAGGCAGTGATTCTTAACACATGCAGGTTAGTTAGAAAATTTCTTCAGTGTGAGTCTGACACCTTGCACCAATACTCCCACGCAAATATAGTTTCCAGTAACACACAGTCTACTCATAATATTACTCCTACCCTTAACCCCACTGCTGGACACTTGGCTTAGGCCCGTGCCATCAGGTTTACCCGGCTAGGCCGAGAAAAACAAATAGTAAACAAAATAATAATAATAATAAAAACGAAAAATAAACATAGTAGCGGTCCGTCGGTAACTGATATTTATAACAGCACACATCACTGTCACATCATCCCTGCATTCTATACTGCATAACCAAGCTATAATGTTCAAACTGCAGAGATGCAGCCCTCCAATCTGGGAGTGTGCTATAATAATAAATAATAATAAATTCATTTATTTCAGGTAAATAACACCCATTGCCAAACATAAATTAATATAAATTTTACAAATACAAATTAATATATAAAATGCAATTAATTAAACCAAATAAAATAAAATAAGTAATGTCAAATAAAATAAAATAAAATCAAAATAAAACAACGTAATTTAAACAATAAAATTAATACTTTCTCTCCGACACTGGTACAGCAACATGTCTGCTGGAACAGTGCCGGATGAAGGGGCAGTCCAGCCTTCCCGCAATCATCGCCAGTACCGTGTTGGGGCTAACCCGCACCCTGTGCAACAAGGACGCAGCGCGTTTGCGCATGGTCGCGTGAAAGCAGTCGATGCGCGCCTCTGCGAACATACCCGAAGCACTGCAGTATCGGGGTAACCCCATCACCGCCCTGAACGCGTTATTGTACTGGACGCGGATGGCGCTGTAACTTCTGTTAGTGTAGTGAGCCCACAGACTGCATGAGTACAGCGATGTACAATACGCTCTAAAGAGCGTAGCCTTAACTTCATTTGAGCACCGCGCAAATCTGCGGGCGATCATGTTCGCTCTAACAGACAACGCCCTCCGCTCCCGTTCCATGTCTGCGTGATCCCTGAGGTCGACAGTCAAAACATGCCCCAAGTATGTAAACTGTTCAACCCTTTCCAAAGGGACCCCATTGAGTCTGACCGGAGGTATGCTTCCCGGACATCTTGCACTGGTGGTCTCAAAGATCATACACTGGCTCTTCTTTGCATTATACAACAAACCGTGACCACAAGCATATTCTTCGCATATCTGTACCAGCTTCCTCAAGCCGCAGACCGAAGCGCTCATCAGCACCATGTCATCAGCATAACTTAGATTATTGACACATGTACCGTCAATGTGACAGCCGACATGCTGGCTGCTGAGCGCCACGATCAGACTATTAATATACAAATTAAACAGGGTAGGAGATGTTAAGCCACCCTGCCTGACTCCGCATTCGAGCTGATACGCATCCGACATTGCCCCCGCCCACCTAACACTATTAGACTGGTGCGCATACCAGTACTGGAACATGCTGATGAGATCCGGCGGCAAATCAATGCTTCGTAGCTTGCTCCACAGCAGATCATAAGCTACTAGGTCGGAAGCCTTGGACAAATCAAGGAAGCACGCATACACTGGTGTCTTACGGTCTGTGTAGTATTTGACGGTGTGCTTAAGACACAGTATAGCACTTTCAGTGGACAGCCGGGGACGAAACCCGAACTGGTTATCGTGCAGTGTTACCGATCTATTTAACTGTGCGTTAAGCAAACCGTCAAACACTTTAGCAATTACAGTGGCAAGAGAAATAGGCCTGTAGTTACTCTTATCAGTAAGGTCACCAGTTTTATTCTTCACTACAGGCACTACCACTGTTTTCATAAAATCGGCTGGCAGGTAGGAATGGCTCACACACAGCGAGTAAAACATGGCCAGGACCCTAGCAATGTGTTGTCCGGCGTGCTGTAGATGCTCAATGCTGAGCCCATCATGACCCGGGGACTTACCTCTAGAGATAAGGCTTATGGCTTTAGTAACATCTTTCGCCCGGAAGGTAGTTCCCACCTCCCGACTGCTGACGTCAGCATTGAGCACCTCCGTCGCTGTACCCAAAGGAGACTTCACCGAAAAATGATTCTTAAAAAGATTCGCAATCTCTTTCGGGTCATTCACACCATCAATGCTCACAGGAAGGCCAGGGCGTAAGTTTTCTTTTTTGGTGCCCTTCCAGAAACCGCGGAAATCCCCCTTGCAGTGTTTCACAGCTAGAGCATCCATTTTTATTTGGTCCTGATGATTTTGGCACCACTTTAATCGAGACTTGAATACTCGTCTGCTATCGCACATTTAAGCCTTCGAATTTTTAGTTCCAGGACATGCCTTAAAAAATATTCACACTGCAGTGCAAACCTTGCACAGGAAGAGTACAACGCACAGGCCTCTTCTCTGTGATTCAGGGAGAGGGCTATGATCTATCACGCTGGTCCAGTGCGAGCTGGTTGGTATGGTACATGCCGGTTTCCTTAAGATGTTTTCCTTCACCGTTTTTCATGGATATTTTTTTAAGCTAGCTGGTGGTCCCGGCTGTCTTTCGTGGATCTTTGACAGCGTTACGGGACGTCAGAAACCCAAAAGTCTGACACCAGTCTTACTAAGAGGTATCGTATTACCCAGTAACTGGGTTGTGGAGATCAGATAGGCAGTCGCTCGATGTAAAATACTGGTATTCAGCTCATCCGGTTTGACGGTAGCTGACCCCAACATAATTGCGAAGAGGCTAGGCAGATGATGACGACAGGGTCAAATTAAATTAGCTAGTGAACGTTCACAGACGTAATGGATGGGAATCCATATCTAATTATGAGAAAAATAGGTCTTATAGAATGGTCGCAGATATGATGATAACTAAGATATTTCGGTATCATATGAACGACGTTCGATTTATAAATAAACATTTCTACTATCCTCGATCAGACAGTTCGAAAAATCGTATTACAGCAGTGACCAATCCATCCATTTTCTCCCTAGTTTTGTTAGTGTTTCTGTACGCTAATCCTAACAACATACCTAACTACATTAGGCTCGTTCAAACGATATTGATCTGTCTGTAACATTTTATTCCAAGAGTTGTCAACCGTGAAAGTGGGTTCACCCCTCTTCAATCACTAAATTTGGACAATCTGTCTCTGATTGGCGTTTAGGATACATTTTAATTCCGCCTGGACGTTTTCAGACGGCAAAATGTGGACCCTCAGATTCTATTGTGTACTGGGATGAAACGAACGAGATAAACAGAATGAACTCAGTCACTGCATTTTAGCGACAGACCATTGTTTGGTTCATTTCACAGTGCTAATGATTATATATCTACATTACAGAACATACATATTCAGCCTATATTGTTCTCATTTCTGGGACACGGGCCTCCTTCTCTTCGAGAGGGAGTGAGTAGATGTCACAATAATTATGTCTTCGAATTTTTGGTTCTATGGGACACTTGCCTCCTCTTTGTGAGAGTGGGCTGTAATCGTTCACGCGGGCCATGTGAGGATTGGTAGATGTCATATTCTGTCGAATTTTTAGTTCTAGGACATGCTGGTTTCCTCACGATGTTTTCCTTCACCGTTTTGAGAGCAGTGGTGAAGAAATAATTTACATAAAGTAACGCGCCAGTCTGCGTTCAAATTATGTAAATGGAATGATTATTATAATTATGTTAAACTAAGAAAACATGGTACATTGGGAGTTAGTAGCTCTGCTTGCTTGCGGAGCAGGATATAATACCTTTGGATCACTGTAAACTTCACTCAAAGTAAAGTGTAGTACCTACTACCTACCTACAGAGAATGTTCAAAACCTAAGTTCATGATTTTAGTTTATCTAGATCTCAAGGGAAATAGGGCGAGAATACAGATGCACTATGGTTTCTATTCGTTCGTCTTGTATATTTTATGCAAATCTTGTTTACATTGCAATTTTTTTCCAGAAAAAGCTCATAGGTATTCGCGTCTTATAATTCTCCAAACAATTAAAAAGATGCCTTCTGATGAAAATGTTCGCTTATTATCATAGAGTAAAAAAGATACCTTTCTACCCGACATAAAAAGGACGAGGTTCTTAATCCGTCTGATTATTATTTTGTATATACGTTCCGCGAAATCTTCGGTAGGTACCTAATTGCGGATCGATATCGAAAACTCTTTTTAATGGATAGGGTATGTCTCAGGGGTGGTCCCATATAAATTTTATAAAATTGCTTGGGTAGTTTTTGCGTTCCATTCGATAATACGTATTTAATCCACTTTGTACATCTTGATGACGTTCTAATACTTTCTGCCACTGTTGTTTACAAAGCAAGAAGTGGTAAACGAATTGGTGTGAGGTAGGTACCGGTACTTAACTGGCACGGCCTTTTTTATTTTCTAAATTGTCATTTGATTTTTGCTTTTAATACGGACGCTTTTAATGTGCACGTCTTTTTACATCGTTCTTACATTGATAATTTGAACCAACTTTCTGTAAGAAATTGTTAATAAAAATATCATGATTTATATAAAAAGACTGTCCATGGAGTTTCTTGCCCGTTCTTCTCCATAGGTACCTACTACGCTTTGGAATGGGCAACTAGCTTTATCTTTCCGACTCTTTGACAATTCAAAAGTGCCTGTAATTGGTTTATTTGGAACAAATGCTTTAAGTTTAAGTTTAAAAGTGAAAAATAAAAACTTTTTCCAAAAAAAAACCGCTTTAAAAAAAAAAATATCTTGGTAGTGTTCTTTTTTTTCGAAGTCTGTAATAAAAAAGATTTTTTATAATAGGAATGTCTTGCACTCACCTTAGACGCGAACACGAGACATCTCAAGTCTAAACATGCCTAATTAGCATCACATATGTACGTGGGGAGTTTCGCGACACCGCACTGCAGTCTAATAATAAATTAGCGATACTGGCCACATAAATCTAACGTCATGACAGGCTTTCTGCATTAGGAAGAGCCGGGAAATGACTTAGAACTTAGTTCAACTTAGGTAAAGTCTGCTTGTTTGACGTTAGAAATAACGAAGCGGGTAGAAATTAATAAACCAACTCGGTTTGACGTAAAGCAGGGATTGCACGTGTCGTCGGGTTTTTGTTTAAAATTTGAAGTAAGTATGTATATGTTTTTTAATAAACTTTAACAAATTAATTAAGTACTAATTTTTGAGGATCTTATCTTGAGTGACCACTGACTTTGAACCAGTGTTAACGAAATACTTCCCAAAGTAGGTATGTATGCACGGCGACAAATCAAGATATACATACCTACATTTCCAGTAAAAGCTGACTTCTCATTGTAATGGGTGTGTCAGGTGAATTTTCGGCTAAACGAATTTAGAAAACTATACATTTATTCGTGTTATTTTTGCAATTGACACGCTAAGAAGAAAAATATTGTATGAAAAGCTTATACAATGCGAGGTCAGCTAAAACTGGAAATTATATGCTTGATTGATATGTCGCCGTGTGTACCATACTCTTTTCCATGACATCGCTATCCAACCCACAGCAAGCTTAGCATGGTGCTATCTATTTCTACTCTACCGTAGAATAGAAATCGCTTGTCTACATTTCTCGGTTCAAAACTATCAACTGTCTACACGGAAACGTCATTTTTGTCTACTCTTCCGTCGACAAAACGCTTCTGTATTGTTCTCGTGCTAAGCCTGATAGTTGAATTAAAATATAATTATGTTGTAAATAATAATTTCTCGACCTCCTCAAAGGGCCAGGTAAACTTAAGCGCGTTTCGCTTGAGTTCTTATCTATTAACATCATGCTAAATTGCACTGATTTCGACCGATCGAAGCGTAAGTTTACGCTAAGTTTCGTCTCTGTTACTTACCCTAAGACAAGACACAATCACACAAACATTACTCATCATCTGCCAAGACTTTTCTCTACATGTTGGTTTTTATTTCCAGCCTAACCGGGTACAGCTGAAAACCAGTATTTTACATGGCGACTATAGTAATAGTTACTAATAGTTACTAATAGTAATACTATTATCTCTACAACCAGTTATCGAGTAATACGAAACCTGTCACATTGTCAGGCTTGTGACGACCCATTACGACCCGTTACGACTGTCAAAGATCCACGAATGACAGCCGGGACCAACGGCTTAACGTGCTTGCTAAGGCAAGGAAGGGTCTCGGTATATAAAGTTGGTCACCCATCCACGGACCAACCGCGGCAAGCGTAGCTTAACCTAATCGATCGATCTGTGCGGCTATTATTACTTAGTTTCGAGCACTAAAATTGTTATCTTACTTATTTTAATATCGCAGTCACTTATTCACTATTCCTTCCAATCAGGAATAGAGTAGGTGTTAAGTAGGTAATAAAGTTGTCGATAGTGCATCCAATAAAACCAGCTGGTAGGTAATCGTATCACTTACACAGTAATTCTTAGAGTGGGTTTGGACCGGCATTTATATAATAAAGTGATATTTATTAATAAAAACATAGCAAGGAAGATGCTATTAAAATTAAATAACTACGAGTAAATGAATGTCTTGGTTCCAATTATTTATTACTGAGTCTTCAAAACGAATCAAACCAAAATATCTACACATTTTTTTGGTATGTAAAATCTACCCAGTTATTAACCGAGGTTTTTTTTAATACAGTTTTAAAACTCTATTCACCTACTTACTAAGGATAAGTATGAATTATTACTAAGTATAAATAGGTACTCTATTCTTCTTTTACAATACTAAAAAAATTCAAAGTACAATTTTAACTAAATACGGGAAAAAAATGGTAAAGCTATTTCGAATTTGTCAAAATAAAATCAAATTAGTATCAAAATAAACTACACGCACTACCCACCACATAGCATGATGACTTCGTCGAACAACATTCCAACAAAAATTTCCATTTTCAAAAATTCACAAACAGAAAATAATAATTTATAAATCACATACACAAATTCACAATAATGATCGTATTATAAAGGTAAGTTCACACTCATACGGACTGGGCGCGCGGAATGCTCATTTACGGTTTATTTTATAATTGGGATTTGGGACGCGACGTGCACGCTCCGTGCGGTACGGAAGAGAACTAACTGAACTGAGGATATCCTACAGGACGTGCCGCGTTTACGTTATGAGGATCGATATTTACATAGTGCTTTTAATATTCAAATGTCAAGTTGTTAACTAACTACTAATTATTGGATGTACTGTGTATCCGGTGTAGTGTGCCGGTGAAATTTTAATTAAGTAGGATATAAATATTTCGTGGTCAAATAATAACGACAGTTGTTATTTCTTGTCAAAAAAAAAACAAAATCAAATATATTTTTTTCTGTATAATATAAGACTTGTAGTTTTTTAATAAGTACGTCGGGAAAAAAAATATTTGTAAGACAGTAGAAACGTACAAACAGAACTTTACCGTCTCTAAAAATAGTTTTCCTGTAAAAAAACTTTACAAAAACGTCTCAGTTTCCCTACTAGCCCTTTGTTTACTTGATCCCAGTGTCAAATGATGTCAAGCATCAATGTCTCGCTCTATTTTTACGCCATTTATAAATACTCGCATGAATCAAGTGAGTAACTCCGTCAAAGAACTCCCAAGTTAGACGGTAAACGAGCGAACTTGCATACCAATAACTCCCGACAGAGAATCGTAATCCGCGTCCTATGAATTTCTAATTTGAATTTCGAATAATATTATTCTACGTATATCGCACCCGTACGAAGTAGTGTGTTTTAGCTTTACGATTTATAAAAGAGATTGTATATGTAAGCATATAGATGGGTTATAAATCTGAAATGTTTCGGTTCATAGATCAGAGGAACGATTTCGTACGGGAACGCAATTTCGTACGTTCAGGTATATATAGGTACTGGGGCATTTAGTTACACATGTGAATACGATTTACATTTATCGTTTAAGCCAAACGAAGCAGAACATCGTAAAAATTCCAAAAGCTTCCATGATATTAACCAAATACAACCAAAAGATAACAAAGAGAATAATTTTGGGAGATATGGAGTAGAGAGTATCTAAAGAGATAGTTTTAAGATCAATTACTACAGCATAATTACAATCGGTATAAGTAATTGGGCACCGACAATCAACCTAATTGGCTGACGTTCAAACAATGAATGAAATTGGTGAGGTGACGTGAACCGTGAGCAATTGAGTTCAAATGTTATCGATGGGAAGTAGATTGAACATGGAATGAGCGAAGACAATGATGTTGTGATAAAAAATAAGACATAATTTTCAATTTAGCAAACGGTTTTTATCGGTCCTCCGGTCAGTTTTTTTTATTAACAAGCTGAAAATTGTAACCCTTACGAGTATATTTGGTCTCCTGTAATTGTACATGCACAAACACGTCCCAATTACCTCATACTAGCTTATTAACATTAACAAAGCGTTATCATTTCATCACTGTTAATGACATCATAAATTATAACGTACAAGCTGTTTTGCAACTGCTAACTCTCGCCATGCCATTTTATATACCTTAATATGTATGTGAAATAAACCACGTCTTTGACTTTAATAGTCCTTATAATACGTAAATAAGGACATGATTCATTGCGTCTTCACTTAATTGGAATCAAATTTCATGTATGCTAGGGAGCCATTATTGTGGAGACAGATAAATCACCGTCTAACCATGTACCAGATTTGATAAAAAACACTGTTTCTAAGCATAGATTAAAAACAAAATCACAGTGTTTTTGGTTATGACCGACACCAAAACATGGGAAAATGTTATCTTATTTCTAGATACTTAAGTTTTAATCCTAAGAGTACAAAATTGTAATTTTTAAAGTTTAATATGAGGGGAAGTACAATTTTATAGCGTACCATAAAGACAAAACTCAATAAGCTAAACGTTCCAAAATCATAAATCAAAGAAGATTAAAAAAGAAAGACATAAGAATGGCCACAACAAAAGTTCTACCATTTTTATTGCTCTGCGACGCGCCAGATATCCCGGATATATAACTAGACTAGTCTAGGAAACTGTATATGATGTAGAAGCACAGTATAGAAGCTAGAATATATAGGAACACCATGACGAGTCTTGGATATGGTCCAGAATCTCGAGGACAAGTCTTCAAGGCTAAAGATGCCTTGAAAACACCAATAGATTTCCGTGCCAAACACAGAAATTGGGAAGAGCTACGAGTAAGTATTTGTTGTTAGTTTCGTAACAATATGTTAGATGGGATTGTGTCTTTATGTTTCCGGCGAGACTGATCAGTAATATACTGGTACTATATGTGAAAACAAAGACAAACTCTAAACCGTACACACTATTGATTTGTAATACACAAAGATGGCTCGGATTTTTTGTTACCTAGAGAAGAAAAAGACAAATCAAAAGATATATAAGTTCCTTCGTTAATTCAACTTGATTAACAGGTAATGAAGCTATTGCCGAGACCTAAGCGAGATACGCCTAACGAGACCTAATGGTGGTTTAATAAAATTTATGAACTAGGTAATTGTGACCAAATTTCATTGAATTGTATGACACTTACTTATCGCATGCCGCGCATTTCAAGTTAATTACCTAAAACTTACCTTCATTTCTTAAAATAATAATGAGTTATGTAAAATTTGCACGCCGACATTAAAGGCGATGATGTAATTATGTTAAGAACATTAATATTTCCAACACTACACAGATCTACAATTTTGTCTTGGGACTGAGACATTACTATTCAGTATTGCATAACCACAAACTTCCGCCCTAACTCAAATTGAAAATCTCGCAGCACAAAGTTGGAAGATTAAAGAAAACCTCGATGTAAGGTATATTTCAGACTTCAGTCGATATCAATTGCTTGTTGGAAAGTTTCCAAAATGGCTAATCTAGAGCACGTCGTCATTGCGACAGTTCCCTTCGATGCATCGAGATGTAGTATGTTGTTTACTTCCAAGCCTTTTGAATTTGAAATTTTCCTTTTTATGGATGTTGTAAAATGCTTGCTTGGAGTGGTTTCGTGATTGGCGTGTTGGCTATCATGATTACTACATTGTAGGCGTGTTTGAAATATCTGGGCTTTACTTTGTAATTCAATATTAGAACTGAATAACACAGTAATTCAATCTCAAATTAGTGATGAACTTTTGGAACAAACCAGCGCATCAAAGTTACATAACTGTTCTTAAAAGCACTCATATTTAAAGCTAGCCAAAACCAAAACCTAACAGGCAATAACAGTAAATATTAATTACTACTTAATAATGAACTATCAAAGACATTAATGGTACATTTCGACCACTAAACACTAATAAAACTCGGTAATTAGTGACGCGCGAACGGGTCGTATTTGAATCGATAACTATAGGGTTGTGGGATTATTTCAAATGAATGGGCAATGGACATGACCAGTTGAATGCAAAGAGGATGAAACGGGATGAAAGGATAAGTATGCAACGACAGAACACAAATAAATCTTTAGTTCACAGTACGACGATACTGGTTGAAAATAATAAAAATAAACGCATTGGCTGTTTACAGAAGGGTGAAGGTAAAATGCCATGCAACATTTTGCCGATGGCAAAATTAGGACCCATGTGTTAGCGACAAAGCTATTACCATTTCAATTTGCAACCAATGTAATTGGAAACCTAAACTGTTCTACCACAATCTAACTGTAGTGTTGTGTTTCTTCTTCAACTGAATATTGAATGGCTCCGAAAGTTAGTAACCAAAATACACTGGATGTTATGGAAGATCAATACTTTCTATTTAAAATAGCTACCTCCAAGATAGTCAAAGTACTCGGAAAATTGACTAGCAAAGACAGTATTCGAGAGCAAATGGACTGAAGAAATCTATATCATTCACTGTGCCATAATTCAGGAGCTAAGTGAAGTGATTAAGAAAATATATTTCTACTCCTCTGTCGAAATGGCTGGCAACATTTCCATAAAAGTAAGGTCAGGGTTACCCTGGAGTAATTCCAAAACCATATTTGGCTCTAGTTTTTGTCCACGACCCACATAGGACCAACTCATTATAATATTTGGGGCAAAAATATCGATTAGTGAGTCAAAGTCAACCCTTAAAAGCAGGGTAGATGTAGCACCCTCTGTTACAGAGCTGACTCATGTGAAGGGATCTTGTTAAACTATAAACATTAACATACGATTTTGAACTTTATACCTTTGGTATAAGATTATCGGGAGGGCTTGCGAATGCATGCTGTTTTATTATAGGCATAAGGTGGCCAAATATTTGGCCATTAGCTTGATGAAATAAAATGTTTGTGTGATTTTATTAACGGCGACGTCTGAGTAATTAATGTCCGAGGTAAATATCCAGGTTAATGAAATGGGGAAAAGAAATATCTACTTACATTCATCGTATTGTCAGCCTACCAAGAAACTCATAGAAAAGAAGCAGTAGATGAATGAATGAAATGCAATGAAAGTATGCAATATTAAGTTTCAAAACATTTTTAATAGTCACAGATAATGAAATTCTAAGCTCTACGAAATGAACTCTACAGTCTAATGTTGTAGCACTAGCACCCTCAAGAAAAAACATATTCATTTCTAAACATGCAATAAGGACCTGCAGTCTTGGAAAATTCTAGATTAAAACCAAATAACACCTGGTGGAGTGGTCAAGTTTCACAGAGACTTCGTTTGCGAAGCTTCAGTAAACAACCCTGAGGCGGCCACCGGAGAAATTTAATTAAAACTACCGCCTTACCCGGCGCAGTCGTCACATAATAATATACAGGTACAGAAGATCGGCTCCATACAATGAGGGCACACACATACAGGGTTGGTTTTCAAAGACTTGCCAAATTTAAGGGTGTGGTTCAGACCATCATACTGAACAACTTTCACCATGAAACCAATATCGTAATCGCGAAAAATTTATCGACTGTCCCATACGAAACTTCAATACCTCATATGGTCTGTACAACACCCTTAAATTTGGCAGGTATTTGAAAACTCAACCTGTATAGACTCGTACGTCAGGCATTCGAAATTAAAACTACGACAACGAATGCCAGTCGCAAGTCTACAAGCTAGCACTCGCTGTATGTGTCTACGTACATATACGTGTCTATGTGTGTGTCCGTTGTCTAATAATATAAAACCTTTAAACGAGCAATTCTTGTATATATGTATATATAATCTGAATCTCGGAAACGGCTCCAACGATTTTTATTAAATTTTGTATGCAGGGGGTTTCGGGGGCGATAAATCGATCTAGCTAGGTTTCATTTTTAGAAAACTTCAAACAAAAATAAACCGAGCAATGCTCGGTCATTCAGATATCATTTATTATGTGTCCCAGACCTTCTGTAAGTAAGTATTCTGCGCACCCGCATCGCGTGTGCTCAGTTGTGGCTACGAAATGTTAAGGCACGGAAAATGAAAAAGAAAACAAGGAATATATTTTGTTGGAAGTCCTTTGTGAGAAAATTGAAATAATTTTCATGCTCTAGAAAATAAGAGAGGTAGTCATTATAGTAAGTGGTTGGAATGGTTTCACGTGCGGTCGTTTCGCCTTTTGTCTGGTAAATATATACCTACATACCTAATTGTTTTAGGCTTATGTTTAACTTACCACCAGATATAGTAACATTTAACAGACAAAAATAGTAAATGATCACCAAAATTAAACCCGCATCTTAATGTAAAATTATAACCAAAGTTTTAACATCTCGCTATCCTGTTGAGGCAAAATGACTCCAAATAAACTAACCTAACCTAACAATGACAGTGGCTTATTTAGATAGAAATAGTGCATTAATTTGCTCGCTAAGATTTGGTGATCATTTACTACATTTGGTGTTCGAATACAATTTAAAGTGCAGTCGTGACTAAAATAGCTAGTACTATTGTAATTTTAGACTTTATTTTTCTGGTGTCAAGTTTATATTTTTGGTAAAAAGAACTAAGGGTATCAAAGTATTTTATGGTGGTCAATATATTTAACCCCATTGTTTTAGTACTGCAGATAATCTTGGCAATCTACTAAATTACTAAATATCCGGCAATTACTAAATACAGTTGTTCCGTTGGGGAACATTTTTCTGTCTCAAAGGGAAATTCCGCTTATTTTAAAGCCTAACCATAAAGATTGGAAGCCGATTAATCTATTCCTGACTATGTTTACTCATATAGATTGATAAGGTCACGGGGGAAAATAGGTTACACGTCGCCAAGCTAACATTTGAGCAGGATTGAATTAACTTATCAAGTTTGAAAATGTTTACTAAAAACCAAAAGCTAAATAAGTAGGAAATAAGTTTAAGAGTACCTAATACATGATATAATTATGAATTATCCAATAACTAATGACGTATATAAGTACATTAAATAATAGAAATGCAAGATGGCTGCCTATTCCTTGCGGGGTCTAAGCATTTGATGAGACCATAGATCCTGAATACCGGAGCAAAGTGCTGATTTCCGTTAACAACAATCTATAATATACATACATACATGTACGGTGGGCTGCATCAATTGGGTACCACATTTGTATTAACATTTTATACAACTGGGGTACCCAATTGATGCAGCCCACTGTACCTACGTACTAATGAATAAAATTGAAGTGTCAGGTTGTAATGTCTAAATAACTGCTTTGTACTTAATGCTACAGATACAAGGTATTTTTTGTAGGGCAATATAAAATTTCTACATTTGATATTGCCCTAGTAGAGTAAATAACCGAACACGTCCCTACCAAAAAATCAAACGAAACGTGACACACACCGTGCGAATTGGTCACCTGTTAATAAATAATGGACGAAAATTACGCACAAGGGAGGACCCTTTCTCCATACGAACACCCAAAGAGTGGAGGGCATACAAAATAACAAAAATATGGTTTCCTTTCGGATTAAAACGCGTCTAATCAACACAATCTTGACGTTGGAGTCAAAGGAGCCGTATTAAGACAAACTGCCGTGCGGCGACGCCCGGTTGATGTCCAGGGCTGGCACTTTCATTTTTGAATCAAATATAAATTATGAAAAAAAAAAACAAAATGTGATTCAAGAATTACCCTATATAAAGAGCGAAGATTTATCTCATCAACTGCGTAGCTTTTTCCCACTTATGTTGGAGTCGGCTTCCAGTCTAATTGGATGCAGCTGAGTACGGGTACAATCCAGTAACTGGGTATTACGAAACCCCTCGATAAGACTGGTTATCAGGCCATCGGGGTTCTCACGACCCGTAACGACGGTCAGAAATCTACGAATGACAGCAGGAACCATCCACGGACCAACCGTGGCAAACGTAGCTTTACCTAATCGATCGACCGGTACGGCTTTTATTTCTTAGCCATAAACCCCACAGCGAAGATTTACCTATGTTCAGGAAATAAGCTGAATTGCCGAAGAGATGATAACATCATAAGAACATAAGAGCTATAGCATCGACATATTTTCATCTTGTTATATCTTGCTTTCATCGTTCCCCAATATTTTGTGGACTCGAATATACCAATTTCTAGTTCTTTATGTATGAGCTCTAGTGGCTCATGATTTTGTGGCAAATCATTTTGTACAATGGCCTCTTGGCCATTGTACAAAATGATTTACGGCTTCAAAACAAAACTTTGATATGCAAAAAGGTCAATCAAAATAATAAGCACTATGGTTTAAGAATTAAAACAAAGTTTCAAGCCACATCATCAGCAGGGGTAAAAAGTCCTGAGTAAATTAGTGACGTACAAAAATCTAGGTGAAACTAAGAACAGCGCATCAAAAGCTCCTCCGCCGTCTCCCTCAACAGAAAAACTTACAATAACCTCAAAACAAAACACGTCAACTTTTGTATAAACATATCCTGTCAGCCCTGGTTCCACGCATGAGTAGCGTTTGCGAAGACATTACGCGTCCTTTAACCCACGCATCTATGGCGCCGGCTAGGCGAACAGCTTTTAATATTAGAAAGAGTTTAATATGTTATGTTTCGCTTTCCCTTTATGGAGCATCTTTGAGATTATGCGCATGATTATCTGGACTTAAAATCGCGGATAGACCCCTTTTTCTTTTTATGGACTGACTTGAGGCGTAACAGCAATCTGTATGGTTCGTTTGGTTGCGTCGTATCAGACTTGACTGAACTTTCTTGAAGTTTAAAAATACTTAAGGGAATTCTAATTTTAAATATTGAGTTTTTTTTTGTTTTTGAGTAGCCATGATTTCAAAATTCGTCAAGAATAACTGAAAAACTGCCAACAGCGGAAAACGATTAAACTGCGATCAAAAATCGAATTGGGATACAATATAATAAAAAAAACAACTCTGAAGCCTCTATGCCTTGCTGGGTTTAATATCAGCCTTTTAGAGCGAAAATATGCCATGCAGTTTCATTCAACGTGAGTGTAAAGCCGAGCGCTTTCAAATCGATGTGCTACGATGCTGAATCGATCCCTAACAATCGTTTGACAGTTTTGAAATCGGAATGAAAAAGTGCCTTTATAAAATATCTTGACATGCGACGATGGTATTTATTATTTTCGTACAGAAACATTCATATAAATTATGTAGTAAGATGTGTCAATGAACAAAATATAATTTTTATTGTCCTTTGCAAATAATCAGAGCGCGGAATGTTATGGAGAACAATTGCTGGAGTACAATCGATTGTTCTTTAGAATCGATCGAATCATTCAGGTATGTTATTGTCCTTTCATGTTGAACAGGAATAACATGACGGAGTCAATAAACTATTGATGGAAATTCTACCTCTCTTCTAGTCTTTAAGTAATTTAAAAAAAAATCAACTCCCACTAGCAGCAGCAAAAAGTATGGTGGTGGCAGTTCCCTGGAAGATTCATAAGAAGCTCAACTGCTACCAAAACTCAGATCTACAACTAAAAAAACAGACATTTACACATCGTACTACTAAAACTTAGCTTTCACGTCATTCCTTTGAGGATATATTTATTTGATTACTCAAACTTGAGGCAAAGGCATACATCCTAAAATTATGAGTCGACGGCCAGGCGGCCATTCAGTCCCGTCGTAAATAATATCACGCTTGAGGATAACAAACGGGAACTAACGAGGTATAAACATGTTGCGTCGAGTTTAGAGGCACGTCTGTTTTGTGGTTCAGTTACTACCTAAAGGATAGATCGAACTAGAACATATTGTTATTATAAACACCACCGCACGACAGCGGATCTATAATTAATTATTGCTTTGTTTTTGATTTCTTTACATTTTTTGATTTTTATCACTTTTTTTCTAATACCTACAAAAATGGAATGTCTATTCTGCTAATAATAACACAAGTATATTTCTTACTTAAATGGAAATTCCTTAATAACCCAAAGTAAACGTATTTTTAAGTTATTGAAACAAACATTTTGATTCGATCTTTTAAAATATTGAGAAGCTGTCTGTCTATGTACAAATATAGCAGAAAAATCCAAAAAGGGTCTTATCGAGCCATTTATTTAAACTAGGCTAAAGTCAGCACTTTTGATTAAAAGACAGTCCTTTAAAACACCCGCCCTCCACCACTTCATGGTGCTTGAGCTGGGAAGAAGTCGCACAATAAACTCCCCAGCCCAGCAGCACAGCTGTCAATTTCAGTTAGAACTTGCCAGAATAACTTGATTCAATACAATAGTATACAGGATGTATGGGAAACGCTTCCGAAAACGATGACAGGTGATAGGACTGCTAGTGATTCTCGATACAGTACCATAAAAAAATCTAGTTCTTTTGTTACAATTTTCACCTTATTTTTTTAGCATTTTTTGTACACTATGCTGTGAGAACAATTAACTATTTGAGATTAAATACTTTTTTTTTTACACCTCTAGCAAGCAATGTATTCAAAAATAAAAATCTGATAATAGGCTCACGCATAACCGCGCTCGACCCGCCTAGTCCAGGCGGCGACTTTAAGTTTAGGTATCCTTTGTAAAGCGCCGCCAAAATAAAATAAGTAGAAATATTACAGAAGCGTCAAACGTTTTAAATTGATGCAAAATAGCCAATTTAAGGCGAAAGGTTATTGGTATCCGTTTGCATTTAGGTTGTATATAACCTACGTTCTCGCTTCGGAAGCTATCCCCTTCCAACCTGTTTAACTAGTATGGGATGGAATGACAATGTGGCAGTCCTAGTGTCATGTCCCGACTGCTAGCATGGCTGCAACTCGGGATAGAACACAAAATTCAAAATTGAACACGAAAATATGTTATGCTTTATCCAACCAGTAACGATGATTCTGTGAAAATATTGACTGTGTTTATCTATACTTAATATAATAATATTATAAAGTTTGCCGTCACTGATGACCTGGTGAAGGCCACAGGAATCCGCTGGTGATGCGAGAAGCCCAGAACCGGTCGAAAAGGCAGTGTTTGGGTGAGGCCTACGTCCAACAGTGGACGTCTTTCGGCTGTAATGATGATGATTATGTAGGGTGTAATCCAGAACTACTAATCGAATCCCGAAAATTATTTTACTAAGGAGGAGCCATAGTTTTAAGAACGAGTTAATAAATAAATAAATATTTTATGTTAATTTCACGCCGACGAAGTTGTGGGGATAGGGGCAGCTAGTGGCCATAATTCCTTCTTGGAATCGTGGTGATTTGCGTGAATTTTCGACATAGTTGCACAACAGCGCGTGATATTGCCAGATGATGCGGAACATGAAAGGCTCTTTGTTGTTGAACAGACAATGTTGTGCAACATGCATGACACAGATAACCCTTCCAAATAGCAATGCTTTGATTCCGCATCAAAGACAACACTTCAGTGACAGCGCGGGAAATTCCGAAGACGCCATGACACCTCATTTGTCGAAATAGATGAATGGATAAAAAGTTTACAAGAACATGAAAACGTACACTATAAGTATATCGTTTTTAAAAGCTTTCGTTGAGCAAAATGAATGACTTTATCGAAGTTTTAATCAAATATCTACACAGGAGAGTTTGGGCTTTCAACAAGGATTTGAGTAATCAAGACACTGAGTTAAGCCTTACTCAATCAAAGACTAAATGTAGTTTTGCTTCTAAATCTGCAGAAATACTAAAATAACATTACAACACTCTAGACGACTCAAAACTTTCAATGGAAAAGGATAAACACGTTTATCTAACTTTACAGGCACGTCGCTTCAGTCGGGGCTTAGAAGTTATTAACTGCAGGGTTTGTTGTCTTTGAGTGCGTCCAAATCTATGCTCCTTGTTGGTAATAATTTTTTGTAGGTGTTTCCTGAAAGTAAAGCGAAAAGGCGCCAAAATATAGCCATAGCCACACGGCATCACGATTTGCTCTTTGGATAGAGTGAAAACTAGAAAATCTATGAAACATTTTATAGAGTTATACCTTTTTTTTTTTTTTTTTTTTGGTTTTGGCTTCGCACGGTTTGTGCATTTACGCACGGTTATTGCCAGTGTCAAGTAATTTTTCTTTTCGATCAAGTAAATGCCCCGACATCGGGCACGAAATTACGAAACAGTCAAGGTCGACTTTAGTTAGTCAAATCAAAGTTATTGTAAAGCGGTAGTAACTTTACAACAACCTAGTACGAGTTTTTGGGGGGAACACGAAAAGTCCACGTTAGTCACTTATTTTCACCTTCACTACACTTGTGTACTCACACGTAACTAAATTGAATAATTCACTACCAAAATTATACAATTTAATTCACTATTTCACTAAATTTAATGAAAATGAAAATTCGTGCGACATGTTCCAACGCCATCCCGCCAAAAAAAAACCAGAGTTATACCTATCAACAAAACACGAGACAAGAAAAAAGGCGCCAAGCTAGGCTACACTGCCACCAATTTTTTTTTTTGGAACTGTTACATAAAGTTCTAGATTATTTCGAATAAAAAAGCAGTGACTAGAAGTACTAGAACTATGTAGTCCATATTTTGTTCAACCACGACATATTGAAATTCCAAAATCTTTGCTAATTGAGGTAATACTACTAAGAAAACGCGGTCCACAGCTAAAAATATCTCAGTAAAAAAAAAAAAAAATGGAACCCAAGATATCCTAGCAGTGTCTTGAACTCCTGTATCCTAATTGCGTAACACACGAGCAATCAGCCGATATTTTCTGTAAAAAAATCACCGTGAAAACTTAGGTGAAGTGAGCTTAAAGTGAGCTGTCACTTGTGTCAAGCCCTTGGAATGACAGCTCACATCACGCTCACTTCACATAAGTTTTCACGGTGACAATTGTACAGAATAGTAGGTACTACAATTCTGAATCATTTTGAAGGATGTTGCTAATCCATTGCTTCAAGTTCGAAAAATTTGTCTGCTTACGTAGATAGCGCAATGGATGTTGCTGAACTGTCAACGTCAACTGACTACGTGTTACGCAATTACCCCTACACGCTGCTGAGTATGAAATATTTTGCTGAAGAACAAACACGTTTGCCAAACTTTGGAGACACGTTCACTGGCTTCACGACTGCTTGAGTTTCAGCTCAGTTTAGTTATTAGTTTTAATAAAAGTAAGTTGAGGGATAAAGGATTTTTGTTAAGAGCCAGTTTATGTCCTTTAGGGTGTGAGAAGTTTATATTGCTTGGCCTTAGACAGATATTTCACCGTCCCTCTGCCAGCCCTCATTTATTGATCAATGATTTTATTTCGGTAAGTAGGTACAAATACTTTTACATGTCTACACTATTAACAAAATCCCGACTGCCTAAAAAGTGAACTTTAGTTAAAAAGATGGAAACAAGAAACTTGTTTTAAAAGGATGACTATTAGACTGAATACTATAAGCAATCTCATGCAGTCGGAGGCATGTTCTTAAATTTTACAATGTATGTTTGTCACGGATAAACTCGATAACTGCTGGACCGATTTCAAAAATTCTTTCACCATTAGTATGCTACATTATCCTTGAGTAACATAGCTATATTTATTCACAGAAAATGTCCACCCGTGCGAAACTGGGACGAGCCGCGAGTCATTCATATTTTAAAAACTAAATGAGGTCGCGTTTCCTATCTGACTACTCTAAGAAAAAAGGCCAAAACAAAGTGAGGTCGCAGTCTCTTTTAAAGTAGACCATGTAGATTGGTGTCTGAAATGGTCTTTTGAGGAAAAAACCATATAGGTTTAGTGGACCTATCCAGTCAGTGCACGTATTTGTCAGAAATCGTACAGCTCAACTAAGAACTTAAGCCCCCCCCCCCCCTTATTACACACCCTGGGCGTCGGGAATCCCAGGCTGATTCCCGGCCACCGCAGGCGCGGGCTTTCGGACGGCCAGTAATGGGTAGCCCGCTGTCCGGTAAGGACCAAGCCCGAGTCGACGGCGCGTTGTGTTCCACGCGCGCCTCAAAGAGATGTCAGCACCAACTGGTGGGGTCCGCAAGGGCCGATGCCTGCCAGGGGTGTGGGTTGTTTGAAAGAGATACCGCGGCCCCTGACACATAGGCAATTGAGGGAACACGGGTGGGTTTTGGTCAGTAAAAGTCTGACACTGCTCCACCCAGAGCGGGAGAAGTTATTTGATGATTTTCCACCGAAAAAAGAAGCCCCCTTATTACAAAACAAGGTTTTTCTTTAGGTATGGTTTAAACCATCGAGCCTGTTTTTATTGAAATAAGAACCTAACTGAATCGAATTAAAGCTGCTTTTACAAAACTGACAACTTTGTGTAGTGCTAAATTGTCATTTTTGTATTAAGAACTTTATTTAAATAGAAGAAAAGTTGGTAATGCAAAATAAACTGACTTAGAGTCTAGGCTAGAACTAAAGATAGATCGCGTTTTCTAATAAGAAGGAAGGGGTTCAACTAGTGGTCAACGCTGCATGTTGTATTCTTCAAAACCTCACTATCAGCAATTATCACACTATTCCTACCGAACCCGGTCTTATACCTAAGACCGCAAATCTTAAGAATTTGGCTCGATCTGCCTGAATCCTGCTTTAAAAAAAGTACTTAATTTATTCCATGAACATAATTACAGCGAAGAAATTGTAGCATACATGTCAATGACACATACTTTACGATACTCTGGGGATTCATTCATAAATCCTCCTCTGATTCTGTCAAGTTTCGCCATACATGTACTGCTTAATTCATACCGAAATGCTAACTATGTCGTATAAACGAAGGCCTGTAATTCTAGACTTAAATCAACAACCTGGGCTGAGTATCGTTCTAAAATACGAGCTTTAGATAAATCCAAAATAAATTAAGAAATCAGAGCCTAGAATTCGGTTAGTAATGACAATAATTAACTTTAATTGACAAATAAAACCATCAACATGACACTAAGGGCCGCGACACACGACAACAGGTACAAAATCAGATAAAATGAAAGACAAAATCGTCACTGGCATTCAGCCAACACTTAAGTCTGTACGGTTTGTTTTAGTTAAAAAAGTTGTTGAAACTCCTGTGGCACAAATGAACATGTAGGTAAACGTTATTTGGTGAAGTATGATTGGAAGTTCTTATTTAAGGAGTATTTTCTAGATGAGAAAATATTGTCAAAAGCGTTTTTCAATCGTAATTGTAGATTCCTCATCGCTGATTGGAACTGTTTACTACTGCCATGTCTTTTCAATATTTTCAGGGTCTCGCTCTAAATACAATTTTATTTTTGGCAGGACTGGGAAATCCTCGTGGACGCCCAGACTGCCTCCATAATGATCCAGACTGGGCAGTGCTGGACCCTACCGGATCAAACCCACTCCTGCCTTGCTGAGCGTCCCTCAAACATGATCAGATACCTTGTATTCGCTAAACACTCTTAAATGTTAAAGTTATAGCGCAGGGTTGCAAGAACTGCGGAAAAAGTCTATATTTGACCAAGAGTGGTGACACACTGACATCTACCAACTCGCACTGGACCCGCTGTTAGACCCACTCACTCACAGAGAGAGAGGCCTGTGTCCCAGGCGTGGGAATATTATAGGCAGACAATAATAAGGCAGCATAACCCAGTCAGATTTCTAAGCAAATAAGTTAGAAGTAGTAAGAGTATTTTATATTAAGAGTAGAACGGTAATATACAAGTTAAATGCAAAGCAATCTGTTTTTACAGCCGGCAGTAACTTTAACACCATGCTACGAAAGGCAAAGTTAGAGCGATTCGATTTGCGAAATGCAGTTAGTACCTACATTTTGGCCAGCTAAAGAGTCATAGTTAAACACCTCGTAATGCCATTTAAATTTTCTGACCTCTGTGAACCTAAACAAAGTTTTGATCATAATGAAGCATGGAAGAATGCGTAAAATATAGATTAATTAATTGAGTACCTTGTCATTGATTCATTTTTAATTATTATACCTATTATTGTGGTAAAGTAATTTTATACTAGGTGCATCGTCTTCAATTTTAAGGATATAATATATACACACTATTACAAAACATTTTTAAAGAGTAACCGGTGGAGTTTCTTCCCCATTCTTCTCCATACGAAACTACCTTTTCGAAGGGGCAATAAGAATCAATTATTTTTTGGAGATGTTGATGTTCTAACGTGCTTTTTTATTATATGTGCCTATTTGAAATAAATGATTAGATTTTGACTAAATCATTTTAGTACCTCATGATATCGTCATACTTTTGATATATCATTTCATGACTATACTAACAAATGGTTCGATGGTGACTACACCAAGACATAGGTTATATATTTTACGTTCCTTATTCACTCTTATACACATAATTTTGAGTTACAGTCACATCCTACGAATAAATCTCTCGAACACAGCTACCATTACGGATATCTACAAAAAAAGAGCAGTGTGTTTGTGTACTAGTGTTAAAAAGTAAAAAAAAAACCTAAGTGGCGACCGGAGCCACAGTCTGGCGCGTGTCCAAATACAGTCATAGTTCACAGCCAGATACCGAGCGAGATATAAGTATATTATACGAGTATGTAGGACTAAGTTGTTGGTCTTTATTTATAAAGAAAGCAATATAGTTATAAACTTATTACTGGCTAGTTCATCATCAAAAGATTTGGGGAAGGTTATATAAAGGCACTGAATTCAACTTGAAAAGCTCAAAAAGTGGTCAAGAGTCTTGAAACTGTCGATCAAAAAACTGACGACTAGCGTTGAGCCGTTGAGCGCACTATCATTCATCCTACTTACAGTTTACGGAACCATTTTTTATGTTTGAAAGAAGTTCCATCACATTTAATGATCGTGAGATGAAGGTTTGAAGCTTTTTCAGTCCAAAACGATAGGTAATGTACAGTCACCAAAAGGGATCAGTAACCCGGGGTAGTTCGATATAGTTGAAGTTTAGCAATAAACCGAGGATTGTTTTCGAATGAAATTTAATTTGATAAATTAACTGATTGTTTTCTATTAATTCAATTAAATTTGATTCGATATCATGCATCGGTTCCTTCCTGAATTTCGTCTATATGCGACGACCCAGGGCCTGAATAAATTCACTATGACCACTTAACGATTCCTTACTCGAAACCACGTCAATCACACACGACATCTGCTAATATCGTATTAATAATATTGACAAATTGTCTTGGAACATACAGATTATTACATTTCGCTTCCTTACTGTAACATTTTTTCTAAAAAACACGATATTGACGTAATTTGAACGTAGTAAGATTCCGCGGTGAATCATTATAACCACACAGAATTCTGGCCCTGGATACTTATTTCTTTTGGTGATACGGTCACCAAAATAAATAAGTAACCAGGCTCGTCTAAGGAACATTTTAAAGATAGCCGAATACGCCGTCACAACTTTCACATAAAACCCAACACTTACTTACTTGTTTCTTGAAGCATACTGTCATGTTAAAAGCACTATAAAGCATTTTAAAAACACAGAAAATGGTCTGGAAGCGAATTATTAATTCATTTTGGCTATACAGAATAGTTTTTCTTAAAATATCGATACTGGTAGTCCACATTGATTGACTTATCTGAACAGAATGCCTGACAGAAACGTATTAGAATAGAAATCTAGATAAAAGGAGTGTTTATAAACAATGATAATTATAATAAACAGGATTATTATTGTTGTTATTTATTCGCATAGCGTAGGACGGAAGTATAAATGTTTTGACTAGTGTCGATCTTTCAATAGATGTTGCTTAATCATCGTAATATTGCGTTTGCATTATGTGGCTTCGACATAATTATATCAGCAGCGGCTGGTGATGGCCCAATAGTTGTAGCGGGAGGAGTACTACGATAGATACGTTTTTACCCGACCGCGGCGAAGTAAGAAGAAGGGTTACCGTTTTGACCGGTATGTATGTACGTGTGTGGGTATGTATGTATGTAAAAATGTTCATCTGTTCTTTCATAACTTTTTAACTTCTTATCGTAATTTGACAAATGTGGTATCGTTGCAAGCGTCTTAATTGCTCGTTGTAGGTTAGGTGACGTTACATTAAATACAGCGCGCTCTAGAGGACTTAATGCGAAGTGGCATACAACACAGCTTTCAGATGAGAATATTTTCTTGTTTCATACTTTTTAGCTCGTGCTTTTTCAGTATTTAAACTTATTCAATCAAGGGACAAGACATACTTACAGCATCCGTATTTCCGCACTGATGACTACAGTTCAGAGACAGCGCGGAAAATTCCAAAGACGCCATGACACCTCATTTGTCAAAATGGATGAATGTTTAAAATGACATGATAAATTGCACTGAGTATTTCAGTATCGTTTTGAAAGCTTTCGTTTAGCAAAATGAATGATTATTTTAGTTGCTAAATCAGATCAACTCATCATAAATGATTTAGTATTATGTAAATGTATCGAAGTTTTACATTAAAATATCTACATAGAAGAGTTTGGACTTTCCTCATGGGTTTGGGTTATCAGTAGGTGGTCAAGTCAAGACACTAAGTCGACGATGAAAAAATCTCGCTGCAATATTATTATACAGGGTGTCCCAAAAGGTTACGTAGCTGGGAAGGGGTGTGATAGGGGCGTGTGAAAAAAATAAATCCCCTCTGGGTATAAAAAAAAATGGCATTTTTTTTTATACCCAGAGGGGATTTATTTTTTTATTTTTCTGGTGACCCTTGTGACCACCCCTATCACACCCCTTCCCAGCTACGTAACCTTTTGGGACACCCTGTATATGGGATTTTTTCGCGCGCTGCATCTTCAACGCTCCCCGCTTAGCGCCGAGAGTTCAAAATCGAACAGTATGTTTTTCCAACGCGCTGATGTGCACTCCGTTGGATTCTCAATGCTCGGTCCAACACCGAGAGTTGAAAATGTAGTGCACGATAAAATCCCACCGCGATATTTTTACGTCTGTGTGAACTTCGACAGAATGAGACGGCCTGACTAAATAAGTAGCAAGCATTTCAGCTTTCAGGGGAAGTATTGACATTTCTAACAAGTAATTAGGAAAACTAATTACATTAGTTAAACGTAAAATTAGTGGAAATTCTGAAATCTTTTGCGTAAGAATTTATAAGAAAAATACTCGACTGTTATATTATTTCTAAGAAATAGTCTGGAATACGTTTACAAGGATTTAAAATGATTTACTATTTTAAAATAACCTGTGATATTTATGCAAAAAAAAACTGCATTGTTTTATTTATTTCTGGGAAACGGGTTACTAAGATTTTACTATTTATTAACTCATAATTTTTTATACTATTTAAAAATTTGACTTAATAGGTATTGGTACTGAATTACAGTCAAAGTCATAAAGTTTGCCTCATCATCATCATTTCAGCCGGAAGACGTCCACTGCTGGACATAGGCTTCTCACAATTTGGGGGGGCGGGCTTGCCATAGTCGCCACGCTTGGCAGGCGGGTTGGCGATCGCAGTATGGTGGTAAAATGCATAGAGGACGCTTCTGCCCATTCTCTAGTAAAGTTTGCCTACAATGTACCAAATACTGTAATATTTTTTCAAACCTATGTTTAGTTTTCACATAATTACCTAAAGGTCCACATAACCCTATTTATCTTTGAAATTGGTTGAATTAAGGCTGCCCGAATCATCACTCACAATTTTGTCAAGTAGGTACTACCTACAATGACCGACAACCGTTTACCCGTTCCTACATCAAGTACATAGGTACGTTTAGCCTGTCAATACGTAATTAACGATCTGTCCAAAATCCATTGTACCGCATATGGACGGTAATCACATGCGTTTTGTCCAATCAGTCTGAATAAGGACGTAGAACACCAACAACTTTTTGCTAAACAAGACTCGTATAGTTGTAAAGGTGTATGAACTGCGGGGTTATTATGTTGCCCAGTAACTCCAAGTTCGCATGGACGTAAAAATATCGCGGCGATTTTTTATCGCGAACTGGTTCTTGTACGCAATGCTCTAAATAATAGGCTATTTTACTATATAAGAGAAAACATCTAAAAATATATCATTGAGATAGCATGCAGAAACCAGTCGGAAAATGTTGGTTTTCATTCATGAAATACTTAACAAAATAAATGTTAGAATTCAATTCAAAGATTTCAGTTTTTTTAATCTGTTCTTGAACACCATGAAATAGTAGCCGCCATATTATTACGTCATACCGCTGTTTTAACTAATCAACTGAAAAACTTTGTAGTTTTATTATTTTCGTAACCAAAGTAATTTTTATTGAAATAATATCTTACATTCAGGAACAGCAAACCAACGATAAGTAGAGTATTATAAACTATATCAACGCATTTGTTTATACAGAAAACTGACGTCATACTCACAGAGCAATATGGCGTCCTCTGCGTCCAGCGTTTTCGTCAAATTACGCGCGAAATGTGAAAATCTAATCGATTCAATAACAAAAGTTGTTTGTTTTTAGTGGTTTATTGGAATTTTAGAATCTAAATAAGACACTTCGAAAATGGGTGTAATACCCTATTGTTACATCTAAATTAAGGCGGAAATGAGCAGATACTAAGCTAAGTCCCTATAATAACGGATAAAACGGATAAAATTCTTTCTAAAGAAAGTCAGTCATTAAGTCTTCCAAAGATCAACATTAAATTAAACTAGTCACCATTAAAAATGAAATATAATACAACGTGTGACAGAATAAACGCAAGTTCTGAAAGTAGTCAGTTCATAATTGACTACTGAAACGATTTCAGTAACTTTTATTATGGGCCTTTTTTTTTCAATCAAATATTTATTTTGCTAAAACTACCGCCGACTGAGTCAACAAAAATTCAATCTTATTTCAAGGACGTGGGACTCAATTTTAAATGCAAGTGCTAGAGTCAACACGATTTTCTTAATAATAATCATCATCACCATCATTTCAGCCGAAAGACGTCCACTGCTGGACGTAGGCATTCTCTTAATAATAATAGTGGCTTAAGGTAGCTTGGACCTTGTTCCCGATACCAGTGGGCTACAGTTTTTTTATATTTTTAAATGTTTTTATATAATTTTATACTAATATTTAAAAATGTAATTTATATGTATATTGAAAAGAATAAAGGAAATAATAATAGTGGCTTAAAAAATCTTTTGTTCATTGTATTATGTGTTTAAATCAATACTCCAATTAGGAGGTATAAGGTCTTACGTTAATTATGTTACATGTCGTTAAGAGCGTTCATTCCACGCGGGCTGGCAACAACGCATTTATAGTAGTTTTTCGTTATTATTTCATTAAATACAAACAAAAGTACTATTTTTTTTCGGCCAAGCACTAGTTTATTTGTATTTATAGTTATTTTTAACATTTACTCTTTAATAAAAACATTTAATCGTGCTTAGTAATGCAAATAGAAAATAATTGATGGTATGTCGATTTTTACTAAAATAACTGTAAAATAATAGCATACAAACTACCAATGATCTAGTGCATCGATGAATTTTTTTTTTTTTAACTTTTGTTTGTATTTAATGAAATAATCACGAAAAACCGCCATAAATGCGCCGTTGCCAGCCAGCGTGGGGATAACGCTCTTAATATATCTTTAAAATTGTGTAAGTACTCCATCATGGAAGCCCCTTTACTCTACAATATTTGGACAGAACAAGTCGTGTTGTCTATTACCGCCGTATCTACGAGACACGACTGATGGACGAACGACCGCCGCATAATAAATATGTAGCCGAGGTTGCCAGTGTCGCTGTGTTGTCAGTGTTGCCACTATAAAGGAAACTGTACGAACAACTTCCTGTGACATTTTTGGACGTGATTTCCTGTAACGTTGCGTATGGTTTTAGTTTGGATACTTATTAGGATTTTATAGATTGTTTTGTTTAGATGCTGTAATTTGTTTTGTGCAGATGATGGATATTTTAAAACAATGTTAGGACAACGGGCTTATTTTGGACGTTGTTTTTTTTAAACATTACGTAACATAATTTCACGCTTGGATATTAACCCTTCGGGGTTAAGCAGATGAGTAACTACGGCACATTCAAATTTCACCCGTTATGTTTAATAAAGATTCAGAGAAACACTTAAGTTTTCTTCTGAATCCCAAAATCAGAAGATATTTTAATGTATGTTTTATGTTTTGCTAAGTGTAAGTGTAGCTGCATCCAGCAAGAGTGGAAGCCGACCCTGATGTAGTTGGGGAAAAGGATAGGCAGTTAAAGACGATGGTCTATTTTACCACCTTCCGCGTGATTCCAGTTGACTGTGCTGGTGGATAGGTTCATGCCTACAATGAATCGGGCCTAGATTGGTTATGTCATTATATTTGCAATAATCATAGAATTTGCTGATTTTATCAATATTTCGATAACTTTTAAATGAAGTGTACACATATTTTACAAAAACTACAAAAAGACTTAAAAAAATCCGCCATAAAAAATCTTGAAGAAAGAAAGGAAGATAGTTTTATTTATCGCAGTAGCACGTGAATACCAAACTTAAGAACATACGAATAAAAAAACTTAAAAACATAACAGATTTATAATGACGAACACGGAACATTAAATAGTCGGCAGCTGCACGCCGTGACTTTGACAAGGCTTCTACACAGCATGATGCTGTGCTATGGAACCGACAGCACAGCGGTGATTTTCAGTGTTCACCCGAAAACGACGTACGAAAACCAATTCAGGATTAGAGATTTTTACAGATTAGACAAAAATACGTAATAAAGTAAAGTAAAATAAACAGAACTCACATTTTATAATAGAACCATATAACCCAAACGATAACAAATACTATAAAATATCATCTATAGGCAAGAAAACACTATCTGGATACCTCCTTACCAGTTATCTATCCTAAGTATCTCATAGCAACAATAAACCCAGACAATCCAACAATACCGTACAAACCCATCCCAGTTCAGACAGATATGTCAGTTATTTGTTTCAACCTGTCGAGCTATCATCACAACTTTGCCACAACGTCCTAACCCTCGTCAGGAGAACCGGGTAATTGACGGCTGAACTCAGTTTGTTACGGATACCGGAGCTTGATATAAGGATAGAAAATTCTTTCGTTTGTCACAGCATTTCATTGTTCAGGAGAACCGGTAATTAAGCACTACACTTGTAGGGAAATTGTCGCACCACGAAAGAGTCATGTTGAAGGATTATGTAAAAATCTCACCGTGAACATTTTGGTGAAGTGGCCTTGAAGTGAACTGTCATCCTACCTAATGCTAGGGAATCTGAGTTGACAGCGTCGAATTTTCAAGTTGTCCGCTCACTTCACCTATGTTTTCACAGTGAGATTTGTAGATAATAGCACTACTGTAGCTTCTGCCGTATCCGCATGGGACAACATGGAAAGAAAATAAGGTAGTTTATTATAATAATATGTCGAAGAAATTAGCTAGCATTTGTTAAGGTGCTTCGTCGGTCGTTTTTCATCGTTGCTCAGGAATGATTGACCCAGATCCTCCATAATGACAGTTCCTTTTTGTCGTATTCTGTAAATCAAAGAGGAGGCTAGCAATTTAGTATTGTAGGGTTTGAACTTCGCAATTTTTTATAACAATTTGCAAGCCAACCTTACCACCCATTGTGGAACAATGATCACTATTCTGGTCGAACAAAAATGGCTGATAGCAATATTCCATTTTCAGATGCTCGCGAGAAATATTTCAAGATGCTGGACACTTTGATATCGGTTTAGAACCTCTTTTAATGCAAAAACTATTTTCAGTAAAAGAGAAAATAATAAAAAATGTATTACTGGCACAGCTGTGACCAATGGGCGGGTGTGTTTGGGAATCTATGTAAATGCGCAATGCGTCATACCATGCAGACTCATGAATTATGGAGATTCCACCTCAGGGCTGCAGATCTTCGACACAATAAAGAATTTTCATATAAATATTTTACGTCAGTATCGGAATTGTGGCGATAAATATGAAACGATGAGCGTAGAAACAGATTCGTTTATATACTGCGAATATTTGCTGGAGCTGATACGGAATAATAAAAATTTCATGAGGATGTTGCCTCTTAAACGATCTGCTTCTGGATTTAAGCGCAACTGTTGACTTCTCGCATTTTGTAAGACATTTTTTGCTCCAGCTTACAAATCAGTACCTACTTATATCTACAGGGTGTAAGGGGAACGCTTCCGAAGTCAGAACGTACTTAGGTTATATACAACCTAAATGCAAACGGATAAACGTTTGACGCTTCTGTTATGTTTCTACTTATTTTATTTTGGCGGCGGTTTACAAAGGATGCCTACACCTAAAGTCGCCGCCTGGACTTGAGGTCGTTTTTAAATATGCTTAATCTCAAATAATGGCTAATTTAACTGTTCTCACAGCATAGTGTACAAAAAATGCAAAAAATATAGGCAAAAATTGTAAAAAGAAATCTAGATTTTTTTTTATGTATATAGCAGTACTATAATGCAGCTTTAGCTATGCTCGCTTATTGACTTGCAAGTTGCGATACATTAACTCGGTTACAAGTCTCATACATGCAAGATGGTCCGAGTCTGCTTTTTTATTCTTGGGGAAATAAGTCTCCGTCGTTGACGACCAGAATGATAATAAAGAAAAACATTTGGGGATGGCGTTTCTACTGCGAGTTGTCTTAACAAGTAACAAGGACAAGTATTATTAATCTAACTATACTAATAATTATGCTGAAGAGTTTGTTTGAACGCGCTAATCTTCTGGAACTACCAGATAAAAAATATTTTTGAATTCCTTTAACTAATTCTTTGCTAAAAACTGTGCTTTGTATTTATACATCTACGGCTTTTTATATTAGCGTGTGTATCGTCTGGTTCTTTAGCCCCAGGTTGAAAGTTCAAATAGATGTCGACAACCCTACACGCTGAAAGGGTCTGTTCAAGACACAGTTACCTACATCTTTGTGCTAACTCATGATCGGTTTATGCTAAAAGAAAATGGTTGTCTAGAATATTGAAGTATGGTGATCTAGCTGTTTAATTATAAAACTAGGTCGTAAGTATTTTTGATTGAACTTTACTGACTCGGCACACCCGGTTTCTTAAAATCAAAAGATCTACACAAAACAACACATGAGCTGTGTGTGCCGATTTTTAGTGTGTTTTTTTTCAGACAGACAAAAATTTAAAACTCGCAACATGAACGTAAACGAGGTAAGAAAGAGGAGTATGTAAAGATCGTAGCATGTGGCGTCCTGTAGCGTCTGCCCACCCCCATTGGAAAAAGGTATGTAAGTATATTTTGATATGCATTTAGTAAAATGCTGTTATATTGACATTACAAACAGACACCTCAATTTTATAGATGTATAGATTGGTCGCCTTAAACAGGTTTTTTTTTTGAGGTTTGGAAATCATAAAATACCTTCTCCCGCTCTGGGTGGAACAGAAGGGCGTGTCAGACTTTTACTGACTAAAACCCACCCGTTTTCCCTCAGTTGCCTGTGTGTCAGGGGCCGTGGTATCTCTTTCGAACAACCCGCACCCCTGGCAGGCATCGGCGCGTGGAACACAACGCACCGTCGACCCGGGCTAGATCCTTACCGTACAGCGAGCTACCCATTACTCACCGTCCGCAAGCCCGCGCCTACGGTAGCCGGGAATCAGCCTGGGATTCCCGACGCCTAGGGCGTCTCATGAGGGTCATGGGGGTTAGTTTAGGGCCATGAGGGCGCATATACTGCCTCTGCCTCACGCACGCCGCCTCACTCTTTGCGAGCATTACTGCTTCGGCCTTAATAAGGGTTAAATTTCCTTTCTTTCCGTCTTTCTGTGATTGGTTAACCGAAATTACAACAGCCAATCAAATCACTTCACTTGACATGAGATTAGACAACAGATTAAATTTAAGGTGAATGCGCAGTGGTAGAGCGCGAAATTCAAATTTTGTTACGTTTTTTGCAATTTTCAGGTGAGTGTCAGCTTGTTACTTGATCAAAATATGATTTGCGACTATAACATGTACGTATTTACAGATTTATAATCATTAGAATCAATAATACATCTTTCTAAGTTAGATTTGTTCCATAAGAACAAATTTCTTATGGAAAAGTGCTTGTGGAAGAAATCTAACTTATAAGAGATATATTAGACATTCTAATGACTAAATTCTGTAAACACGTACCTGTTATATTCGCAAATCACATTTTGATCAGGATACAACCTGATACTGACCTGAAAATTGCAAAAACGTAAGAAAATTTGAATTTCGCGGTCTACCACTGCGCATTCACCTTAATACGCTCTCAAAAACCACTTTAATAGATCTTAGCTCATGAGTCTAATGGGATTTCCATTAGAATACCACATAAGTTAAAGTTAGTTATAAACTACTGATTAATCCATGTGGGTGCCATTCCAAATGCATATGCATTATGGTAGCGCCGAGTTAGGCCATAGATAATAGCAAAACTCTATGAATAATGTCTCTCTCGATAATGCACGGCAAGACCAGAATAGTTTTGGTCCAAAGGCTTTAGAAGATTAGGGTAACATTGGAGGCGACTCTGTAATACTATCGAGTACTTGCTTTTGCCAGAGGCTTCGCTCGACTCGAGGTCGAAAATTATTCCACGGAAATGTTCTACCAGTATAAAATGTATCCTATGTGTTAATACAGGTTATAAGATATCCGAGTGCTAAATTTCATTCAAATCTGTACAGCCGTTTTTGCGTGATTGAGTATCAAACATCCATCCATCCACACGCCTATTATGTAGTACATTTCCAACTAATAGAATTATCCAATAGAAATTTACTAAACTGAACTGTTCGGTATAAACTTTTAGTTTTTAATAATATCAGTGTCCTAATAACTACAGTTTTAGCCAACTAAGTTAGTGCTTGTATCAAAATTTACGCTATAACGCTTTGTGGATAGAACGCTTTATGGGGTCAACTTTATTATACGTCGCTGGCGTAATGCAACTCTCAGGCTAACGTAAATAGTGTATCATGTGGCTTTTGTTCATACACACTGTGTCATGCTGCTTTGTGTATTGTTGCATGTTTAAGGCGGAGATTTCTTGAAAACGGTCAAAAAGGTGTTTTTTAAAGCAGTGTATCTCTTTAACCGAAAATGATATTTTCAAGTCTTTTTGCATACAGTAATGTAACTCAAAACATAATTAAACATACTTTAATGCATCAAAATATCATCAAAGTCACCTCTTGATTATGTTTAAAAGCAGTTTATCCCTTCAATAACAATAAATTATAATTAAAAATATACCATAAAATTTCAAATGCCAAACTGCATTCAGTGATCGATTATTTATTATTAAATAGTTACTAACTAATTTTATACGATTTTATTTGCATTTGTACGACATACGCTTGCTCATTTATCATTCGAATTTATTACAACAGATTTTAACCCTAATTTTTTTAAGAACTATTATCAGTCATAACAACACTATATAAAGATACCATGGCCTTAATGCAATGCACTGGAAGAGGAGTTCAGCAGTGCTACTTCATCATCATCATGATTTCCTGCCTTTATCGAGGGTCGGGTCTACGCTACATGACTTTTTCTTCATACTTCTTTAGTCGTCGTCATCTCAATAGTCAGCCCTTTTCTAACTAAGCCACTTTACTATGCTACTATAGTATGTTCCAGTGCTAATTATGTTGTTGAAATAAATTTCATATTTAATTGACACATTATTATTGTGAAATCTGCACCCTAAGGGGCCATCCATATAAATTACGTCACAATTTTATTATTGTTTTTTGACGCCCCCCGTCCTTGTCACAGGTGGTCATACTTGTAAAACCCCCTCCCCCCTTGTGTGACGTCATATATTTTTCAATTTCATATTTAGAAGTAAGGGTAGGTAAGTAGAGTTTTAGTATTTTAGGTTTTAACATGTGACGTCACAAAGCTTTTGACCCACTGGCCCTTGTCACACAATGTCACATTTCGTTGACCCCTTAACATGTGACGTAATTTATGGATAGCCCCTAATTGCGTGACACCCTTTCAATCACAATCTATATGATTTTGCAGGATAATGCTAACCCATATGTTCGAAAACTTTGTCTGCTCATCAACGAAAATAACGCAATGAGTGTTGTTGAAAGCCAGTAGGAATCTACTGTTGGTGTGTAATGCAATTACCCCGCAGTCTTTTGTCATCGACTAATACGATAACTCTATACAACCAGTAATGGGTAGCTCGCCGTCCGGTAAGGACCAAGCCCGTGTCTACGGCGCGTTGTGTTCCACGCGCGCCTCAAAGAGATGTCAGCACCAACTGGTGGGGTCCGCAAGGGCCGATGCCTGCTAGGGGTACGCGTCGTTCGAAAGAGATACCGTGGCTCTGGCATACAGGCAACTGAAGGAACACGGGTGGGTTTTAGTCAGTAAAAGTCTGACACGCCTTCCAGCTCCACCCAGAGCGGGAGAAGTTATTTGATGATTTCCCACCCAAAAAAAAAAAACTCTGTACAACCAAGTAATGTTTGAAATAACAAGACCTTTTTTAATCGGTTACCACGTACCTACAACAACCAACCAAGTACAACTATCCAGTTTACATAAAAACATTCAAGAAATAAATTCACAAGCATCAGTAGATAGTGAATTATTAAACAAAGACCTGTCCTACTGACCGGGTCACACGGACATAGCCCTCACAAACTTTTACAGCCTCAAAGGACCAATTCAGCTTACCGTGTGGAGACTTATTAAGTCACCAGGGATCACTTCCTCAATGGTTCCTTAAGCCTTCTGCCACTAAACGTAGCTGATGGGCACTGTTATGGCATGTACGACACGTGGATGTATTTTGTTGACTCGTCCCACCTTACTATCCTACTTAACCATATTTAATAAATGTGATAGTTTGTATATTTGTAACTCAATCACGCAAAAATGGCTGAACAGATTTGGATGAAATTTGGTCAGAATCAGAATCAGAACTTTATTTGCTATGAATGTAGGTACAGGTATAAGATGTTGTACATAAATAAATGAGATCGGCTACAGTCTACCTTACGGCGTGCAAATTATTATTAGGAACATAAATTAAACTATTAATACAAATTAAATAATGTCAGCAAAACAAAACAAAAATTAAAGTGAAGTCAATTAATATTATTATAGTCAGGTACATAAGTCATAATTGGTCAAATTTGTAATTAATTATAACAATCATAATCAGGATAAATTTTTATCATTTATAATAATATTTGCCTAATAATAGTGCAGTAACCTTAGATTTAAAAATGTTTACTGAATAATCCTTAAAATTATGAGGTATTTTATTATAAATGACAGGTCCCATTGTTATAATACTTTTTCTTAACAGTGCTGTTTTGTAATTACCCGAATGTAGCAAGTTCTTGTATTGGGATCTCAAGGGGCCATTACGTGTTCTTATATTGGCCAGTGATCTGGTACACAGATAGTTTACAACCTGTATTAACACAAAGTATTATTAACACAAACTATAGTTTTTATCCCGGTAGTACGCCTGAGGCTTAATTTTTGCCCTCAACGCTGGCGAAGCCGCTGCTCCAATGTTCCGAATTGACTTTGAATGCTAAAAAACAAAACTAGCCTCTAATCCGTGTGATTTCCATCACGAAAAAGTCCGCAATAAAAGCAAATGTACACCATAAACTACAGTAACTCCAGACAAAAACTTGTCCAATTAACCCTAAACCTTTGAAATTCAAGCCGGGCTTTGGCTGCGAACAATGCCATTTCTCCGCTTCAATCGTTCAAAACCACTATAAAATCAAAGCTTCACCCGCCTCAATTAGATTTGTGAGCTAAAGCGCTAAATAAAACTCTTTTATCGTTCCTTCAGCGCTTCCTTTGAGGCTTATATGCGTGGACTAATCTAGCAACTGATCCACAACTGTACGTCTGGGCGGGGTTATTGCACCCTCTGACTCATGGTCGTTTGCAACTACTATAGACTGTGGTTATGGTTTTCGCGTATGTGATTTGCTTGTGAGTTTATGGGTTGGCTTGAGATTTACTCACGCGGTTGGTAAATATACATAACTCAAGCTTTAATAACACTGACTTCTCACGTTGGTTTCTTGATGTTAACAATAACGGCAGAGCGATTGCAGGTACTCACTTAATAAAAAAACGTAGCCGATGATTATTTATAGATAATAATCAACGTAGTTCCTAAAATCTGAGAGTGATCTTCTCACGTTTATTTGAGTCTCATTAAAACAAACAACAACCGACTTCCAAATAAAACACTACAAAGTGAAAAATTACTTTAATTTCGGAAGACAGTGTCTTTGGTTTTTTTTTTTCTTATTTGTGGTACCTATCCCACCACACACATTCATCATCATACACTAAGTGAAAAATATAATTACAAATTTGACCAATTACGACATAAGTACCTGACTATATAATAATATTAATTGACTTCACTTTCATTTCTGTTTTGTTTTGCTGACATTATTTAATTTGTATTAATATTTAATTTATTTATCTAATAATTTGCACGCCGTAAGATAGACTGTAGCCGATCTCATTAATTTATGTACAACATCTTATACCTGTAGTAGGTACCTACATTCATAGCAAAAAAAAATCTGATTCTGAAAAAAAACGTATTATTGAAGCTCACCCAAAAATCACTTATCAGAACTTTACCAAATTTAAATGGGACCACTTTATAACTACAACCTTTCAAACAAAATAAGAATTTTTCAAATCGTTTTAAAAATGACGGAGTTCAGAGGTAGCAAACATTTAAAAAGTCCCATCGAATTGAGAACCTCATCTTTGTTTGAAGTCGGTTAAAAATGAGTTTGTTACTGTTGCTATGCCACAGATAGGATACACACTTTAATACCGATATCCTCATAGGACCAACATTAAGTGCGTCGGCTCGACTCGAAGACATTTATGGCTGTATAAGTAACGTGTCGGGTTAAAGATTTGATTCTGAATTTATTAGCAATGAACGGTTCCGACCTATCACCTTGATTAATATCTAATTGAAATTGTCGACATTCACACGGACGGACGTAATAATAACGCAGCGGGATTTCTTCGCGCACCTGATCTTCAACGCACTGTCTAACGCCGAGAGTTGAAATTCGAACAGTGTGTTTTTTCGACACGCTGAGATGCACTCTGTGGGTTTCGCAATGCTCAGTTCAACAGCGAGACTTGAAATTCTAGCTCGCGATCTAATCCTGCCTCGATATTTTTACGTGCGTGTGAACGTCGACTAAGGCTTTCGTTAAGTTCTATGATAATTGTCATAGAACTTAACGAAAGCTTGATAATTGTCATAGAACTTAACCATAGCTTAATAATTGTCATAGAACTTAATGAAAGCTTGATTATAATCATAGAACTTAAACGAAAGCCTTAGTTAATTAATGTTGATTTGGGTACCTACAAAAAAATATCTTCAACTGAGCATTAAACTGGGCATAGTCATTTCCCAAGTTGGGTCAAACAAGATAGCAAAACAAAAATTATAGTCATATAACCATGTTTACTCCGACAACAACAACAAAGTTTATCCCATAGACAAGAAAACTTTCAAGCTAAAATTTGATTTAGTAGTGGAAGAAAAATGGAAGCAAATGGGTATCTCGACATTTCCTCATTCGTGTTTTTCCAATATCACTTACGAGGTGTAGGTACTGCTGCCATTGTTTTGTACGATAGATACGTCTGGCATAGATGGATTGCCAATAATTCTTACCAAACAATGGCTGTAGATACATATACTATACTTATTCTTCCTGATAATGGAGGAGACGGGAGACGATAATAATATGTGGTTTTTGAAATAAATGTACCTATATTAGAAACAGTATCTCATACTGGTTGTATTTCATAAAGATGATAAAGGGTTTAGCTTTTGAACATTGGTATTTGTACTATTTTTTATTGTTTAGAATTAAATACTCGTCGATATTTAAAATATAGCGAAATAGTATTTGGTCTGTTAGCTAAACTCAATTTGTTTCCAGTTTAACCGGATGCACCTGAATACCAGTATTATACATGGAGCTAGTGACATTTACAACCCAGTTACTGGGTAAGTCGATAGTTTTTGGTTGTTAGACTTTGGGCTTCTGACTTCCCGAAATGACGTTCAAAGATCTACTAATGACAGTTGGGACTAACGGCTTAACGTGGTTGCGAGGCACGGAGAGGTCTCAATCGGTCGGTTGTTAGTATTTAGCCACGAGCCTGTGTTACAATTTCGAACCTTTAAGAACTTATCTATACCATACCATACCTACAGTTTGGGTGGTGTGCTCTTTAATTTAGTATTATTTTTATCGTAAGTATTTTAGACCTTATCAACTGTTGCTGTTTTACATAAAAGGGCTAACATTTTAGTGAAAACTTCCAAAAATCCTGGTGACATTGCGTGACCGAAATTCTGCGTGTTTTAACAATTAATTTGCATATCTACTTAGTTATGCGCAGACAGGCAATGTGCCTGTTACCAAAATTGATCTCGTAAAATATTTTAAATTGTAAGAATATTTTAAAGTTGTCAAATAAAATTTTGGTGGCTTTTATATTAAGGCTTGATAAGCAAGAGATGTGATGGTGTCTCAGAGGTATTATATTTTCAACATTCTTCTTTTTTTATTACTGCAGATTGAATGGGCCTGTTCTTGACCTCGATCACACCTGATGGAAATCGATAGATGAGGTCGGATGGAACGAGAATGCCCAGAAGATGCCTGTTCATTCTTGATTTGAAGTTAGACGGGTTAAATGTGAAAGGGAACACAGACGCTGGCAGAGACTTCCATAGTTTGGCTGTGCGCATAATCAATGTGGAGGAGAAGCGCTGTAAACTACATACTTCTTTTTCGTGTCACTGGCACGATTGTATTTCAGATCATGTTGAGCCAAAACTTCGCCACTTTCACGGCATCGTCGGTGGTAACTTAGAGGCCACTTTGACTGCATGTTTTGGGATACAGAGGGTAGAATAGGAGGTGGAGCATAGAGTTTGCAACAAAGCTCCATATACATTTTTCTACATTTTCATACTGATTAAAGTCTTTTAAAATAGGGATTTATCGATACTTGGCACAAAGTAATGGGGCACTTCAAAACTTTAATTTGCATAGCTACAAGTGAAACCTTTATATTAACTTGACACAGAATGTGCCGGTATTTAGGTTTAAACAGCTAACGTATATTAACGTTTTACAATTACTCCATTCTGAATAGCATTTCTCAGGAAATCCGGCCGATTTTTATTACATTCCTCAAGCAGCATTTTACTGGCGTCTCGCATAGTAGGGCAAAGTTCAAAGATGGCGGGAAACCCATCGCGCATGCGCACCATACCGAACAGCTGAGTGGCAGCCATATTGGTTTGTAGACATCATGTGCTTGGCATACTATTGCTTACAACTGACCTTTTTATTTCACGTTTTTGGTCCTTACATCAGCGATATAAAGCTATATTAGAACAGATATTTGTTAGTTACCTTAACATTTTGGAAATGAGTTTACTTTCATTCATGTAGCACCACAAATCTACACCAAGAAAATGTTACACTTAGGTTCATGATGCATGAGATAATATGTAGGGATTACAAAATCTTTTTTAATTTCTACACTGAATCAAATAAACGGAATAATTTATTGGAAATAACTACTACTAATCTAATCGGCTAATTGACCGGAAAGTAGGTAAGGCTCAGCCTCATTATAAATTGAAGAACAATCGATTTTCGATTTCTAATTTGTTTAAGTGGCCAGACTATCTACTTGTAGCTGTATACAGGTTTTCGTTTGACTAATCTACGGCTTCTATAGATCTACTAGTAGCAGAGCAAGAATAAAATTAGGAAAAACATAATAGTGGTTGAATATAGCTCAGGCAATAGCAATCTGACTTCTTTTTGGCAAGTTTGCTTTATTTTAGGTTTGTTCATAGTATTCAAGGCTTATAGGATCGATTTGAATGACAATAACATGCAGTACTTACGGGTGGTTGCTATGAATTCGATGGATCTGTTTTCTTCATCGACTGTGCTCGTTTCTCCGCGAACTCGGCACTTAGTCTGTGAGCCTTCAACGTGTTAGGTTTCGACATATTTCACTATTCACTAACCCGACAAAACACAGAGTTCCTATCAAAATTGACGCTTTGACTTCAAAAATAAACACTTTTACTTAAAATACACAGTAAAGCTTATTTACACGTTCGTTGTCACACTTAGGCTTGAATACGTATTTATCACAATTAATACGATATACCAGAACACATATCAGCAGCGAAAAGCGATGCTTTCTTATCTAGAACACAAATAAATTAATAAAGAGCTCCTATTGATCAAAAGTATTTTCTATACGCAATCGTAACGTTAACGCGCGCGTTACTGAAAGGCGAACACCGTGTCTTATAAATAAGACGTTGACTGAAAAGTCGCGGTTACAAGACGGATTTAATTTACGTTTAGTGTATTATTAAACTGTGAAATAATAAGGAGAAATTGTTATGATCTATATACAGGTATCGGGACGAAGTTGTGGAGTACCGTGGCTTGGTGTATTGTAGTGAAGTTGGTTGCTTAACAGCGCGCATGCGCGGAAGGGGCGCCATTGAAGACTTTTCTATTGTTGCCATAGCCAGACTTTTGATATAAAAAAGGTCTATAGAATTGATACGTATGTTGTATATCAATATGTATTTTATAGCGAGAGGTATAAAGTTTAATATTACTTGATAGGTGGTGAAGTTAAAAAGCTAATGTTATTGGGGTGCGGACCGCATGGGGTGGCTATCGGTAGGGTTATTATGTCATAGCTCATGGTCTACGTAAGTATAGAGATTTGTATCGAACTCATTTGATAATTCTTTCGATAAGGTTTTGATGGATCGACGGTTATAAATTGCATAACGGCAAACTCACAAGGAATAAAATTCCCACGACCAAAGGGAGAGAGAAATCTATTGATTGCATACTTCCTTTTCTTACTCGAAACGGAATGGTTTACTTTTCCAGGAGTTTTAGAGTAGGTAAGTGTCGTTTTTGGTATTAGACAAAATACGTACTGTAGAACCAATTATGATTAATAAATCATTATTTAGCGATACTAAAAGTCTCAAAACAGGTCAAAACTTTCAAAGCCTTTAGAAATTAGTTTATGCTACTATATTTTCCAAAGAAAATAAAGGAAAGTTTTGAGTACGAATGTGGCTATATAATAAGTGTAGAGGAAGATCAAAGAAACGATGGATGGGCTGTGTTGAAGATGAAGGTTAGAAAAGGGGGAAGTTATCGAGATGACAAATATTAGCGAACTAGCTGACCCGACAGACGTTGTCCTGTCTTAATTATGAATAAGTAATGAATTCGCATTGGTATAATAAACGCGCAACTTTCTTAATTTTTTCTTTCATAAGAACCTTCTCCTGACAATAAAAAACACAACAAAAAAAAGTATTTGCAAAATTGGTCCAGCGTTCACGTGTGATGCCGTGACCAAGAGAAATAGGGATTCATTTTTATATAATAGATAGAAGACTATGGAAGCAAGAGGCATGTTGTCATGTCAAATGTCAAATAAATTTGGATATGGCCTTATGCCATGAGAATGATGCTATCACAAAAAGTATCAAAAATCAAGATACTTTAAAAAAATAGTTTATCTCCTAATTTTTTCTAATAAACCGACTCCTTTTTCAGACCAGATAAGTATTGTACAGGTTGTCTGCCAAAGTCGACCTTATCTTGCACAGGCTAGCGATAACAAAACTCCAGTTGCAAGCAAACAGTCGCGCAAATTTAGAAAATGAACAGCAGAACGAAACAATAGGAGCTAGGTTTGGCTGTCAAGCGAAGAGACATGATTAAAATAGACTTGTAGAATGATTAGCTAGGAATAATTTATCAAAGTTGCACAACAAATGTGTTTTATTACTCGATCCGGTACGGGGAGCCCATGCAGCTCCTGGAGTACACGCGGTGGCATATCAAGTTTAAATGTTTGTAAACGCACCCACAATACAGGAGAAATTCCTAGTGTGGGGCAAAGTTTAAAAAAATTAAATAACATACATATTTTATTTTGGTATTACTATTATTCTTTGTTGACTTTTTTTTGCTTGAGTATAGTTTTCGTTGTATTTGTCGGAATATTGGCATGGCTAGCTGACATATGGCGAATGATTTAATTTTATGTTCTACGTCTCGTAATTTTAATTACTTTATCTACCTTACAATCAAGTTTATCTAACTAAACAGACAACTGTGCTGCTGGGGAGTTTGTTGCGCCACTTTTTCTTCCCAGTTAAACCACTAGGAAGTGGTGAATTGTGAACGTTTTGGGGGACCGTCTTATGTAATTTTGACGTTCCAAAAGTGCTGATTCTCAGCCTAATTTCAATTAATAACTTTTGATTAAATATCCACTTGTAGCTGATCTTGCATTATATAGGCTTTTTTTACAATGTCAGCCTATACTGGAAAGGTATAGCTTGATATGTCGCCGTGCGTACATTTTAAACCGATTGAGCGAGTGTTCTAAGAAAAGAAACAACATCAGTGAAAGAAAAAGAACAGTGCAAAAACATGCTTTGTATCAAGTTCTCTAGAGGTACAATCTTTTACCGGTAAATAAAATACTGTGGAGTGGTGCTTTAAGGCGGTGATTTCTTGAAAACGCTCAAAAAGGTGTTTTTTTTAAACCAGTGTATCTCTTTAACCGTAAATAATTTTGAAAGCAAAAAAAATATATGATATTTTCAAGTCTTTTTTGCATAGAGTGATCGAACTCAAAATATAATTAAACATACTTTAATGCATCAAAATAATCATCAAAGTCACCTCTTAATTATCTTTAAAACCAGTTTATCCCTTCAATTATAATTATAATTAAAAATATACCATAAAATTCCAAATGCCAAACTGCATCTAGTGATGGATTATTTATTTTTAAATAGTTAATATCTAATTTTAGACGATTTTATTTGCATTTTTACGACAATGCTTGCTCATTTATTATTCAAATTTATTACAACAGATTTTAACCCGTATCAGATTGCAATAAGAACTATTATCGTTCATAACGACAATATTTAAAGTTACCAGGGCCTTAACGAGAAAAGGGCTAGAAGGCTTCGTACTTGAAATGCTATGGTTACAAACCATAGTTTGTAACCATAGCGTTACTTAAAGCTAGGGCTTTAAGGCTTTAACTTTTTTTAGATGTAAGTTAAGCCACTTAAACTTGATGTAACTGGCTTGAGCCTAGAGCCCATAAATTAGTATTACACAGCAGGCCTACCATGGTATATCTACTCAAAACAGCCCTTCAAATAACACACGCGTGGAAAATGGGATGGGTTTCATGTTTGTTATTTTATAATAAGGATTTACAAAAAAAATTGCCATGTTTTTTGTCCTTTCTTTAGGGATAATAAAATAAAATAGAAAAACTTTAGTTACGCGTAAAATTAAAAATACAAGAAGATTTCATTTATTTGTTTTTAGATGTTATATCTAAAGTTTGGGTATAAAGATGGTCCTCAATTGTTAATGATTTTCTGTGGCTGTTACAATACAGCATTTTTGGAAAAAAAATTATCAAGACTTTCTTTTATCCTGAAGCTTCCTACATTTTTTGTGGCCATTATATTTATATCACTGTGTTTTCATTTTTTACAACATACATTTTTTCCACATCATAAACTTCGTCGCCTAATAAAATCCCCAGCCACTCCATTTTAAGACAATAGAAATAAACCAGAAAGAGGCCATCAAAGGAAAATACGTATAGTCCTCCATCTTTTATCACGAGCGACTATGAAATCCTATGTTGGGGCGATAAAATGTCGCTACGAACCATTTTGAACGTTGCAGGGTCCCTTGGCTCCCGTCATGGGGAAGTTCTTCCTTCAAATTGTGATCACGTTCGTGCAGTAAGCTGGAATTGTTGACACGGTTTTAGAATGATATAAATTATTGTGCAACATTTTATGGCTGTTGAATGAATTTGCTATAGGGTTGGGTTCCCTAAAGAATGCTACTGTAGTGGTTTTTGAAGAACTTCAAATAGTTGTTTTTTAGGGTTGATTGAAGAGTGGCAGTTTTAGGTCAAAGAGCTCTTCTATTAAGATTTTTAGCTGAACTAATGACTTTTTTATTGCTATTGAATAGAAACAAAATATTGTAAGATCTTGAATTGGCGGTGAAGTTGGGTTTCCCTAAAGACTGCTTATTGTTATTGAAGAGTGGCCATTTTTAGGTCTAAGATCTTTTCTAGGGGTTTTAAGGTGACTTGTAGCTAATGATTTACTTTTGGTTGTTTTGGTTTGGTTTGCTTTTGGTTTTAGAGGAAGTCATGTAGTAGATTTTTTTCCTAAGGGTTGATTCTTGTAAGTTAAAAAGTTTTTCATAAGCGGTAACGGGCTGAAATATAGATAATTATTTGGTTGCAAGTGATTGATTGTCGATTGTAAGATTAAAGATCTGTAATATTTTAGGGGATGTTAACAAACAACGACAGATGTGTGTAACATGTTATTTATTGATTACAAACTAATATTGTGATTGATCTGTTACATAGGGGTGGAAGACAAAGTAAAACAATTATTAATTTCGTCAATAGCGAAATACATGGAATGGAACAAAAAAAGAGACGGAAGAAGTTAAAAAAAAAAGATTTTTTGCATTCCAATTTTAAATCTAATTCCATAGTAAAATGCAATAACATTACCACACAAAACAACAACCTTTTGTTCATATCTGCAAAACTTTTGTTTCTTTAATTTCAGATCTGAAAATGGAAAACAGAAAATGGCTACCTACGTGATAAAGACGAGAACTGTTCGCTATAATGGAAAAGTCACACTTTAAGTGGAATTTAATCCCGCTTGGAATTCAGTTCCATTCAAGAATGAGGATATATTTAATTAATATTTTCAGTATGTCGTAACATTTACTTGTCGTCTTAGTTTTAATGTTATGCCTGACGGTTTTCAGATTATATACTTAAAACCGCAGTGAGTTTTAGTATTTTAAATCTTAACATGTCTTGTGACGTCATAAAGCTTTTGACACCCCCTGTCCTTTGTCACACAATGTATCCTGTTTTGTTATTATGTCGTGTACCCAATAACAGGCATCTAGTCGCGGGAGGGCCCTGGTGACCTGTAATACAGGTTTTTAAATAAACCTACCTCAGGCACCAGTCTCTCACAAAGTTAGCTCCTTTTTCGTGCACTACTGTCTATGTTTAGCATTAAGTTCATAACTTATGTAGAGAGAGAATAAAGTTTTTATATTATTATATATTATCCGTTACAAGCCCAGTAGGTTTACCTTTTTAAACCCTTACTCATCGACCCCGTTCAACATTTTAAATCCAAAATTAATTAAAAATCTACGCATGTAAATATGTAATACAAACAAAGCCGGAGTGAGTCATAATCCTGCAATTGTGAAAATCAATAGCGTCCATCCCCCACGCCGATCTGTAGGTACTCGCTTGTGTACAAAGCTCTCGTATTGAACGTAGCGTTAGCAAAAACAACGTTGAGAATGAATAATAATCCTATTTATATTAAATGTGAAAGTTTGTATTTTTGGATGTTTGGATGTTTGTTACTCAATCACGCAAAAACAGACAAACGGATTTAAATTAAATTTGGCACACCGTAAGTTTATAACCTGGATTAACACAAAGGACTTTTTATTCCGGTAATACGCTCCCTTAGGATAACTTGATAGCCGCTGGCAAAAGCCATTAAAAAAAGGCACAAGTTTTTTATTTTAACAATAATGAAAAAAAAAAGTTTCTCGTAATGATTTTGTCTCGATTAACAGATTAGAATTAAGTAAATACGTATTAGTCCTTAGGTACGTAAGGTTGTAGAATTTTGGCCTTGGCAAAAATAATAGATATTTTAAAATGGAAATGGATAGAGACAGAAAGCCAGCATTTGGTTTTTGTCAGACATCTTTATAATTCATTGGGCTCATGAAGCGTCCTGGGCTTCAAGTCTGCTATTATAATAGTGTCAGAATGGTCTATCAATGATTTCATAATTGTTAATTTTGACGAGTTTGGTAATCTACTAATATAATGGTGTCATTATGACTTTCCAATGGTCAGCCACTGACACTCCATTGAAATAAATGGCATTTATTGGTAATCTCGTACATAATGAATTAATGACAAATGAATGACTAGGCGGTGATTTGTTAAAATTTTGACAGTTTCTTTGATCAGTGACCTACCTTAGAACGTCATTGTGCAGTCATTGCTTTTAATTCGTTCCGATTATACGATACTCAAACGATAATGCCATTATAACACAATTCTATTACGACACCATTGACCGACCAATGATCGACTATTATGAATTTAGCAGATTACGAACTTTTAGCAAAATGACAATGGGATCATGTTGGAATGACGAATTTATAAAAATAGCAGACTTGGGCCCCTGGTAATTTCAATGTCAAATCTTGTTTACTTATTTAATACTACTTTTGCCAGCGGCTTCGCCCGCGTGGAGTTAGGAAATTATCCCACGGGAACGTACTACCGGGATAAAAAGTATCCTATGTGTTAATCCAGGTTATAAACTATATGTTTGCCAAATTTCATCCAAATCCGTTTAGCTGTTTCTGCGTAATTGAGTAACAAACATCCAAACTTTCACATTTATATTATTCAGTATTTTCTAAATTCATCGCTTTATTTAGAAGTTTATTTAAAAGATTGAGACATTTTGAAACTAAGAAAAAAAGTTCACACAACATTAAACTACTCCAATAAAATAAACTGCACTATCCCCTATTCAATAAAACCATCACATCCATAAGATCTGCCATGCTCACAGTACACGTCCCCCACATAATCCTCCGATCCCCCATCCCTCAGTTGTCAGCGAGTATTCCGACAAATGTCCCGGACAGGGTATCCATTTTATGACGTAGCCATTCACTTGTTACATAAAATGACGCCATTTATCCATTTTTATATTATAGCCCTAGGAAAAAAGATCGGGAAAAAAGTGCTAGACAGAAATAAAGGTAGGTTTATTATGGTCTACTAAAGATATATTTTTATGAAAGCGTTATTTGAAAGCTTGCTATTGGTCAAGATTAGTGGTGTGTTAGATTACGTTATGACCAATAAAAATTGCCTTTGGGAGGTATGACTCTATATCTTTGTTAATCTCACTGCCCCAGAATGAAAGTCATGTATTTAACTGAGTGATGTAGGTAATACCTTCATGGTAGAATCAGATTTATTTTGTGGACGTGGTCTTTAGATTACTCTTTCAATGACAAATGGACATGGAAATAATATGATATGGTCTTATGATAGATAAAACTTCTTTGAAATAAATTGATTGTCCAAGGCTGCACATTGTGCGCTTGATCTGGTTCACAAGGTTCTTTTTTTAATTCTATCGGCTCTCCAATATTAATAGCCAAAAAAAAATTGCGATAGGATTATGCCGCTGAAAATTAAATTTACAGTACTTTAGCCTCAGATTATAGATTGACATTTGCAAGAATTTACCCAGACACGACGCGACAGTGCGACGCGATTCTAGTAGAACAATTTCCATTAAGTTTTCATGAAAATTCGTGCTTGTCTGCAGGGAGCCTTAAATACTCGAAATATTAATGGACAATAACCCATTTATTGAGCCACGCAACAGTAATTACAGCCGGAGTCCGTAATGTGTCCGCTCGAGCCCGATATTAATTAATATCGAGTTCCTGCGACATTTCATTAAATCTTCCCCTGTTTACGGACGTGCAGCCATTTTTGCATCGATTCATTAATTAAGATATTTATTTAATTTTTTAACTAGCTTTTGCCCACGGCTCCTCTCGCGTGGATGACCAGAAAATATTCAACGGAAATGTACTACCGTACAGGTTAGGTATAAACTGTTTGCTAAATTTAATTTAAATGCCTTGAGCTATTTTCCCCCAATCCGGAACATACATCCAGACGAACAAAAAAAATCCCCGTTACTATGTTATTATATGCAAGGTTTTAAGTGCAGGGAAAGTAAATTAAAATTTTAAAGAGAGATAAGTAGGTATTTGTATGGTTGCTATTGGATGAAGATTTTTTTTTATAATTTGGGCTTTAAGTAAGTCGTCTTTTGTGTGGCTTCTGCTATCATATTAAATTTCTATTGTAGATTACGTAATAGATAGGTCTGCCCATATGGATTAACAGTTTGTAAATTCCTTTCGTATGTCATTTTGGATTGTAATTGATTGATTAATGCAGCTGTCCTAAGTACGTCATTAGTATCTGATATAATATTTTTACGTACAAATATCCTATTAATCAACTACGGAAGGAGTTATGAACGGATTAATATTTACCTATATGCTATAAAAATAACCTTGCATGTCTCTTCAAGGAAGTACCATTTATTAGGACTATTTAGTTAAAAAATAAACAACAACAACATAAAATCACGCTTTGTTTCCCCCAAGTGTTGGGTACAAGTGTGCCTTAAGTACACAAATGTTTCGCCAGTTATGTTAAACTCCCATGTACAAGAAGGCAAAAATAAAATCGAAAACTTACATCGCTAACAATTTTCCATTATTTTCTGTCCACAACAAAATCACCGCTAAATCCAAAAACAAACTTTATTAATCTTCAGACTCTAATGGCATCCACACAGAACAGTGACGAAGGTTCTGTCAAACAAAAGCTGCCAGTCCGTAAGGGTATTAATGAAACCTTTTTGCTGACCGTAGTGACTTGCACATCGTATGCGCGGGGAATCTATTGGCGGGAAAAAATACGGTCTTATTGGAAATCTGAGAGCTAGGATTTGTAAAGGAATTGCAATTTGTGCGTGATTGAATGAAACGGTTTGTCGCGTTTAGATTGCTACGTTTTTGTATTTAAAAGGACAATGACCAAATTAGTATGAAGACTGGTGCGTTTTGTTTTTTTAGCGGCGTTCGATCAAATATGAAAAAAACGGTGCAGAATAATATTATGAATCAATTATTGTATGGGGTCCTATAGCGAAAACGCAGTCTGGACCGAGTTATATCAGTTTAAATATTAACATTTTTTTTAACTTATGGAATAACTCTTAATACTAAGCATATTTTTGACCTTCCCAAGTGACATTCACTATTTAGTTACTACTTATTATCTTCAAATACATTTTTATATTTATTTATTATGTATTAGTTAGAAACAATAAAACTTGGCATATGATGGACTTTTTATTAAAAAAATAACATATTACATTTGGACATCATCATCGCTGGGTTCATCATCAGCCTCATTTTCGATGTCGTGTCTTACAATTATATTGTCTAAAAATAGTGCTGGGGGACTAAGATTAGGTTGATGTCTGCCCCATCCTAAGTACCAGACAATAGCTACCGCGTGAGAACAGCAGCCGAGGGTTCTTTTTCCCACAATACAGCTACAGTAGTGGCCTATTATGGCTTCTCTTCCATGCGCATTTTCTTCATACAGTATATAAACATAATATATCCGAGCCTGCCGATGTCTGGACTGAATTCTTCCCCTTAGTAGCACAGGATTGGCAGCTACTATTCCGAATTGTGTTATATTTTGTGTGTTAAGTTCACGGCATACTTCTATGTGATATTGACCATTATTCTTTATATGCTCGCCATAATAGCTTCGAGATTGTTTTATTTGGTAAGTACCAAGAGCATATAAAATAAGGTCATCTGTGGTGAGAGTTGGAAAACGATCGAGTTCCGAGTTTTCTGCGGTTATTGAACGGAATATAGCTCTGCGAGCATTTAGATTATTTGCAATTACATAACTGCTTAGATGGTTCTCCATATCGGACCTTTGGTGTATCTCACTCAATATATCACTAACTAACCTGTGATCAGTCAGAGGTTGACCAAACGCATTGAGCATAGCACACGCAATCTTTATTTCATCAAACAGGTGCGTCATTGCTCGGTTATTATTCGTGTGCCTTAATTGCTTAAACTGGTTCTTCAGCCTGCCATTTATTGTTTCAACGACCCAGCGACACATCGTTACTTTCCTGGATTCGTTTGCTTCTCGAGTCGTCAGCTGAGCGTCAGTACTGCTTTTTGTAATGGGCATTTTCGGACAATAACCATATGATTGTAACGGTTGAATCGAATCTCTGAACCCACGATCCAAAATCAAAACATCATTAGGCCTAAAAACCCAATGAAATGGATCATCTCGGCTTTCTAATATTTTGTTCAGTATAACTGAGTCAGATGTCGTTGCATCATAGGGCCCGTATACATCCACTATGTGTCCATCAGGGCATACTATTAAATATGGCTTGTAAAGGTTACGCCACTTATGCAGGCTATATGACTTTCTCTGGAAATAATAATTGCTACTTCTTTGGAGGTACATGTATGTCGCATCGTGTATTGTAACAGCTCGTTCGTAATTATTTCCAAATAAAGCATTGGGTATCGCCAAACACCTTGAAGTTATTTCATCCCGAGTTATATGATCGTATCCAAGATGTCTTGGAACAAAATCTCGCTTCAAGCATTCTCTTACATTTGTCATAGTCCTCTCAAACGTAGACCGGGACATTCTTAAAAGGCTGCACAATCTTTGGTTGGAATCACCAGTGTGCAGTTTCATCAGCACCGTTGCTAAGGCTTTAGCTGGCCTCCTTGTGTTATTTTCAGTAATCGAAGGTGTGCTTTGCAGCACTTCTTGGAATTGAGTCTTTGAAAACCCAATATAATAGTGGAAAATGCTGTCACTGATTAAAGACAGCCGTTCGAAGTTTAAATATGAACGATGCGACTGCAATAGTCTCACCATCTCCATTAATTGTCTTGGAGAAAACATATTGTATACGTGGCGTGTACTCTGTGCGATGTCTTGCCAAGCACTATCATTTCTATGTTCTTCACATACACGAGAGCCAAAAGGTATAAAGAATTTCTTCTCTTTAAGAATAGTAACTCTTAAAGACCTGTCAATCCGTTGTAAGTGTTGATTTTCACACATCGCAAAAATGCAAACCCTGGTATTCAAAGGTGCTCGGTGATAACCGGGGAATAGAAAATGGCGTTGTCCTTGAACCACTACAGGTGGCTGTTCTACAACGTTTGGTTGCGCTGCTGGTTCCAATATGTGTAGATCTTCTGGTCGTTCCAGAACATTTGGTTCCGCTGGTTGTTGCAAAACGTTTTGCTCAGCTGGTTGCTCCAATGCGTTAGGTTCCACTGACACGTAACGGTCAGCGCGTTGTAAGCATGCTCTGCAAATCCGATCCCCGACACCAAACTGGTAACAAAATGAACTACCATTAGCGAAATGAAAATCGTCATTAAGCCTAAGAAAGCGTTTTCTCTACAGTTAGTTACACAGGGTCTGAACAATGCTAGAAAAAGACCTAAATCAAGATGAGTTTACATCTTGATTTAGGTCTTTTTCTATAGCCTTAAATGTAGGTATAAGATATTCTTTCATAATAATGATCGGCTGTCTTACACCCGGGGCTCTGCCCGCCTGTTAGGTGGGTCACAGAAAGTACAGATCACACTTCTCAGGGAAATAATATTTCATTTAGCCAGGCAAATGTGTAGTCTATTCTAGTTTCTACTTTTCCTACTATCGAAAATATCATGTCGATTCGTTGCGACGTAAAGGATGGATAAAAAAACAGTTAAGCAGACACATTTTTACAATTTTTCGTATAATTGATTAATTGTATTCTGGTAAACAACTTACCTCTGTTATATTTCTAATATTGATGAGATACTGCATCAAGGAAGGATGTGCTTGCACTAATTCAGCAGTTAATGGCATTGACGGTCTCCGGCGATTATTACTCCGATTTAAAGTGCGTTGGCACAACAAACAAAGTCCCAAGTCTGCCATATTAATACAACAACAAAATCCAACACGTAAAGCACAATCACAGTCCGATTATTATGTTAAGCACAGGTTATCCAATTAAAAAAGCGTTTTCCAAGTCCAGAATATTAAGCCAAGTCGTCTATAAAATCACCAGGAGAAACTCAAAACACACGTAAACCACGAAGGTACAACAGTGACTGCTTGTGACAGTGACTGCAACAGTGCAACAGACAACAGTGACTGCTGACAACAAAAGGCACCAATTTTACGATTTAATTACCCTTATCTCAGTTTAGACTGAGTTTATGATGTAAGGCCCCATACAATATTTCATTTGTTCTATTATTCTGCATCATATTTTTCACATCCGATCGTCTGCCGCCAAAAAAACAAAAGGCACCAATTTTACGCATTGTCTTTTGTTTCAAGTTTTAGTTTCTTAAATAAATAAAAATCGCTGCAGGCTTTTGTAATAAATAATGGGTAAGCATGGATATTTAAAACCCGTAATTACAAACAAAAACAACTTTATAGACTCATATTTAAAAAAAAAATACCTTGTCTTCCGCTTCCTCTGCTCTGCCTTCGGCTTCCAGGACTCGCTGCTCGAGCTCTGAGAGCTGTAACAAAGAGAAACATTACATTAGACACCTGTGTAGAGTAAAATGATAACACTCTGAAGAAGTTCTGAAACGCAACCCGTAGCGCCATCTATGTGAAAGCGTAAGCGAACTCTCCTAAAACAGCGCCCGGGAGAGTCAAACGCTATTCCCGAACCAGTTTGGAACGCTCGCTTCCTACGTAGTGCCAACACCACCCGTTAGATGGCGCTGTTGCAACAAAACTACTTTATTGAACCACGTGGTGTAGGTTGCAAAATATAAGTTTGTACATCCAGCTATTTATCAGGGAGGCTGTAGAAAAGGTATTATTGTTATGTAAGAGCGAGTATTCGTGCGGTTTCTGAGGCGGGGGGCGGAATCGGCTCGTGAAAGGGTGTATGTTACTTGCAAAATGTTATAGCAGTGATATATGTCCGTAAGACACGAGTTAGATTGTATTTGAAAGGTTTATTTCTGTGTGACGACGGGCAATCCCTTTTATGCGTACTGGGATTTGGATATAAATTTTAGTATCGAATTTCGATAATTATAAAGTTAGCTGGCGTCTTATCTGAGCTGTGTTTCATGTATGACAATAACGTCACAATTTCATGTGATCAAGCAATTTGTAGGTTTACGCCATACGTATAGGCTTGGTAGTTACTTCTGAATATGGTAAAGACAATGACCATAACCAGGTCTGTAGGTGATTTTGTGAATTGGGATTTTGATGGTGAATGTTAATGATAGCTGTTGAATCAATGAAAAAAACTCAGTTTTCATTAAGAAGTATATTGTCTACACAGAAACATCCTACCCAGTAATAAGTGTTTTTATTTTCTCTCACAATCGTTTTGTAGCACTTAACAGTTTTGAACTACAAATAAATAAATTCACATTGTGACAGCTGGTGCCTGATGTGGATTTAGAAAAAACCTGTGCTACAGGTCACCAAGCCCAACTTAGTGGCCTCATAGTAGCCTCATACAAAATTACAGGCAGGAAATGTTCGAACAAGAATCCACCAAAATCCATCGCAATAGTAACTTTGGTGCAATTACTTTCATAACCCGGTTCAAAATAATACAAGTATGCCTGTAACTAACATTAGGGAATATCAGACATCTACAAACATAAGCGTTGCCTTTATGTCAGACTACCTAGTAAGATTAGTCAGCATGTTATCTCTAATCCGACTAACATGCTCGCAGCTGTGTAGACCTAAGTTGAGGTACTACTATTGTTGTATTTACTCTTAAGCATCCATCTTCCATTTAGACAGAGGAGGAGGAACTGTAATATTTATCATCAAACATTTTAGATGGTTTCACAGACTAACCTTCGATAACACTATAGGTAAGCAAGGTTTGGCTTTTAGAACTCTTGATTCAATGATGTGCATCATCATGATTTAAAAGCCAAACCATGTCAGTCCAAGGTTTGGGTGTTTGTGTCATGTAAGATTTGATTTTTATCTGTACAATAAAGCTACAAAAAAGGTTTAGAGTGAATTAGTCTATTATTTCCAAAGTCCTTTTTGCTGCGTAGTAGGTCAACTCAGCCTATCGCAGTCTACTGCTGGACATAGGCCTCTCCTATGCTGCACCACAGCACCCTGTCCACCAGCCACCTTTTTAAGGTCCGCGGTACACCTAGCTGGGGGGCGTCCCACACTACGCTTGCCGATACGCGGTCTCCACTCCAGGACTCGTCTGCTCCATCGGCCATCGGTCCTTCGACAAACATGGCCAGCCCACTGCCACTTCAACCAACTTACTCTGCAAGCTATGTCGGTAACTGCAGTTGTTTTCCGGATAACTTCGTTTCTGATTTCTCAAGCATAGCCCGCTCCATAGCGCGCTGAGTGACTTTAAATTTGTGGACCAGCCCAACTGTTAGTGTCCACGTTTCGGCACCGTATGTCATCACGGGCAGGACGCACTGGCGTAGTAGGTAAGTAGTTGAAGAAAAATAATCAGTAGCCTTTTCTAGTGCCATCATCAAATCAACAACCTCAACGTCAGTAGCTTTCTTAGCCTCAAACACTACGTTACCTATCTATACAAATCTATAAAAATTGAAGTGTCTATTTGTATTGTTAAAATAGGTAACAGCTCTTTACCAACTCCCATATTTATAAATTTTAAAGATTAGCGTCTGTTTAACCATCCATTTTTGACGTTTAAACATCTCTTAATAAGGGGGTAATAAATGCATAAGAAAGTATAAACTGAAAACCTTTTTTTTTGTCTGTCTGTTTGTTCCAGCTAATCTCCAAAATGGCTGGACAGACGGGACCTATACTGGAAGATAGCTGATGTTATAAAGAGTAATATAGGCATTTTGTCGCGGTAGAACGTTTCCGTGGGATAACTTCCGACAACTAGTCAAAACTATCTAGTTAAATATGTAAGATCAATAACAGAAGAACGAAACATGTAGCAGTGAAGACTGTCCGTAGAATAACTAAACACAAAGGTACAGATCCACAGAACATGCACTTGCAATTTCCAACGTCAATACAATCAAAGCAAAATATCCTTTATTTCTTTCTCTATATAAACAAAAATTTAGTCCCAGTAACGAAGGGGCAAATAAAAATGTGTGTGCATTGAGATTGCGAGCGCAACTCGACTGTCAAAGGAAGAGCCGGCGAATATGCAATAAATCAAATTCGAACCGAACTTTCAGCTTTTCAAAGAAAATTCTGCGCTACCGCTATTATTTTGTGTTTTCAAAATATTGTCGTGATAACTTCGCTTTAGAAATATTAATGTTTGTGTAGAAAATGATGGGAATTTCATTGTGAGAATACTGTATGATATTCTGAAACTTTTGCTAGTGGATGAAAGTTTTACAGTTCTATCGTTTAGGGGTTATTTTTGCGTAAAAGATGATTCTGCCAACGTCAAGTTTAATCAATAAAACAAGTGAATGAGTAAAAACAAAGCCGCAAAGGACTGCGAGGACATTACCATAACCATAGTATGAGATGTTAAGAAGCACTCTTGGTATTTCAAGCAGGAATTTCGTAGGTGATATAGCGACTATATTGGCATGGCTGGCTGACATATGTATGACTAATTATTTAATTCATGTTCTGTGTCTCGTAATGTTTATATTCCTTTGTCTATGTATGTATAGAATCAAGTCTATCCGACTAAACAGACAGCTGTGCTGCTGGGGAGTTTGTTGCGCCACTTCTTCTTCCCAGCTAAAGCACTAGGAGGTGATGACGGGTGGGCGTTTTTGGGGGACTGTCTTATGTATTTTTACGTTCGAAAAGTGCTGATTCTTAGCTTAATTTGAATAAATGACTTTTGATTTTGTTTATTTTTTTATTTTCGACTCTTAACCGCAGAATGATGCTGAATGAAGTTTGGGGAAGTTAAACATCGGTTTTTAAATTAGTAAAGACAATACTTTGAACAGGAATATTAAGTATTTTTGGAAAGACTAAACAATTTCATCAATGTCAAGGCAGATGGCACAAATTATATCAATGAATACCGTCCTTTTCCATCAACGCAATGCTCATAAGCTCTATGACTCCTAACACTAGGCATAGCACGTGCCTCTGCCCCGGGTCACATATCACCGCTAAATCGACATAATGGTGTACCGCGCTTACACACCACCACACAACAATGACCTCCCAGTTCCTTATCTCATCATTGGGTCCCAAGGTCCCAATAATTTGGACAATGTGTATTTATAGCTCAATAATATGACACATTTGGGTCAGACTTCTGACAAGTCCTCTTGAGGAGTAATGTCAATTTTATTGACGTATGCTTCGTATCTCGGCGTAACGGAGTGTTTATATGAGTTTTGACTTCGGTCTTGTCTTGATATCTTCTTGAAATGTGTTTGTGAGTTTCTGAAGTTATGAGGGTGTTACTAATTGATTTTGTTAAGGATACATAAATCATTTTATGTGGTGTGCGTTTGTGCGAACTGTTTGAAGTTGTTGATTCATTTTCATCTCTATCTCCTCTGTGTGTCTTATTAACATTAAGATGTTTAATTACACTTTCAGTAGGTATTCTTACAAGGAGTAATTGACAGTTTGGTTAGAGGATATGAAGAAAAGCTGAAGAATCAAAATCTTAGGTGATTTTAACTTGGCTAAGGCTGTAGAAAAAAGATTTCAGAGACAATTTCTACATAGTATATACCCAAAAAGTCAAAGGACCATCTACCAATCTCAAACAAGAAACATCCTCCAATTTCATATTTCACAAAATATGGGTTCATATAGCAATTTCTTGCTCGAAGGCTTCCAAAAGGAAGTCTTGGCTACAAACTTATGAGCTTTGACATCAAATGGCATGTTAAGGCGACCACTGATGCATCAAATCAAAGTGACATTATGTTTGGAATCGAAATTTGAGGGTGGGGACTTAAGAGCTCTTAAGGGAATTAGATGTTTGTCTGTTTAGATATGAGTTTGAGTGTGATTTGTATGTGAATGATTAGAAAATTACAAGATTTACATGAAGATTATTACATATTATAATGAGAATCTGTTTTTATTTGCAATTAATGCCGATTAGACAGTACGGTATAAAAATGGCATTGGTTGAAAAATCACAGTAGTATCATAACATAACGGAAGGCGGTGATTTCTTGAAAACGCTCAAAAAGGTGGTTCTTTAAACCAGTGTATCTCTTTAACCGTAAATAATTTTGAAAGCAAAAAAATTTATGATATTTTCAAGTCTGTTTTGCATACAGTGATGGAACTCAAAACTTAAACCGGTTAATTAAACATACATTAATGCATCAAAGTCACCTCTTAATTATCTTTAAAACCAGTTTATCCCTTCAATAACAATTATAATTAAAAATATACCATAAAATTCCAAATGCCAATCTGCATCTAGTGATGGATTATTTATTATTAAATAGTTAATATCTAATTTTATACAATTTTATTTGCATTTTTACGACAATGCTTGCTCATTTATTATTCGAATTTATTACAACAGATTTTAACCCGTATCGGATTACAATAAGAACTATTATCGCTCATAACGACAATATTTAAAGTTACCAGGGCCTTAAGCTGTTGCTTCCGGTTGTCATTCGCGGACTTTTCACCGTCGATACATCGTCATAAATTCGAGAGTCTGACAACCAGTCTTACAAAGGGTATCGTATTACTCAGTATTACTGGGTTATGAAGGTCAGACAGGGTCGCTCTACATACAATGCTGGTATTCAGTTGCTCCCGATTAGACTAGAAGTCGAACCAGTGTCGAAATAATTGGGAAGGCAGATGATGAATGATAGATTTTCTCACCAAATTTTTTGGTGTCAAATCCAAACATATTTCATCTCATTTTTCCTTGATATTTGTGTCAAACCCTTTTCTACTGTTTAACTTACTTCGTCAAAAAATAATCTAATTTGTACCTATCACAATTTCAGCCGCTACTTCGCTTTCATAGCCTTGTACCAAACCCAACCGGTCCTCTCAAGTAAAACTGGAACGTACCAATTTTCTGCATCGCATCACTTGCTAAAGATTTCAACTGTGAATTGTGAAATTTTCCGCCGGACTTGGGAACCTTTGATGCCGTTCCTTGGCTCGGAAGGAACGCTTAACTCCGCCCAGTGCTTTGATAGTTTTTGGTAGTGTGTTTAATGTGATTATGAACAGTTGGACGTGGTTTTAAATGCTTTTGAAGTCGGTTTGTGAGACGAAGTGGGAAAATTTATTATAAATGATGTCTCGGAGGATGTGTTTGCTCGTGTTTCCCACAACAATGTGCAACATATACGTGATGGTCTGCTTAAAAATATTTCCAAAAAAAGAACAACCGACTTCCGGAAAAACATTACAAAGTCAAAAATAACTTTAATTTTGGAAGTCGGTGATTTAATTTTTTTTGTCACCGCCTTCCGAAATTAAAGTTATTTTTCACTTTGTAGTATTTTTCCGGAAGTAATTATTTTTTGGAAAAAGTTTTTATTTTTCACTTATTAGTTATAGTACCTACCCTACACCAATTCGAAATTTCATCATCCTTAGGATCAAAACAATGCATATTTATGCGATAGCAGCAATCGCGATTGGTTTGCTGTCATTTTTTGAAGAGTTCCGTTGTCTGTCTCCGAAACGCATCATCAGATTTATATAAAATTTAAATGCGACCATTTTGGAATAAGCCCCTTTCGAACAAAAAAATAATTTTGCAAATCCGTCTATATATATGACGGAGTTTGTGCCCGAACATACATAAAAAAACATGCCGCATTGATAACCTCCTTCTTTTTGAAGTCGGTTAATAGTGACGCTAGACTAAAAATAATTTAGTAGCATCTATCAAACATCTTTGGATTATTACAAACATCTGAAACAGTCAAGGGAAATTAAAGTAAATTATCGACTCAACTGGCTTACTATACGTATTGGTCACGTAAGTACTTAAAAATTGTTTGCTCTTCATGCAAGAGTGCATGCATGCATCTACAGTAATCCATCTTGGTTATTGTAGATGCGTTTCTCTTATGTGTTTTCCCGTTGTGTTTTGCTTATACACTTCTTTCAGACTAACAGTTTTAATAAGTTCAAATAAATATCACATAAAATTTTAATTCTAAGTGTGCAAATCTGTCCTCCAAACTTGTCCGCTGTTGAACTATCAACACTCGGCTCGGCGCCGAAAGTTGAAAATCCAACAACACGCTTTTATTTAGGCATTAATTTAGGTGTTGTTACATAGTGTTCATGAAAACGGGCATACAACACTGTATCAACAGGAGTAAGGACGTCACTAACGTATTCCTTTTCCACTTTCCATCTTAAACGAATTTCCATTCATAATTTTTACCTCGCAGAACTTTGTAAATCGCCGACAAAACGTTGAAGAGTACCCTCTTACCCCACTTGCTTTTGAAAAACATATTTTTGTTATGATCCAACAAAATAAACTCAATCATGCAGCAGGAGGGTGACTCTTACCCTCTAGGAAATCAATTTCGTTAAATATTTATTTTTCTTTTGTCAAGATATGACGATATCATACTATGATGTCATAAAGTGTCTTTAAGTGTCTCTTTAACAGGTAAAAATAATTAAAAAACACGCTTTAAAAACCAAACTAAAAAAGGAGAAAATAATTGAATTCAATTAAAAAGCGTGGGGTGCTTTTCGAGGTATTTTTATAATCAATTAATTTCAAGCACCCCACGCTTTTTAATTGAATTAAATTATTTTCTCCTTTTTTAGTTTGGTTTTTAAAGCGTGTGTTTAAGTTTTTTAAACTATTATTTATTTTCTATTTTTTAGTTCTGCTAACTACAAAAACGTGTTTTTTTTTCTCATTTTTTTTAAAATTATTGAATTGTCATCGGTCCTCGACAAGTTTACAAAGTTTCAATGAAATCTGACCGTTTAAAGTGGGTCAAAATCGCGCTCAAAAGAGTCGGTTACATACAAACATACGAGTGAAGCTAATATAAAGCGTGTAAAAAGGTACCTAGCCTTCACATGTCATAGTCACGACGTGCAGCTGCAGAAGTCAGTTGTTATTTTTTTGTAAAAATGTTTTACGTTTCACTTTTTACCCGACTTCCAAGGAAGGGTTATGTTTTTCGCACGTATCTAGTACTTATGCAAGTTTCTTTATTACCTCGTATCTTTTAAACGGCCGAATGGATTACAACAATTAAGGTGTCGTTAGATTCGTCTCAATAACTCAAGTGTCCTTATAGAGCGGTTAAAAAAAATCAATATGGTGGATTTTTGGCGCTAAATCATATGTTTAAAAAAATATTATACATAGTTTGGCCCCATACCCGCATTAAGTTTGATAGCAGGCGTGACCCATCTGAAAACTATAAACCGAAAGAAAATGAATGGGGCCCTTCTGCTATCAAAATTAGTGCAGGTATTTAATTTAGGCTTTGAATTCATCATAATTATTAAAGACTGTTAAACGGATGTTATTTTTAGTTTATTTAAATTTTGTTTTCTATTCTCAATCTTATTTCGGTCTTTTATTGCATTGCTTATAAGTTAACTTTTATGCAGTCAGGTTTTTTAGTTGTGGTACCTACCCCACACAAAATCGTATACTAGCAATGCACAAACAAAGTTAAAGTTGGTCTATTATAAAATCACTGCAAAAATTGTCGAAACACTCATTCATGTTTAGAAATTCAATAGAAGAGACCAACTTAACTTCTCATTTTCCATCATATTGTATTTGTAGGTTTGCGATCTCGGAAGTAGCTAAGCCTCCGATAAGATTCCTTGGTACTTTAACGTCTTAAGTGTTTCCATATCTCCCAACTTATGTTTTACAAAGAGCGACAATGAACAACAGAACTTTAAATTGATGATCGTTACAAAGTGCTAACAATGTATGTACTTTTCAATTTTCTTCAGGAAAACTTTGTCGACGTTAACGATAAAAACAAGGGCCGATTTTTCTTTCACACCCAGCAGAATCGCGCGAAGGAAATTGTGTACGATGCACATTTTTTTTGTAAACTTCCTACTATTTATAACCCAAGTAAGTAGGTACATATACATTTTATGTATTTACTTCTTATGGAGCTTGTGGCTAAGTAATAACAGCCGTGCGGGTCGATCGATCCAGTTAAGCAACCCTTGTTGCGATTCGTCCGTGGATGGGTGATGGGTGCGTAAGTGGAAATCACTTTAAGCCGTTGGTCCCGGCTGTGATTGGTAGATCTTTAAGAGTGGTTACGGGTCGTCAGAACCTCGAAAGTCTGACAGCCAGTCTTACTTAAGTGGTATCGTGCTACCCAGTAACTGGGTTGTGGAGGTCAGATAAGAAGTTACTTCATGTAAAATACTGGTTCAGCTGCATTCGGTTAGTCTGGAACCCAAACCCAACATAGTTGGGAAAAGACTGGGCAGATGAAGATATTTACTTCATTTTATTCGCATAATTTTATTGATAGTTCTAACATAACGTTATTCGTTTATATTTCAACGACTCTGTATCCGTAAGTGTCGTGAAGGGCAATGATGGATTTTTTAAAAGAGGATATAGGCAACGGTATTCTTCTGTCTGCTACTAACAAAACATGATGATCTCCGACCCGACTACCAAGATCAGTTCAGCTCTGATACGTTGTTCTAGAGCCAATCGATCAATCCAGCACCAACGCCATCTATTATCTTTGACCAGGTAGTGAACACGCACACTTCTTATAAAAACTATATCATTATTTCTAAATTTAATCTTCACACAGTGCAACCAATCATATAATAGCTACTATACCACCTTATAAAATTCATATCTTATGTTATGAGCAGAGATCGGATATTCGGATGCATATTTACCTAAAGATAATTTTTAGCTATGAAAGTATGGAAGCGGCTTTATAAATTATTTGTGAGATTTATTAAAAACCCCGGGATTCTTGGATTGCATAACTATTCAGATGTGTATTAATTTAAAATTAATGTTTAAGCCGATACAAATATGTGTATGTACTGGACAGGGGTGGTTTGAATTAGTTAAAACAAAAAATAATCAATTTATTTACCTAAATTAAGACTTTTTCGATACAAAAGCGCATTCCATGTTAGCCAACATCTTAACTTTAGGTGAATATGCATCCGAATATCCGATCTCTGGTTATGAGACAGTAGCTCAAGTTTTTTATGCTATAAATAATGATTGTAGAAATAACTAATAGGTTAGAAACTTGTACGCAGGTGGCACTTCCAGCCGAAGTAAGATAAGTGACTGAAGTAATGAGCTTACCGGCTACTTTTCAGTTTCTTTTTACTAGTTACTATCGTTAGTTTCAGCTATTTATGACTCGATAGCTTAATAGATTTAGCAAGCTTAGCCTACTTAAGTGTATGCGGAATTAGTATTTTATCAAGTTTCTTCGTTTATCCTGCACACCCCAGTCAGCCACACTGTCATGGTAGCTGACTGTTTAATACTAGCACGAGGAATCGAAAATTAGGCAATTTTTAACCGAATTCAAAAAGGTTCTCAATTTGCCTGCAATTTTCATCTTTTTTTGTAAGTTTGTTACGCGATATCTCCGGTAATTGTGGATTTCGATTTTTTATTTTTATTGATAGGGTATGCCTCAGGGGTGGTCATAAACTTTATTGTTTTTGTTACTTTGCTTTGGAAGTTTTTGCGTTAGTTTCGATAGTAGGTATTTAGTACATTTTGTGCATCTTGATGACATTCTACTACTTCCTCTCACTGATGTTTCCATAGTAAGTAGTGGAATACGAATATTGATGTGGGGTAGGTACCACACTTAACTGATTTTTTTCTTAGAGGTACACATTTCATAATGATAATTATTAATACCTAAATCGAATGTTTTTACATTGAGCAGTCATATTGTAATTCTTTAATCATGTTTTGTGAAGAAATGTTTGTGTTGTAACGACATTCAGAATTCACGAAATGCACGAGATATTATGAAGGTTATTGGTAAATGAGATTCTTCTAGGCCTGTCTCTGAGCCGAGTGTTGGAAATATATCAATGTATATTTAGGCGTTTATTTAATAGGTGTTTCATAGTGGTAGTGAAAACGAACATTGAAGTCTTAATAATAAAGCATCACCCAACCAATTCTAACCAATAAGATATCCCCAAAAACTATGCCGTAGTGGTTGGCAAGACCGCAACGTGCCATTAAGCCCCTATTACTGTCAATACCATCATCCCGGCTGACCATTTGTCACCGACGGTAGCCACGCCTCTGCCATGTCCGCACTTTCTGGATTCGACCGGATTAAACCGCTTTCAGGCGGATTTTGTGAGAAGTTTTTTGAATAATCTGGCCAAGGAAATTGTGGTTGGATGTGTCACGTTTTTGCTTTGCCCTACACCTACATAGGATGGGTAGTTTTTCATAGTAAGTTTGACATGTTTATTTATTAATCAAATGTGCCCACACTTTCGCCCACTATATGTATAAACGCTACGCAATCTATATAAATAAAAAGAAAAGTCCTGACTGACTGACTCATCAACGCCCAGCCCAAACCCTTGGACCTAGAAAGCTGAAATTTTGCACAGAGATTCCCTTTATAATGTAGACAAAGAATAAGGAAGAATTTTTCGAAATTCCACCAATAAGGGAGTTAAATAGGGGATGAAAGTTTAGCGCGGGCGAAGCCGCTGGCAAAAGCTAGTTTGTTATAAGAAAATACTACGCTTCTTTGACGTAATAGACGACCAGAGCTTATAATATTTTTAGTATTGATCACCCTACTAATAATATTATGAAAGTGAAAGTTTGTATGTTTGGATGTTTATCTACATGTTTGTTACTCAATCACGCAAAAACGACTGCACGGATTTGGATGAAATTTTGCACAAGAAAGTTTATAACATGGATTAATACATAGGATACCTTTTACCCCGGTAGTACGTCCCCTTGGGATCATTTTCGACGAATCTGCTGGCAAAAGCTATTAATTACTATTTCTTCTATCACTTCAAATCATTATTCACCTGAGCGCAGTGTGGTTTTACAGATTTTTTTCAAATTAATTCATCAAACAAAAACATTAAACTGTCAGAGAGCAAAAATGATATAAATAAAAGTCTGGTTTGCACATCTAATTATAGCTCAAAACGAAACAACCTGTATATTTCACCGTCCCAAAAATAAGCATTACAGAAACAGCCTGCGAACGTCTAAAATATAAACGAGATTACCTCGAAAACAACTTAATATCGTCTTCAAACTTCATGATAAAAATTACGTTATGCCAAAAATATTTAGGTGGGTGACGCGGGTAAGCGAACACTCTTTGACCCACTTCTCAACTACATAATTCATTTTGTTAGAAGGTAAACCTTTTTTGAAAAATAAAGTGTTACCCTTGTATTATTTTTTGCAATTGTGACGTTTTTGTATTTTGGGTAATTTCTGTTTAAGTTATTTTTGTATTTTTTTTATTAAATATAAAATAATAGGATAAAAAATAACTACTTTAAATAAAGAATAATACTTTAAACAAATTAATGAATGCTAGTGGTCGAATTCACTCATTAATTTTTTTTTCATTTACATATTTTTGTATTATTTCTGTATGCTATCTTTTTGTAATTTTTTATGTGTAATTTAGACTCGGCTAGGCAGCGTTCGGGAAGCTTCGCAAATTATATTCTCGTCCTACATACCGCAGTGTCTCAAGACGAAAGTCTTTGACCAGTGCGTGTTTCCAGTGATGACATGGAACCAAAACGTGGTCGCTCACAATGGGCCTCATAAGAAGGCTTAAAGTCGCCCAAAGGGCAATGGAGAGGGCTATGCTTGGAGTTTCCCTACGTGATCGAATCAGGAATGAAGAGATCCGTAAGAAAACCAATGTAACCGACATAGCCCGAAGAATTGCCAAACTTAAGTGGAGGTGGGCAGGGCACATTGTTCGCAGAACAGATGGCCGATGGGGCCGGAAGGTTCTGGAGTGGCAACCACGTACCGGAACACGTAAAGTTGGAAGGCCTAACAAGGTGGACTGATGACCTTGTGAGGGTCGCAGGAGTCCGCTGGATGCGGGAAGCACAGAACCGGTCGAAGTGGCGGAGCTGCCCATATCCAGCAGTGGACGTCTTTCGGCTGAAATGATGATGATGATGATGATGAATTGTTTGTTTTCCCGAATAAATAAAAGTAAAATAAGATAAAACAATAAAAAATAATAACTTTCTGCACTCTTCCTTCGTAATTTTAGTAAAAAGGGGTAAAAGATTTTGTTTCTCGTACCTACTTATTAATATAATACATATCTAAGAAGCACGCGCACTTGTTTGGGTGCAGAATATTTACATTGTGTGAGTAAATGGTATACTTGTCTGATAATTTTTTTTCTTTTCTTTCTTTCTTTTTTTTTAAAAAACGTTGCCCCACACTAGGAATTTCTCCTGTATTGTGGGTGCGTTTACAAACATTTAAAATCACATACACAAACAGCCAGACCCGGAACAAGTACTTGTTGGTCATACAAATATTTGTTCCGTGCGGGAATCGAACCAGCGACACGCAGCGCAGCAGTCAATCGCTTAACCACTGCGCCAATCGTGCCGTCTGCAGAATATAACATAAAGTAGTGAATTTACTAAAGCATTTAAAAATAATAAACATTGTAAATAAGAGCAGAGATGGGAGATTATCATCATCATCATAATTTCAGCCGAAAGACGTCCACTGTTGGACATAGGCCTCCCTCAATTTGGGGAGGTTTGCCAAAATCGCCACGCGTGGCAGGTGGGTTGGCGATCGCAGTAAAATACATAGAGAACGCTGCTGCCTATTCTCTAGTAAGTCCCTTTGTCGCCTCTTACGACACCCACGGGAAGAGATGGGATGGTGCTATTCTTTACTTTACTTTCTCTACTTTTCTTTTCTTTCTTTTTCCACACGGCATGGCACATGGTAGATACTCAATGAGAGTTGCCTAAATATTGATTGAGATAACGAAATACTATTCATTATATTCGTTAAAACACTCGTTTTCTTCAGCAGCGAATGATTTTCGTGGGATTTCAACCAGCTGACACATTTTTCTTTCATTTTACCCCTTGTAAATATTCAACAGTCCACTTTGATGTTAAAACAAAATATACATGGCATGAACTGTAGATTTATACAAGGTGTAACAGTAAAAACGCAAGTCATTAAGAAGTTTTTTCATAATTGATTACTGAATCGATTTCAGTAACTTTTAATATAGGATTTTTTTTTAAATACTTACGTATTTTGCCATACTTACTGCCGATTGAGCTAAACAAAATTCAATCGCATTTCAAGGCAATAAGACAAATTTTTAAATGCATAAATAAATGCAACAACATGATTTTCTTAATAATAACAGTTAAACTTAGAAAAAAAAATGGTTATTGTATTATGTATAACTCATTATTCTAATTGCTAGGTGTAAGAGGTCTTGCGTCAATTATGTTACACGTACCAATTATGAAACTAATCAGTGACACTGAATAACAGTGACTGTGGCAGCTTACAAAAATATTTATTGTTGTCTGCGATTTCGTCTGGAATCCAGGATGAAAAGTAGCCTATGTACTTACCCAGGTCATGGTCCATCTCAGTGCCAAAGTTCATCCAAATCCATTCTGCCGTTTTTATTATGAAAGCGTAACAAACAAACTTTCGCATTTTTAATATCTGATTTAAAAAAAAAAAAACAAATAGTTCCAGCGGTACGATATTATTGCCGTTCATGCAACCGTAGTATCTATTTCCTCACATTTAACAGTCAATAATAACGGAAAATCAAGAAAACATCCAAACGTTCACGCGCCATCATATAGAGCCGCACTCATCCGTTTAGTTACTCATGTGTTGTAGGCGTTCAAAAAAACATCCGCCGAACACCACCGACAAATGTGCAGTTATATACACAAAAAACAAAGGAAAAACGATTATTTAAACACAGCTTTAGGGCAAACCCGGTAGGGCAAGATACGTCTCAGTGAATAAATTGTCGTGGTCCTACCCGAGGACGGGGAAAAAATGTCGCAAAAAAAAAAATCGCACCATATGAGCCCCGCACAGAAATGGCATTCAAAAATGTCCGGACACATAACGTATGCGATTGTCTGGTGTTTGCGCACCAACTGGTTAAAAACCCATTTGTGTCTAGATTAAAAAAACGGAATTTTAAAACTCCGGGATGGATTGTATTCGGAAGGCTTTTTTGTGATTTTTTTGGAAGGCTTTATTCAGTTAGGGCATCAGTGGTCACAGCAAATAACATATTGGACAAAGGCCGTTCGGTTTGTTTTGTTAAATGTATTTGGTAGTTAAAGTTATAGTCTGCCAGTTCGCCGGTTATAAATTACGGGGCTGAAACTTGGACGCTCACCAAACACACTATCCACCAAATGCAAGTCACCCAGAGAGCTATGGAACGAGCCATGTTGGGCATCTCCCTCTACGACCGGATGAAAAATACCGAAATACGGAGACGAACGAGACTCACAGACATAGCGGAAGTGATAGCAAAAAGAAAGTGGAAGTGGGCGGGCCATATTTGTCGTAGACTGGATGGGAGATGGGGGAAAAAAGTGCTGGAGTGGAGACCACGTACGGGACGGAGGAGTGTGGGAAGGCAACCGACTAGGTGGACAGACGATATCATTAAAGTGGCCGGAAGAAACTGGATAGCCACGACACAAAACCGCCAAAAGTGGAGAGATTTGGAAGAGACCTACACTCAGCATTGGGTGGCCAAAGGTTGAAGAAGAAGAAGAAGAAGTTCCATACAAAAGTGCTGTACCGACGCGGCCAATTTTTTTTTAATAACCTTTAGAAATTGCATCTAGGGTGTGATTCTAGAATCATGTACTGAATCTTTTATAAAAGTAAAAGAAAAAAAAACAAACAAAGCAAGTAGAGTAAGAGTTTGCGAGGATCATAGCAAGTGGCGTTGTGTAGTTTCTGCCTACCCCTTTAGTAAGAAGGCGTGAGTTTATGTATGAACTAGGTTTTGCTAATGGCTTCACCCGCGTGGAGGTTAGAATTTATCCCACACGAACGTACTACCGAGATAAATAGTATCCTCTGTTAATCCAGGTTATAAACTATCCGTGTGCCAAATTTCATTGAAATCCGTTTGGCCATTTTTGCGTGGCTGAGTAACGAACAGCCAAACATCTAAAAATACACACTCATATTCATATTCACACTCACATCTATACATATAATAAAATTGTAACAGGCCGATGTCTGTACATTAAAGATATTGAAGAAAACATAGTATGGGGGGTCTTTATTAGAGCAACAGAAACAACGGTTTTTAGAATTTTTGTCAGTATGTATGTTTGTTACCGCATCACGCAAAAACCACTGCATGGAATTGAATGCAGTTTTCAATAATGTATTCCGAGAGGTCTAACTTAAAAAATAGGCTATATATTATTTAAAAAAATGATTATCGAATTGATTCTAAAGTCCACGCGTATGAAGTCGCGGGCAAAAGCTAGTTTATAATATTCTAACAAGATGTTTGTGTCCACGTTAAAAGTTTGTGTCCTTTCCCTCCGTGAATAATTATGAAAGTAAAAAACAAAACCAATGGTGTCACTGAAATAGACATATCAGATAAAATTGTGACGTCATTCTAGTTATCCATGGAGATTCCAACGCTGGTTTTGTCGTCCTCCCACAGACTTGGTGACGACATTGTCCGTAATGACGTAGATAGAGCTACTCTATCGTTCTATTTAGAGCAGATTTATTTCTATTCTAGAATGTTATAGAAATATTTTCCCATAAATAACGAATGAGATGTTATTTATGGGCACGTCCCATAAATAATGTAGACGAATATAGAGCATAAAGATAATAGAAATTCGTCTACGTCACTGTCAATGAAGAAGATCCCAAAGAGCTGGTAGTATGGTCACGTTGATGATTTAAGTAGGTATATTTAAAACAGTTAGTTTGTATTATGTCCTACGTATAGGGTGGCCGGGACATCGACGCGCGAACTGAAACCTTGAATTCAGCACGTGATTCTAGACGCCCTAGCGTAGAAACAAAAAACAAAAAATTGAAAAAAAAAATCTGCTGTGTCCTAGAAAAGTGCAATACCTAGGCGGTCAAAATGTATGGAACACCATTTTTTTTAATAATTGGGAAATATTTCAACTCAAGGACATGGACGCGCAACCGGTTACCATGGATTCAGTACATCATTCAGGAATCATGTACTGAATCCATGTTAACATGTTCTGCGTCGGTGGATACCACCCTGTCACTTACAGTGAATTTTATTATTCGCTGTAGCTAAATAAAACCTGAGATTGACACAGAAGCGTGGAGATTGTCACGAGCAAAGAGAGCCGATGCCCAGCATTGGGCGAAGTCGAGTTGTAGATGATAGTGATGATGTTAATAAAGTCAGAAAATAATACATTTTATTATTATTTTCCATTTATTTTCCAAGATTTTTTCCACTAAAACATTGCATTTTCTAATTTAACAAACCTACCACTCGGTTCTAACATAACACTCAATATAGTTGGCAGAGATAAGCCGGTTCATAGCTACAGTAAAGGCTAGGGCAGATTCCTCGCTCCACTGAATTTCCGTGTTAAATTTTGGTATTTGCTCAGGACCATCACCGAGTAAAAACTGGCAGAAGTCTCATTCCTAACGATATGCTGGAAACTCACACGAAAATATAAAAATGACACGATGATTTTTTTAAATAAAGTAAACAAATTTCAAAACCCAACTTAAAAGACCGCTAACGCTATGCAACATTTTGCTTACATTAACCGAAAGCGAATACGTACATACATACATAAGTTGTACAGTTTTTTGCGTATATTGATGTCCCTTCAAATGTAAACCTCGCCAGCAATAATTTACAGTTAGAGTACTCAGAGATTGTTTCTGTATCTAATACGGACTTTACCTAAGATTGTCATTTAAAAAGCACAAGACTGTCCGGATCTCTTTCACGTTCGTCGTCGTCTGCAATCTGCGTTTATTTATTTTGTGTTGCTTTCCTCCATAGAATCAATAATCATATTCGTTGAGACGAGTATACTTTGGTAAGATCAAGCCGGGAATATAGCATAAGCATAGCATAGTCAGCCTATAATGGTCTCACTGCTGGGACACAGGCCTCCCCTCTGTGAGAGGGAGCACCTCACTGCACTGACCCAGTCCGGCTTTATAGATGTCACATGTATTCGAAGTCTTGGATCTAGGACAGGCAAGTTTCCTCACGATATTTTCCTTCGGCGCTTTGAGAACAGTGGTGATGCAATAAAATACACAAAGTAATATGCCTGCACTTACGCCAGGAATACACGTACCATTAATGACTTAACAAAAAAGTGGGGCAGGGGGCCATGTCAAGTTCTGATTGGTGATTATCGCATTAGCATGCAAGCTACTTGCATGTTTGTGTTCCTGGCTTTATGCATTTTCTTGTTATCCCAACCGAACCTTCTGTCTCACCTACCTACTGTCCCAGTACATTCCACCCTCCTGTTATTTAAGCGCGCATTGTTGTTGCAGATTAAAATAAGTGCAAAACGTATCCCCGCCGCACTAAACTTGAAACGTATTTTTTTTCAGTCCGCCTAATTGTGGTTTAATATGCGTTCCTGTATTTTTTCCTTGGAGTTTTCGTGTTTGCTGAAGTGGGTATGAATGTTTTGGGTAAGTGCTGGAGTAAGTTTTATGTCTGCTATATCCCTTATCGGTGGATTGTTGGGATACGTATATACGTAATGAATTTGTTACCTTATTATTAGGTGCTTAATAATCAAATTGGTGTTTTGTCGAAGTGGACGCTTTGATGTCAAATAACTGGCGTTAGTTTTATTGTTTAGCCTATACTGTCCCACAGCTGGACAGAGGCCTCCAAGGTCCTTCCAGGAACTCTTTCGCCGCGCCACATCAAAGCAAACCCTCGCGGAACGCGTCCATGTCCATCTCTCTACCGCTGTTGGCATTCCAAATACTTTATTTCAAATTTAGGCACATTTTACTCAAACTCTTACAAATAGCAGTTCTGTAAAAAAACTAAAGTTTGTGGAACCAAAGGTAATTTTAACCGACAGATTTTACGTAGAGAATCCACCTATCCTATTCTCTAAAGCTAACTCCACATATCGTTTGAAATGCTCCCTCATAACAGTATTAAAATGAAACCGTTCTAGCATTAACATCTAGTGTGCTACGAAATCTCGTAGATGCTCTACGAAGTCTACGACGTAGCAAGATTTTATGGGTCGTAGCACACGATATTGTTAAAACCAAACTATTTTAGTGGATTAGTTAAAATTCTAATATGTTCTGGGTAGAACAGTTTCTGGGAATATTCAGGTTAGTTATTCTATTGAAATGTATGAAGGCAGTTTAAACTAGGGATTAATTCATTGTTAAAATATTTAAATATTAGAGCTTCGGGCTGTGATATTTAAATTAACATCGCTGCGAGATAACCTAGACGCGTGTTGCGAGGGTTAGAATGAGGTGGCCGTAGAAAAAGAAGCCTGGAAGGATTTGGTGGAGGCTTTTGGTCAGGAGTGGGAAAGAAAGGATAAAAAAAAACAGATCTATGACTAGAAATATCATTAATAATGTAAAATCAACACAGTTTTTCGATTACAGGAGATCTTTTTAATACTTTGATTGTGAAAGGGAGTTAGTTTGTCCACAAGCCCATTTTTCTTATATCCATTAGGATAAGAAAAAAAAAAACATGAAGAAAAATCATATTAAAACTTGCACGGTTCGAACGTGTGCACTATCGTTTAAGAAGCGGGTCCTTTTCCCTGGACCATTGTGCACATGAGTTATTAAAAATTCCATGACGCTAGCGAAATTCTCCAGAACTCATTTCGAGATTCCGATTCACACACAATATCTCAAATCCCAGCACTCTGTATGTTTCTCACTCTTTCAGAATTTACTTAAAGTTACTATGTCATATTTTACAGCAAAAAAATGCAATTTTCTTTAAAAACATTTCCCCTACAATCCAGGGAATCTAGATAATAGTTCGATCTGCGTTATCAAGTCATAAGTGATAGCGGTTTGAATAAGACAATAATGTAACTACAGTAATATTGGACACTTTGTAATAAGACACTTAAGTGATATACTCGTATTTATTTTGCCATACAACGTGGCAATGCTGTCAGCCTTTTGGGCACTCTTCCTGTTGACAACAATGCGGACTTATTTTTAGATGCCTTATGATTATTTTCTTTTTTTATATACCTGTACATACTATTATCTTTGTTTTGTGTTTATCAAATAATTTTAAGTTTGAAATAATAAAACTATACTTATCCTTTAAATAAATAAAGTGGTTTATTTATTAACTCCATACCAGTTGATCGCACCACGTTTCGTATTTATTTAAAAGCTTGGACGCAGGTATCACACCTCCACCGCGAAACCGCAACAGTATCGCCATGACTTGTCCGTTGTACGACAAGCAAAACTGCGTCTTCTATCGTACACATTTGATTATGATCTATCTGTTTTACACAAGTTTATAAAGCAAATCTTATTTTTTTTTGTTTAACGTCGATAATTTTACGGAAAAACTAATCCAAGAGGTCTAAATTAGACTTATAATGTACATATACTAAGTCGCGGCGACATTTTGCTCCGATTACTACGATTCTGCTGACTCGCATGACATAAAAATTGCGCAAATCTAATCGGGTAATGTTATTGCAGTGCAATTCGGTTTTGCATCAATATTTTCACGTCAGAGGTGTGCTAAGGCCCTGAGTCATAAAAATAATAGTTTAAAAACTAAAAAACTCGCTTTAAAACCAAACGAAATAAGGAGAAAATAATTTAATTCAATTAAAAAGCGTGGGGTGCTTTTTGAGGTATTTTTATAATCAATTAATGTCAAGCACCCCACGCTTTTTAATTGAATTAAATTATTTTCTCCTTTTTTAGTTTGGTTTTTAAAGCGTGTTTTTAGTTTTTTTTGAAACTATTATTTATTTTCTATTTTTTAGTTCTGCTAACTACAAAAACGTGTTTTTTTTCCTTTTTTTTCATTTTTCTCATTTTTTTTTTATTATTGAATTGTCATCGGTCCTCGATAAGCTTACAAAGTTTCAATGAAATCTGGCCGTTTAAAGTGGGTCAAAATCGTGCTCTAAGGAGTCGGTTACATACAAACAAACATACAAGTGAAGCTAATATAAAGCGTGTAAAAATACCTTTAAATTATTCCACTCCAAGAACTTATTCATAGTTCGTAGTAATTGTTGCTATTACACTTTTATCCCAAAACCAATCGCTCCATCCAACATTTAGAGCAAACACTCAAAGTACATCAGACAGCTAGCGTCAAAACTACTGGCTCGTTCGCTTGCTTAACTTCAAGCGTCATTACGCAGACGTACATCTTCTGAATGAGCCGCCCGTGCCACTGGGATACAGCACGAGTTTGGAAAAGAAGGTGCAGTCTACGCAATAATGAGCTAGAATCAATGGCCACTATACTTGGTGCGTTTTGGCTTAGCAATAGCGATCACTACCGTTTCTCCTGTCGATCAATCTGCCAAGCCTTTCCCCGACTATGTTGGGGTCGGCTCCCAGTCTAACCTGAGACAGCTAAATGTCAAGTATTTTACATGGAACGACTGCCTATCAGAGGGCCAATTCTCGTAATTTTAAGAACGTTCACAGTCTGATCTCAGTCTCAATCTGTCAAAAAAACCGCGAGTTTCCATACATTTTTGACAAATTATTGACATTTGATTGTCGCTGAGATGATACTGCGATTAGATTGTGAACGTTTTTAATTACGGGAATTGGCCTTCTGACCTCCACAACCCAGTTACTGGGTAATACGAATACTAGCGTTTCCACTAATATTTCGAAAAAATAAATCTTTATTTCTATCTAAATTATGCATCGTTTTTAATTAGTGGAAAGTTAACGACCTAGACAGAGTACGGACGTTAATTGAGTTTATTACCATAATTTTAAAACAAACTGTGACGTGCTGCACAAAGTATATTAGGTACTCTTTATAACATCAGCTATCTGCAAGTGTACGTCACGCAAAAATCACCAAAAAAAAAAAAACAAAATTAGTTAGTACATACGTTTGTTAACCTTCTACTAACCGTTTTACTCACTGCACATAGTACGTTTAAATCGTTTAACTTTCAAGATAAAGCGACACTTATCAGTATTTCTTGTGAATTGCCGCACTACGCCCATGGGGCCACAATATATGGCAATGGTGGTTACAAGAAGAATTTTACAGCCCCCTGCACGAAGTTATTGTTCTTGTTTCGCGTTTGGACGTAATTATGGCTTGTTCCGGCTCGTATGTTGTGTAATCTCTTTTACTTTTTAACAGTTTTAGGGCCAGTTTCACCAAACGTCCTGTTAAGCATTTTGACGCGTAAAAAAGTCCTTCAATGTACTAAATCATAACTAATAGATTTTTGTGACATTGGTCCTTACGTTAATTTAGTGCAGTAAACAGTAAAAAAAGTAACAAACTCAGTCTGGATTTGCTATCATTATTAATGTGGGGCCGTTTTAGCACTGTCGTTAAGTAGGTAATTAAAATCAAATATATATTAAAGTATGTACATGCCTACAGAAAAATAAAATACTCGCCGAAAACATAACCTGCTCCTTATTCGAAGTCATTTAAATAGTTGGTTACAAATATTATCAAGTTGTTCGTTTTACAGAACACATTGTCTACACCAGAACAACCCAAGTATCTAATCAATAACAAGCAATATCTTTCTTCTGAGATGTTGCCACACACACATTGAAACACACAACAACACACACAGACACAACAACACATTGCATACACAACACATTGCATACACAACACATTGCAAACACAACACGTGCTACACATTACATACTTGCATGCTATGATTTGAGCAAAACATGTATGCTCTATAATGTATTTTTAAAATAACTTTACATACCATGTTTTATACAAATAAATATGATTTCTATTTCTATTTCTATTTCTGAAATACAGTAGAAAAAAACAACACAAATAAAAAGTACCTATTAACTTTCTAACCCCTCAACTGCAAATCTACTTTTCTGAAATCACTAATCAATCTTTTACCCAAGTCCCAACGATCGGCGGATGATGAATGATCTCTCCGCCATTTTAATTGTTACAAAAAGATGCGACGAACAGAGAAGTTCTGCTGAAAATTGGAGGCGGTCGCCATGATGGATAGACGCATGGATAGATGGTCGTCATCCAGTTGATTGGCGGTCGTGTATTGGAGCTTTTTTTATTAGGAATGTGGTCAGCACGGTGAAATGCAGTTTGAAATGTTAGAGCGAATTGTATGCGAGTTTGAATCAAAGGCTGTGTTTGAATGGTTTTAATTGAACATTTATGTTTTGAAGAGTACTGCTTTTTATAGGTGTTTATATGTTTAGCTTTTAGGAAAACATTGTATATAATGTTTTATGATTTCAATAATATTCAAGATATTTAATAAGTAACGGGAATTCACCTTATGCCTGGAGGCTTGTATTTAGGTATTAGGTTCTGTTTAAGTGTTTAGCTTTTTATTCTGCTTGAGTGTGCTTTATTTTTATATTTGTGTGTGCTGGCTGGCATATAGATACTAATTTAATGTTTTGTGTTTCGTAATATTTATTACTTCGCATACCATTGTTTAGTATCAAGTTTTTTTAACTGAACAGACAGCTGTGCTGCTGGGGAGTTTGTTCTTCCCAGCTAAAGCACTATGAAGTGGTGAAAGGCGGACGTTATAAGGGACTGTCTTATGCAATTTTTCAGTTCGAAAAGTACTGATTCTCAGCCTAGTTTAATTAAAAGACTTGATTTGATTAATACGGATGATTTATAAAGGCTAAACTAACCAGGATTATAGACGCGACTATATTACGTCTAAATCTCTTGCGATAGATAAGCTAATGCATGCAAGAAGTTTGTCCTACAGGTTACAAAAATATTAAAACTAATACAGCCGGTTTGTTATTATCATGATGCATGCAACAAATCTAGTGTATTATTATCTCTTTGTAAATGTTAAAATGTTCTATTTAATAATAAAATAAAGTAGTAATACATAGCAATATGCAGAGAGCTTTGTAGGCAAGCGAAGGAGGCTTCTTTTTTCCCTACATTAACGTGAACGGGCGGGAAGTGCGAGCAATAATGTGCAATATTTTCAGTATTGCCCGTGAAGCAATATTGAATATTATGCATAAGATAGCGTAGCCAAAAAGTGTACTGTGTCTAAGTATTGGCTACATCAGGTACTTTTACATTTAGGGGTTTTTTTTTTTGGGTGGGAAATCATCAAATAACTTCTCCCGCTCTGGGTGGAGCGGGAGGGCGTGTCGGACTTTTACTCACTAAAACTCACCCGTGTTCCCTCAGTTGCCTGTGTGCCAGGGGCCGCGGTATCTCTTTCGAACAACCCGCACCCCTGGCAGGCATCGGCCCTTGCGGACCCCCCCATTTGGTGCTGACATCTCTTTGAGGCGCGCGTGGAACGCAACGCGCCGTCGACCCGGGCTTGGTCCTTACCGGACAGCGAGCTACCCATTACTCGCCGTCCGCAAGCCCGCGCCTACGGTGGCCGGGAATCAGCCTGGTATTCCCGACGCCCAGGGCGTCTCCCGCGGCGACTACGGCCGTGAGGGCGCATATACTGCCTCTCCCTCACGTGCGCCGCCTTCCTCTTCGCGAGCATTACTGCTTCGCAGAAGGAGGTGACGGCTAACCATTCACTCTCGCTCCGTACCATGGCCTGAACCAGGGCCGGACGCGAGAGATCGCCGCCGCCGATCGGCTCCACGAGGACACGGCGGTGCTCCGCCCAAGCCGGGTAGACCGCCACCGTATGCTCCACCGTGTCCTCAGGGCGAAACACCCGGGCGTTTCCTCCCGCCTTATACGAAACAGGAACCTCCCGAAACAACCGTGACGGTCACTCCTCAAAGAGGGGGACTTACCGCCGCTATCGTGGCGTGCCCATACATTTAGGGGTATATTCATAAACGTCGATTAAAGTTAAGAGATGTTTAAACATCAAAAATGTATGGTTAAACAGACGCTAATCATTACTTAGGTACTTTATTTTTATGTATTATTGTGGTGTACAATAAATAATATATAAATGCATAACTTTAAATAACGTTAATAAATAAAGGGGTTAATGTTTAAGATTAATCAGCTACAATCTGGTTCTAAAATATGAATACTGGAATGATTAAGATTCACACTTCATTCAACGCCGAAACACAGATTAAAAGAAAAGTTAGCGCGAACATTTTTTCTTACAAAAATATTTCGTGAAAAAGTGTTCATCATTTTAAACACCCCATAACAAATTCCCACCAAACCGTAATTCAAAAAACGCCAATTTATAATATCGAAAAAAAAACCGGAAACAATCAGCTTTGGGAATGGAACGATCAACAAATTCGTTTAATCAACTCTCGAAAAACGTCAAAGCGATCGACTTTAGTATTTTCGTCAAAAATCAGTTGTGCCGGATGAATCTCGAAAGGGTCCCGTAATAAATGGTTACGGAGCTAAATTCGCTCAAACCCGCTCTGAAAGCTGCAGTGGGTTCCGTGGAATAATTTATTAAAAGCCCGTTGCTGCTTTTGTTGAACGCCGCCGGTTAGGGTTGCTACGTAGGAGATACGAGCACTTTCGACTTGTATTGTGTGTCGTGTTTGTTGTTCGTTGAAAATAGGACGAGATTTTATTTATTTATAAACAACAGTGTACCTATATGATGATATTATTTTCAATGCAACAAAAAAACAAACAAGATAAATATTGAAATATTAATGATATATTTTTCGAATATTTTTTTGCCAGAAAGACAAAGAAAATCCTGTACCCGGCAGTTTGTGAAATCGGGCTGGGAATGAATGAATGATTGTAGTTTTTGCAGTGGGAAGAAATTGCCTATGCCTTTTTAAATTTCTACTCATGCAGGAAACAAAAGCTTTTCTATACCTGGTGGTAGTCGAACAAGCTATTTGGTATCCAGGCAGCTAACTCTATGTTGAAGCAACTTTTAATCAATACTGTATTCATACATTGACGTGCTGGTGTTGAATAGTGAATTCTTGCTTTTTTTTTGTATGTAAAAATGAATACTGCCAGTGCAGTGGAAAGGTGGAACACCAATCACTTTTTGCTTGTATACCAATTAGCTTGTTCGACCTAATAGGTACCCTCTAACTCTAATTTTGTTTTAGCCCAATAGTTCACTATAATAAAAGCCACAAAAAAAACTAAATTGCGCAGTTGTCAACCCTGCTTGGCCGGCGTGTCACGGAGCATCAATCATGCAAAGATGGCGTCGGTGGCAACGGCGACACACGCCGCTAACAGCACCCGTCACGACACAATACCGTCATAATCACCCTTTATCATTATCAAACGGCCTACTTAAGTAGTTTTGTTCAAACGTGTTGTTCTCTTAAATGCACCTTAATATACAAACAAACCTTAACTGTTCTGTTAGTCTGGGAAAGTTTTTTATTTTTCACACATGCCAAATCTATTCGCATGCCAAAAATGGCATCCGTTGCGTCATAATACCATAATAATCGCTCTTGGTCATTATCAAATGCCCTATTTAAGTAGTTTTGTTCTCTTAAACGTATCTTACTATACTAGCAAAGCTTAAATGGTCTATAAGACTGGGAAAGTTTTGAATTTATCACACATGCCAAATCTACTCGCATGCCAAAGTGGCGTCAGTGGCGACGTCGATTGCTGCTAATAGCACCTGTCGCTTCACAATACCGTAATAATCATCCTTTATCATTATCAAACGGCCTACTTAAGCAGTTTTCTTTTCTTAACAGATTGTTCTCTAAAATGGACCTTGCTGACGTAGATAATGTACTAGCGAACCTTAAATTTGCTATGAGTCTGGGAAGCTTTGCATTTTTCTTGCTTACCAAACCTACTGTGGGTAGCCCAAGATTCGAGTCCAAAGATGATAGTTACGAAAATGACGGAGGATGCCGTATGTCCACTAGCGGGTAGGGCTTTACTTAAATTTGGGATTCGGAAAGTTGGCAATGTCTTAAATTTATCAAAATTGCCAAATATTTGACAGTTATTTGCGCGCGACGTCGCCAGCTTTCCAACTAAGTAGGTAAACATCACACAAGTTTTTTTTAAACGGTATAATATTTTTTCAGGTCCATGACCATCGAACTCATGCACACATTTACAGACACACTTGACACTCGTATGTCAAGTTCTGACTAAACAAACGCATTGAAAATATGAAAGATGTTTTCCCGCTTTTAGGGGAGCTAACTCGATTTCGAAACTCATTGAATACGCTCTCGAACTCTCGAGCTTACGGCACATATTTTGTATTTTAATACATTCTAAATTATTCATTGTGTTAGTGCTGAAAGAATGTTTGTAAACATGCTCATTTTTGGTAAATATTTGGATTTTTCTTGCATCAATATTATCTTTGATTTAATGAAATACTGCTTCTGAAAATGTAAATGCCTACTATGTAGGAGAAATCATATATCAATCATTTTTAAACTCCGTCTCTTAGATGGTATATTATTAGTTCATCAATTCGTAAATGTTCACTTTTATACATGGTCGTCATAATGACCGCAAAATTAAATGATCATTAGCTTTAATCTGTTTTTAATAATCATTCAGCAAGCCCAGTGGTAACGGCCGCCACTTATGAGTTCTAGGTCGTTAGTTCGAATCCGAATGCTGGGAGACAGACCTCCTCACAGTGAGGGGAAGTGGGCCATAATCCACCACGCGTGCCCAGCGCGGGTTTGTGGTTGTAACATGTCTTCGAATGTTTGGTTCTAGGACACGCCAGTTTCCTCACGATGTTTTCATTCACCGTTTTGAGGGCAGTAGTGATGAGATAATTTACACTAAGTAAGGCACCTGTCTGGATTCGAATCTACGACCACTTGGCCACCACTGCTCTTATTTAAACATGACCAAGTAATATTTTTACGAAAACCCAGTTCCTTTCAAAATTTGTCCCCGAATTTTCATAACCACAGCAGTAAGTATGTACTCTAAAATACGCCAAAACTAACTCAAAGTACACCAAAACTAAACTATGTTCTAAATCAAGTTAGCAGGCCCATTACACATCCGTGGAGCTAGAACAACTGTCATAAACATATTTCGTGCTAATGTTACAGCCGAATGAAAACCATATATCTCTGTAGGTATGTATATAAATATGTAGGTGTGTAAGTGAGTACCTCCTTTGTTGTATACTAGTGATGTACCGACTAGTCGACAATATATGTAGTCAGCGACTAGTCGGCTAGAACTGCCGACTAGTCGGTCCATTTTGTACTCGTATTAATATGCTTAGAAATTACAAAGACGATGATTGAAATGCACTTGAAATCATTCCTATGTATAATTATTTTTATTATAGAATCAGTTTTACAGTTTACTTTCAGTGCAATCTAGAATAGGATAGGGAGAAACGCCGGCTCGCACTTAAACAATGATAGAATAAATGCAAACCAAATAAAAACATATCGTGACAATTCCGCCTGTTCGCCAGGCGCCGCGAGCCGAAAGCGTAGTCACGAACATTACCGATGTCACCCAAACTCAACCGAAAGCAATGACCGGCTTGGCCGATTAGTCGGCCATTTTACAGCCCACTAGTCGGCTAGTCGGCCAAAGTCATAGCTGGCCCATTTCTATTGCTTACGACTTTAGGAAGCTCTTCCATGTATGAATTTTGGGCAAACGTTACCCATAATTCGACTGATACTTACGTATTTCAGTTAGTTTGTTTTGTGGATGGGTGACCATCTTTACATACCAAGACCCCACCGTGTCTCGGGAAGCACGTTAAGCCTTTGGTCCCGGTTGTCATTCGTGGATCTTTGACAGTCGTTACGGGTCTTTAGAAGCCCGAAAGTCTTACCAAGGGTATCGTATTACCCAGTAACTTTTTGGGAGGTCAGATAGGTAGTCGGTCCATGTAAAATATTGGTATTTAGCTGAATCCGGTAAGACTGGACGCCGACCCCAACATAGTTGGGGAAAGGCGAGACAAAATAAGATGGTTAGTTTGTATAACATGGCAAAGGTTTGTCAAACATTATAAAATAACACTATAATTACTAAGCTATGCGTCAAGGCTATTAGATACAACATTTGTAACAAAACATGATGAAAACTGCCTGGTTAACACTTAACCCAGAGTTCAACATAGCCTCATTAAACCTGAATACAAGTATTAACAGAGAAGCTTTCAAACGGATATTACCTGAACTATTATACCACAGAATAGTATCTACAGAAGGTCGACTCCATACAACGATCGAAAACAGGCGCACGCACACATAGATGCGTGACCACACTTATCGACGCGGAATCGACTTGAGCCTGTCGGAAAGAGTTTTATGTCTATGTAATAAAAACGAAAACGACATCATTCGTCTCGTTTCGGTTCGGACGACAAGAATCCGTGCCGAACTTGATGCTCGTCGATAAGTGTGGTCACTCTCCAAATACTATTTCCTCACTTATCAATTATTTACTAACTAGCTTTTGTCAGCAGCTTCGCTTGAGTGGAGGTCGGAAATTATCCTACGGGAACGTACTATCGGGATAAAAGTCTCCTATGTGTTAATCCAGGTTCTAAACAATCTGTTTTCCACATTTCATCCAAATCAGTTCGGGCGTTTCTGCGTGATTGAGTAACAAACTAAAACTAACAAAAACTGTTCTAATTTGCGTTATGTTTACTTGAAAGAAAGACTTTAAAGCACACAAACACATTAAACAGCAGGAAAGACAAAAATAAAAATAAATTAAAGGTGTAAGGTGAGAAGTCAGAAACTAGCATTATAGTGTGCCTCCCGGCTGCGCTAAAAAGGCCCAGTTAACTAGTGCCTGACGCTGGTTTAGTGTACTTCGCACGTTCATGCTAGGGTCTGAATCTGAATGCACTGGCTTTGCACTCTTTGTACGTGAAGCGTGTCTATGCGTGCGTGCGTTTTCGCTTGTTGCATGGAGCAGACCTTCCGTACACTATTTTGTGACTGCGACGCAGCTTGTAGGTGTAAAGGAAACTAAACTGATTTTATAAACTTTGTGATACCGCTGGCTGACTCTGACAAGTGTGACACAGAGTAGATGCAGAAAGTTCACTCTGTACAATTTTCAACTGTTTCACCACATCCGGATAAGTTTGAGCTATATATTGTAGCAGGTAGGTCTCATACCGATTAGGCTTTACCCATTTTTGCTAAGTTGATAACAACCCAGTCTATTTAGTAAAAATATCACCGTGAAAACTAAGGTGAAGTGAACTTGAAGTTAGGTGTCATTCCACCTGATGCGAGGGATTGATACTGTTGACAGCTCATTTCACCTAAGTTTTCACGGTAAGCTTTTACAGAATATATATGTATTCCTTGACGCAGAACGAAAGGTTACCAACGGTGCAAATGCAAAGTTCACAGTTCTGCATTAGTTCAAAGTTTGTTGAACGTTTGGTAAGCTCCAAATAGTTTGTAACTTGCACAAACAATTTCTGATAGGTGAATGTCACTATGGCGATGTAAGCTACTTGTATACAAGTAAACCAGCAGCGGATGTACGCTTCGGTAATCTTCGTGTTTCCTAATTAGCACGAACGTCTTCTTTTTATAAAGTTTTGTATAGCAGCGCTTTTTTTTAACCTCATACAAACGCGTTGTGATAGATACACTACTAAGGACCATTACGCGTTTCTATGAAGTTTTCTCTTTGTAAAGTTACCTATAATTCTATTCGCAGATCATCATAATTATGTCTCTCAAAAGTTTTGAATTGTTTTTTTTGGAATTGTATAAACTTGTTTATGCAACGTGTAACGGAAAGGGTAAATACATACCAAGGGCACGGCTTCTTTGGATGATATCAAACGATACTGGAAGGGTTTTATAATCCTATCTCTATCTCTACATGTTCGGAAGTTATGAGATTTTTTAATACATTGAAACCAGAAACCAAATCATCAAATTGAAATAAACACATCACTCGGAAGAGATTTATCGTGATATTGGCAAGTAACGTGGAAAATCATTGACCTGCGGTTGCGATTGTAGTGCGGTGACACGTTTGTTATGATTTGAATTTAAGAAACATATGAAACCGAAAATTTGGTATCAATTTTATAGAGTATTTTGTTTTGAGCTGAAACTTTGTATAGTGATTCTATACCAGCTGTTATCTTTAGTGCTTAAGGATAGCAATAGGGTTTCTGTTACACCCTGTATTTTTGGGAAGTTTTTTAATTTTTTTTTGGGAAGATTTTCATATACTATAGGATTAACCTTCTGATCTCGCCTATAACTTACCAAGTTCAGTAGGGGGTACTATTAATAGTGCTTTTAATATAACCTCGGGTTCTGAACTTAGTCGGGTAATAGTGTCAGTTGCATCGCTTCTAGTTGTACTTTCATGTAAGTTTGGGTAAAGTTGGGTAGTGTCAGTGATTGTGGAACTGGGCAGGGTAATGTTTAGTTGGATTCTGGTTATGCTATGAAAATATAAGTGATTTTTATATGTATATTCTATCAAGTGCCAAGTAATTAACACAATTACTTTTCTATTGTTATCAAATTCAATGAGTCTGCCTAACAAACGAGGGGATAAAATTGCCTTAACCGTCTTAGTATGTTATGCCCAAGTAAAGTGCAAGGATATTAACATCAACTGTTCATAAGCTCCGGGCATAAGCTACAGACCAAGAAATTACTATTAGAAAATCCACATACCATAATTTTTTGACTGGGGATTGAACCCGTTCAGCGGTCACATACATCTAGACCAACGACACAGGCAGGTTATTATAAAAAACTTGTATTTAATATGACATACTCTAAACATTTATCTATTTATTTCTTAAATTAATTAGTTAACTTCTTTCCCTACGTAAGGCTGTCGTCATGTCAACCAAACAGCTGACGTTTCACTTTACAAACTTCCTTTCAGATCAACCCCTTATTGGGGGGTGAAACTGGGACAAGTGTCCCTTATTAAGGGTGCTTCGATAAGCAAAAGATAAAAAACTTTTAATGTTTTCCAATTTAATACGACTTCAAGCTACAAAATTACTAAAAGCTGGTATCTTAGCAAAAGAAAATAAATAAATAAACAAGAAAAAAATAACAAACCTGGCACCAAAAAACACAATTCTAAATAAACGCGACGTTTCAATTAGATACCTACCCAGTGAAACACAATACGTATATTTCCAACTCGAAATACCAACTTTATAAATTCAAAAAGTAAATTCCATTTAGCGCAGTCCGACAGTACAGCGGAGCGAGGCGAGCGGGGTGAGCAGGGTAAGCGGAGCGAGCGAAGCGCTCTTTGTTACGTCTAATTACATACATTATGTGTGCACTGACGACTACGAATCGCGCTTCATTTCCCTGTGGTACTCTGCTTAGCTGCATTTAGCTGCTGAAACAGCTACAGATGTAACTCATTTTCTAATTTGGTCGGTTTGAATTTAATATGCTGAAGTTTCGGTTTGCAGTATTGTATCAGTAGATTAAGATCCCCATGCATAGCTATTTAGTTTAAATGTATTTTTGAATCAAAATGCCGTTATCGAATACCCGGTTGTAATTCGTGGATTTTTGACAGTCATTACGGTTCGTCAGAAGCCCGAAATACAACCGGTCTTTCCAAGGAGTATCGTGTTTTCCAGTAACTGGGTTGTGTAGGTCAGATAGACAGTTGCTCCATGTAGAATACTGGTATCCGGTTAGACTGATAGCCCCACACATGTATTTAGGAAAAGCCTAGGCATAATTGTTGTTGTTTGTTCAGAGCCTACTGCCAAAGTTTTTACACCAGTGCCCTGTGGACCACCTACACGCAGCGGGCCTACAATGCTCTCAGTGTACAGTATAACAACGTTTTTAAGATTCTGATGCGACTACCTCAATTTTGCAGTGCCTCGGGCATGTTTGCCGACGCGAGGATGGATGACTTTTACGCTATAATGCGCAAAAAGTCAGCCTCACTCATTCGCCGAATGCGAGGGAGTAGCAACAGAATCCTAAGGATGATTGCAGACAGGCCAATATCGGCAGCTGTGGGAAGGCTGATCAGGCTCCATGTTACCTGATTCTATGTTATTTTTTTATTTTAATTTAGTCATTTATTTAAATTTTTGTTTAACTGCACAACAAATTATTTCAATTTTATCTTAATTCATTTCATTTTAATTAAATTTTTCATTTTAATTAATTTCAATTTACATATTTTAATTTAATTCTAATTTATTTCAATTTAATTTTAATTAATTTCTTTCAATTTAATTTAAATACAACTGATTTCCTCGCGACTAACATAGTTTTTTAAGATAATGTTATAATAACAAAATATGGGCAATTAATAGTCTGAAATAAACGAATTTTATTTATTTATAATGATGAATGAGATGAATCTCGAAATCTAAGAAATGAAACTAAAACTAAAAAAGATCTGCTAATAGGCAAACAGGCCGTCAGTATACTGCAGCAGTATACTGTATAGCGTTTTTTTGTATAGCGGTAGCCTTTAAAAGTTAAGTTGATAGAAATGTACGAATATATATTCCATTATATCCATTGGGTACTATGGAAATATATTCGCACATTTCCTTTACTTTTGTAGCTGGTTGCATAAGACCCACTCTCGGGGACTTAATCCTGCACATGCGCTGCCCAGTATGCAAAATCCGAGCTGTTGCCACAGTCCAGCTAGGATCTGGCATAAATATACAAACGAAGGGAACAAAGAAGAAACCAAAGGTCACAGTGAGCGACCCTTTCTTTAAAAAAAATACACAGTTAAAACAAAAACACAGAAAGAGCAATTTATTTTACAAATTGTTACGACATCAGAAGGTACAAAGTGTCACGAAGGAGCCCGACGGCGAACCATAAATTAAATTCTATTACCAACTGAACAAAGTTAGCGAAAACCGTTTCGTCACAAATTGCCCTTTTAAAATCGTCGAATAACCGAAAATCCAGGAATTCCGCTCGCAAGTTCCAACTTAGGAAATAGATCCATTTCTTTTTGTAACTTAATCACAAAGAAGTTTGCCAACTTTAAAAGTTTGTGAAACTTGGTCTCGGTGTACGCGTAAAATAAAAATAAAATCGTTTTGGAGACACTGCTGTATAAAAAGTTTCATTCCCGAGACTGTTGTTTAAATACCCAGCTATTATTTTATCTAGGAAACTGGGTATACCCTTTTGTGACTAGACTGAGTTCCACACAGCGGCTCCTAACTTCTAAAATCTAGTTTTGAGATCTAAACGATCTGGGAAAATGTGTGTATTGTAGTTTCATAGACAGTGTGGAGTAACTTTATTGTGTTGTGTAAAACACTTTTCTAGTTTGTTATTTGGTTACCAGTATTCTAGTATGGAAATTTTCTGTATATTTTTGTTAAAACAATACTTGTTTACGGCGTAAACCGCGTTTTAAAACACAGTATTGGCTTCCAAAACTTGGCGACAAAACATGGTATGTTCCAACTTTTATAGCCAACGTTATAGAAAACATTACGGCCAACTTTCAGAAAGTCAATTCCCATCAAAACTTTGAAGTCTACTAAGATTTAGATGGACTTTAAAATAGAAAGTTGGTCCTCGTTGAAACCTCGTTTTAGTCAAACTTGCTCGAAGGACTAAACTACTTTTTACGAGACTATAACAATATCGATCTTGGCTTATTTAAAGATGAGCTGTTTTTTTTTGTTTCGGACACAGAATCTACTTCTAAATATAGCTGATCACAAAAATATTTTGCACGATATTAATGTACGTAGCTATTTTACTTACCTGTTTAACTTTTTTGTAATCACCACATTTTGCACGTGTTTATGACATATCAAACGTAATAAATATGTTACAGGCCGAAGTTCTATAATACCATCGTCCAAACCTGCATCTGTAAACGAAACTACCCCCGAAAGTGTGGTAAAACACCATTCCAACAACCATCATTTACCGCACCTAAAATTGAATCTGAGAAGCTATTTCAAAATAGTGCACCATAATTCAGTTGAATCTCGCAATAGTAGCAATAAACGAGTACATTTGAATCGCCGTAAGGTAGGGTAGTTTGTTAATATTTGATCGCTCCGTGTCCCGTTGCACCGCGGGGATCATTTATCGCTCGGCCACCGCACCGGGCGGACGTCTTGCGGTCGTTTTGAGCGTTTATTGCGGACACTAAGATGTTTGAAGGTAAATTGTTGAGAATGGGAATTTGGTTCGGTTGTTGAGATTGTCTTATAAAATTAGCTGTTGGAGGGATTTGGTAACAGTTTTCGTAGAACTGAATCTCAACATAATTTCTGTTAGTTTTTTTTTTTCATGGCAGCTTCCCAGTATCAAAGCCAAAGTCAAAGTCAAAGCATTTATTTCAAATAGGCACTTAAAAGGCACTGTTGAATGTCAAAATTTACATTAAAATAAAATTGATTCTAGTCGCCCCTTCCAAAATGTAGTTTCATGGAGAAGAATGGGCAAGAAACTCCACCGTTACTCTTTTAAAATGTTTTAAGTACAAAATATATATATACATGTACATTATTATGTGTGAAAACGATGCACCCAGAATAAAATTACCATACCATACCATCTCTGGTAGCGGACCTAAATTCTATATATCTCTTAACATTTCAGGACATAAACTGGAAATAATCCTTACTTTTAACATACAGATAACAAACACCAGAACACTATTATTTGAGACAGTAATTAGACGGTCTGATAGGCATTATGATTGATGCATACAGCCTTAATTGGCGTACGGAAGGCGATAATTACTTTATCACCAGTTCGCCACGCAGCTGCTGAATTTGACTGTTTAATGAGATTAAATAACGTTTAATGATAGGTTTCTGTTAAATTGTGGTATCATGTGCTTGTGTACTACAATTATGGTGTTTATGATATGGTAAAAGATAAAAAGAGGTCATAACTACGTCAGAAGAAATGGCGAAATGTGACAGATTTTGCCTTTTGAAATAAGGGTTCTGTGGATAACTTAAAAACGGGTCACAACGAAGAATTATTACGCATAATGTAACTGGCAAATAGCAAAAACTGATTTTAAAAAGCATTTTCAAAGTGAAACAACAAATAAAATACTTTTTTAAAGTTGCACAAAAAATTTAAAGATACATTGCCAAAAAAAATAAGTTTCCATTTTACGTGACGTACAAATCGTAAAGGAACATACAGTCATGAAGCGCAAGCGGCATTTCACCGTTTTGAAATGTCATTTGCATTAAAAGTGTGGGCTATGACGTAATCAGAAAAATAATAAAGTGCAAGTAAAAATATTAACATATTTATATCATGACTGTAACAGTGTAAGTACCTACTCATTAGAGTTAAAAAAAACGATTCAATTCATCGGCCTTCTAATCCAAAAGGGATTAAACCGAAAAGCAGAGATGAGACCACAATTTCGGCATTCGTAGGTATGTATAAATACAGCCGATAACGAAATTAGGTCCTCACAGCAAAGGGGGAAAGCTGTCGGCGTCAGTTTTGACCGAGGATTTTTCCATCAGGGAAACTCAATTACTTGTGGCCGGTCTGGTGCAAATGTTGGTAGCCCGGAGCAGGTTTTCGGTAATCCTTAATCCATAAGCTGATAGAATAGTGTCAGAAATAATTTTGCACACAATAAATTGACTTGAACAACAGAAATTTCGTTTTTTATAGGGGGCTGTAGCTTATTCATGTCATATTGAGTATTGTAATAAGGGGTTTGAACAGCCGCACGTGTCGATCAAAGGTTAAACTACGCTTGCCGCGGTCGGTTCGTGGATAGGTGCCGTTAGTCCCGGCTGTCATTCGTCAGATCTTTGACAGTCAGAAGTCCAAGAGTCTGGTTACACATATTATGTCCTATTTTCGATGGAAACAGTACTAAACGGCGCGTGCTCGCTTAGGTCGCGTTTATGACAGTAACTACATCGAAAAACAGTGAACTAAAAAATCTTAATAGGAACAAACAGCAATAGGAACTTAAATCCGTTTTTAAGTGGCTCTAACCTACTTTTAGGATTAGCCAAAACCCGAACCCGGACTCACAAATCCCACAGCCATACTTATTCATTATTCCATGGTGGAAGGCAGGTACACCTCTGACAGTAAACAATGCCATAAACTTTAATTAATCAATACTAAAACCAGGGATCAGTACAATACATGCAAATAGCAAACGGTTCCGTACATAATCTCCGATTTAAATTTACAATGATCGCTATAGCTGATACGTTAAAACAAATCCGAGTCGGATAGGGTTTTAAGCTCTGCCTAATTGATTGTACACGTTTCGTTTACCTAGGTACCTACCTATATGAGTATGTACAGGTATATTAATAGCAAATAATTTGCATGTGTGAAAAGGAGGAGCTCTTGGCTTAATAATAAAAGCCGCATGGCTCGATTAAAAGTTAAGCTACGCTTGCCGCGGTTGGTTGATGGATGGGTGACCATCCACAACATAATAATATCGAGATTCCTTCGTGTCCCGGAAAGCACGTGTGAATTGCCAGCTGTGAATTATACATCTTTGACAGTCGTTACGGGTAGTCAGAAGCCCGAAAGTCTGACAGCCAGTCTTACCAACGGGTATCCTATTACCCAGTTACTGGGTTATGGAGGTCAGATTGGCAGTCATTCCATGTGAAATACGAATATTCAGCTGCATCCGCTTGGACTGGAAGCCGACCCCAACATAGATGACAAAATGCTAGGCCGATTCATATGTATGTGTGAAACACACTAGGCGATACATGCTGACTAATGTTTTTACCACGGAATAAGCAATTCTTGAGGTCCTGTAGGTTCTATGCCCAGGTCGGGAAAAGGGTTTTTTTTTTTTTTTTTTTAATTTCACCCCGTAGGTAGGTAGGTAGCACCCCGGAGTCTGGATTTGTGTCCAATTGATGGCAATAGGCTCGGCCCAAATTACATGGGACTTTTTTTTTTGGGTGGGAAATCATCAAATAACTTCTTCCGCTCTGGGTGGAGTGGGAGGGCGTGTCAGACTTTTACTGACTAAACCCCACCCGTGTTCCCTCAGTTACCTGTGTGCCAGGGGCCGCGGTATCTCTTTCGAATAACCCGCACCCCTGGCAGAACAACCCGCACCCCTGGCAGAACAACCCGCACCCCTGGCAGATTACATGGGACTTACAACATGACTGGCGAAATGTGGATGTATCTTCATGGGTACACCTCTGCTTTTCCCTTCGATTAAAACAGGCGTGGTGTTATGTAGTCGTGCCAATTAAAGTATAAAAAAAGGATAAATAACATCCACGTGTCACAAAGGCTGAAAAGCCGCAAAAGCTATTTAAAGTGTGTCCTCCCGAACGCCCTAAGGAACGGCTAAGCCTGTGGCAAGATGCACGCTCCTTTACCAAACCCAGTGGTTTCACCTGCAGAAAATTTCGCACCTGCACGTGAGTTGCCTTGGCTTTTGTGGAAGTCTTTAAATATACTCCGGACTCATGTAGGCCGAAGCAAAGAAAGAAAAAAGAAGAAAGAAAGAAAATACATTTATTTAGTACAGAGTAAAAAGGCACACAGTATACAGCAAAATAATAAAATTTAAAAACCAACAAGAAGTGTAAAGTGCGTCAAAGTGCGCCTCACGGCTGCGCTAAAAAGGCCCAGTTCAGCATAAATGCCAGACAACTACGGCCTTATTCATAAAAAGTTATCGAACATCTAAACACTTGCTAAAGTCTGGTTTTTCATAGAGAAACCACACTTTAGCAACTGTTTAGATGTTCGATAACTTTTATGGATAAGGCCGCTAGTGCCTGACGCTCGTTTTTAACTGGACTTGACGTGTGAGATGACGGATGTAAATGCGGTGTATGCATACTCAAATAAAATAAATTTGTGTCAGATAGGTAAAGAAAACTTGCTCAGGTGGAGATTCACAGATGATTCCGCCCTGGAGTGTAAATGTGATGCTGTCCCACAAACAATGGGGCATTTAATATCCTGTCCAGCCTGACCTGCTGTCTGCATGATATAAGAGCTGACGCTGCTGAAAGTGCCAAAATCGTAGCCAAATTCTGGGCTGACTGTATTTAAAAGAATAAAAGTATAGACCGAAGAATTGCATACCGTCGGTACACTTGACGACAAAATTGGATGCTCGTCTCGTCGATTTCGAATGAGCTTCAGCAGTGAATGAATGTACAATTTGTGTAGATACATTTTCCATAATTTGATACACGTGAATAATATTTCGAGTGAACGTAAGTTGATCAAATCTTCATATGAATGTAATTCGCGTATAAAAGTAGAGTGTATTCGATTTGCATTTAATTTGAGATTCGCACACGATATTATAAAAGACTATTTGTAAAATACACACAAATGCAGTCTCGAACAAAAGTAATACTCAAAACTGTCCCCAATGATACGTCAATGGTTATAGTTATGATAACACACATTTTTTTCCAAATTCAACCTTACACGCATGACTTAAAATGGTTTTTACAAAGCAATGTCCAAAAGGACTGTCTGAAAAATTACTGACGATACTATCGTATTTGACACCTGCGCACATTGCGCCCTATTTATGCGGACGTTTTTGAGATGCTGATTGGGTTTTTTGTATATCAATGTCGACACGGTTGGCGCAGTGGTTAAGCGATTGACTGCTGCGCTGCGTGTCGCGGGTTCGATTCCCGCACGGAACAAATATTTGTATGACCTACAAGTAGTTGTTCCGGGTCTGTTTGTGTATGTGAGTTTAAATGTTTGTAAACGGACCCACAATATAGGAGAAATTCCTAGTGTGGGGCAATTTTTTTTAAAAGTAGAACAGAGACTTTCAAATACAATAACCGTGAAAAAAAAATTGTTTGTAGATACCCCACCCTCTGTTCATACTCAAGAATGCTTAAAAAGTTGCAAACACTTCATTATCTTTTTAACATTTAAAAAACGAACATTAACACTTACACCAACTACATGAAAAAAACATTGAAAATTCTCGCACAGAATGTTCACCCAGTTCTCGACTCGCCTAATTTTTCTGGTTACAAATCTTTCTTTAAAAATGGCGGTAAATTCTTTGTGACGGTACAAAGAATTAGAGCTGCTTAGATTTATACGGGAGACGTGGCCGTGTATGCTGTGGAATAGGATATGCATTTTAATAACGTCTTAGCTGCCGCTTTTATTGCAGACATATTTTTAATGCATAGGTAGGTGTCACGAGTTATATTAGACATATAAAAATGATAGCTATTCGGCTGGATTTGCGGAGATATGACATATGTGTGAATTTATTCGTAAGACGTGCAGAATAATTCGTTTTTATAGGGTCACTATTTCAATTTGTATTATTATGATGAGACTAGCCCTGTAAATACTACCTACTGACCAATTTATTACCTTGTTTTCTGAATAATATTTAAACAAAAATATTTTTTGCATTAATTTGTATATTTAGTTAGTTGGTCACTAAATTTAATTAAATGATTTTTGATACTGTTATCTTCATTCCTGTGAGTGACACTAAAATGATGTTTAATTTTAAATAATAATAGAATTCATTTCACGATAAAAGTTTATTTTGCTTGCATTTCCGTTCATCATAAATATTTTATAATGCAAAATGCGTGTCGATAATTGGAATAAGTGATTCACGAGTATCGTCCTCATCGAACATGTTAGAGTATATAATGTACTGTTGTTAGAGGCATGAGGAACTCAAGGAGGATCGTCTGACCAGATGGGTGTTGTGTCTGGCGGGCAACTGCCCGACGAATGATGTTGGGACGTTGTATATGCTCCAGTTGCGCGGTAAACTTTGCTTGCGCGATGCAGGATCTTTTGCGTGACGTAAGTCTGATGCGTAGTTCGCATGTAGCGTTGTAGTCGCCACTGCATCATTCACCTAAGGAAACCGGAGGTCGAGCGGATAGCGGGCCGAGTCTTATTTATTGCGATGTTTGCCCGTGCCAGTTGAGGTTCCAGTGAGTCGGAACCAGGTGTCACATAGTTAACGATGGACCGGAACTGTCTGCGAGGATTCCGCAGTGAATCGGAGTGGCTTTGCGTTGTGTTCCAGTGCGTCGGACATGGTACAGCGCCGGGTAGAGGCTGGCTGCTGGCATCAACCATGACAGGGTTTTAAGTGCTCTACTTGTAGACCAGCCGAAAGTGCAGTGTCCTGTGCCAAGGTTGCTAATGAGGCTCAGGGTGATGACCAGAAATACGCGTTCGCTCCACGCTAATGATCAGGTACCCGTTGCCTCCGTGGGTGCTGGCTGGCTGTGTGACTCGTCGCTAGAAAGCTTGCGGAACTGATGATGATGAAGTCACGCTGAAGCAGTTGCACTAAAGCTGCGTTCACGTTCGTATGTACTAGTGCGAACGGGAACTAAGTCTTCAAGCAACGTAGTCCGCATGTAGCGTTGTAGTTGCCAATATATCACTATCTTCCGAAGACCGAAGGTTGATATTGGGCTGAAACTTGTTTCTTGCGATACTTGCCAGTGCCAGTTGAGGTTCCAGAGAGTCGGAACCAGGTGTCACATAGTTAACGATGGAGCATTGTAGATGCAGCTACAATTGTATTATCAAAATTCTGCCTTATTATTATTCCACGCGAGTTAGTTTAAATACGTTGTAGAATCAAGCATTTACAAATTAAGCCTGTAAAATAATTTTGATGACAAAATGGAAACTGTGGAAAACTAAACGATTTTTTTGACATAAAACTTACGACGGAGATGTCATTAGGTACATTACAAGTGACTACATGTTAATATGCAACTAAAGGTATCAATGCGATGTTTATAAAGAACTACCTTAGAATAAATTCAATTCGAAACCAACAAGATTCATGTGTTACCAATTCTTTCAATCGCTCTCACATAAAATGCAAAAAAATTAATACCGCCCCAAAATATGGAAATCGCCAACAATAGAAATCTAACATTAAACCGTTAGCTGAGATATAAAAATCTGTGGACCGGCTTATAATCCTCGGAGAGTTTGAATCGGTACAGGTCCGGGCGAACTCAAGATTATTCACCTATGAATTTTTCATCTCAACTCAGCCGGGACATGTAAACCTTTTATATACATTTGCTTTTGCGATGGGTTTATAAAAAGGCTCTTTGAAATATTTTATTTTCTCGATTTTTCTTTCTATGTTATTGGTTGTGAACTTTGATTTTTCATGCGTGAATTGACGCAGATTTGGCAGGGTTAAATTGAGTGTCAGTTTGGGTTGACGACTGGCGAGTTAAAAATATTTTTGGTAATTTCAAAATAGTTGAACAGTATTTGATTTCGTACTTGAAAACCAACTAACTAAATATATCTTGGTTAAAACTTACGTGAGTACGTTAAAGTACCAATTTAATCGATAACATTATGAGCATTTCATAGCAAAATACCCGTAAAGAGTTTTCAATTCATCGAAATTAATTTTCTTACACAAATAAAATAAAAAACAAACCTGTAACCCCAATAATTAATCCAAAGCCAATTATTTAGCGTACCACAACAATAATTACCGCTAATCAAAAATCAGAAAAAAGGTGCTTAAAAAATCGCGTGAAAAAATCATCTAGGATAAAAAATCATAAGTGCCACTTACCAGCATGCGATATGAAAGTTTTACTGCACTTTTTACTATAGCTCGTTTATTATAAAGTTTATGGTGACATAAAACATAGAATAATGGCGTATTTTTATAACCAGATGCGATAAAACACCTTTTATGTTGGTGATAACATCGATATTGAACAGTTGGCATGGGTAATGCATTAGTGCCCGGATTACAACTAGATTGTTGTCTAGGAATTGTAATCGTTTGGCTTTTTAACAGTCGTATTGAATGGCCAGTATGATCAAACGTTGGTAAAAAGAATTTCAGCGATCACTATTGAGTTTTAACAAATACAAAGTGGCAAGGACATCGATGCACAACCTGTTATCATGGTCGTACATGATTCTGAACCTGCGTTGAAATTTTATATCGGTTATTTTAAATAAAATTGCTCTGCCACACATTTTAACCGGTTCACCCTTGTTTGATAGAACAACGTTTGATATAATATTACTAAATCGAATTTTAGTTGCAATAAAGTCATTTCGAAGAATTATTCATTTGACCGAATAATTCATTGGTAAATTTTTATTTAGCGTAATTATTTATTTGAACTAATTTCATTTGAACTAATTTCATTTCGCCGAATTTTCAAATGCACTAATTTTATTTAAACTAATGTTTGACTACACTGAAATTTCGAGGTAGCGCTCGCCGGCCGCTGCCGCGGCACCGCTCGCTTCGCTCGCTCGGCTCGCGCGTAGTTGGTCACAGTTCTAACCTAACCTAACCTATGGATATTGTTCAAAATAAATAATTTTTCAAATATTTACAATGTTTTTTTTTCTGCATTACATTACACCAATTGAATATTCGATAAAATACATGGTTATACCATCTGAACATTACATCAAATGAACATTATACCTTTTGATCATTAGCGCAAATGTTGTTATAGCAAATAAATATTCGATGAACTGAAAATTCTGTCAAACGATATTATACAAAGTGATGATTTTCTTAAACGTTGTTCGATTTAGTAATATTATATCAAACGTTGTTCTATCAAACAAGGGTGAACCATTTTAACCAGGTAGTTATTGCAGTTTTCTATGAAATAGCAGATTTCTTTGGGACAACCTACGAAAAATTTCTACAATAGGACGCTATTTCTACTTGTCGATGGCTCTGCCGCCCTGTATAGTGATCCGAAAATAAAACAATCTAAGTAGGTATTAGAACACGGAAATAACTTTTAATATTTATAATAATTAGTTAAGACGGGTTAAGTCTATCGACTCAGCTGAAATGCTATGATGGAAACACTGCACACACTCAATATGGTGTCACAACATATTGACTGCTTCAATTGTACTCTGAGTGAATTCACACGGGCCGCATTTTGTAAAATTGCTCTGGGTTGTTTTTAATAATATAATTGTGTCTAACCTTTGTAAGCTATTATTACTATAACTTTAACTATGTATAACTACACTATTGTATGAGGTAAGCCTGTGAAGATAGTTGTAGGTGTTTGGTGTTTTTTTTTTTTGAGTTGTTTGTTAGTATTTTTCCAGCTATTCGTAGCGTATATTCTTGTTAGACGCAACAGTGACAATCTCATCGATTAATAACCGGTAATTATTACCTGTTGACCCAGCCTGTTCTAGAGCCTAGCTACAAAATAGTCAATCATATGACTGACTACCGTCTGCATCAATCACAGATGCTACTCTCAGTATTTAACGTAATAAACTACCAATCTAGCACAAAGTGGTACGACCAGACGTTGATACACGGCTCTAATGCACTTTTATTAAACTCCAGATAGCCACTTAGCCACGGATTCAAGTTGAACTTAAGCTGAGGAAAGTTATAAGTTGGAGTCTCCAAGGATTTGGTTAGATACGTGTGCTTGATGGCCGGTTTCCCAGGGTTAAAAGTTTTGAAGTGACGACGGAGTGCATTAGATATTAATCCTTGAAGAAAATTGTAGGTAGAAATATTGAACCTAAGGTTTTTGATTCAAGTTTTTTAATTCTTAAGACCGATTTTCAGTCGATCTTAAAAACTATGATATTTGAATAACAACAATGAAGAGAAATTAAAAACAATTTTATTGTTATGTTTCTTGTTCTCTTCTTTTTTAAAAAAAAAATGTGTTTGTTGCTGTTGTGTCGTGTCTATGTCGAATAAATGGTTTCTATTCTATTCTATTTTTACTCTAGGAAAACTTGTGGTTTTTCATATTAGCAGGATAGTGACTAACCGAGTCCTTGACAATTCGAAAATGCCTCTGGTTTAATTGAAATTGACGCTTTGAATTTTTTACCTGACTACGGCAAAGCAAATGTATGTGTGAATGTGTTCATCTGTTCTCTCATAACTATTAAACTTCTTATCATAATTTGACAAATCATTAATCGTTGGAAGCGTCTTGATCGTCTGCTGGTTCTCGGCTATGTGACGTCACATTAAATTGAATATGGCGCCCTTTAAAGGACATAAATTCATTGCCATAAAACCTATGATCACTGGATACTGTTAGAATGTATCTAAATATCTTTATAGACCAACATTTATTAATCGGAAGAGCATTAACTGTCACATACTTTTGCCATATCTTAAAATCACTACACACCACATCATTTGCAAACGTAAATAACATTAATTCCCTTAATAAAAAACATATCCAACAATCCCTGAAAATGTGGAACTTAAAAACCTCTCAGGTCCAGCAACTTTGCTAATAAACAAACCCCAGACGATTGTGAATTCAAAGCACATCCGACGCTTGAAAATTTTCACCCATTTTCTAGAAAATAGATTTTCCGAGGGAGTCTTGAAGACAAACAGCGTTGGGTTACTTACTGCTCCATTTGTGGCTACGTTTACTAATAGTAATGAGGTTATATTACATTTTAGGAATACAATTACATATATGCACTTTACTTTGTGGATATTATTTCATCACCACTGCTCTCAAAAGGGTTTTGTAATTTTTTGTCACTTTGTGGTCTGTTATTTAGTAAATATCTTCACAAATACTTTACTAAATGTCTGTAATCACAAAACCTTCATTTTTAAGATACTTTCTGAGATCTGGCTGATGCTCTGTGACAACTGAGGGACTGCACTTTAAGGGCTGTAGTTTTAATTATATTTATTTACAAATTCCAAGATTCGTTCTACAATATTGTTTTAAGACTACGACCTTGGTGTTAACAAGCCTATTACATGGGACTTCACCATAACTGGCGAAATATGGGAGTAATAAAGGTATACCTCTGTCTATCCCATCGGGGAATACAGGGGTGATGTTATGTTTCAATGGTGTTTTGACTTTGAAAAGAAACTCTATACAGGAAGAAAAAAAATCTTACAAAATGTTTTAGTTTATTTTTGATCATCTTCATTACAGTATAATAGTGTTGAAAACTTTTGTCGGTAAGGATTAAATAGCGAACGACGGATGCAGCTACTTCGTACGGATTCTATTGTGTGTATTGAAACTTCAACTAAAGTTTTCAGTACAATCGCAGCGACGGACATCAAGCTCTAACAAACTTGACAATGGCCCTTTCATTATCCGGTCTTCAGAAAGAAACAGTACTCTTAGCTTCAAACTTCACTGTCTCTGCTCTTATAAAAATTAAAAACTAAAAAGCTCTCTCACACCAATACCCAGTAAATTCAAACATAACGCCGATATAAGTAATTAAAGATTACAATATTTTTCCCAATCGACATTTTTTTTTTAAACCAAGCTACTTTAACCCAAAACACCCATATCCTTAATGGATCCTTTCATTCGAATCCCATCGAGCTAACCCTCAAAAACCCGCCGAAAATATAACCTATAAAGTAAAAAATAATCCCCAAAAGGTACCGGAAATGATGTAAGAGAGTCAATTGAACCACTCAGCGAAACGTGTGTGGGTGTAAATTCAATAATAACTCAATACTTCACCTTTCTTACTTGAAAAAGAGCTCCTAAAGTGTCCTTAATTAAATAACCGAGTGACGTGATGAGGTTAGGGCTGGCGCGTTTTGGATAGTGCATCGTGCAGTTTTGTAGCACAGGCATGAATACTCAGTCTATGATGTTCGCACTGCTATGCCTCCTCTATATGACATGGAGTGTGTGTTGGTGAGTGTCTCATGTCATCTTCTTTTTTTTTTTTAAGACATGCCGGTTTCCTCACGATATATCTATTCCTTCGCCGTTTTATAGTATGCGAAATAATATTTATTATTTTTAAGCCATATGCGCTATTAATTACAAGTTTACGCTTTGTTAATGATTTCTTAGTGTATCAAACGTATCTAGATTTAGCCACCCTTAGCCTGAGATATTTGGGGCCAATTTCAAGGTCCTGGAGGTTAAAATTCAATTCATTCATCTAAAAAGTACATGTAGTTCCAAAAAAGTCGTAATTTATCTTAAGTCTAAATCTTACCAACAGGAGCCAGACTGCCATTTTGTTCGTACCTGCAAAGTAAAAATAATCCTGTTATTTCAACATTCAAATTCTAAAGACAGAATGAAAGGAAGACATAATTTTTCGTAGTTTTCACAAAAATATTTCACGACATTCACTTGAAGTATTTCAAAATCGAGTTGCGGACAGCCCTGTAATTGAATGTGTTCTGATTGGCTAGTTCATATCACGTTCGATGACGGCATGTCCGGTCGTGTCACGTGGTCAATTTCCGTTCCAATATCCTATGCAGTCAGTCTCATTTGAAATATAGCAGCCGATCGGGGTGAACGTCTAGCCCAAATGTTATTTATTTATCTAATAAAATAGAATGGTTTGATACACTGTAAAAATGATTGTTTTTTATTTTTTTTTATTGAAAGTTTTCGGAAAAGATAATATGATGGTTTTTAAAGACCTCATACACCCCAATTAAAGTTTTGAGTTAAAAGGATAATACATTGATCAAAACGTTTTTTTTTTCAATTAACTGTTACTAAAAGAAAATCGTGTTGTTTTTGCATTTAAAATTCAGTCTTTTATTGCCTTCAATTAAATTGAATTTTCTTTGGTTCAATCGGCGGTACGTATGGCAAAATACATAGTTTTTGATAAAAATACCCATATCGAAAGTTACTGAAATCGATTCAGTAGTCAATTATGTACAAACTACTTGCAGAACTTGCTTATATTCTATTCCGCTTTGTAAATGAGAACATATTTTACTTCCGGAATAAGTTACGTACGCCTCTGATTGAAAATGCTACATGTTATTTCTAACAAACTAACAACCCCATAAAACTCGTAAATAAAACCTACAATAACCACTCATAATAGAGAAGCAATACCGTATTATCGGCCATCAAACAATTTAATAGCGATGGCGATTACAAAACACGTAATTCAGGCACGATAGCATTTTAGACGCTATTCCGTTATAACATGTAATTGAGGACATAATGTAATTCCACTGGAGCGGACTCCCGGTTTCATTTGACTGTGAAACCCTGTTTGGACTGGAGTTAGATTTTCGAATGGTCTGTGATTTAATGTGCATGGTCTGTATTTGGTCTGTGACAATTGCAAAGTTGGTAATTGGACATGCTTTGGACTCTGCGCGGTGTGGTGTAATGACTGTTTGAGTAATTAAACGTGTGTGCTGTTTGTAGGTCAGAAGTGTTCGTTAGTCAGTTGGGCCTTTTGGTATTTCTGTTTGAAAATAGCTAGTGTAAAAAAAAATCGGTTCTCTGTAAAGTGGGTTTACTGACGATAGTTGAACGTGACAACGTCATAAGAAAATACTGATGGAATGGTTGCATTTTTCAAAAGAAAATTTTAATTTGACACCACATTCACTTTTCACTGCACTTCATACTTGACGAAAACATGTAAATGTATTATTGTATAGCAGCTGTCCACGCGGATGCATCGCTCACTCAAGTAGGAGAGAGACAGATGTCGAACGCTGCCGAACGCGGAGGCCAATTGTGCCTCTTTGTCGCTAGTTCCGCGCTCTCGCTTGCACTTCAAGCCTTAAATGGAACGCCTCAGAGCGAGGTAACGCCGCATGAGTCATGTTTTTTCGTGCGTGCAGCCGGCTCCATCGAATTATAAGACGTTGTCACGTCAAAACCTATATACCCTAAAAGTCATCATTCTCTTGCTCTTCTCTTAAAGTATTCGGGGAAAATACAACGTGGCCTTTTCTCCTTTTCTCCCATATTAGTCGTCATCTCGATAGTCCCGCCCTTTCTAGCAATGCCATCTATCATACAGTCCATCCATCGTTTCTGTGGTCCTAGCCTACTCGTATTACCATCGACATTCATGCTCAAAACTTTACTCACGACATTTTTTTCATTCCTCCGCATCATAAGTCATATGTATGTAACTTTAAGTAGCTGTATTGGTTGATACGAATAAATACTATTATATCTTATATCTTATATGCCCATACAATGACTACCGATTTCCACACAACTTTTCAGTCACCGGTGTCACTTTCAGAATTCCTACGTATACAACCATAGTTTTAGTTTAAGCGAAACCCGAAACACGTGTCTAGTATTTTTTATGTAAAGAATCTATGTACCAAATTTTAAAATTGTATCATGAAAAATCACAAAGTTATAAACTTGTTATCATCATCATTATCATTTCAGCCGAAAGACGTCCACTCCTGGACATAGGCCTCCCCCAAAAGGGGGTTTTGCCATAAATGCCACGCTTGGCAGGCGGGTCGGCGATCACAGTATGGTGGTAAAATGCATAGAGAATGCTGCTGCCCATTCTCTAGTAAGTTCCCTAGTAAACTTGTTATGTTACCTAGTTGTCTACACAAACATGGTCACCACGCGGCGTTTCCGCACCCCCCGCGCGTCCAGCGTCGTATTGTGCTCATTAATAATAATTAGGCAGTAGGTTCATAACCGTACGGCAATTGTATTGTAATTAACTAGTGATAACATTTTCCATCACACTTGCAAAACTTTTTTGGGAAAATCTATAACATGGTGTAAAAATTATTGGAATCGATTCAGTTACTTATTCTGAACGAACTATATTCATGTTTCGCATATACTAAAAATAATGTCTACTTACTCATTTATTTTTCTATACATTCGCGGTTCGCGCAAACAGGGCAAAAGTGTGTCTTTCAAAATCAAAGCGCTAACTTGCCCATTTAAATGAATTAATTTTTGTGTTTCCTGATTAATCGGAAGCTGTCCACCACAACAGTTGTGACTATTGCTACTCTTTATCTATATGTATTTATTACTTTCCCTAAATCATAAAAGCAATTGATTCTTTTACGACTTCTTTATTTCTTCTACAATCTCATTGGTATATATAAAACTTTTCCATGATAATCCCAGTTTGCCACTAACTTAGACCATTCATATCATCATATGTTTGTAAAACTTTTCTTCTAACTTTGCAAGCGGTAGAAGCCATAATTTTTATTCTTTTGGTCAGCTGAAAACTTTGAAAATGTGGGTCACGAACGATCCTACTTCATTTTTTATGAGAAATCTGGACCCAGACTCTGTATAAGGAAGAGATAGAAACATATATTGACGGTAAGGAAAATTATGAATGGTATTTCTTTTCCTTCCTTTGATAACATAAGAAGTCTTGATATTTCTATATCTATACATATTATGTTTTTTTTTTGGGTGGGAAATCATCAAATAACTTCTCCCGCTCTGGGTGGAGCAGGTGTCCGACTTTTTCTGACTGAAACCTACCCGTGTTCCCTCAGTTGCCTGTGTGCCAGGGGCCGCGGTATCTCTTTCAAACAACCCGCACCTACGTATTATGAATTACAGTCGCTTTTTGTTTCTGTCTGTGTGACCGCATTGTTGTTTTTAACTACGCAACGGATTCTGATGCGGTTTTTATCATTATTTACAGAATTTATTCCGGAAGTTTTATATGTATGAAACATAAATATTAACATACTGTTTATAAAGAAATTTCGATGTTTCATTGAGTCGTAAAAAATGTTCGAAACAGGGGGGGGGGGGGCTTGCTAGTTTAGTTACAAAATATAATAATTGGATATGTGGTACCTACTTATCATTTGAAGAAAGCTCGATAATGTTTCCTCATCTGAGCAATCACAGCGACAGTTAATTTTACCTTCTACATAATTAATTCCACGAATTTTCTACAAATTCTTCCAACTCCCTACCTGTGTATAAGTGAGTATGTTTACCTGGTGCCTGCAAGGGTGCCTTTGTATAAGGTTTCAGGATTCACTCTTGCCTTGATTAATCTTTTTCGGATTGATAGATGCTACTGTAAACAAGACTTGTCAACTGCTGAAAGGGCCAAGCTCGTAGCCAACTGCCAAAGTCTGGGCTGACTGTTTTTAGATTGCTATCGACACTCTAAGAAGAAGACTAGTCAAGTGTTGGTGTTAATAGTCGATAGGTACCTACTTGCTCAATGTAATACAACCCGTTACCATGAATTCTGAACCCCGCACCGTGGAAAATTTTCACCGATTATCAAAATCAAAATGTTTTATTTCACATAAACCTACACCCTAATTGTGTAGCACGCGATTAATCAAAATCGGTTTCATTTTGACAGTTCAACAATATTCATTGCGTTATTTACGTTCTTTAGGAGACACATTTTTGGAACATAAGAAGCAATGATTTAGCCATCTGTTTCAAAACGAAACAAATTATGATTAATCGTGAGTTACGCAATTAGGTTGCAGCATAGGCACTTATGAAACGTCAGAAACTACGTGCACGATTCTAATTTGTCGCTTCCTATGGAGAAGAGCCGGCAAGAGACTCCACAAAACAAAAAATTGCTGTTCCATACATTTTGACTACGTAGTTATTGCACTTTTGTTGGAACCAATTGATATTTTTTTTAACTGACAAAAAATCAGTAACGTCGTAATTAAGAAAAAAATACTTTTTCAAATAATAATCACTAATGAACATAAATTACGCATATACGGTCTTAAGCTCCCGTTTTCAATCACCAAAGCTTTGTGACGGCGGCCATTAAAAACTTTATTTAAGCCCCATTATTCGTTCGGTGTCGATAAATTAATTGAATTTCCCGTCGACAAACTTTATTATTAAGTAAGCTGAAGTTTCATAACTTTCTAACTTGAGAGTCAGCAATCTTTTGCGTAATTCAAAGGAATTGATTGTATTGTTGTTTGGCGGGTAGTCGGAAATTTATTGGGCTGAGATGCCTAATGATCTGTGACGTAATGGTCGTAGTAAATTCAATATGGTGGTGTAGCTTTGAAGCTTGGCTGGAGTTGAGATCAAAGGAGGCGAAACATAATATGGTTGGAAGAAATTGCTGGTGACAGGCTTGACAGAGTTGTATTTTAGTACGATTTACAGTAATATTAAGTTATTCAAAACGAGTAAGAAGTTGGGGGTTTATAATAAGAAGCATTGTAATCAAACTAAACATCTAAAAATGTTACATATATTATGTGAGTTTACGCTACTAACTGCAAAGTAAAAAAACAAGTAAACAACTATATATTTGAATATGTGATACAGTTTACCCACATTTTGCTTTGTATTATTGTAAAAGTAGGAATATCTAATTATTCTCTCTCAAATCGGTTAACAAGTAATGTTAACTGAAAACGACGCAAACTGTCCCACCGTAATACAGTTTATAAAAACGGGGGTTAGAGTGAATTAGTTTCGTAATAACCTGAATGTAATTGTGCACTGATATACTAATTGGTTATATCTTTTTAGATTCGTAGAACGTAGGTCGTAGTGTATTTTTTGTAAGGTTATCATTCTTTTGGCAAAAATAAAGGTTTATTATTATCTCCTTTATTTCGTTGAAACATATATGTAAATTATATTTTTAAATATTCGAATTGAAAAAAAAATAAAAAAACAGAGGGGTAACTACCCCGCACTAACCTTTACTTGCTAAGATAACAAACGTAAAAAAACAACCGAACTGAGAACCTCATACTTTTTGTGAAATCAGTTACAAAAAAATCCATCTAACGTAATTTTGCAGAGTCATAAACAAAAAACCTTTACTAAAACTTGTCACCCTGTTTAAAATTTTAAAACACCTGCGACACTATATCCACAAATTAATTTTCTTTCTAACTTGTTATAATTAAGTTTGGAAGCACTATACAGTTTGAACTGACTCGGCAACTTCATCCCAGCACCTGGGGCCAAGATGGCCATTCATCAATGTAATAACGTTACTCGACTGTTCTGACTGATAACGTAATTAATATTAAAGTTACGTAACATAACATCACGCCATAATCTCTCGAGGAGATAGGCAGAGTTGTGTCTCGCAAAAAAAAATGCCGGGCGAGTTTTTAGGTCCTACGAGTTACAAACCTAGACTAGACTGAGAAAAGCCTTATGGAAAAAATCAATTACATTTTGCTTTATCACGGGAATCGATCCCAGGATCCCACACTTACAAGTAGCGTTTGCGACCACAAGACCAATAAAAATGCCTGACTAATGCTAATGCCTAATGTTCCGTGTGGTGCCAGACGTAAAGAATAGCACCATCCCATTTCTTCCCGTGGGTGTCGTAGAAGGCGACTAAGGGACTTACTAGAGAATGAGCAGCAGCGCTCTCTATGCATTTTACCACCATACTGCGATCGCCAACCCGCCTGCCAAGCGTGGCGATTATGGCAAAACACCTCCTTTTGTAGGCGGCCTATGACCAGCAGTGGACGTCATTCGGCTGAAATGATGATGATGATGATGATGTATGCTAATGCTGAGCATGAGGTCCTGGGTTCGATTCCCGGGTCGGGTAAAGTGTTATTCTGCCGTCCTCAAGCTATAATGCCGTTAACCAACAAAATCATAATTTCGAGTTATGGACAAAAAAGCGCAGAAAAATATGAAAGTTATGCTACGGATGGTAAAAATTCTAGTAAAATGTAAATTATAAGCCCTTAGTCACTTTTTAGTTTAGTAATGTTGCTTACCTTTTAGCGTAGTAAACATATCAAACAAAGCAAGGTAACAGCGTTTTTTATCTTGGCATCCATAAATAGTAAAGAAATACTGCTTAGACAGAAATATAGATATTGTTTTTCTGACTATGGTGGCAACAAAAAACGAAAATCGACTATATGCGAGTTAACGGCATTATAAATTGTGGACGGCAGGATTAAGCTTTTCCATCTGGAATTTCTGAATAGCAGCCCAGGGCCTAAATTTGTGCTCAATTGATGGTAATAAGCAAGGTCCCTATTACCTGGGACTTAGATATAACAGGCGGAATGTGAGCTACACAGGTTAAACGTATAGCACTCCTCTATTTCGTCGGTGGTTAAAAAAACAATTCTATTTCTCAAACATTGAACTAAATATCTTCTACAACTAATCCTGCAGTTTTATTCGAGGTGCGCAGTTAATTAATCCTGTCACTACACGGGGACAGGGACACATGTACCCGGTGCAATTTCCTCTATAATCTCCGCGGAGTTAGACAGGGTTGCCTTGATTCTAGTTTAAAAACATTATTTCTTAGATAATTGTGAACTTATCAAGGTAGGTACTCGTAAAATTGGAAAATTGAATTACCATTAGGGGAAAATGCGGAAAACATTGAGTAATTTTTTTTTACAAGAAATAGTAGTCGGTGCTTACAGTTTCGGACAAACTACAGGGTAAGCAGCATTTTCAAACAAATTTTATTTCCTGAAAAAGCCAATGAACGGTGAATCTTTTTTTATGTGTAGTTACCAAGCTCTTCCAATCGACATTCATAAGCAGCCTATGGCGTTCCCACTGCTGGGACACAGGCCTTCTCTCTGTGAGAGCGAGTGGGCCGTATCCACCACGCAGGCGCAGTGCTTTTGGTAGATGTCACCTGTAATCGAAGTATTGTTTCTAAGATATGCCAGTTTCCTCACGAGGTGTTCCTTCATCGTTTTGAGAGCAGTGGTGATTAAATTATTCACACAAAGTAAATCGCCTGTCTGGGTTTGAACCTAGGACCTACAACTTGTCAGTCACGGCCGTCAACACTGGGCCACTACTGCTCTCCAACAGCAACATTAATAAGTCAGACAACAGTTACCCTAATGAACTTCAGACCTCGTTATAAAAGATCAGACGCATATAAAAATCCACCTCCCGTGCCGAAAATCCTACAAAAAGGACACAGATTCCAACCAAAAAATATCTGCGAGGCAACCCTACACGTCCTGCAAGCTGATTACATACATGTTGCAGGATTCGTTTGAATAAAGGATTAATTTAATGAAAAGTTTCAGATAAATTACGTGTCCAATTTTTGTGCTAAAAATGTACATTTTAATTTGGGATTCCGATACAAGTGGAGGATAGGGTGAATATAAATAATTTCTTTGGAGAAAGGTTTTTAGGAGTTTGTGTGTATTTATTATTCTATGGAAGAACGTAGCAAGTCTAAAGTGGAAAAAAAAATTACAGACGCCAGCACATCAAGCTACCCCAAACAATCAGATTTTTTTAATTGAACATGAACCTTATGCTTTTGTAATAAAGATGAAAATCTATTTGGCATATTGGGGTAGCTTGATATGCTGGCGGCTGTACCTATCTGTTTTCTCTACAATGAAGAGTGTATCTTTACATTGTATTTTCATCAGAATTACTCTCTTACTGAATAGTTTAATTTAAATGCATAGTGTTTAAATAAAAATAAAGTTTCAACTGCAGCTCAACGTATTCATTTGCAGAATAAGATTGAGCTGGAGTTGAAACTTTACTTTAAATTAATTAACCTACTTACGTTTATTAAAAATAAAATGTTGAAAAAACGAATGAGATCAAAAATACATGTTGTTTATAAATCCTCTACAATTTTCTGAGTTTACAGCAAATATTCACTTTATTTTTAAAATACAAGCCAATTTCATGATCAAAGAACTTGGTAGGGGCGAAATTGAATCTTCTCCTGCAGGCGAGAACTTAGATTATTTTATTTTTCTTTTTACTTCATTATGTTTTATTCCATTTGCGTCTTCAAAGCTTTAATAAAGTGTATTTATTCCAGGAAATTGTTTACGTTGACTGATGTTCCCTGATCCGGTTCGTAACCGGTTAAATCTGGTTTGAAACAAGTCGTAACTTGTTAAATTGGTCAAAAGTAATTTCGGCGCGGGAATTTGCGCTTAATCCATTTATTTTTTGTCAGGCATTTCTTCACGAGGATTATAATGCCATTTGGCTCAGTAGCCTTATGGATTAACCTGAATAGCATTGTTTAACATAAAAATAAATAGCTGCTACCTTACTTTCCATTCGTTTTTATCAGTACACTGTGACCCACTTATTTTGAGCCGGCTTATGTGTAGTCATGCGAAATATCACAAATAGGACAATGGGAATGAATGTAGCTAATGGGGGGTGAATCGACTGATTTATAAGCTCCACTAGTTTTTATATGTAACGTTTATATCTGTTTGTATCGTGGAATTGTGTAGGTGTATAATTTTCTCGCTTGATATGCTCTAATTCTCATTTATACCAGAACGATGATCGAGTAAATATTGTGACCAAGTACAGATTAACATTGACAGTTCCATACTAACCAAATCTTTAATCTGTATAGGTATTTCTAAATCGAGATGCACGGTTGAGAATCGTTCTAGAATACAACTTACTGTATGATGTATTTAGCTACCAAATCAGAATGCAGGATCCTTTACTATACAGGAATAAAACCAGAGAGGTAATTGCGTAACACATAAGATAAGGCAATCGATTGCAATGCTTTACACTTTGACAGTTCAGTCGTGTTCATTGCGTTATTTACATTGTTGAGCAAACGAAAGGCTGAAACAAATACAGAGATCACAGTCGCCTTATAAGTCCAGACTATTATTTATACTAAGTATTCTATGTCTTTTTTCACTTGATGAACTCTTTTAATAATTAATACTTCATGACCATCCCCCAAACTACTTACTTTTACTAGTACCTTTTTAAATTACTTCCTAAGACCATTATCCATTCCGTTAATAGATTTAAGTCCCGGTTTAGGCACACAAGGATGTCCCTTAGGGCCCAGTTATGTCCAAAGCATCCGCTAGGCTATATATGTGCCTAAATTGTTAGTATTATAGTGATCCTTTGTGGCGGAAAGCATTAGTCCCTAGCTGAATTAATTTTATGAGCTTTCATAGGTTTCAAAAGGTTTAATTCCAGGTTCATCATCATTATCATTTCAGCCGGACGACGTCCACTGCTGAACATAAGCCTCCCCCAAGCTCCGCTACTTCGACCGGTTCTGTGCTTCCGGTATCCAGCGGATTCCTGCGGTCTTCACAAGGTCATCGGTCCACCTTGTGGGAGGCTTTCCAATGCTACGTCTTCCAGTCCGCGGTCGCCACTCCAGAACCTTTCGGTCCCATCGGCCATCTGTTCTGCAAGCAATGAGCTTTACCCACTGCCACTCAAGTTTGGCAATTCTTCGGGCTATGTCGGTTACCTTGGTTCTCCTACGGATGTCTTCACTCCACGTTTGCACAGATGTAAAAATATCGTCGTGCACTAGATCGTCAACGCACGCGCGTAGTGCCGAGATTTGAAAAATCGAACACTGTTTTTTACACGACCTCGGATGCACTCTGTTGAATTCTCAATGCTCGGTTCAACACCGAGAGTTGAAAATCTAGTGCACTATAATAAATACCATCGCGATATTTTTACGTCATGTGCAGGAACAAATTTAATGTACTAATATAAGGATTTTTTGACGTTTGAATGACGCTGACAGAGGCGCACTGTTGATAAAGATTTGTGCAATGGAGAAGGTCGGGCAAAGCTATTTATGAGATGGCGTGATCATAGCTAGGTCCGGCCAGCAATAAATATGACACTTCGTTTATTCATTTCAGTTCGTGTTTTTTCATGAATTTGGTTTCATTGCACTATTTCATTATTTTCAGTGATTTCAATATTTTAAATTAAGTTCATGAAAAGTGTCAGAATTTTAAATCTGAAATATTTTCTCGTAATCACTTTCGTCTTAACGCTTCCGCCACCACCTCGAACTCAACAACGTTTGAAAAAAACAAATCTCTTTAAGTATATTTCTAAGCTTTAAGTCACAATCTTCTTATTACAACAATAAAGTCTTTCATAAAATAGTGGATTTCAGTTTCGGAGTATTTAGAGGAACACATTTTCGTAAAAATAAAATAAAACCTCCTCACGCCTTGTATTATTATTAGCTTGTGTTGGGAACTAGCTACGACAGCACCATTTTGACAGTTGCCCATTGTTTTGTGAAATGTAATTTGAAATGTATTTAAAAAAACAAGATGGAGGCGCGTTTCATCCGATTTTCACAACACGTCAAAAGTTGTTTTCGTTCGAATCCTAAATTGATTTCATATTTAGACGTCAAAACAATTTTAAAGGGTTTTGACTAGAAGTTTCTGATTGATTGATGAAAGTTTGACTTTCATCATAACCGAATTAGAAAATTACGAAGCGTTGAATGATGTCTCCTCCTAATTAGATTACAAAGATGGGTTGAATTATGCCTAGTTTTAATATACGTTAGAATTAATCTGATTAAAAACTATTTTTAAAAAAACAAGCGACTTCCAAATAAACACTACAAAGTGAAAAATTACTTTAATTTAGGAAGACGGTGACTTTGGATATGTATTTTAATTATTTAACACCGCCTTCCGAAATTAAAGTTATTTTTCAATTTGTAGGTAGTGTTTTTCCGGAAGCCGGCTGTTTTTTTTTGGATCAAGTTTTTATTTTACACTTTTTAGTTATAGTACCTATCCCAAAGTCATCGACTTACGAAATTAAAGTTATTTTTCACTTTGTAGTGTTTTTCCGGGAGTCGGTTGAGTTTTTTTTTTTTGGAAAAAGATTTTATTCCAAGTACGAAAAATCCAAAAAAAAAATACACATTGGGATGAACTGGTAACGCAACCTAAACTTAACCTTCTTTTGCAACTTAAGAATGACCAACATACAGGAACGTTGACGCCAAAAACACGACACTTTTTTGTCAGTTGTTACCTTAACCCTCCGCTGCGACACTGATGACGACAAATAATGCGACGCAAACAGCACTGCAAAACGTTACCTAAGTCTTTAATCCGGGCATAGCTAATATTATGCGTGGCACGCCGGCGACCCGGTTCGGCGCTACCCGGCTTACCTTGTAACCGGGTAAGCTTTGCATCTTGCGTTTGATGTTTTACCCGTATTTTGACAGTATAATGGATGTATTGGTTGTATGTGGTTTTAGCGATTGATTTAAATTTTGTTTTTCTTAAAGTTTTTTTTTTCATGACACCAAATAAGAGACAAATAGTTGCTTGGTTAAAGTTTAAGCACAATCCATAATGCTAAACCTTCCAAGCTTATAGTTTTGGGTGTTCTTGTGTAATATATCACCTAATAATGCAAGGTAAGAATCGTGTAAGGGATGACGTCCAATGCCAGACACCGGTCTAGCAGTCTGGCATTGGACGTTTTTCGGCTGACATGAGAATTGAGAATGTGGTGATAACATTCACAATAAGGCCTGGTGGAGAACTACTGAGTTCAATATTTGGTAATAATCATCATCTGCCTAGAGTTTTCTTAAATATTTTTGGGGTCAGCTTCCAGTCTTACCAGATGCAGCTGAATACCAGTATTTCACGTAGAGCGACTGCATATCTGACCTCTACAACACGATTACTGGGTAACAGACTGGTTGTTAGCTTTCGGGCTTCAGACGACCCACGAATAACGTGATTTCCGAGGCACGGCGAGGTCACGGTATGTAAAGATGGTCACCCATCCACGGACCAATCGCGGCAAGCGTAGCTTTACCTGATCGATTTACCCATGACGCTGTTATTACTTAGCCACAACACATAAGTATATTAAGCTAGCTAAGGCTAACGATTTATTTCAAATTGAGCCTTTAATTTACTTGGTCCTTTAAGGTCGTATCTCGATGTTGAAGAGCCTAAAACCTACCTTAAAAATTGGGCTATAAATGTAGATTTTTTTTTCGAATCCGACCCTGTTAGTTCTAGAGATTACCCCCTACATACAAACAAACAAATTTTACCTCTTTATAATATTAGTATAGAAAAATCCTTAAAAAAACATTGCTATCTACCCTCCATGGTATTTAGCGTGCTGCATCAGTTTAGGCGGTGACTGCCAACATAGATAAATGGCGTGCCGCTAATACGAGCTAAACGCCAATAAATCAATACTCCCGGTCATTACGGCACCCGGGTGTGATCCGGGCATACCCTGATGTATGGAATACCGCAAATGGTGGAATTGTGATAAAATATCGTGCTATGGAATTAAATGAAACGTTGATTTAGGGTATGACAATGTAGGCATTATAATTTAATAATATTTTTTATTTAAAATTCTTTACAAAATTGAATCTATATTTAGCGATAGTAGTAATATTATGTGTTTTGTGCCTAAAAATAAAGTAGAACAGATTTTTATTTCGATTTTAGTAGTTAGAAATTAGAATGTTAGGTGGCGACCTAGCCGACCTAGGATTATTCAACCCTGTTATTACCTATATAAATAGTTTAAAAAACTAAAAAACACGCTTTATAAACCAAACTAAAAAAGGGGAAAATAATTTAATTCAATTAAAAAGCGTGGGGTGCTTTTTGAGGTATTTTTATAATCAATTAATGTCAAGCACCCCACGCTTGTTAATTGAATTAAATTATTTTCTCCATTTTGAGTTTGGTTTTTAAAGCGTGTTTTTTAGTTTTTTAAACTACTTATTATTTATTTTCTATTTTTTTAGTTCTGCTAACTACAAAAACGTGTTTTTTTTTTTCAATTTGTGTTTAAATTATTGAATTATCATCGGTCCTCGACAAGTTTACAAAGTTTCAATGAAATCTGACCGTTTAAAGTGGGTCAAAATCGCGCTCAAAGGAGTCGGTTACATACAAACATACAAGTGAAGCTAATATAAAGCGTGTAAAAATGATGGCCTGCATCATTTTACATGGTAATTTAATTGGGACAGTACAATTTTAAGTAAATCTGATATAAAATTGTCTATAAACAACATTGGTCAGCTTTCTTTTCAAGCTAAGATAGTTTTTAGACTAGCTTTTGCCAGTGGCTTCGCCCGCGTGGAAATCGAAAATTATCCCACGGGCGCGTACTACTGGAATGAAAAGTATCCTATATGTTAATCCAGGTTATAAACTATCTGCAAGCCAAATTTCATCCAAATCCGTTGAGCCGTTTTTGCGTGATTGAGTAACAAACATCAAACTCAACATCCAATAAATTAAAATTACAAACATATAAACTTCCTTTATAATGTTACTAGGATTATCACTAAACGACCTACAAATAAAGCCAGGACAATAAACTTGTAAAATTGTTCTTTTTTTACAAAATGTGTCTATTTTGTTCTTCTCGTATAAAACCTTAATATATTTGTAACTTCGATCAAAACACCGTTGACAAAAAAATAAATTAAAAAAAACCTCCTTTTAGAGTGCTTTTCTTCCCCCAAAAATTAATTCCTAAAATACACGTGTCTATAAAATATGTCACAGGACTTAATTGCAATATGTAAATCAGGGACGTATTCGTGACGTAAGGCGGGCCCCGTCAGGCCGGGCGAAAAGTAGGCCAAACTGAGGCCAAAGTCATAGGATCGACGGTTCAACATGTGTTATTTTGTTTACAACTATCCTCGAAGCGTGTTTTGATTCCGTCATTTAGTCAATATTCGGGGCAATGTCGAATGGATTGAAGGGAAAATATTTGTTGCGGTTTCCTGATTTTCTGGTTTACTGAGCTTTAAATGTGTTGTTGGCAAGACTCAAATATGTATTATTATTATAATTGCTAGTGCTTGATTCATGGCTTAGTACGTCTTTACAAATTATCAAAAAAAAAAAACATTTAGGTAATCCCACTAATATTTATAAATGTGAAAGTTTGTATGTTTGGATACTCAATCACGCAAAAACCGCTTAAAGGATTTAAATGAAATTTGGCACACATATAGTTTGTATCTTGGATTAAAACATAGGGTACTTTTTATCCCGGTAATATGTTCTCAGGGGATAATTTTCTAATGCAACGCGGGCAAAGCCGCTAGCAAAACTGCCAGTGCCCAGCTTCTAGCGTGAATCTTTTTATATTTCATCAGTCACGTTGATAAACACAAGCCTCTTCAACGTAATGAGTATTTTTCTCATAAATCCTTAATTACGGCTTCAATACAAATTGAGAAAATTAATTAAACAGTCAAATGTGACGGGATTATGAAATTACGAACCTACAGTGAGATGAAGCCCTTAGATCAACGGGGGATGTTTTAATTTAACACCCAAATGATTAATCACCAAAATTAATTACCATCTCGAAATATAACAAAAGAATGTCACGGTCATAAATTAAACGGTGGAAAGATTAACCCGGGCATATCTTCACCTTAACCGGATTTAACCGGGTGTCGTTCGACGTGCGACGAATACATTAGCGGCTGTTTCCGTTTCCAGGCGGAGTTTCATCCGGATATCCGCGCGCATGATCATCCGCGCTTGACGGTTACTTCGTAATTTGATCGCGTAACGTTTTTAATCTTTTTGATTGATCAATCGGTTTTGGTCCTGTGAGTTTTTGGGAAAAAAAAGTAGCGGGCTTTTAATTTACATAAAGATGTTATCAAACATGAAAATGGCAGGTTTTAATGAGAAAAGGATTTACTCGAAGCGATTTTCAGATAAAAGTCTACAGAAGTCACACACACGCAATCAGCCTTTAATGTCCCCACTGCTTGGACCCAGGCCTCCTCTCTGTGAGAGGGAATGGGCCGTAATCCACCTCGCGGGTTCAGTGCGGGATGGTAGTAAGTCACGTTTTCGTTCTTGAACATTTCCAACCGGTTTCCTTACGATCTTTTTTTTCACCGTTTTGAATGCAGTGGTGATTAAATAAATTACACAAAGTAAAGTTGTAATTTGGGTCACTTTAATACGATTACCAAAAAACCGCACCAATTTCAAAAGGTGCACTCGAATTCAAAATAAAACCGTAGCTCAATCTCTTTGAGGCAAACGGTCACGCAAATACCAATCGGAATTTCGTCTAAAAACTAGTAAAACTGAGCTAGGAGGTGTTAATTGGACATTTTCCAGACAGTTTGGTAGTATTAACATTTCAGACCGGTATTTGGTTTGATTTGCATTTAGACTGCTGGCGGTTTTCGGGTATCTTGGACCACATTGCGAGCCGTAAAGGGGTTAACATTTAAGCAAGTTTTTGTTTGTAAATATATGTTTGGTACCGCGGTGTTAGGAACGAGTTGTGGAAAATTAAATACTTAGGTGAAATGGGCTCTATTTTAAGTTAGGCAGTTTTATCATGAAAACTATTGGTATTCTGTATCCAGTTAGACTGGATGCTGATCCCTACACAAATGGGAAGGCCTGGCCTGGCAGATGATTTAAAAAACAAAAACACTCCGGGAGTGCTGACAGAAGTGAAAACTTGAACAATTACGTGTGTATTTTTGAATCGTCAGGAAATATTTTTTGAATCGTCAGATTAAACAACGTTCAACGCCCAACGTACGTTCAACGTTGTTCGTTCATACGTTCGTGTTGTCAGTGGTGTCGGTACCAGTATCGCAAGTTCAATTGTTTTTTCCCATCTCAAAAAATGCCTACTATGTTTACTATGTACTACTGCCTCGTACCAACATTTTCAGCTTCTGCCAACGTATCTAACACCTGAAGTGAATTGCGTTACACACTAACAGTAGGAATGGCTTTCATTTTACCAGTTCGATACATCCATTGCGTTATTTACGTTGTTGCACAGCCACATTTTTCGAACATATGAAGCAATGGATTAGCGATATCCTTCAAAATTGTTCAGATTCCGATTGATGGTATGTTGAGCAATTAGGGTGCTGATAATCAGAACATAAGAAACGACTACACTCCTCGTGCATATTTCATGACTGACTTTTACTTAACATTACTAGCGAAACGTGGGTCTACTATAGATACATCTCAGCCTAGCCCTTCAGGGTCTACAGGCGTGAACAAATCAAATCTCGTAGCGGTTGAGACGGACTTATTCAGTTGTTCTCTGAGTGAATTCACAAGGAATGCATTGTTTGTAATTTGTTATGTGTGAATGAATGTTAGTATAAGATAATTAAGTTAGGATAAGCGCATTTATCGCATTGGGTTACCCTGTAATGGTAGATGTAAGAAGAGAATAAAATAAATAAATAAATAAAATATTTTATTTCACATAAACTTACATGGGAACTTATGAAACGTCAGAGGCTAAGTACGGTTCCAATTGGTCGCTTCCTATGGAGAAGAGTCGGAACGAAGCTCAACGGTAACTCTTATAAAAATAATTGGCTTTGCCGAAATTTTCAAATAATAGTGTTAGTAGGTTTATTTATTTATTAAGCAAGGCAAACCAACGACATATTTGGGAGGACAGTGTAGACCTGTCAACAAGTGCCAGTTGAAAATGGTCTGAAAATCTACTGTCTACAAGGCCTACAACGTTCTCACATTCAATAAATATAAAAGAAACTACGAAATATAAAATAAGTGATGTTATTTCATGTCTCCTTAAGAAATCAGCGCACTAGTATCTATACTTGGACTTTTAATTGTATTCAGTAACTTGACAGTTGAAGAGTTACCATTTTATGACAAAAAAAATAATAGTGAGGTGGTGTAAGAATGAATGAAATTGAATGAACTTGAAATAATGTACTTAGATGCAAAAAATATATTTTAAATTTAATAACTTGTCTTTAAACATGATTTGCACTATTAAAAAAACTTTTTCCAAAAAAAAAACAACCGACTTCCAAAAAAACACTACAAAGTGAAAAATAACTTTAATTTCGGAAGTCGGTGTCTTTGGAGCTGTATTTGAATTTTTTGTCACCGCCTTCCGAAATTAAAGTTATTTTTCACTTTGTAGTGTTTTTTTGGAAGTCGGTTGTTTTTTTTTTGGAAAAAGTTTTTATTTTTCACTTTTTAGTGGTTCACATGTGCTTACACCTTCACAGCATACTGGCGTGATGTTATGTTATGAACTGGTGTAAGCAATAGACAGAGATGAGATTTCAGCAATCCCAGTCCATTTGCTATCATTTATTGAGGAGTTCCGTTGCATATCTCCGAAGTTCTTCATCAGATCTTCACCAAATTGAAATGGAACCACTCTGAGAAAGTACTCTTCCAAAAAATACCTAAATTGCTTTGTGTGCCTATAAAATTTGAAGAGTTCTCTCCATTTCTCCAGGATCCCATCATCAGATCCTGACTTGATGATCATGGGACCACCTGGGAAGTATACCCTTTCAAACAAAAAAAACAAAATTCAAATCGGTCCAGCCATCTTCGAGTAATCGGGGAACATACATAAAAAAAAAAAAAAAAAAAAAAAAAAAAGGTTCCGACGAATTGATAACCTCCTCCTTTTTGAAGTCGGTTAAAAATAGTAGAATTTGTTATATATTTTTTTTACTTTGTCATTTTATTTCCTCTATCTAACATGACTTTTTATTTTCAGTTTGTTTCTATTAAAAGGAAATTACTTTTATTAATAATTCATAATTATTCTTATATTCCGCATCTTACAAACGAATTTTTTAAGTTTTATATCGAAATTAAAATTAAACCATTTTTATGATTCGTTCTTTACTAAAAATCGTTCACTACCCCAATAGTATTAGTTTTAGTATGGTAACATTATTTATCTTTGAACTGTCAAGTTACTGAACACAATTAAAAGCCCAAGTTTGGGTAGAAACTTGAAACAGACGCAGCGTAGACATCTGAACATAAGTGTCTCGCCAACGCTATACAAGGCTACATTAAATTTAATAATCATGCATCTCACTCTATCAACATTTACGTATATCAAAAACTAGACAAATACACTCCTCGTGAAATCGGCACACACATGTAGGTACGTAACGTAAGTCAGTGTACGCTTGCGTACAGAAGTGTAAAAGTAAGTAAGTATCTATCTAATTACAATAACGATAAAAATGTATTGTAGGAACATTTTAGGAGTTTGGTTAAAATTAATTACTTAGATATTTCTACAACGTTACATAAACGTCATATTTTTTTGGTTACAAGATATTTTGCTCCATGACATGACCTTACCAAGGCCATTGTCTATCTGTGTGCCAAATTGCATCCAAATCCGTTAAGCCGCTTGATCGTGAAAGCGTAATAAACAAACAAACTTACTTTCGCATTTATAATACTAATAACTTTTGACAAAGTCAGCCACGGGAACGTACTACAGGGATAAAAATTGACTTCCAAAAAAACACTAAGTACCAAGTGTAAAATAACTTTAATTTCGGAAGTCAGCGACTTTGGATATGTATTTTAATTTTTTGTCAACGCCTTCCGAAATCAAAGTTATTTTTCACTTGGTAGTGTTTTTTTGGAAGTCTGTTGTTTTTTTGAAAAAAGTTTTTATTTTTCACTTTTACTGTTTTAGTACCTACCCCACACCAATTCGAAATTTCTTCATCCTTAGGGTCAAAACAATGCATATTTATGCGATAGCAACAATCGCGGTTAATTTTTTGAAGAGTTCCGTTGTCTGTCTCCGAAACTCATCATCAGATCTATATGCGATTTAAATGGGACTATTTCGGTATAAACCTCTTTTGAATAAAAAAATATGTTTGCAAATCCATCTATATATGACGGAGTTTTGCCCGAACATACATTACAAAAAAAAAAACATGTCGAATTGATAACCTCCTTCTTTTTGAAGTCGGTTAAAAATAGAGTCCTCCCACTTCCTACCTCAACCATTCTCCTGCTCTGACAACGATAGGTACACACGAGTACACTCCTCACAAAATCAGAGGCTCAAGGTACACTCGGGAGCACAAGTGTCTCGTACAGTCACGTACAGTTCTGTGTAACGCACGGCAGGAGTATCGATACACATACAAACATAATACAGTACATAATATATGACTTGTTATGTACCAATATCGAATCGGGCTTGGTCTGAGTTTGTTTAACGCGGATTGTATTTGGTTAAGCCTATTGAATTGATCTATTATGTACTGTTTGATCGCTTTTGTACATAAATCTGCCTTTGACAATAGAAATGAGGGGAAAGATTGTATTTACCCGACTGCGGTAAAGCTTTTCGACTGTATTCTAAAACGCAACTCAAATATATTTGTCAAGTCTTGAAGATAAGTGCCGTTTCAGATTTTGGAAGAATTTGTTACCTTGTATAGTCTATTTTGCATGAATGTCCTACTGAAGTGAGTTAGAGAAAATACCAATTAATTATGTCATATTTAACAGCTATTGCCCGTTTACGTGTTTTCTTTATTCCATACTAACATCCAGGATGAAAATTCTGCTCTGTATTTCTTTAAATTCCTACCTTTCTGTGATCCTACTACTTAATTATAAATGTGAAAGTTTGTATGTTTGTCATTCAATCACGGCTGAAAGGATTTGGACGAAATTTGGCGAACAGATAGTTTATAACCTGTATTAACACATAGAATAATTTTTGCCCCGGAAACACGTTCCCGCGGGACAATTACTGACGCCCATGCAGGCGAAGTTGCAGACAAAAGCTAGTATTTCATAACGATCGGTTCAGAGGTGTGACAGTAACAGACATACTGACAGACCTACTTTCTTATTAGTAATATAAGTATAGATTATAGTAAACAGGTACTTATCCCCTCGTCTGTCATGCTGGGCCCACACTAACGGTCAACGTCAATGCCCATCATCGCGAAAAGCAACGCGGTAAAGATTCCGATGATTAAAGCGATAAATTCAGTGGACACACTTGAACTGTCAACGTCAATTCCCGCCAAGTTATCGCCTAACGTCAAATAGCAATGTAAATGCCGTTGTCAAATTATTGCGTTATGTTGTGGCTACACCTACGGCTAACGTCCATCATCGCGATAATCAATGGCGTTTCCCGTTGGTGTGGCCCCGGCATTAGGCAGATTCATTGAGTCTGATAACAACGGAAAAGTAATTGTGTCAATTACTTGACATTTTATAGTATGGATGGCAGATTTTCTTCCAATTCGGTTAATAAATTACAGTACCTACTCACAAGACAAACAAACAAAAGACAATCACAAATTATCCAAAATTAATCACATCACTAATAAATCCTTTAATTCCTAATCACTAAGAAACAAGACGAAATATTACTTAATAATCCTTTTCCACTTCAGCGAAGGGAACTGAAAGTCTTAACCCTGGTTCTTCCATCTAAATGATTGCTCCTAAAGCCAGCAATCAGGGTATTCTTGGAGCTAACGTTCACCGTCCGGGGTAGCTAGCAGTAAAATATTGTTGAGGATGCCAGCACTGAACTAGTGTTACGGTGCAAGGGATAATCTGACTTTGGAGATTTGTTCTGGGGCATTTGCACCGTTTCATAGGTCGTTTTATAGGTAACTGCTTCAACTGATAGGTTAGCCCGCATGGAGGTATGGGAACGTACTAACGGGCTAAAAAGTACCCTATCTAGTATCCAGGTTACAAACTATCTGTTTGCCACATTTCATCCAAATCCGTTCAGCCGTTTTTACGTGATTGGGTAACAAATATCCGAACATCTAAACATACAAAGTTTCACATTTATAATATTAAGTACGATTCCATAGCCTTAACATTTACCTTTGTAATAAGGTCACTTGCACGTCATTGGGTCTCTTAGATTCAAATATAGTAGCACTTTATTGAAAATACCCTATTTTTGGCCATTAAAAACAAAAGATAGCTACCATTCGCGGGGTCTTGGGTTAGGAGTATTTATAAAAGTGTATTTATCGATAAAAATTAGTATAAGATGCTCTTGAAGTAACGGTAACCATTTATATGTCCTGTTTGTATTTGTTTTACTGTGCGTACATGAGTAAATTAATAAAACTCGGCAAGGTACACACGGCTACACATCAAGCTATACATTTCCAGTTTACGCTGATCTCGCATAGTACGGAAATCCTATCCAATGCGAGATCAGCTTATACTGGAAATTATAGCTTGATGTGTAGCCGTGTGTAAAAACTAAAACCGCTGCTCTCCCATGCCTCGCACCGCGTCCCAAGGTGCGCCTTTCGTCGGCTAGCTAGCGACTAGAGCGTCTAAATCGGCCGATTTATATGTTTTCCCCCGTCGACAAGTGTAAAATTTAACTCGAAAACGTTTTACTGTCCCATCGGAAGTAGATAAAATAGCTTGGTATGGTAAATACTTTGCTGCACTACGATTGGCTACGCGTTGAAGTTGCTAGGAGTGAGAGATTTTGATTTCCTTTGTGCGCACGTGAGTATTTTGTTGTTTCATGGGTTTATATTTTTGAGTTTGTGAGAATGTTAGAAAAGCTTACTTTGTTGGAAAATCCGTACATTTTATTATGCATTAAAGTCGCTTTTCGTGTCCATCTAAGTGAGCCAGTTGTTCCCCAAAATCCACAACCGATTGTGATACGTTTTCACCATTATTTAGAAAATTTATTCCAGAAGGCATAATGAGTATATTGCACCATCACGCCTGTATTGCTCAAAGGGTTTGCCAGAAGTGTATCTATAGTACCCCTACATTTTTCCAGTTATTATTAATTCCCACATAACAAGGGCCGAGCCTATTGCCCTTAACCGGGCAAAAATTCAAACTCCGAGTGGCTACTGAAAAATTCCAGATAGAAAACTCAATAACACTTTGCCCGACCGGGGATTTGAACTCAAGACCTCATTCTCAGTAGTACGTAGCGCTTGCGAACACTAAACCAACGGGGCACCAAACCGTCGGTTCTCTAAATTCAATTAATTCAAGCTAGGTCGAAAGATATAGGCTTGAAATCCTACTGTTGGTATCCCCATACTTTTTTATTTCCAAGATAAAATGAGTAAGTCTAAAAATCGCCTATTTGTCTATTCATAGTCAATTCTCATGAACATTCTACAAAGGAAAAATAAATTAATGTCACACAGTTAATACCCTCACTTCGGTGCCAAAACATTTAAGAGATATTATTCATTTTATGTACACAGTAATTGTTGTTGTCGTTAAACTAAGATTAAGATCTTAGCTTTAAGCTAAAGTCTCATGACATTAAATTAAGTGCTTAAGTTTAAGTGAAATGTCTCCCGTTTTAAGTAGGTAGCTTACTGGCTAGATGTGAAGATTTTATAGATTTTATTTTTAAATGTCTATAAAGAGTTTGCTGTTTGATGCACCTGTGACATGAATGAAAGAAGAGATTGGTTTTGAGGTTCCCTGAAGAAAAATAATTAAATAGGTAGGTAGGTGGATGGATATTTCTTTTAAAGGATTTTAGCGATTTGAGGGTGTAAAGTTCACTCATCCTCCATACAACCATATCGGGACGTTGTGTATATTCTAGTTGCGCGGTAAACTCTGCTTGCGCGATGCAGGATTTTGCGTGACGTCAGTTAGATGCGTAGTTCGCATGTAGCGTTGTAAATGCCGCTGCAGGACGATCACGAGTCATGCCATACATTCAACGGTGCACACGGTACGAAGGTTTTTTTATATAAGGTGGCAGAAATATTGACGCAAAATCTGTTACCATCGATCCAGTATTATGATTCAAAACCCCCTTAACCCCCGTTAAGATTCTGCCACGGGTGCGGGTTGTTCGAAAGAGATACCGTAGCCCCTGGCATACAGGCAACTGAAAGAACAGGGGTGAGTTTTAAGTCAGTAAAAGTCTGACACGCCCTCCCGCTCTAGCCAGAGCGGGAGAAGTTAATTGATGATTTCCCAGCAAAAAAAAACCTTTTAACATTTTTAGTAGGTTATTGAAATAAAATTAGTCCTGATCATTAACATACAATTTTGACGGTGTAAGTATTCTTCACACACAGCACTACAACAGCTGATATTTTTTATGTTAACCAACGAAACATTTACCCTAGATGGTATAGAGACATGTGTTTTATATAAGTTCATAGTTTCAGTTTTCGCATTGATGTACTTGCCACCTTGTATTCTAGATCAAGAGCAGCGTGCCCTGTGAATATCCGTCTAATCTAGCTGTATACTTGACAGTGACTGAGAGATCACTGATAGGTATATTGGAAGGCATATTACATGCTGAAAAATGTATTCAGATGGGCAAAATTTATATAGTAAAATCTGTACACGTGTAGGAATAAGATAAAATTATACATAGCCCGATTGTAAGGTTAGTGGGTCAGAAAGAGACTGATAAGCTAACGATACACCGGGTGTTCCCGGTCAAATAAGTAAGGAATTGGGTAAGTCTGAAACTCGAGTAAGGTACAGTTTTTAGAATAGAATACGGTTCGGAATAGCAGTTTCCAGTTAAAACGGAATGAGACGGTTTCGTTCGAAAGTTTAGGTGAATATAGGTGCAGATAGGGTAGTGTTTGACAATTCTAAGTTTAGTTAATTAGTAAGTTTAGAGAAAGAAAGATTGAAAAATTGTTTAGTTGCACACAAGTCTTTAAGTACGTATACAGGGTGACTGGGCCATCGACGCAAACTGAAAAAATGAGCCCGATTGTATGGTTAGTGGGTCAGAAAGAGACTGATAAGCTAACGATACACCGGGTGTTCCCGGTCAAATAAGTAAGGAATTGGGTAAGTCTGAAACTCGAGTAAGGTACAGTTTTTAGAATAAAATACGGTTCGGAATAGCAGTTTCCAGTTAAAACGGAAAGAGACGGTTTCGTTCGTAAGTATAGGTGCAGATAGGGTAGTGTTTGACAATTCTAAGTTTAGTTAATTAGTAAGTTTAGAGAAAGAAAGATTGAAAAACGGTTTAGTTGCACACAAGTCTTTAAGTACGTATACAGGGTGACTGGGCCATCGACGCAAACTGAAAAAATGAATTCAGCACATAATTCTAGACAACGCGTAGACATTTGTCGTCGATTATCAAATATGAAATCGGCTGTTTCATAAAAAAATGTATTACTTACGCGGTCAAAATGTATGTTTAATAACCGATGAAAGATCCATAAATCCCCGCTCCTTGTGTGACGTCACATATTTTTTAAATTTTATATTTAGAAGTAATTAAATTTAAACAGCGGTTTTTTATTTGAATTGAACATAATCGTTAACAAAAGCAAACATAAGTGAAATATTTAGATAGATAGAGAAAGCCTTATAAAACATAGATCGAGTAAGTAATAATTTTAAGTTTTTGGTTTATATTTAATTTTGAGTTTTAGTATTTTAGATTTTAACATGTGACGTCACAAACCTTTTGACCGCGCCGGTCACTTGTCACTCAATGCCACATTTCGTTAACCCCCTCCCCTTAACGTGTGACGTAATTTATGGATGGCCCCTTATTCCAGGATAAGATTTTCAGTAGATGCGTTGAGCAATTACGTCCATACATTTTAAGTTCGTATAACTCGACAAAATGTAGAGAACAGCTAATATTTTTTTCGTAATTTCTGGGTTGGTCTCACAGTAAAAGGATTAGGTTATTTCAATTAAATCATGTATTTACGTAGTTAAGGTTTTTATTCCTTAAGTTATATTTTGCTTTCCACCTACAACTTCATAGAAAACTAACTGAAGGGATGCAATTCCACCATTTCTCCAGCAGAGCTACAAATCGATGTGCCTATTAAATGTTTATGAGCGAAACTTATTGCTCACGACATGTGAGCGCTATTCCGGCCGCCATCATTTGACGCGATACTGAGAACGATAAAATGTTAGGTTGCACATGTACTTTGTACTTTTATGTTTGAAGAGATAATTTCTAGCTTTAGGAACCAGTTGGGCTTAAATCAGAACTTTTTTGTTACTATCTTTTCAATATTAGATTCAGTTTGGTACCTTTATTGCCACTTTCTCCAGCGGCTTCGCCCGCGTGGAGTTACCGGGATACAAAGTATCTTAGGAGTGAATCCAGGTTATGAACTACCAGTGTGTCAAATTTCATCCCAATCGGTTTTGTAGTTTTTGCGTGAAACAGTAACAAACATCCATCCCCACAAACTTTCACATTTATAATATTAGTAGGAAGGATTTTATGAATTGTTACGCTTTACATTATTTTCAAAAGTACTTCGTTATTACTGTTAAGCCTCCTAACTAATCATAATATTACGCTTTACGCTTACACGTAGGTATATAGATAAACTCACGTGTTCTTCTCATGGGGGTAAGCAAAAACTACAGATCGCCACCTGCCTTGTTTCATTTATTTTCAACCGTACATAGGTCATACACACACGCCGGTGGCGTCTACTAGGGATGAACCTGAACTTTCAGAAGAAGGCCAATTCCCGTATTCAAAAACGTTCAAAATCTAGTGACAATATCATTTCAGGGTCGATCAATGTCAAAAATGTAAGTAAATTATGGGTATTTTTGACATATTGTGACTGAGATTAGAATGTCAACGTTCTTAAAAATTGCTCCTAAGAACATCACCAACCACACACACATCACTATATACATATATTATGTCCTTCTGGGGCGTCCTCTGCCGACTCGTTTCCACTCACAAGTGCCATGTTAACACCTATTTTAGTATGCTAACTGAATTTCAGGTTTCATAGGATCACAGTATCTGCAGTTCGAAACCAAAAACCCTGTCATTCCCGTTTCAAAAATGTCCCAAAAAATTAAAATGAATTTTACACTGCCGAACTAACACAATGTACCTATTCAATATACCTTAGTACCGAAACTCATTACCAATTCGTCTACACAACTCCCCGCACTGTTTACTAAAGTAATTTATACGATGATTAGTGAGCCAATCATTAACGTAAATACTAGTTATCAATGCAATTTTGATGGCTGCCGTACAGTATCAAATTGTCGGTTTGGACGGGCTCCAAATGTTTAGTGGGTACAAACAAATAACTTAGTACCTATAGGGGGTTCTGTTGGCACAGATAGTGGTCTTGTTTTATTACTCTGTATGTTGTGGGTAAGTGGTAAGAGGGGCTTGTGGGTGAGTAATAATAGCCGCATGGGTCGATCGATCAGGTTAAGCTACCACGTCCGTGGATGGGCAACCAAGACGTGCCCAGAAAGCACGTTAAGCCGTTGGTCCCGGCGGTCACTCGTGGATCTTTGACAGTCGTTACGGGACGTTGGAACTCCGAAAGTCTGACAATTAGTCTTACCAAGGGGTATCATAAGGAGGTCAGATTGGTAGTCGCTCCTTGTAAAATACGTTACCGAAGATTTTTTTTCTGCTTTGTAAATTTTTGCCCAAATTCCTAGCTCTGTAGAATTCTCCAGTTCTAAACATTCCTAAACCATCATTAACAGTAACAAATACCGAGAAACCAAGCACTTAATTCCTACGCCCAACGCAATTCCCCTAGTGGACAAAATGCATTCTTTACAAAAACATGGGAAAACTTCCAAGTAAAAACTATTTAATAATCCACCCAAACATTACGGAGTTACGTAACTTTTAGGGTTCCGTTCTCGAAAGGTAATCAACCGCTTACTAAGCCTCCGCTGTCTATCTGTCCGCCGTCTGTCTGTCTGTCAGCGGGCTGTATCTCATGATTAGAAATAGGTACAATTCACAAAATTTGTATGTCTGTTGCCGCTATAACAAAACAAAACAATAACAAAGTTAAACATTTCAGGAGCCATACAAATTACAATGAACGTGTTTTTTTTTCGGCATTTTTGCCCTGTTGAACAGTCCGGAACCCTTCGTGTGCGAGTGCGACTCGCATTGGCCGGTTTTTGTATTATAGGGACTTGGGTACTTATATATTTTTTCTTTCTAACTGCAATGTTGCGTGCGAAGAAGACATTAATCGGTTTTGACGCCAGCCGCGCATTTCAGCCGATTTATACATCCCCCACTAAGAACTGCATTGCAGGGTTGTATATTACACAATTTAAGTACCGCCGGATGGCTTGGATGTCTAAATATAGCTTGTTAGCATGCTGAAGCAATGAGGTAACAGCAAAAAAATTTTTAAGAATACTTTGAGTTTGTGAAGCTCAAAGTATATAAATATTCTAGCTTTTGCCTGCTGCTTCGCCGGCGTAGAACTCCAAAATTCTCCAACGGGAACGTACTATTGGTATCATCATATAGAGGTAGGAGGAACAGGGTGTAAAAGTTCGCTCATACTCTATGGAAAAGGGAGGACCCTCCGACCAGACGGGTGTTGTGTCTGGTGGGCAACTGCCCGACGGTTGATGTCGGGATGTTGTACCTATGCAAATCGCGCGGTAAACTTTAACTGCGCGATCTAGGATTTCTATGACTAGTTCGCCTGTGCCATTGTAGATGGCGCCACTTCTCTTTTTGTATTTCAGATATTGTTGCGAAGTATTTTCTGTAGTGCCGCTACAATCATCATCATCATCATTTCAGCCGAAAGACGTCCACTGCTGGACATAGGCGTCCCTCAAGCTCCTCCACTTCGAACGGTTCTACGCTTCTCGCATCCAGCGGATTCCTGCGGCCTTCACAAGGTCATCGGTCCATCATGTGAGGCCTTCCAATGCTACGTCTTCCGGTACGCGGTCGCCACTCCAGAACCTTCCGGCTCCATCGGCCATCTGTTCTGCGAGCAATGTGCCCTGCCCACTGCCACTTAAGTTTGGCAATTCTTCGGGCTATGTCGGTTGCCTTGGTTACTGTCGGGATAGGTAATAGGTAAAACGGGCTGTTGTCCGCAACTCCACGTCTAAGCGCGTATTTTGCGTACGGGTGGGAAAATCAGCTATTCGATCCACCCCAGCTCCTCGAGAAAGGCCAGCAACGCCTTGGTGTTGCTTACAATCTCACGTAGGGTACCTGGGTTACCGAAGTATTTTTCTCTGTACTTCGCTAAGTACAGAGAAAATCATGCTCAAAGCTCATGTGCTGTTAAACTGCCTGGTGGTCGCTACCACCGGGCAGTTTAACAGCACATGAGCCGCTGTCTCGTCGTCTTCCATGCAGGCCCTGCACAGCGGACTATCTGTTACTCCTATGACAAAGAGGTGTTTGTTAAATGACCCATGGCCAGTACTGTCGGTATATGGTTAAGGAAAACATCGTGAGGAAACTAGCATGTCCTAGAACCAAAAATTCGAACACATGTGACATCGAACCACCCGCACTGCGCCCGCGAGCGCAGATCACAGAGTAGAACAGGCATGGGTGTCAGCAGTGGAAACATTATAGGTCGATTATGCTTTGCTGATGTCTGTTAATTACTTTCTTACAGAAGTATCATCATCGTCTGCCTAGAATTTTTCCTATTATGTAGGGGTTGGCTTCCAGTCCAACCGGATGCAGCTGAATAGCAGTATTTTACATGAACTACTGCCTATTTGACCAATAAAACCCCTTGTTGACTGGTTGTCAGAATTTCATGCTGCTGACTACCCCTAAAGACTGTCAAAGATACGAATGATAGTCAAGACCAGAAGGTCAATTCTGGTAATTAAAACCGTTCAAAATCTAGTCGCAGTCTCATCTCGGCGACAATCAAATGTCAAATACTTGTCAAAAATGTATGGAAACTCGAGGAATTTTTGACAGATTGAGACTGAGATTAGACTGTGAACGTTCTTAAAATTACGAGAATTGCCCGACCAAACACTATTTGTTTCTTAATAATGTCTGATTCCCATTTTCGTGCAAAAGTAAGTATACTTATCATACCAATTAACAAAACAAATTGTAATTGTCGTTTATTTATTTAAAACATGGGTACACTATGATGATGATAGGACTCCTTTTTCTGCACTTAGACTCCAATTCAGTCCGTTGTGCGTGGCATGGGTACAATAAAGCAACTACGTTATATTTACTCTACGTTTATAGCTTATTAAAGCTATGAATACCAAAATCCACTCAAAAATAAACTAACTCACATAACCGTATCCACAAACTGCACAGTAACAACTAAAAATAACCATCTCCCTTCACCAACCAACCTATTTAGAACAAAATCTATGATCCTATCAACTAAGCATGGAGAGTAATGTTTAATACTAAGCCCAACTTCAGCACCCAGCTTAAACTTAAGCTCCAAAGTGGCTCCGAAGGCGTTGTCTTAAGTTTTTACAACCTTCCAGCTTAAAATCTTCGTTAGTCTTTAAATAAAAACGGGGAGAACTTGGTACACTACGAGTAGTATGACGCAACTTAGAAGTTACCTACAGTAAAATTCGTCAAACATTATAAAGTCAAATCATTTATTTCAAATAGGCACTTTTGATCGTCGAAATTTACAAAGAAATAGAATTGGATCTGTCTCTTAAAAAAAGTATTTTCTATAACTTTTCGACATGGCTAAAATGTGACAGTACTAACTCAGATAGGAACTGGGAGAATCAAGAACGTTTATTGGTTTAGAAAATAAGCGATTCATATACTAACAACAATTTTTTCTCAGCGGCTTCACCCGCGTGTAGATCGATAGTTATCCCACGGGAACGTACTATCGGGATAAAAAGTATCCTTTGTGTTAATCCAGGTTATAATCTATCTGTGTGCCAAATTTCATTCAAATCCATTCAGCCGTTGTTGCGTGATTAAGTACCTAACAAACATCTAAATAACCAAACATACAAACTTTCACATTTATAATATTATTAATAGGATTAACAAGGTGTAGTCGGTCAATTTTACATGCACCGTGCATGACACTTATAATTTTTTAGCAATGTACCTACTTATTGCCACCATTATGAATGTGTCTAAAATTGTTTTTTATTCCACGGTCACCAAAAGAGATAACTTACTAGGGTCGTCGGATAGAGTTGAAGTTTAGTGAGAAACCAGTGGAAGTTTTGTAATAAAAGTTAATTTAATCAATAGAAATCAAACAGTTCATTTATCATATTAAACTAGCTTTTCCCAGCGGCTTCTCCCGCGGGGAGGTCGGTAATTATCTCATGGGAACGTAGTACTGGTATAAAAAGTATCCTATGTGTTAAATCAGGCTTTATACTATCGGTGTGCCAAATTTCATCCAAATCCGTTCAGAAGTTTTTGCGTGAAAGAGTAACAAACTCAAAAACTTTCACATTTATATTGCACAAATTTCTTGCTCCCCCGACCCACCCCGTCGCTTCGAATCATCTGCCCGTGCGAGTACTTCGTATTTGTGAATTTTTTCTCTTTGCTCGGCTTCTAAGGGTCTTAGCATGATGTTATATAGCCTATAGCCTTCCTCGATAAATGGGCTATCCAACACTAAAATAATATATCAATTCGAACTAGGAGTTCTTGAGATTAGCGCGTTCAACCAAACAAACAAACTTCAGCTTTATAATATTATAAGTATAGATTTCAATCTATAACCTCCGTAATATATCCGACGGCCTTGGCCTTACTTATCTCTTTTAATATGTAAACTTTAAGTTGTGTCGTGCTGTATTTAGTGAGTTTTTACTGGCACGTCAGTCTCTAAACAATTAAAAAGTTGTTTTTATTAGGTTCTAAAACAATATTGATTGCATGATTACGTTGGTTCTATGTATACGAGTACCTGCGTTTGGTTAGCGGGGTCTGTCTTTTATGGTGAAGTTCATTAAGTCCGCCTTTGTACAGTATTTTTTACTTGTGCATTAAGTTTTAATAAATAGAAATAAATAAATAAATGGTGCTTGAAAACGTTTTAGATAGTATTTAATTGTGAAGTTGCGTACCTTCCTGTGTTTTCGTATCGCTAAGTGCACTTATGCATAAATACTAGCTGTGCGTATCTCCAGAGCGTTACCTATCTGTCAGTGAAAGTCCCGTCATAATCGGTCCAGCCGTTGTGGAAATTAGCCGGTACAAACAGACAGATAAAAATCGGTGTTTCGTTAAGTTCTTGAAAGTGAATGTTCCAATTCATGTAGTAGTTGTTCAAAATCAAAAATCAAAATTAAAATATTTTATTTCACATAAACCTACATGGGCACTTATGAAACGTCAGAAGCTAGGTGCACGGTGCCAATTTGTCGCTTCCTATGGAGAAGAGCCGGCAAGAAACTCCACGGTTACTCTTTTAAAAATAATTGGCTTTTGCAATGTTTTTAAGTTACAGT